>CM030007.1:166872465-167556632 GCA_017639485.1 Pluvialis apricaria | reverse complement strand
TGGCCCAGGATACCATTGGCCTTCTTGGTCACAAGGGCACATTGCTGCCTAATGGTCAACTTGTTGTCCACCAGAACTTCCAGGTCCCCCTCTGCAGAGCTGCTTTCCAGCAGGTCAGCCCCTAACATGCATGGGATTATTCCTCCTAGGTGCATGGCTCTACACTTGCCCTTGTTGAACTGCGTTAGGTTCCTTTCCATCCAACTCTCTAGCCTGCCCAGGTCTCGCTGTATGGCGGCACAGCCTTCTGGTGTGTCAGCCACTTCTCCCAGTTTTGTGTCATCAGCAAACTTGCTGGGGGTACACTCTGTCCCTTCATCCAGGTCATTGATGAATATGTTGAACACACTGGACCCAGTACTGATCGTTGGGAAACACCAGTATTTACAGGTCTCCAACCAGACACTGCACCACTGATCACAACTCTCTGACCTCTGCCATTCAGCCAGTTCTCAATCCACCTCACTGTCCACTCATCTAACCCACACTTCCTAAGCTTACCAATGAGGATATTATGGGAGACAGTGTCAAAAGCCTTGCTGAAGTTGAGGTAGACAATGTCCACTGCTCTCCCCTCATCTACCCAGCCAGTCATTCCATTGTAGAAGGCTAAGGGGAAAAAAACCCAACCCTGCACAACTGCAGCAGAAGAGAGGAGTGAAAATATGTGAAAGTAACAATTCTGCAGACACCAAGGTCAGTGAAGAAGGAGGGGGAGGGTTTGCTCAAGGCACCGAAGCAGAGATTCCCCTGTAGCTCACACTGAAGCCCATGGTGAGGCAGGCTGTCCCCCTGCAGCCCATGGAGGTTAACAGTGGAGCAGATACCCACCTGCAGTCCATGGAGGGCCCCACACCAGAGCAGGTGGATGAACCCGAAGGACCCTGTGGGAAGCCTGCACAGGAGCGGCTCCTGGCAGGACCTGTGGACCCATGGAGAGAGGAGCTCATGGTGGAGCAGGTTTGCTGGCAGGACTTGTGACCCCGTGGGGGACCCACACTGGAGCAGTCTGTTCCTGAAGGACTGCACGCCATGGAAGGGACCAACGTTGGAGCAGTTCATGAAGAACTGTAGCCCATGGGAAGGACTCACGTTGGAGAAGTTCATGGAGAATTGTCTCCTGTGGGAGGTACCCCATGCTGGAGCAGGGGAAGAGTGTGAGCAGTCCTCCTCCCGAGGAGGAAGAAGTGGCAGAGACAATGTGTGATGAACTGACCACAACCCCCATTCCCCATTCCCCTGTGCTGCGGGGCGGGGAGGGGGTGGAGAACTCAGGAGTAAAGTTGAGCCCAGGAATAAGGAAGGGTTGGTGGGAAGGTGTTTTAAAATTTAGTTTTTATTTTCTCATTATCCTACTCTGATTTGATTGGTAATAAATTAAATTAATTTTCCCCAAGTCAAGTCTGTTTTGCCCATGACAGCAATTGGTGAGTGATCTCTCCCTGTCCTTATCTCTACCCACAAGCCTTGTGTTATATTTTCTCTCCCTTGTCCAGCTGAGGAGAGGGAGCGATAGAGCAGCTTTAGTGGGCACCTGGCATCCAGCCAGGGTCAACCTACCACAACAATTAAGGGTCCAAAGACAGTGCAAATAGATTTGAAAAGAAACCATATATGTGGATTGGTAAAACACCTCTGCCACCCACATCCAGGTCACATGTCTGTTATGCCCCTCAGAGGCACCCACCTAAGAGAAACAGAAGATTGCGCTTCCTTTTCCAGGACACATTCAATGTTGCTAATGCTGCTCTGTGTCTGCAGAAGTAACTCAGTCCCTCATGGCATGAAATGAGATTGTCCACCTGCTGGAAACAGCTCAGTGGCCAGTGTCCAGAAAGGACAAGTTTGGTGAACCAGGAATAGTTTTGTTATCAGAATAACCCCTTTTTCCCACTGTCTGACTTCCATTTGCTATCCTGACTATCTCTAGTAATATTTTTGTTTACAGGCTCGTTATGTTCTTAAGTCTTTTAATAAATTAACAGAAAGTCACATTAACAAAGAGGGACCGGAATACGTGTCACTGAGAAGTTTCCCACGTTACAGTGCCTTCTTCTCTGATAAAAATAGATTTTTCAGGCACACAGATACTTCTTTGTGTTTGAAAGCAGCAATGCTGAAGGGCTTGTGTGTCTCAAGGCCCCTCTGCATCCCCTCTACAGGATTAAGAAAAGACCCCCCTCCCATCAGTTTTGCCTCCTGCACATCCATAGACCCCTCACTTTTACAACCGAGGCACCGTCTAACTCACTTGCGTACATGGCAGATAAAATCAGTCATCAGGCTGAGCCTGTTTGCACTGGGCCTGCTGCAGCTCTCCTTGACACACAAACCTGCTTTCCCATCCTTGCAGCCAGCAGAATACAGGAGACCATGAAAATGGCTCATGTTCCCTCTGTGCCTGTCACAAGAGAAGTAGTGCCATGGGACACAATGCTAGGTGGCAGTTGCGGGTGGAATATTCTTCATTCCTAGTGTTTCCATTCAGGATACCGCAGCATTTAACAAGGCAAAGCAGCTGAACTCCAGGTGTAAGAGAGCTCTAGGTACAGGATTCACAGCAAAATATCTAAATCCATCTAAAGAGGAAAACCAGCTCTGACACTCACAGCTGATCACATTTATATCCTGCCAGCAGGGATGGATCCCATGTTACTCCCAAGAGCAGGGAATTCCCATGCAGAGCTGCCTTTAGTTGCTAACTCACTCTGTGAGATTGTTTTTGATTTGGGATTAATTTCCAAGAGTGCCCATGTGGTTTTGCATGGCTGTTTGTTCCTAAAAACATTTAGCCTACCCTTTTGAGTTCTGCTTTTCTTCCCATGGAAGACAGAAGCCTCACTAGGGACTGAGTTCCCACTCTAGTACTTACAAATGTGGTGTAGGTGGCTAAAACACGTTTTTTTCAAGAGGCTCACACTGTGTTTGTACTATGGCACACCTTTGGAGGCAACCTCATTACAAACCAATATGCCGACCTGCTAGATCCTGCACAAATGCAGATGGGAGCTCATCCCTGCCCTATGAAATCTGCATACCAGACAGCAGACATGGTGAAAAGCTGCTGGCACAGCAAGACTGGCAGAGGAGGCACAGCCCACCAGCTGGAGAAGAGGCACGTGAGAAAACTTAGGGGCCCAGAGTGAAGATCCCCACCTCAAGCCTTGCACCTGTGCCCTGGCAGCTGCTTTACCTTCCTGACCACTCAGCGGCAGGATAATCTGTGGTCGTGGCACACCTGCTGCCTAGCTCCTGTCAAGGACTTATTTAACCATCATAGTAAAGAGAAGTTTGAGCCTAGAGAGGCTCTTACAGTGAGACAGAGGGTAGAAGCAGCAGACACATTCCCCTGCTCCAGCCACCTTTCCTCCGTCTTCATGGCTGATGTAACGATGGAGACTCCTTGCTGGGTGGTCCAGAACCCAAGGGTACCCACAGCATTCGCTTGATAATGTCAACAGTGGCAAATCCCATCACAGACACTGTCTGTCTCCACTCAGGGACTTTGTAGTGAAAAAGCAGTAAAAGGGATGCTGCTGTTCATGTTGTGCGTGGCTACCAGCAGTCAGCCTGATACAGGCGGCTGCTTTAGGCTCATCCACCTCACCTCAACACACCTGAGCACTTCCTCAGAGCAGAGACTCTCCTTCTCCTGCAACTTGCCTTTGCCATGGCCTAAGATGCACCAATAGAAGATGTAACAGTTTCTCTCCCCTACCTGAGCCCTACGCTACCCATAATTGCATAATCCTCTAATGTCTTCCTGTCCCTGCTGGAGATTAATTTATGCTTTTAATCATGCTCCTGGTAAATTTCCACCAAATTCAAACTACTTGTTGGGTCACAGCACTCCTATATAAATGTCTAATCTGTAAATTTACTAGCCCTTATACTGGTCTATGACAGTGGTTTTGGTCTGGACAGGTGGGAATTGATGAATTTGTTCCTCTCTAAGGGGTGTTTTGAGCAATGAGAGCTCCAGCCAGCTGGAGCGATGGGGACAAGAGCCGTAAGTCTCTCTAAGGGCATTGCCCAGGAGCCTTGCTGTGAATAAATACCTGCCTGACTTTCCACAAAATCTGTTGCATTATATGTATTTGATGTATGCAACAAGAGAAAATCCCAGGGACTGATTAATTGCAGGGTGAGAAATGTAAGTGCCTTTAATCTATAAAAAGGAAAAGCATGTAGCCTTTAAGACTTCCTCTCTTGTACTAGGCTGACTTGGAGTGTCTATTGGCCTGTTCTTGATCGTTCATCATGTGCCTGTTTATTACCTTCACTTCAGTCTCCAGCATCCCTTGTCTCTCCATGCATCAGATCCGTGCCCACCCCCTGACAGCTCCCCAGCCCCTCTTGCTTTGGATCACTTGAATTGCCCTTCACTGGACCTCTATGATTTCTGCACTCCTCATTAATTACACCACTCCTTTTTTTCCCTCCTCATGTTTATCCTTCTGTTTGTACCGGCCCACCTCTGCTTGTTTTACAACCACCTGGCAACACATGATGACAGGGTGTTGAAACAGCTTAGCTGGTAAGGGCTGGATAGCCGTCAAAATGCCATGTTAGTTACACAGGTGCTGCTGACTGAGGAATTGGCTCAGACATCCAGTCACCTAGAACAACACATGTTCAGATTGCCGTATTACTGGGCTGAGGGAGCGGGGAGACCCGCCTGGCCACAAGCATCGCTACCTCCTATCTGTGTGGGTGCCAGCAGAGCAGCGGAAACATTGAGGAGGTGAAGAGAAAAGCTACAGCCTCCTTCCCAACGTGATGCACATGGAGGATGAGACAGGGCTTGGAAGAGGTGCTTAAAGCTGTTTGTTCCCAGCACCAGCAATGACATCACTGTAAGGCTGTGACCTCAATGCTAAGGAAGCCGGTCATGGAGGCTATTTCTGCACTCCACAACCGTAATGAACAACCCTCCCACCCACAGCTGCCTGGTGGCGGGAGCTGCTGTGCCACTGGAAATTCCCTCCATCAGCTGAGCGGCAAGCCTAAGCACCTGTTCTGTTTGCAAAAGGGTCACTGGGAATTCTGCCGGCTCAAACTCAAATCCTATGCAACAGGACATACATGCAGAGACCACTTTACTCACCACTGAAATGCACTAACCTCCCACATTCAGTGGTACCCAGGCACTCAGGTTATCACAGTCTGCTATCGGAGGTGGAAGAAGGACATGTCTAATTGCTCTGGGAGAGCAGCCTCGCATCTCAAGCAAACACCACTTTCTGGGCATGTGTCATCTTGCAGTCAAACAAGGCTTCCCTTCACTGGAAAACGTTTAACACTGTCACTCACAAAGCAAATGTGTTAATGTAAACAGTTTCAGTGTTGGCTAGATTAACTACACAGCACATCGCTGCACTGAGCTGGGCAGAGCACCTTCACCATGTCTGGGCTGCCGAGCTCATCCACGCTTATGAATGGGCTACAGCAGGCAGTTCTCCTGGGCAGGGTTCAAGTAAGAAAATCTGCACAGCAGCCCTTCAGTCAGGCACTAAAACAAGGGACTGTGCAGTAGCTTTTTGGTAATTTTAGGTCAGATGTTTTCCTCCACATTGTTAATTAAAGAATATATCTGCAAAGAATAGGTATCGTCTCAATCTTTTGCTGATTGCATCTCATGAGCTCAGACATATCCAAATGCATACCCGAGTGCTGAGTACGTGGCTGATTACTGAATAAAGAGCCGCATTCAGATAGCTGATGCAAGGAACACTATGCAGTAATAAGCAGTCAGTCTTTGGGAAGTTTGAATAGTTCAGGGTGTTTTCAATATATGGATATGCAGTCTTTCTTTTACATTTTCTTAGCAGAATATTATTGCATGTAGCCCTATATAGCACACTGCACAATCACACAATAATTTAAGCAAACTGAATTGCAGCTTTTGTTGCTGGAACAACGTAAAAGATAAAAAGAGGAATATAAATATGCATGCATATATGTATATAAAGGAGGCACAAGATATTTAAGAAGTCACAGGAGAAAAAAAAATGTTGATGGTTTGAAGCCATAGTTGGGAAAAGATTAAAAAATCCAGCCATACTCATTCAAAATTACAGGTAGAATTTTTAGATAAGGAGAAATTAATTATACAAGCTGGAACTGGGCCAGGACACTGTCCTTTTCTATACTACACAGCGTTATCATGTTTGAACATGCTTGTAGCTAATTGAGTCAGAGGACACAATGCTGAGCACAACTTTCCTCTGAGAGCAGAGGCAACCTAGCACAGCCCCCTCTGGGTCACTCTGATCCTATTGTCATGGGGCATCATGCTTCTGAATGCAATTTGTCTAGGGCTCCGCTGACCACTAAATCAGTCAAGATCCAGTCTCTGACGGAACACAACCGTATTCAAGCAGAAGGCACCACTGTCCTTCATGTTCTTGCAGACATTGAGCTAATGTTACACCAGCTGAGAAGATGGCTCACCAGGATTTAGATATGGAAAACACCCCTGTGTAGCTGACACTGCTGAGCAATGCATGGGAACCTGTAAGCCCTCCACTTCTGGAGTGCTTTATTCACATCTCTTGTGGCAGAAAATGGGGGAAAGGGAGAGGAAACACAACATTGCAGCTGTCTGCCAAGCCTCATTCAGCTTTTTCAGTCCTGACTCAAAGCAGTGAGTACTTCCTACACCAAGTCATCTTCCTGCAGCATCCTAGTTTCCCTCTCCCATTAAGGCTTTATCCTATGCCAGGCACCACAGTGATGACTTTTGCTTTAGGGTCCTCTAATAAGCCTTCCTAATTTGAGAATGATGAAGACTGAAGGGTTCACATCCCGCAGGCCAGTCAAGGAAAAGGGCAGCCCAGGATAGTAGAGGTTGGGGAGGACACTAATATGTTTTAATTGCCTGCTAAACTTTTGCTTGTCCTCCTGGGACAGAAAGGGGCCCTCTTCCTCCGCGAATTTCACTGATGGCACATGATGGAGTGGTTTCGTCCCCTGAACAGGAGAACATGGCATATGGCACAGGACCTTTACTGGAGCAACCAGATTTCTGCATACCTTGGGATTAATGTTGAAAAGATCTGAGTAGATAGCGCTTATGGAGACAGACAGCAGTGCACCCAGTCACACTGAGGGAAGGAGTCGGGAAACCCACCCACTCCTGGTGGGTTGGGTCCATTTGCCAGCGTTTTCTGAGGGACACCCCCAAGCAGTGTTGCACCCAGCAGAAGAGAGCTGATCCCCAAGGCAGGCACAGGAGCAAAGCTCCTTCTCACCTACAGCTGCACTGACAGTGCTGTGGGAAGTGTAAGGAATTAGGTCCTGAAGAATGGCAGAGTGGTCGTGTTTTGGGGCAGACTTGCAGGGATCTCCTTGCTATATTGAAGGCAATGTCAGTCACTGCACTCATAAGTACCTTTGATTCCAGCTACATTTTTTCCCCAAACAAGCACATTATTTCCTGACTTCCTTTGCTGCTTATTGATTTGCCATTGAATACAGGCTGCCAAGAGATGCCTCAGACAGTAGAGCTCATTACACTTCATTTTGCTCCCATTTTACATCACTCAGCCCTCTTCTCCTCTGTGCCTGACATTTTCAGCTACCCTGCAGCAGAGAATTTGGTCCAGAAAGGAATCCCAATCCCGCCTCTGTCCTCAGGGCCTGGCACTCAGTGCAACTCAGCTGTAAGGGAGGCATTTATCCCCTAGTCACCCCTGCCATCTTAACTTAAACACAAACATTGGGCTTTGGTTGACCTACCCTTAGCTGTCTTCCAGTGAAGATGTCCATGGGTCCAGACTCCCAGCACAGACCTGCCCAGGCAATAAGTTTGGTGGTACATTTATCAGAGCCAAAAGAGGTATCTATTTGGAGAGGGTGTAAATCTCTCTCTGGAGTCTATTGACTGGACTGAGTCTAGATACCAGTGAAAACCTAAGCATACAGCTGAGATTTCAACCCCTAAAGCTTAGGTGAGCTCCTACACACACGCAGGGAGATGTGCGTGCTCACATGCACACACACACACACACACATATCCACACATACCCCAGTGCCAATTATCTGGATAATTATCAAGAGAAATGCTCATCCAAGAGCAGTTGTGCCCCGGATGCTGGCTTTAGGCCAGCATAGCCTATGTTTGAGAAATGCGTCCTGCTGTGCCATAACAAAGCAAAAAAGCTAGGAGATATCCCCTGTTAGACACCCAATGTTAGGGAGGTACATCCCCACCTACATGGCAAGGGTAGCAGACCCTGGGTGAATAGCTCTCATCTTCCTGTGCTGTGTTTAAAAGCTTTTCTGTAAACCTTGGCTCTTCAAAGAACCAAAGGGGTCAGTGAGTGCGGATTACACCAGAATAAACCTATACTTGTCAAACTTGAATAACATAAGGCTAGTGATAATGTGATTATTTTCCCCCACATTTTTACCCATTTTTTCATAGCTACTTCTGGGCCACCAGATTCTGGCTGAGGTGAAAGTTTAAAAAAAATTCTACAGAGGAAAACTAATCAATTTTTTTCCAGTTCAAGCCCATTGTTGTGCATCTGGGAGATTCAGAGAGAGAACCTGATTTTTCGGTTGTTATCTCATTCACTGATAGCATCTCCAGACTTCTCAAAAATCATTCACTTCAGCTAAAGCGCTGTCAGTTGAACCATTTGAAAAGTTCTGACTGGATGTTATTTCAGTGAAATTTACAGAAATAAAAAAACCTCCTGAGAAGTATTTTTCTACAGTTTGAATACTTTTTTAATCCCTTTTAATGATTATCCTTGCTTTTCACTCACACACTCCATTTAGTTTCCTGTTTGGTTTGTTTTCACTCTTTTAGCAGTTTTAAAGTGTGCAGTTTGGCCAAAAGGTGAATATTTTCAAACCTGAAGCTAAATTGGCAGACATTTCTTTTTTCAAACAGAACTTGTCAATTAACAATTTCAGTAATGAAAAAAAAGGACAAAATGCTGTGAACGGTATTGAAGAGGTAGAAAATCTTTATGTTTTGAAAAGGTGTTTGAAAGATTCATGAAACTGTTTGAAACTGTCAAACTGTTCACATTTCCCCTGCACCTGCAGCCAAGACTTAGTTCTGCTTAGCAAGTAAAATCTAGTGAAATACCTTCCTTCCTTTGGCAGATGAACCTGGGGCAAGAGCTAAAGTTTGAATAACCTATACAATATTTCAGCTATGTGTTGGAAGTTAGTTAGCCAGTTTTGATGGCAGCGTCCTGCATTTGAATGGGAATTAATGCAACTCTGTCCCAGAACTGGAAAATGGATTTTTGTTTTCTTAAAAAATATCAGGTGCTGTTGGAATTGGACCAAAACAATCACATTTCATTTTTGCAGTAAGCCACTGTCAAAAAAAAGAAAAAAAATTGATTCCCCATCAAAATGGTGCTGGTTTGAACTCAGAAATACAAGGATGAGCACATTTGCCTTAGTAGCTAAAGCACATGGGTTGAGACTGAAAAAGAAAACTCCAATATTTGCCTTTCTTTTTTTGGCCTTCTGTTATAACTAAGATTACTATTGCAATGGTGGATTTTGAGGTTGGGAAGAACCACTGTCACAAGACCGTCCACACGAGCAGCTGAGTCATTTCACTGCAGCAAGCCCAGCGAGTTACCACTGGTAAGAGAATGGGGCAGGAATCCCAGTAGATGTGGAGCTGTGACAGTGGAGGCCTGGAGCTGAGCCCCTCCACTGCACCGCTTAGAAAGGCACCCAGTTGGGTCTTAGATAATGTCTCACTTCCTTTGGTGGTGAATGGCAGTGCTGACATTACCCACTGTTTCTCCAGCTTCATATCAAAACTGAGTATTGAACCTTTCAGTCTCTCCTGTGCTATTATTGACTTACTTTTCACAGTTACTTAACATCTATTTTTAGGATTCTCAATAAACACTTATTTATGTGTTTATGTATATATAATCATCTTTACCTTTACATCTAATAGCCAGGGATTTTCTTTCCCTGGCTTATAATTTTGCTCCCCTTAACAACTATCTGCATTTACAAATGTTTAATTTCTGTCAGCTGTTATGAGCTTCCTTGGCTGAACACTGATTTTCCTGTTCTGAATCTGGCTTGCTGCATCTGAGTGTTTCTGCTGTGTTCCACCCTTTTAATTGCACCCTACAGGTAGTCTAGCATCCTCTGACTAGCTCAGCTAGTCCATTTTCTATATTTTTAGCTCCCCTAAAAATAGCTGACTGCCCTCTCACCATTAAAGGTGACCCACTGCTCCGTGTTTCCAAAACCTGCCACTTCTTAGCACTTCTTTATAAATAACCTCTTTGGCCTTTTCCATTGGTTGGACTGGGGTAACCTCTGCAAAGATCAACTTCTTCCCTCAACTTCCCTGTAGTCTTGGGGGTCACGATTAATGGTTAGTGCAAGATGAACTAACATTATTGGAGACTTCCCTACCATCTTTGCCACCCTGTCCTCCTCAATAGCCCCAACCTGCGTTTTGCTTTATGGAGACAATGTGCTGATGCCTTGTCACTTGCTGGCCTGACAGGAGAGGTTCAAGACAGCTCCAAATTCCTACAGCTTGTTTAGCAGTGTTATCAGCATCTTCATGGTGGCCTTCAGCATGCAGCCCCCAGCCAGTTTCCAGCCAGCGTAAGGGGAGATTCAACCCATGGAGACAGTCTTCCATCCACGCCTCTGCCTCAGTATGTGTTTGTGCTTCTTGAATGTGAAAGGTGCCAGAAGCTATTCCTTCATTCACTCTCACCATGTAACCCCACGACACTAGCCTGAACCCACAGCTACTAGTGAACACCAGGGCAAGAGCCCCTCTCAAGTAACATTGCATTCCTGATTTCAACTCATCCTCATTTCAGGCTTTTAAAACATCACACACGCAGCAAAATTCCCAGGCATTCTCCAAGTTAAGAACAAAATGAATAAAGACGACCAAAAAAAGTTCTGATTATGGGTTCTGATTTTTTTTTTAACCCTGATATTCTGTGGTAGGTTTCTTTATTTTTGAATATAAAGTGACAGAAATAATTTGTTGTTAGAAAAGAGAAAGTATCTTTGACTATTTACAGGTTTTGTACATCACAAAGGTTTTCATGTTTTTGTTGATTTTTCTTCTTTTTTTTTCTTTTTTTTTTTTTTCCTCCACATCCTTTAAACAATGCTGAACTGGAAATCTCAACAGTTCACAAAAACCCTCTTCCCAAAAAACAAACCCCAATGAGAAACAAGAGAAATCAAAGGGGAAAAAATCAACTCCTTTCATAGTTCTCCAGGAAATCCATTTGCTTAAATATATATATTTATATATTTATATATATTATTTTTCTTCAAGTTCAAACACCAGAATTCAAGAGAGAAAGGAAAAAAACGAAACGAAACAAGTGTCTTCCCCTCCCCCCTCCAGAATCTGTTGATCCCTGCTTGTCCAAAGTCAGAAAGAGTTATTTACAGAAAGAAGAACCGGAGGGGGGTGAGGGTGTAGGGAAGAGGAGGATGAGGTCGTGACTGGTGGAGGAAAGATAGTAGGGCCTCGGAGAGATGAGGCAAGCCTGAGTTCGACTGCGCTTTCCCTTAGGAAGACGCTACACTGGGGAAGTATCCACAGTGTCCCCTTGCCCCCGTGTTGATTGCAAGGGTGCTGCCTTTCTGGGTCCCCATCTCAGCCCCACACCAGGTGCTCGGTGGTCATCGCTGCCCTTCTCCCCACGGTCTCCACTGGTCCTTCCCATGCCAGCCAACCAGCCCTGAACAACCCCAGCCAAAGTTGGTACTACAGGGAGCAGAGCTGAGTGCCTCGAGGGCCTCCGCTGCACCCAGCTGAGCCCCTTGATGAGGATCAGCGCCAAGGTAACCAGGCCATGACTGGCAGCAAAGGTTGCTGGCCCCTTTCCTCCCACTGGCTCCTTTTGCTGCTCACCCGTTTCGCTCCAAGCCTAAAGTCGCTGAGCACGCAACTAAACTGCGTGTTCACAGAAGCCTGACCCCAGGGCCAAAGCATTACATGAAACTCATCCTGTTGCCAGCTATCCTTGGCATCCTCTTCTTCTGTTTCATGACTGCAGGGTACCAGCAAGTAACAGGTGCTAAGGAAAAGCATCTTCACAGAATATCCACCTCAGATCCCTGTTCCTCCTTCCCTCCCTGCCATACCCTGACTTCAACTGCAACCTGCTGGAAAAGTTCTGCCAGACAAGTCAGATATTACATTGCACAAAATGAAGTTTATGTTGCAGATGTGAGCCTGCAATTTACACATGATTTGTGTGTATTATAATGTACTAATCAGGAAACGCTATGTAAATGTGTGTAAATGCAAACCACGATCTTAAATCAGTTTTGCATAATGCAAGTAAACAAATTAATCTCCCAATGCACTTGTAAATGTTAATAAAAACTTGACATTAGCCATTAAGTTTAGATAATGTTACTGGATGAGAAAGCAGGGTTGTATGTCACATGTGCCCTTGAAATGCAAATGAGGAAAATTTACATGTCCAAGACATGCATGTTCTTGAGAACTCAAATTGCTGTTTGCTGCAAGTCATGTAAGCTCTACTTTTTCCATCAGCAATTTATTTTTAAAACACTGCCTTCTCCCTGGAGAGAGTAAACCATTCAAAAATAAATGTAAGGAACCCTTGAATATTTGAAGAGTGGCAGTGACTCTGTAAGTAGGAGTATGCATAATTTAAAGGGGTACTGGCAAGACAGACCTAAAATTTCGGAGCAATTGTGAGGCTGGAACTTGAACTAAGCTGAGCTAGGAAAACTGGTTTTATGATCCTAGCCTTTTGAAAACAAAAGGAAGCTAGGTCAGCTTCTGTCCAGTTGCATGTTTGTTTGCACTTCAAAGCATCCTGCAAGGTTTGGAAGCAAAGCCCAAGAAGAAGCTGGCCAGGAAGTTCAGTCACTATTCAAACAGACCAGGGTGTCTTGGATGAACTTCATCAAGAGATGCCAAGTTGAATGAACACTTTCCAGGGTACAAAGAGGTTCTGGAAGCCTCTCCGATGTGACAGCCTGAGGTGTTACTGTGCACTGGTGGAACCGAAAAAGGAAATTATTTTCTATACAATGTTTTGACAGCCTCTCTGTAAAAAAGCTGAAAGTTTGTAGCAGCCTGACAAAACCAGCCGAGGGATGCTCAAGACTACTTGTGAGGAGTACACTAAGACCTTGGTGTGCAAGTTTCCAAAGAAGGGAAATCAGTTGTATTTTAAATCCTAGTAGAACCTCCGTGATCAGCTCAGAGAAGTCAGGTCAGGGTGGCAGCAGAGGCTGAGCCCTATGCGCTGCACACATCCCGAGAGAGCCTGTACAGCCTAGCACCTCTCTGGATTAGGCCCATATGTGCCCCTCCTCATGCTACCTATAAAAGTAGAGCTAATTAAAACTTCACAGAGAAAACTACCACAATTTATGGTTCAGGCTCTCTTTGTCCAAAGCTGATGAGGCACAGCATCCTCAAGGCTCTGACCAATGGAAGAAGTGAAATGAAGCTGGAAAGCCAGAGCACTGTCGGAGTAGCAAGATTTCTCACCAAACTCACCTGATGCAGAAGCTGATTGCCTTGGGCATAGATTTGCAAATAGCTGTCATCCCTTTATGACCCCCAGAGGGGTAAGAATAATAATAAGAATACATCCTGCCAGGTACTGAAGTGGTAACAGGCAAGTCTGGGTGGGCTCTGGTGTCCTGCCCCTGTCTGGATCACAGACTTGCCTCCTCACTGTTCCCCTGCCTGTGTAGGAAATTCTCGTCCCCTTACCAGCTGTGGGGGGCTCAACTGGGTGATGTTTGCACAGCGCTGCAAAGAGATGTTTCTTTCTCAAATCTCAAAAAAATAACAGGTTGAGACCCTGACAGGTCCTTCAGATTGAGGTCCCAACATCCCAAATCACGTCTCCCAGCACAAACTTCCTGCACTACTTTTGACCACATCCCAGAGAGATTCCTGCACTGCTTTTTCCAAACAGCAACCATGAACACAATATTTTTGCGCATGAAAATGCCAGATGTCCTTTTCCTCTGCCCCGTGGCTTTACCACAGTTCACACAACAAGTCACATCAAGTCACCTAGCTTATCATGTGTCTGGATGCCTCAATTATTTCCCCTATAAAGTGTAGGTCTCATTTAATCTCAAGAAAATTAGATGCAAATACATGCAAGGTTCCAGGATATTTGCATAATATATGTAAACTATGGCATCTGTCAATTTACTTGTTAATGTAAATGCTAATATTAATGTATTTCAGTTTAGCATCAAAATTGCAAACTCTTTGAAGTAAGGACTATGGCAGTGCAAAGCATCGAACGGACAAATCTTGTTTGAAAACAGCACCTAAACATTTTTGATCAAATTTATGTCAGGGTTTCACCCTGCTGGCAAAGCATTTCACTTTACTCGCTGCTTCCCAGATACTGACACTGCCCAAGTCCACAGCAATAGTGGTGGTGTTAGGGGAGATGGAGTCATTTTGACCAACACAAAATTACCCCTGAAGCCACCAGTCACTGCTTACATTCCATGTGCATCCCTAAGCATACATTTCTGATGAAATCCTGCCGAATGTGCTACCTGCTTCCACCTCTGTGGCAGGTGTTATCGAGGAGGGGGCTCCTGTACCCTCTGAAGATAGCTTCACATCCTCAGCTCAACCCAGGGCATCCTCCAGGAGTAGTTGTTAGTCGAGATTACTATCACAATATTTTAGGCTCAGGAGAGCTCAACTAGTTTACCTCACTATTAAATATTCCAGCCACTTCATAAAGAAAGAATTCTTTATTCTTTAAAAAGAATAAACATTCTTAGCTTTTGTAGTGGAAATTTCTAAAAGCACCTGCACAGCTCAGCACTATTGGCTTTGAATGAGATGGGGTTTGTTTTAATAAATCTATCAGGTGCTTCTAAAAATCATTCCATAGCTGAGGCAAACATGGCACTAGCATTAACTAATTATTTCTTCCCAACACTTAGTGCTGCTGGCCCCCAGCACCTCCAGCTATCCAGGATGTGAGGTAGGGTGACTTGAACACAGCTGTGCAAGCACCAAGTGCCTAAGACTCTGGACTCGGGTCATCACTTGAGACCAAGGTGGCAGAGAAAGTGGCCTTGCTTTTGTATCAGAAGCTATGCTATTCCCTCAGAAAAAGGCTGTAGAACCACACCCCGAGCCTGTCTGTTGCCGCCAGCCAAAGATCTGTCTTATTCTACTACTGCAAAACAATACTCTACACAGAGAGGCGATAGTCTGAGTTTCAGGGGAGGGAAGAACCTCTGCTTTCCCCCTTTTCAGGAAATTTTCCCTTGGGAGCAGGGGAAATAGACCAGGAGAGAACCAACCCCTTCTTTCCTGTGAGTCTACACACCAGTCTTGAAGGAGCGGTGACCGCATGGTGTAAGTCACTTAGCATTCCAGTGTGCATCCCCTCTGCAAACAGTGCAGCAGCAACCCGCAGCCGAAGGGCGATCGCTTACCCAGAGCTTAACCTTGCGGCTGGCAGGCCTCGGTCTTTTGCCTCCTCAGTGAGGATAACTAATCAGAGAGCCACGGAGGCAGGTCCAAAACGTCATGCTTCTTCAATTTTAATCTAACGTCTCAGATAAGAAAGCGGCCATGAAGCCCTTACTCTCTGCATATAAAGAAGGGGAAGGTCAGCAGGGACAGCAAATCAGGCTGCCACTGCAGCACAGAGAGAGCCTTGAAATGGCGTGGGGAGGAAGGAGAACATCTGACCAGGTAGTCCCTAAGCAATATGAAGCTGCAAAGCTAGAAGTGGCTGGTTTGTTACAACTAGCTCTCTTTTGTCCCAAGCAGGATGCTTTCACCTGTATCATAGCACAGCAAGGTTCAGCTCCCAGAGCTGAAAAAGAAGCATCTGTGTGCAGAAAAGGCCACCAGAGCCAGTGGAAGTACATTTATCACTTGGAAAAGTCCATACGTGTGGGAGGCCAAAGAGGAGCCCCAAAACTGTTTACTCCAAGAAGTCAACAACATCAGCTAATATCTCCCTGGTATGCGATATGCATGTTTGCAAATGCCATTTCTGTAACTACAATCCTAGTCCCTTGTTCAAATGTCAAAAAGCCACATTGAATAGCTCTTCTTCACTGACAGAATCTTGGCTTCCTGATGGACCATGCAAATCAGCTGTGAGGGCAAACAAACCCAGCAGCACTCACGTCACCAAAGACACAGAAGTGTTTCAAGGAGAGCATCTAGGCCTTGTGTGCTCAAAAACTCCAGGCTCCTGCCCTTGCTGTTCATGTGTACTGGAAGGACTTTTGCCCTCACTCTGGCCTGGTTAAATGTCTACCCTGAAAGACCTGAGATCTGAGCAATGAGGTGCAGAGAGAAGGTGGGCAAAATGCAAGCTGTTCTACTTCATCATTAGGCCCTCTGGGTCTAAGGGAAGCGATAAGCCTGCCGCTTCACTCCAGGCAAGGCGAGTGGGCATGAAGGCTGGAGTAGAATGGCCCCTGGCTGAACTTCCAGCTAGCATAATGCATGGCCAAAGCCCTCATTTCAGACTGTGAAACATTAAGCTTGGAAATCTGAATTTTCAGAGCATTTGCCAAGTTTCTGCTTTAGCCTGTTCCTCTCTACTTCCAGGGAGTTGCTTTCAAAATGTATTCCACCCAGACCCATATTTCCAGGCCATGTTTTTCCTCTTCCTAACACCCTGTGCAGCAAAGTTATCTTTTCTTCTCCACTGCACTCGTTGCTCTGCAGATATTTCCTGAAGAGAGGCAAAGCCTGTCAGGTCAGCAGCCTGAGCTCTGATGTGCACCATGCACTTTCAGCACTGAAGCTGAAGTCTCTGTAAGTGCTCAGTCCCTATCCTGTCCCCTGCCTCATGTCCTCCATGGGGCATCCTGCTGCCCAAAGAAGAGAAAGAGAGACCATCTCTCAGATGGAGGAGACAAGAAGACCTGGGGTTCATAAAGTTGCAGTGCTGCTCTTGCTCCATGCTACATTCTGTAGTTGGTGAGCACACACCACACACCAGCACAGCATTACATGGTCACCCACATATCACCCTCTCCCTGATTCCCATTTTCCTACCCTTCCCTGCTGCTACTGCCTTGATCCCTGACTCTACTAAGGGGACATGTATAAATAAGAGGCTGCTGGTAGAGCACCAGTCACAGGGTGATTGTCCAGTCTAAAAATAAGAGGGTCCTTGTGATTCTCCTTAATCTTTGAGGGAGAAATGCCAACCAATAACACAAACACAGAGCTAGTCCAGTGGTCACAGATGTAAGATACCATGTTCTTTGTAAGGAAGGCAACTGGACTATCCAAGCACTGGAGGAAAGTAGAGTAAGCAATAACCCTAAGCTGTGTATAATGACTTCTCAGCCCTCATGGTTCATTGAAGGACGTAGAACAGTGCTAGATTCCTCCCATAAGGGAGCAAGGGCCCCTTTTCTTAACATGCAAGGACAGGACACCACAGAGGCATACTCTTCTCCACAGCAAGACAATCTTGCTGTCACAAGTTGATGGCGAGAGGATGGGACTAGGAGAGCGAACAAGTGGGAAGAAGGGTAAACAGCCAGATACTCACTGGAGGAACAACCTAGATTTATAGCTATAATGACAAAAGCTTCACAAGGCAGAGGAAAGCCACTCTCTTCTTCCCTGTAGGAGTCAAAAAGCAAAAACAGATAGCGCACGGGATGGCAACAGGCAGAGACAGGCAAACTCAGACCTAGATAAGCCATGAAGTTGCTTCAGGATTTGGTCTCTCATGCTAAAAGGACTCTCCCTCTCTTTCCTCTACCAAAAGATAATGTTCCCATGGTTCCTCTTTCACACCCATATCTGGGACTCAGAATTAAAAAACCCACCAGTCAAGATGGTCTACATCACCACTGCCTCCAGGTCCTCCCTGTCCACTCCACCTAAGTCTATCTTGACTTGAGCAGAAGACAAGATTCAAGATTTTGACCCAGGGTTCTTTTTCTGCACACTGCTACAGGAGTAGTCTAGGCTGATCTTGAGTCTTTACTGATTTTCATTCTCTCAGTCAATGCCGAACCCATATTTTAAGTTATATGGTGTGCTATCTGCCTCGTCCCTTTCAGCCTATGACACAGAAGACACTCAGACAGCAAGGACAGGAGAAACAGAAGGTCCCCTGCTAGCTGATGAGGCAGTGTTTTAATGATTGTGTGGGACATGATAGCATGAGGGAGGGAAGATGAACTTCACATGCAGGAGATCTGATTCACTCAGGCACCAGAAGTATTTTCAAGTCAGAATGGACAGAGCAACCTACCAACTTCCCTGGGACAATCCGGAAACCAGCATCTCCTGTCCTCTGACAATTCAAAGGAGCAACACCTTGATCCCCAGCAGGGTGGGATAGGTGCTACCACCTCCTCAAAGGCAATCTAGTGCTCCAGCACTTAGTGTCAGAGCCCCCAAAGGAGGCAAAGAATACTGAAACCCCACTACCTTCAGTGGAGCAAAGAATCGCCACCGTCATTTCTAAGAGGGACTGGAGTTCTGAGAAGGCATACTGTTTTGTATGGAATTGGGCGAGGCAGTCTGTTTCCTTTAAGAAACCTGTAATTTTCTTTTTTTTTAAAAAAAGGAATGAACAGTGGTGCCAATATGTCCTGCAAAAGAACATTACCTTGTTCCCTTACTCAGGAGGAAACGTGAAGAGACCCTGGTTTAACTCCTGCACCTCACATAACAAAACCCAGAACTTTGTCAGCCCTTCATTAATGTCTTACCTCCTTCATACCTTCCTCCCCAGTACCACAACCTCAACTTCTCAAAAATCATAAATCAAGCAGAAAAGATTCATGATAGCTGTTAACACTTAAAAGCAATTCATGGCCATTTTCAATGTACCTTTTGGTTTTTTGAGGCTTTGGGATTCATTCTGTTCTTATTTTCAAGATTTTCTCCACAGCAATCAGAGATAAAAACATCTTTTCATACAAAATATGAGTTGTGGTTTTTTCCTTTTTTTTTTTTTTTTACATAATCACAAGACTCCAGTTACCAAGATTGAAGAAAAACATCATGTATTGTGAAACAGTAAAAGCCATGTCAGTAGTATCTCTCTCATACACCACTGCTTTTCTCTTCCTTCTTTTCCCTCAACAACTAAACAAAAACACCCTCTGCACAACTTTTATTCTTGATCATTTTATTTTGGTGGTTTTCATGCTACATAAAAATTAGTTTTTATATCAAAAAATTATTCACAATATTTCCAAAATAGTTCAAGTTTTTTTTTTCCTTTTTGTGTTTTTTAAATATTTTTAATGTATTTTTATTTCTGTTTTTTTTTACTGCAGCTAGGGTTACAAAACATCCCATTTCCTCTCGCCACCACCAATTCGCTGTCAGTTCCCTTTTACATTTGCATATGTAAAAAAAAAAAAGAAAAAGAACAAAACTTTTTTTATCATCTACTTGAGAAATAAAAAGTCGTTTGGCACTCATGTCTGTGGCTCGGATTTTCACCAGTGGAGTGGCTGGAGGTGTGTGTGTGTGTGTGTGTGCGCACGTGTGTGCATAAAGGGGATGAGGAGGAGGCAAAATTTAGGCAAAGATGGTCTCAGAAGCGGATAGGATATTTCTGCTGTGTGCAACAGCCTGATGGGTGGCCAGGTTCACCGCAAGATACCAACAGCTCAAGAGAAGAGGAGGTAGCAGTGTTGGGCAGTAGAAGACTTACACTAGAGGTGAGTATTTCTTTTTCTTTTGGTTGATAGACTGAGCTCATCAAATGTGCTCTCCAAAGTAAATGTACATTAGTTAGAAAGCAACTACAGGTGAAGCTGACCTGTGCCAGCTCTAGAGATGCTACCTGCCCCAACCCTAGTAGACATGACAGTCCTCCACTATTGCTCTCAGCCACTTCCAGGTGCCAAAGGATGAAGGTGCTGGGCTTTCCCTTAGGTGTCATGACATTGAGAGCTGGCCAGATACCCATGCACCACCTTTAACCCCTACTTCATGGTCTGTGAGACTCCACTTAGCCTTGAATGACGTTGTCCAAGTCGAGGGTCAGCACTACTCACTTGCAAATAGCTCAGGAGAGGCGAGGCTGAACCCTTCTGGCCCACTTAGGGTCATTCATTCATTTGTCCCTGTTGCAGGCCTACACCCCTGCTCTGGTGTGGGAAGGGCTGTGCAGGGGTACATGAGCTATCTTCCCCTGCCTGCCCTCCAGCCTGACCCATGACACACACAGGCCAAAGGATGATCTCTTATGGATGCTTGTTCCCTTTGGGTCAGGCCCCTCAGCAGCCACAGGGTCCTTGTCTCAGGAATGGCTGTGAAAACTGCCGAAAAGGACCTTTCTCCCTCCTCACCCAGGCAATCCTGCATGGCTTCAGGAGGGCAGGACCTGGGGGTCAGACAGCCTCCCTTGCCTGCTACCTGCCTCACAGCAGCCTTTGGGGCAACAGCCAAAGCTCACTGGAGAAACTTCTTTTTTTTTAAAAAAAAAAGGGAAAAAAAGAGAAAAAGAAAAAAAGGAAGGAAAAGAGAGGGAGTACCAAAGAAAAAAAACCAGCCCCAAAACCCACCTGTGCAACGGTTAAATAATTTTCCTTCTGTGACTCTGCAGGAAAGCTGGTGAAAAGCTACTGCCCGAAAGGCTGCTGCCTCCTCTATATACCAGCCCTCGCCTCCAATGCTTTTGTCACTGGCAAAGAGACGTTTCAAGATAGCCCTGCTATTCAGGAAAAACACATACAAAGGAAAGACCCCAAACACAGCTGAACCATACAAACAATAACTGCACAGAACTGAGGTCTCGGAAAGTTGTATTGCTGAAAACACCTCCCTGCTCCCACTAAAAGGACTGCGTAAACAAACAAACAAACAAACAAAAGAAATCAACAGCTAATCAACAAACTTTTTTTTTCTCCCCATGTTAGAAATTTTGATAATGCAAAGCTAAAAAGAGCAGTTTGCTGCATTTCTGACCACATGTGAGAGAGAGCCTGCTCCAAAGATAAGAAAAGCAACTAGACAGGCAAAGAGGCCTCCAAAGCTAGCAGCTTTCTGTGCTAACCTCCGCACTAACTGCTGTCTAGTGGGAAGGTAATTTCCTACAGCACCTCTTGAAGGCTCCAGCTTGCTAGGAGCTTTTAGGTGTATAGCATGTTGATAATAGTAATAATACTTAAAATACACACACACGTGTACACGCACTCACACACATATATCTTCTCTTCCATAAAAGACAAGCCTGGCAGAGCAGGATACAATTTGATGGAGAGGAAAGAGCGGCTGAACATGGAAGAAAGCAGAGGAGGTGGACGGATGTGGTCTAATAGAAGGAGTGACTGGAGGCCACAGATTATTCTGTTACATTTTAGATCTATATAAGTAAAAAGAAGCCATCAAAGAGGTCAGTGACACCAGCACTAAAGGGCTGGTTAAGCAGACTTAAGATAGTGTAGGTGATGAGGATCCTAGCCCCCAAGTGTTGCTCCTTCCTTATCTGACTAGTCATGGCATCTTTTCATCAGGTCCTGATTGTCCTTTCTGGCTGCTGACAGAGGACAGCAGTGTCTTGTTCAGCAGTTTGGCCAGTTAAAGTGCTGTGCCAGTTGGCACTGTAAGGCCCTCCCACCAGGTCATCCTCTCTGGTGCTAGCAGTGTAGTGATCTCTCCTGGAAACAAATGGGATGGAGAATGGCTGCAGAAAGTTCACTCCCTCCCATCCTCCCTATTTACTCTCCCTTCCGAAGAAACTAAACCTCTCCAGAGCTTGGGATTTGCAAGCTCCCTACCCAACTCCAAGCAGCAATGGTGAGGTTCTTCCAAATAGCAGGAATGGGAGATCAATCCACCACAGCTCAGCTTTTGCCTGTGCCTGTCTAACACAAGAGCAAGAAAGGACAGGCTATTTTGTGCTTGCACATGTAATTCCAGTGCTTGCACTGCTCTAGGAGGCAGCAAAAGGAATAGCAAGGGAGCCTCTTCAGTCATAGGACAGATTGACCAGGTCTCTCCCAAAAGATCTTACTGGTCAGTGCATGATTGTCTTCCTGCTCCACCTACCAGTTAAGGCGAAGTAGATAATGAGTATGGCACAATGGTTTGAAAACATGGCACAGTGGATTCAGCACAGAAGTGAATGAACGCATGGAATGGGTTTCTGGTGCTGTATTCAAACCATCTCCAGCAGGAGTCTGTGTCCCAGCCTTGTCACTGATTCCGAGCTGGTCCCCCAGAGTCCAAACAAAGCAGCCATGCCAGGACCTACCAGGTAAGCAAGAGCAACAACAGGGTTGCCAGGGTACCTATGGGTACTCATCACCTGACTTCAGCAGCATATAGCTTCAAACACTTTTCTCTCATCTCAAACACATGCGTACAAACACCTAAGCGCACATACAGACTGTGGCACCACACATACAAATGTGTGCAGGCTGCATAAATACACATACCATGAACCCACCCCTGCCCCCCAGAAGTAGACACGTGCAAGAAATACAGACAAGTAGCAACAGGCATGCAACATACACATGGTGATCCCAAGCAGAGGGAACCCCTCTAAGCTATGTTCAAGCATGGTGAGTTCCTGGGAGATGAATCCTGGCAAAATGCATTGCAGGAAGAGGCCCACACAAGCAAGAGAATCCACAAAAGGCATTCTAGGCATCTAAACCCCTAAGTAGCTGTTCCAAAAGCTCCTTGAATTTCACAGGAGTTTAGCTGCCTGTGTCAATGGACCTGTTTCCAAGGCCTGGAAGGAAAGCAGAGGAAGAAAGCACCAAACTTTCATCTTATCCCCTTCACTGACTTTTGTTGGTTCAGGGGCAGGTGTAATCTTTCTCCAGCTGACATGGGACTTAGCAGCCACTGCCCATGGGCCTAGATAGAAGTCTCATGTGATGGATACATTCTCTCTGGACACCCTGCAAATGTTGCAGGTATGTCATGCTTATGGCACATTGAACAAGCAAAGAAAACACAGCAAGGAGCCTGGTGACACTCAGAAAGGTAACTCACTACTTTGGCCAAAAGCTAATCTATGGGATGTAGTCCCAAGGAGATGCCTGCCCACATCGTTAGGGTAGCACCATATGGGCCAGGGACTTCCAACTTCACTTATGTTTAGAGTTCTGCCAGGAGTCACTCAAGTGCACAAACATACGCCTCCTCCCAGACTGACACATATTTGCAGCCATGTATTCACAAGTACATAGGCCACTGTGAACCATGCTGGGACAGCCATGCCAAGGTCATAGCAAGGGTACATGAGACGAATGTCTACCCTGCTCACGCCTTTGAGCAGAGCACTCCATTCCCATGTGGCTGGAGTGGTTTCTCCCACCCAGACATCAGAGATACAGGCCTGCAACAGCAGGTTGAGCAAGAGTTAGCTGCAGCTGGGAGAAGACTGCTGCTCTGAATAACCTCTGGTCATGCTGACCCTTTCCATTGCTCCCTGCTTTCATACAGTACAGCTCAAACCCTCAGAGACCATGGCACATAGCAACACACATGCACACACAGAGAGGCTGGCTGGCCCTTTCTCAGACTGTGACCAGCAGACCCAGGTGTCTTCGGGGATGAGCAGCCAGTGCTATAGCTGTGGAGGATCGTGGGGTGGTGGACGCTCATTAAGGAACAATGCAAGTTGTCCAAAAGGGAAGGAGGGAGGTGTCTTGACATCTGCCTAGAGCCCCTACCAGTTTCACATTGGCTCTGTCTCTGCTTATTCACCATGTCACACGCTGTCACTCTCCTCCCTTACTGACATGACATGACCACAAACCCTAGGCAGCTCATGCCAAGCACCAGCTTATGTTGACTTGTCAGACAGAAAGGGACCAAACACTACCAGACATTCACTCCCAGGTTTGCAACACAGCAGAACATCATGTAGGTGGTTACAAGCCAATGGCCTCTATAGGAAGGTAGCCCTGCGCTCCTAAAAGATAGCGTTCTTCTCTCCATTAGCCTTGTTTTATTCACATACAGTAAAAGCAAAGATAGTCTACTGACCCTGATGTGGGTCAACCTGGAGTGGATAAAAACTGTATTTGCCCCTGTTCTAAATTCACCAGTCAGCCACCAGGGACGGAAATTTTGCTCTTTCTCTTGGCTTTCTCAGAAAAGAGGATTTCACTGCTTCCTTGCATTGGCTAATTTGCCAGACTGATTGTTTCTTATTTCTTGAGTGGGCAAAAAGCAGAACACCACCTCAGTGAAAGTGACAGGGATGTCAAAAATAGCTACCAAATATCATTTTCTGAAAATCTGGTCAGGGCTAGAATTTTCCAGGAGAGAAGAAGTAGAGGCCTGCCCTTCAGTCATCTTCTGCACAGCATTGCACAGTCTGATGAAGACAACAGAGCAACAAGACAGTAATAAGAGGAGTAGAGTGGGCAAACAGCCAGCATAAGTCATTCTGAGGGAAGAGGCGTAGAGATGAAATTGAAGAATCAGTGTGAGTGAGATGGGAGATAAGCAGATAAGAGGCCAAGGAGATGAGGCAGTAAACTGCTGGAGGGATCAAAACACCTGAAAATGAGGTTCTGCTTAGAGAAAAGACAAAGAGGGTCTCAAGGAGAGGAAGCAAAGTGGACAAGAATGGCACAGAGGGTCCGGGACCACGCCACCTCCCCTCCCACTGGTACTGAGAAGGCCACAAAAAGACGGAGATGAAAGAGTTGGTCAGGAGATGAAGGCCCAGAGAGAGATCCCTGTAATCCACAGTAACGAATGTACTCTGCTGACGTCCCAGGGAGAAGACAATAGGGACCAGGGAAGAGAAAGTAATCAAAGAGCAAAGCACATAGAGAAGGAAACAGCCCTGTGCCTCACACAAACAGTCCCTAGCAATCAACACAGCTTTTATTACAGGAAATTATTAACACCCTCTGCTACCCACCACCCCTCACCAATCCCAAACCTCCCCTATTTGGGGACCCTTTCTTGGCACACACATATAACATCCAGATAAACTTTCCGAACCAGCAAAAGCAACCACTGAAACAACTTCAAACACCACAGACCAATAAAACCACAATTTAGAAGTTAACTTTCCCAACCCCCCCCATGCCATTATTTAATAAGGAAATACTGTACAGATATAAAACCCACCCTTTTCCCAACCTGAATATAATTGCTTGAGTTAGTTTCTGTACATATATACACACATATTTACACAGTAATGCTGCAGTCAAGAAAGCAGATGATGTAAAAGTCACAAAATGAATACAGAAATTAAATAACTACCAGCAGAACATTAGGAAAGGTCACGTTGTTCCTACTTGGCAAAAATGCATTGTGGGACAGAGTCATTAAGCATACTGCAATGTACCGTGCGTGTGTCTGTGTGTGTGTGTGTGCGCGTACAGGCACGCAAGCCTCACAGCTTCCTGCTGTGTCGGGTTTGTTCATGGGTGTTTCACTTCCCCAGTACGTCTTGTATGTGTGCATGTGCCCAGAGGAACCCCTGTCCCACAGTGTGGAATTTTTTTCTGACCTGTTGAAGTGTATACTAGTGCTTGCTGTGAACCTTTAATGGCAGGAGGCCAGCAGGTCAAGAGATCTTTAACTACCAACACATCACAGAGATCCTCCTTTACCTCAGCACCTAGGGGACTGTACCCTCGGCATTGGCAGACATGAGTCCTGCTCTCTGCGATGGGGTTTCACTGCCTTTTTCTATACACAAGCAGATTCATGCTGTGTCAGTTTTGTTGTCAGGAATGAGAGAAGGGTGCCAGAATTCACTCAAATGGCATGGCTAGGAGAGGAATTTGGGAATGCTCAAGAGATTAAGAAAGAACTCGAAGCCAATTGCAAAGTGTTTTTTGTTGTTGCCATTGTTGCCGTTCTAATGGCAGACACCCAGGTCTGTCTGCAGTCAGCCCCAGGGAGGTCCAGAGAGCCCATGATGAAGATGAAGCAATAGTATTTGTATTGCCAGTGAGACAGTCAGCGCCCCAGTTTGCCTTTGAGGGGGGAGGAGGGAGGGAGCCACAGGGAAGTGTAGGTGGGTGAATGCAGCGAGGGTCTATGGCTTGGAAATCTATTTGGCTGCAAATTGAAAATAAGCCCTTGTGGGGACAACAATCAGGTCCCACTAGTTACTATCTCAATGTGCCCTGCAGCATCCAGCAGCATGGTAGGTGTGTTCCAGGTGGACACGCCAGGTGTGTTCAGCAGCAGGGAAGCACTTATGGGAAAGAGTGGGTGCAGACGGGGATCGTGGCTTGGAGTCCGTCCCCATTTGTTGCCAGCAATTCAGTTCCTTTCTCGCACACAGCTCCCAGGGGCTCCTGTGGTGAGCCTGGCATATGCCACGGAGAGGCAGCATAATTGGACCCTACCCTTTGCCAGCTTGGATTGAGCAGGAAGGGTGAAGCATAATTCCTTAGAGCAATGGTGCAGCGAGTCAGCACAAAGTCCCTTCATCAATGCTCCTCATCTTTTTCCCCTCCCCTTTTGCTTTTCTTTTTGGCAACCAAAAATACGTGGGGAAGTGCAACCTCCCACCCTTCTCCATGGGAAGGGCTCATCAAAGGTTGCTTGACTGGAGTGGAGGATGTGTGAAAGGCCTAAGTCTGATCATTGGCTGTGTTCCCAGGCTTGCTTCCATCTGTTGATAAGCAATGGAGGTGGGAGGATATGCCACATTTGATAGAAAGCTCTAAAGCAAAGACTTGCCTATAAAGATCCCTGAGGTATCTCTGATCACTCTAACCTGTCACAACCATCATATTCATTCTCTGTCTCCCCCTCTCTCTTTTGCTGGCAATGTTGCTGTGAGAAACAACCCTGATTTGAAGGTACAAAGGGGCTTTATTCAAGATGGATGCTAGTGTCTTCTTGGAGTGAGGAGCTCAACGTCAGCATGTACTGCTGAAGAAGTCAGAAGCAAAGAGGCCCATCCTGGCACCTCTTAACTCCTCCACCAAATCCTTCAGGACATCACAAAGGAACTTTCCTCCCCCCCTGTGCTGGAAATTGAAATATCAATTCCCTACGGGCAAAGTTCATACTTGCATATTGCTGAGCATTTTGAACCCACTGAGGTTCTCACCTGGAGAGTTCTGACAACACATGCTGGATTTCAGAGAGAACGGGATGGGGGTTTTTTTCTGAGAAGGTGGGGCCAGTGTGCTTCATTGTCTCAACTGACAACAAGTCCTGACTGCAGCTTTTCTTTCCTACTTATGATGTGACACGGCAAGTTCTGATATTGCCCTCACTGGGAGGCGTGATGGGAGACAGAGAACTACTACACCAGTCTGTGTTGTGTTGCGCTATGGTAAAAAGCTGGTGTGAATACTCCGAGAAGGTTTGCGATGTGGAGATCCATGGCTGCAAGACGCTTTCCACTGTGTGTGGCACATTTCTGATATTTTTTGAATATTTCCTCCGTCTCCTTCATACACATCCTCCTTCAGCTGAGTGCATACACTCCAGTACCACTTCAGAAGAACATGGCTCATGAAAATACCTCTCAGAGAGCCATGCCTGGGGCTAGAGTGAGGAGGCAAATGTCAGAAATATTGCCAAAGGTGCCTAATCTTTCCCAGGAGGCTGGCTGCAAATATACAGTAGAGGTCACCAAACTGTAGAGGACGCAATGGTTTTTGCTTGGTATTCTTGTGTGCAGAAACCTTCAGAGAGGGGAAATGTTCCCAGCCACTGCCCCAGAAAATACTGGTGTTTCTACAGGAGAGAGAGAGAAATGGCAAGGGAGGGGATGTGGAGTTTGTCAGGCTCTGGTATGAAATCCCATTCTTTTCTGGACAGGTAATAAACAGCACATGGGTGGTTTTCTAGTATAGACAACACCTGCTGCTAATATTACCTGGTTGATTCACTTGAATACTTAGAATGAAAATACACCAAATCTAAAATTCTAAATATATAATCAGAGTTTAATAACATCATCAATTTATTTTCTGGATTATGAATTACACCCTCCCCCCTCCCACCCTCTCCCCTTCATCTCTGTCCCAAAACTTGTTAACCTGTCAGAACTAAAATAAATAAAGCAACCAGAAAAGATCGCTTGTAGGTGAAAGGATTAACCTGATGGACACGTGGCCTAATCTATTTTGGGAGAAGGCAAAATACCAGACTCCTGTGGTTAGACCAGTGGTTCAGTCCAGAATTTCCAGTTCTTCTTTTCTGGTTGCCCTAGAGCATTCATTTGAGTGGTTTGTGGCACAGTTAATATTTGCAGAGCACTCAGAGTGTTAACAGTGCTACAACAGTATCAACACTAGATAATGATTTTGGCAAACTATCATTTGCCAATCAGTGGAACAAGGGACAGACCAGTTCGGAGAAAATACGAACCAACTTTCACCCCGGAACACAAAAATCAGAACCTTTAAGAAGAGATTTGAAAAAAGTTCCATTAACTTCTTTTTGGTTTGTTTTCGGCTTAATTTCCCTGCAGAGACACCCTCCAGGTTTCCTCGTTCCAGGTGGGGAGGGACGGAAAAGTACCGAGATAACCACCAAAGAGATTAGCTGCCCTCGCCAGCTGTCAAGCTCCCCCCCAAGCCCTTAGGAAATACCAGAAATTATCATGAGCTTTCCCAGGTCCAAGATTTCTAAACCAAAGTAGCATTGGAGAAGTCTCTTAATGTCAAAGTGATGGTCCAACCTGAGCAGCCAACTTGATGGTTCACCCCACCACTATCAAGACAGCATAGTGCCTTGAGGCCCAGACTCCACAGAGAGATGCTGGTACAGAGAGTTTATATGCAAAAAGGAATTGGGGGTGTTCCCATCAAAACATGAAACCCTGCTGGCAAGGCTTGAAGTGACGTTCCGGCGTCTTCCATTCATGAAGATAAAGGTGACAGGGCGATACGGGGGGCCTCGGGGGAACACAACACACATGGGTTTCTCTCTCTCTCTCTCTCTCTCTTTTTTTTTTTTTTCTCATTCATACGGCCTCGACCCGCGTAAACCGCTTCCAAAAACGCAGCCTGAAAAGTCGTAGAAAACAAACAGAACGGAAACAAACTTCCCCTCCCTCCCACCCCACGACCTGAATATTCACGAGAAGAGAAACACCAATTTATACAAAAACGCAATAAAAAAGAAATATTTACAAATGAAAGGAACGCCTTCTTGGTGGCCGCTGTCAGAGGCACCTGACAAGCTGCCGTGTGTTCTGGATTGCAGATCGCTCTGTTAATTTGTTTGGTTTCTTTTTTTTTTTCTTTTCCTTTTTGTCTTTGTAATGAGAGAAGAGGGAAAGAATAAGAAGTTCCCTTACCCTGAAGACTAAGGGGTGGCATTACAAAGACTCTCCCCCTCTTCCCTCTTTAATTTTCTCACTGAAATATAAGAAAATATTCCCCTCACCAACCCTGCCCACCCTCTCCTCACACTCTTTGACTTTACAGGCAAATCCCACCCTCCCCCCACCCCAGCTTTAAAAAATAAATAAAATAAATAGGTAAATAAATAAAAGGCCTTCTGTTGGCTTAAAAAGAGAAAGATAAGACAAAATCAACCAGGGTGTGGTGAGGAATGTGAGAGAGGTGGCTTTAAGCTCCAAGAAATGTGGCTCATAAAGATGGGGCTGTCATCTCCTTTCAGAGTCAGTCCCCAGCAGTGTCCCCATGCCCTCAGCACAGGGCTCTCTCAGCTCTTCCCCGGGTGAGCCACAGTCATCGAGACACTGGGACAGACCCAGGAAAAGCAGGAGAGACTTTGCCATATCTCTCAGGATGGGAGAAGTCATCCCACACCCCCACCTCAGGAGAAAGAAGACATATGAAAGGGGAGTTCAGCTTCTCACTCCTACCATTGCTCCCTTTCCTTTAGTTTAACTTGCATCTAAAATGATACAATGGAAAGAAAAAACCACTCTTGTCGATACTAGGTGCACCAGGAAAGCTGTCACTACAACTGCAGGGATGGGAAACCCTAGGCTATTCCAGCTTTGCACCTGTGCTAGTATCTCTCTTTCTCTCGCACACAGAGGCACACGTACATGTACACACGCATCTCAGCCTTGCACGTCTTGTCTTCAGCCCTCGGCACAAGTTTCTGTGCTCTCTGGCATTTATTCAAGCACACCCCTTCCCAGGAAGACAAGCCACATACTTCCCCTGTACATTCAATAGTAAATATACATATGCATTTCCCATGGGTGTGCACACCCTCCTCTCATCTCCACATGTGCAAGGAGGCATTGAAACAGCCCACCAGCACCACCGCCACCACATGCACCCTTTCATGGCACTTTTTTTTCCTTTCCAGCACCCTGCCAGCATTGGCAGAGGACACCCTATTCCTTTTGATCCAACCTGCTGGCCAGGAGTAGGGAGGGCAGGACAAAACCCCCTTTTTCCCTGCCCTCCTCGCTGAAAGGACATGCCAAAACAGGCTTGGTGTCCCCTGAAGTGACAGTGACAAAACTCCCCACCTTTCCCTACTCTTTAGCTCTGTTCCATTGTGTTTGTTATCCAGACACCTTATAGGATCGTGGGTTTATTCTGCTTTCCTTCCTCCACAGACATTTCAAGTATAAAGTTATTGTATATACTCGCGTATAGGCTAACCCATACTATACACTGGTCCCACCCTTGAAGTATGTCACAACTAGTGAGCAATTCACAGCTAACAAACCAACCCTGCACCCCTTTCCCCAAAATCATCTCATTTCAGTGCAAACCAGCACCGTCTGTCAGAGATCCCAGCAGCCTCCCTGACTCCAGGCTTGCTTTCCCAAACTCAGACCCCATTTCCTTTTCATCTCTCCCGCTGATCTGCCACAGATTCAGTGGCTATAATAGCCATAGTGAAACCACTAGCCAGACCTGCAGACAAGCCTTCTCTCCCTCCCCCACACCCCCCAGCAGACAATTCAAAATTTTAGCGTAAAATTACTCAGCATATACGCAAATATATATATATATATTTCAGCCCTAAACCCCCATAGTCTTCACAAAATAATGTAACGAGAACCTCAGTATCGCTAACATTTAAGTGCATCATCAAGTTAGTCGTGTTATTCACCCTTCACTTTCTCCACGTCTTCAAACACTACTCTTTTCTAGGCATTCTTAGGAAGAGTTGCCTGAGCAAGCATCTTTTCCTGCATGTCCGTTACACTGCTTCTGCTGTCTCCTCCTGCCACACACACTCGTGTGTGTGCACATGCCTTTCTCTGCTGGGAGCCAGCAAGAGTGAAACACTAGAGTCACTGCTGCTCCCCCTCAGCCCACCCTTTCCCTGCCTTTTTCTCCCCTTCCTGAAATCACAAGCAAGGATATCCAACTCCGACGTCACTGTAAAGTGCAATGGCCAGGAATGGAGGAGAATGGGAGGAGCGAGAACATGGAAAAAGAGATAAAAGGGGAGGGGTGGGAAAGAGGAGGAGGAAGAGGGGAAACCAAAGAGGTGGCACTTGTCACCAGTGCTCCACTACTCAGAACTCCAGTATGCCACAAACTAAGGATGACCCTGGAGAGTAGCTGATGGGATTAAGCCCACCCCACCCTCCCACACTCCACATACACCCCCAGTCCCTCCCCGCGTTCTTCCCCTCTCACTCAAACGTCAGACTCAATACTGGAGAGTTTCTCATAAACATGCCCGTTGCTGGAGCCATTGAAAGCCCTGGGGTTTTTGTTGTTAGGCACACAGGGGTTGGACTGGTTCCCTATACAGATGTCCTTCTGGAAACGGGCTGGCACAGCCCCATGAAGGGCTGAGACCACCGGCTTGTTGGTGGTGACGATGGCTCGGAAGTCTGGCCTGGCTTTGGGCCCTCCTGCCACCACAGGCTGCCTGAAGAAATAAGATTTGCTGCCGTGGAGCAAGCATTGGTCATCCCCAAAAGTGGGGATGAAAGGGTTTTGGGTGACCCGGTCGGGGTAGAGCGACTTGCTGAGCATGTAGCCCCCGCTGCTGCCGGGGTTGTTGTGGTGGTGGTAGCTGGTGGCGGGCACTGAGGACTTGTTGTTGGCAAACGTGGTCTCACTGGCTGGCATCTCAAACATGTGGGCGTAGGGGCTCCCTTCCAAAAAGCGGCCCTTGTCCTTGAGGCTGACGCTGCGGGGGGCCAGGGCCGAGTCATCCTTCTGCAGGTCCACAAAGGTGTCGTAGGAGTGCTGCCGGCGGAGCTTGTTGCGGTTCTTCTTCTGCGCCTTGGAGGCAGAATTGGAAGGGCTCTGAGGATATTTGGAGGAGGAGGCGGCACTGGTGGCCACGGGCACAGGGGCAGGCGGCTGGTCCAGCTCTTGGAGCGAGTTGTCCTCACTGATGTCATACAAGTTGCCCGCTTTCTTGCAGGCCTCGCAACGGATGCAGGCCTGACGGGTGGAGTTCTGCCCCACCACTGATGGCGTGTAGTTGTGCAGCTTAGAAGGGCAACCGCGGCAGAAATTAGCCCCAGGCCGGTCCTCCCAGTCTAGATTGGTCAGGTTCTTCTCCCACGGTGCTGGGACCCCACTCACAACACCATGCTTGTGCTCATTGCCTCCACCAAACTCGCCTGAGCCATGCTTGTGGTGGGCCCTGTTGGTGCAGGATCCACCCCCTCCTCCTCCCGTGTCACGCTTAAACTCATCTCCCCGCTCTTTGTAGATATCTGTCAGGTCCACATGTTCCCAGTGTGGTGAGTTCTCCTTGGCCCGAAACTGGTCCAGGTAGAAGTCCCGTAGCCCTTCCTTGTCCCTGAAGTAGCGCTTGTGGTCAGGCGAGCGGGGTGGGCGCCGGCGGTAGGCCAGCTCTATCTCGTCAAACTCCCGCCGGGACTTGGCAGAGGCTGGGCGCTTCTTCAGGCTGTCCTTGTACTGCTGCTTCCGCCGCTTGGCAGCATTGCCCTCGATGTTGCCGTAGGTGACCGTGTGAGTGGAAATGTCAGAGACGTCTGAGCGGATCAGGTCATCGTGGGCCCCGCTGCCCCCATAGCGGTCACTCTTGAAGGAGAACTTGCCGTAAAGGTCACCCAGCTGGCTGTGCTTGGCAGGGGGTAACCCCAGGTCCAAGGGCTTCTTCCCAATGGACCGTGACTGGGCATTGAAGGGTGGGTTGTCACAGTCGTAGAGCCCATCGATGGAACTGGTGCTGCCAATGCTGTGGGGGCGGTGGTGGTGGTGGTAGTGGTCCTGATAGACATTGCTGTCCTTCAGCTGGAGGTTGCCAAAGGTCCTTTCCACCTCACTAATATAGTCACTAAAGAGGTTCTCCTCACAGGGGGGGTTGTTGTAGGACTTGCAGTCTGAGTGGGTGAAGCTGCGGCGGTGCTCGGAGATATCGTAGACCGACGACTCACGGCGGATGAAGTCCAGGGCACTCTGCGGTGAGCCATTGACCCCTGACAGGTTGGCCATGTTCTTGGCTGTCCGAAGCAGGCGGAGGATGTTGGAATGGGTGTTGTTCATAGTTGCCGTGGGGGAGTTCATTGTTGACTGGCGTTCCTCGATGGCCACGCCATGGATGCAGCTGTAGATACCCTGAAATGAGATAAAGCAGGAAGGTGAGTGGTCCTGCAAAGAATACATGAAAGGGAACCTGGACTGAGAAGCACCCTGTGCAGCAACAGCATGTTCCTGTAGGACAGCAAGGCTTGTCAGCCTTTCATTACGAAGCACAATCAAATCAAATGAAACCGGACCTGCTCTACCAACCCTTGCTGTTCTGCCCCTCTTTCTTGCCCCTCGCTTTTCTTCTTTCCCCTCCATTCCTCTTCCTCTGCTTTGCTTCATGTCATATCTGTAGGATGCAGGAATACCTGCTTGCATCTGTAAGAGTTACTCAAATCTAGTAGGTGTAACATGGAATTGCAAATGGGGAAAATAACATTCTTGGGAACAAAGGCATTAAGACAAATGATTCTGTGTGGATGAGAGGAAGAAAATCTGTTTTGGTCCTTGAAATTCATCTGGACATCAGTGAATCAACAAGACAGAAGCTATCTTAAAAAGGGAACAGCTTAATTTGTCATAAACTTAGCAACATTAATCACCAGTACAGATTAGAAAAGGAAACAGAGAAAGAGCAGGACTGCCGAATAGGTATTTAGGTCTTTTGCATCTCGTTGAGTGAGGTACAATAGAATTTTTAATTGCATTCTGTTAAATTTAACAGCGATAACAGGCTCCAAATTGACATCCCTAAAAGTGAAAGTCCTCTATTCAACCTCAAATCAGACAGAAAGACGTGCCTGATTCCTCCACATTCCCACTAGCTCATCCATGACACAGACTGTTTGCAAGAGCTACCCCTAGGAGTAGAAGGAAAGGGGCTCATTTATTCCCTGGCCTGCCAAATGGCACCTGCTGATTAATGTCAATTGTGACATGGACACTATCACATCTTGTTACCATGGTTTCTCAGCAGCTAGCTGATGATTAACACTTTTCAGACTTTTCATCAACCTGGCCTAGGTCTAACAGATAACCCCAGAATGAAAGAATCTGTACTTAGCTAAGGATCACCAAACACAATCTCCCATCTCATCTCCAGACTAAAACGGGTTAGAAACTAACAATACAGAAGAGATGCTGTGCCCCTGCATTCAAAAGGCTTTGTCATTTTCCTCAACAATGTGTTACGTAGCAATTATATACTCTTTGCACAATCAAAGTTAATTCTGTTACATCGATCACTGAGGTCAAAAATGCCGAGATTTGACCTCACTTCAGAACAGATCAGGAGAAGGGACCAGTGGCATGAAAGAATAAAAAGCTCCAAATGGGACACTGCTAGCTACACTAACAGCAGAAAGATGACTCAGAAATTACTGGAATCTGCTTTAAATGTAAATCTTACACCCTAAGGCAAGTTTGCATAAAGCAATTGCTAAGTTCATGTGGTCATCCTCTCTGGAAGGACTTCTGCATGGTTTAGGGCATGGCTTTTGGTTAGGGATTTCTGACTGTCCATGACAGCACACTTCTAGTTAACATAAGGCCAGCTGAACAGCCATAATACAGAAGACAATGAAAAACTCCTGAATTTGTAATCATATTACCCACCGTTACTTGACTTATTGTCCCCAAATTTGGCCTCCTCACAACTTGCTTTGGAGGAGCAGAGTTACAGTTAACTTCTCTTTATACTGCATTTTTATTTCCATGTGAAATTTTCATTTCCGTGACCATAATCCAGCAGAGACGAGAGATGTCACAGAAAAAAAAAAAAAAAAAGATGCTCCTGCAACATTCATGGTGAAAAAATGCCAGCTTTTATCCTGCAGACCACAGCCCTATGCCACCTGTGTGTTTAACAGTCTTGGTGGATTTCCCCATCTCCAGCACCTAGGACTCTGAATAAATCCTGTGTTCCTCCCCGCTAGCTAATGACACTCACCCTGCTGATGGAGAAGACCACACCAGGCTTGCCAGAGCAGACGCCCATGAAGCAGTGGCGGAATTGCCAGTAGAAGAGATGCTCACAGATGAAGGTGATGAGACTGAGGGCCATGGCTGCTCCCAGCATGTAGAAGACACCAGCCATGTTATCTATGTCCAGCTGGCTGCTCATAACCTCATTCTTCTCATTGTGACAAATTCCAGTGAGCCACAGCGCTTCCAGCTCCTCCATCTCCCCTAGAAAGACAGACAGAAAGAAAGAAACAGGTTAGATAGCCCTGCAATGGCTAAAGGCCTCAAGCTGGGGTACACTGAAAGCAAGAAGCTGACCTAAGGTCATTTTCAGTGGCCGTGCTCTTTTTCCAATTCTATTACATCCATGGACTATCCTGACTGCCCTTCTGATAGAGGCGGGTGCAATTTGTCACAGGGAAGGAAACAGGATTTTTCCACAGCCGGGTATTAGCCACAAAAAGCTGTTCCACAGTACACAGCTATCACACTTGCCAAATGTCTACAGCAAGATCCTGAAAAAGTTGTCCACCAGATGACTGAAGACCTGACCCCACAAACTTCCACTTTCACAGTAGTCAACGAAGGGAAGAATCAGTGACTGATACTGGTAGACAAAATGAGTCACTTCTAAATGAAAACATTGTACATTTCCAGCTCAAAACTCAAAAAGATGATTTTTTAAAATCAAAATGTCTGAGTTTGAATTTATTTCCATCATATCCATAGCTCATTAAAACTAGATGCAATGTTCCCAAAAATATTTGTGCATTTTTACCTGTTTCTCTCCCCTTCACTTTTGTCCAAATTCAACACTTCCAAGCCCTTTGACCAATCAAAAATATTACTAATTTGTATCAGCTAGGAACAAATGTTCTGTAGTCTAATTTCATACCCCACTTACTCCTATTATGGTATTTTCATGAGGGGAGAGAGAGATAAACACTCACACACACAGACTGAGACATTCAGAAATAAACCAATTTTTCAGGTTGGCAATTCTTTTCATTCTGTTAGGAAAGTTAGTTTTTCACATTTTCAACCTCCAGTCCAGTGACGGGGAAAAAAATCCATATATTTATGTGGCGCCATAGCACAGTCTTTAAAGCCATGCTTTAAAGTACTTATGTCTTTTTCTGAAATAATAGATATTAGGTTGTTTAGGAGGCAGAACACCCTATCCTTCAGGTGGCCAATTTTCTGCTGAAGTATATCAGAGCTATATTCTTTCCATATTTATTATAACGCATGTTATTTTCAGATTTCAGAAAAAAAACTTATAAATAAAATAACCTGTGAATTTTATTTATTCAAAAGAAGAACACAGCAAGATGTAATATGGAATGGAAAGGGAAAGCCAGGAAAATATTTTCTAAGAAAGAATTCCTTATCCCACTAATATTTTTATTTAATACTAGCAATTTCTCTGTAAAGGATGAGATGAACCAGGTAACTATAATTTTCTGATTAAAAACTACTCCAAAATATGTTTCTGAGTCTCAAGTCCTTCCTTGGGGTTTTGGGGTTTTTTTTGAGGTTTTGGAAAACCTGAGTTAACTCTTTCATCCAGAAATACTTACCCTTTAATTTTGTAAACTCTGCATGGCTTGATCCTGTCTAGAAGTATAAAGCACGGGATGACCATGGGAAGTCCAGTATAATTAGTGGGTTTGGTCATGGCAGAATCTCAAAGGTAGTGAAAAGTTCACAACAGAAATCTTGTTTTTACAAGACATTCTTCGCACAAGATATTTTTGAAACACATAGCTGTTTCTATGAAACCTTTACTGCTTTTCATATTGCTTTTGATGATACTGCTACCCTGTATCCATGTTACTGCTATCCTGTAACCAAGTGACATCCTCACATTTTTGGTATAATGCCTCTAACAAACCTTTGTTAATAATTTCCTGTTCTCAACTCTAATCTGAAGCGCCAGAGCTAGGAACTTCTATTTCTTACATGCAAAACTTGGTATTCCTTAGGAAAACTCCAACTTCTCTTTTTCTTGTCACTTACCATCTCCAAAAAGCTGTAGAATGGCAAGATCAACCTGGCGCTTCCAGCCTGAGTCCTTTTGGATGGCAATACCGTAGCCGGTGGAGGCAAACACTTTTCCACTCCCAATCGTCACCAGCTTGCAACCTTCATCTCTTCCAGCCATGTAGTTTAGCACTGCTGCATCATAAATGAAAGCATCCAACTTCCTGCACAGGTGCAAGAAACAAGAAGGGTATAGTACAGAAAAGAGAGAATCTGTAGGAGTTCAAAGGTGTTCACAGGTAATTAAGGCAGAAACAAACCTCTTTCAGATAGACTACAATAGGTTGCATCTTCACCTTCATCAGAGTTAACTAAAAACTGAGCCTAGAGCCTGTTCACAGGTGAAGCTAGATTATAAATGAGGACTGTCTATTTCTTTCTGACTCTGATAATCATAATCTGAAAGATCATGATCTGAAAGAAAATTTGAAATACAAACATACTGCAAGATAAAGATAAATGAAGAGGAAGTCAAGGGGATCTATAGTCCTAAGAAAAGCTTGTATTTCTGTACTGCCTTTCATCTCAAAGGAACCTGAAATGCTTTATAAAGTGTATCAATATTAGATAGCAAAGTAGGGGTTGGAGTAAGGAAAATATTATTTCCTATTCAAACTGACGGCATGACTTAGCTGAGTAAAATATATTTTTTTCAAATTAAATATAGTCAGGACATCATGTTTAACTCCTGGGTTACTGTGAAAAGCACTATTGGATCTTTACCAACGTCAAGTGGCCATGATAGCAGCTTTATGGTTTACCATGCTGAGTAGCTCTTTAGTAAAGAGTGTTTAGCTGAAAACCACAAGAAAAATTCTATTTCGACACAGAGAAATCCCCATTGTGGGCTGGGACGGGTAGACAGCACAATGGACTGATGAGAGCCTTCCTCTCACTGCAACAAATTGATTTAGGTGTGGGGGGCAGTCTCAGGGGCTGCATCTTCCACATAACCAAAGGCAGCCAATGAGTAAATCCTCCCACTAGATCTGAAATGAAGCACTTTCCGATAAAAGACCAAAGACCTTCCACCTTGCACATTCTCACACCCACGCTATCTTTTCAATCCACCTCCTGCACATATATTTCCAGTGTGGTGATTATCTCAGTTCAAGTGCGTATCTGTGGGGAAGTCTGTCCAAGGGTGGATATGAAGCCAGGACGACATCTACCACAAGCGATGAGTTCTATTTCATCCATATATTTCCAGGACAGAGCATATTTATTTCCTGGATGATGACTATCCTGGCAAATGTACCTTCCCAGGATGGCATCCAACAATGGTACAATCATTTATAATGGGCTGTGTGCCTCTGAACCTGGCAAACAGGTTTAGGAATATTCAGTCAATCTAGTAATTAAATTGGCTGAACATCTTCATTCGTGCTTTGGAATGAACTTTCTCATAAGAGTGCAACACGAGTATAAGCAAGAATGTTTTTTTTCACTGGGGCTGGGCTCTGACTACCAAAATGGTCAGCTCTGGGAGGAGGTCTTTAATTGTAAAGGACAAAGGCTTGCAAAATGCCATTTTATGTTATCTCCTTTACAGATTCACTGCTATTAAAATAGGATAAGCTGTTCAAACATACTTTTTGCTAATGTGTTTTCCCACATTTCCCAGATTACCCAAGGAAATGCTCCCATTTTATATACTTCCTCATTATTCAAACAACATTTTTTTCAGCCCTTGATAGTAAAATATTCCAGAGAGAAGGGCTGCTTCCAAACTATTTGCTTCAAGCACACCTTCCATTACACTATATTAGCTAGTGATACACTGGGGTGGGATTAGTGTGACAAGGATTGTTTCAGCTTCCTGATTAACATAATCTTTTATACATAGAAGAAAGGAAAACAAAGGAATTTCCAGATGTCAATATAAATGTTCTGAAAAAAACTTTGTCCACAGAGGTCTGTGAGCTTTTCCTGTGTATGCATAAGGACCCATTGACATGAAACATCTTGATGAAGCAAGGTCTTCAGGACTAATATACACAAGACTAACATACACAAGGATACAGAAGATCCTCTTTTATAAAAAAAATACTCTTATAAACACAACAAAACCAGAAACTCTTCTACAGATGTCAATAGAGAAACCTGGCTAAGAGAATCACAGAATTATTCTCCCGTGCTCTGTGTGGTCTTGCCGTACTTTTAACCATGGAATGATAATGGAGGCTCATTTTCCAAACCCCACAAAACATTTTCAGCTAAGCATGAAAAGAAGTCAGGTTTCTGTGGTGAGCAAGCACGAAAGAAGAAAGCCTCACCCAGTCTTCAGCGAGAACAGTGCATCATCCACCCCTCTCTGATTAAACTTCACCATGTAGCTGTGCATTTCAGGGTAGTTGTTGCGAATGTTCCTTTCTGTGCTGCCATTGGGAACTGTCCCGAAGCGGAAAGGGGGCGAGAAGTCATTGGGTTTCTGGAACTGGAGAGACAGAAAATGAACATTTCTCACAATCTTTCAGCAAGAAGCAGTCATCTGAATGGGAGAACACACTCTACTCAGAAAGTAGTTCTGATTTTATCTTACTATAATGTAGAAAACATTATTGGGAAGATACTATATTTCACTATTTTCAAACACAAACATCTCCTGTTGGTGCCTAAGAATGAAGAAGTGAATCTGAGCAATCCAGTCTTTTTGTCCACTCTGGATTAAGTGCATAAAATAGCCAGTGATCCAAGATTAAAAGGAGGTTAGATAAAAGGAAAAAGGAAAAAGGAAAGTTAAAAGGTACCAGCGCCTTTGGAACACAGTCAAGGGAAGATTTTCAATAAAATCTATGTGCATTTTATCCACAAAGTCTCATTTATTTTTCTAAGAAGTATCTTTTTCAGCTCTGTGGATGCCTTTGCACTTCCTGATTCTGACTGAAGTAGAAAAGTAATTAATGAGGAGAGATGCCTCTCAGAACACCTCACACCCACTTCACCAGATGAATGATCAGCTTTCAAACTTTTGGGCAAATGTCCCAAATGAAATGCTATTAGTGGCTGCAAGTCACTAGTAACATTTGATGCCCAGAACAAAGCTGGCAGAATACTCCAAACCTTTTGCTGCTCCCAAGAAATACATTCATCATAACATTCCCCTACGGCTGCAAGGCTGTGAGATTTTATATGCCACTTGCTTAACTCAAGTCATAATCAATGCTCTCTGGGGTTTTATGAGCAGTAAAATTTAGACTGTCAATTATCAAGACTGCTTAAAAACCCTAGAACCAGCAGACGGGAAGGAGCATAGAATCGTAAGCCAGGAACTGAATAAGCAGTAAAGAAAAAGGTGCAAAGGTAGGTTAGATGGAGGGAAGCCCCCTCCTCTTTTGACACATTAAGCAGTAGCTTGTCTGCTGCTAATTCTTGACTCCCAACTGTGACTGTATATTTGGATGATCCTGAGAAGCATGCTAAGAACATGCTAATGGTCAGAGCAAACCTGTTTAACAGCAACAGTTCACCTGGTACATGAATATACGCAGTCATGTACTGCCACATTCTATAGTGAAAATGTGGCTGCAGTCTATAGCTATATCTTAAAAAACATGGAGATGAGCCTTATTCTTGAGTTCTGCTCAAAGCCCCTTTGGAACCTGGTCAACTCAGCTAAGGAGGCCAATGCCACTAAAGCAGTGTGTCTCGCTTGCAACATCTCAGCAATAAGGCCAGCCAGGAGCTGTGCCTGTGGGTAGGTGAACGCACCATTCACATGACCTGTTTCTGTGCACCAGTCAACTCACCTTGCTGCGCAAGGAATCCCCTCCTGTTTGGATGACGGGATGGGCTGGCTTGTCTGTGCACACATGAGTGTGTGAGAGAGATCACATCCTACTGCTTTAAGCCAATAGAAAACATCAGGGCTGTTTTTTGAAACACAGGTTGGCACATCACCAAAAAAAGAGGTTTCACATAGCATAAAACAGGCAGTAAGGTGGCTCTTAGAAGCTTGTCACACCCCCTAGGGATGAAGACAAGTTCATAGCTATCAAAACCTGTAATGAAAGCAAACTTTAATGGGAGAAGAATCACTGCAGCATGCTAAAATTATTCTTTTTTACCAAGCTGATTACAGCAGCAGCTTAGGGGACCCATCGCAAGAAGGGCATTGCCATACCAGGCGCAAAGGAACACAGTCTCTCCCCTGTCATGCTAAAACAGGAGTTTGCAAAGTGGGCAACTTGCTTCCCCAGAGGCTGCAGAACCCAGCCTTGAGGGCAAAAGGGGCACCTCCCATCCCCGTAGAGCCCTCCAATGGAGTAAAGTCAACAGGGCAAGCAGCAGGCAGGACGGACCAATATTGGTGTAACCTCAGGTTCAGCATGCCCTTTGGAGGGGCAGCAGCTATGAAAGCCTCTCTCTGGGTCCAAAGAGTGTTAACAGAAAAACAGGCCCCATCCAATGGCCATTTTATACCTCCACCCTCCATTCTCAGTGACACAATTTCTAGCTTTGTCTACTTCCATCACTGTGTCTATGAACTGGAGTAAGAAGGATTACAGAGTCAGGCAGGGCTGTGATAAGGAAAATGATCTTGCCTCTGAACTGTCTTTTGTCCCCGCTGCATCTGAGGGCCCATCTTAGCAGCCAGAGCTGAAAGGCTCCATATTTAATTTTTAACCTCCTGGGAAATAAATAAATAAATGAAAACAATCCTCTTGAAGGAAATGACTGGATTTGGCAACTGGAAAAGCATGTTTCTAGAGAAGGAAGCTGGGCCGATGGCTTCTACAAAAACATAGACTGCACATTCACCCATGATCCCTTACCCCCTGTTCATTCCTCAGTCAGAACAGATCTGCAAATGCAAATTATTCTCCACACACCCACATACACACACTTCAACCATAGCTTGGTGGACAATGGGACAGGAAACCTTCTGAAAGGATTTGTATGGGACCCGCACTAGAGATCTCTAGCTTGAATGCCTAAGAGGAACACAGACCCCCAGGCACCTGGTTTGGTGTTTGTAAAGTTAAAGTAATTGATGTCCAGCTGACTCCACAGTCCATGAAACTAGAGATAAGCAGCTAACTTCACATTTGAGAAGTAATAGTGGTACGTGCATGCAGCTTTCTGGCAGGAGATGGCAGCTGAAAAATCCCCACGTTTGTTGCTTGGCAGTAGGTGGGCACAGATGAATCCAGGGATGGAGGGACCTCCAAAGAGCTCTCCAGAGCCAAAACCTGATGCATCTTTCTGAACTCACTTTCTGTCCCACACAGCTCATAATGAAGGAGCAAGAAGACATACAAGTCTTCCCAGAAAACATATGGGACATATGGGGAAGGAGTGTGTCCTCTCCTGGGAATATGTTAGAGGAACATGTGTGGAGAAACTGGAGAAGACCCATAAGGAGGAAAATTAATTGACACTGTTGTCAAAGAGTTCAGTAAGGAAAGCCACTTGTTTGGCTTCTCCTAAGGGCTGGGAGAGTGGGCCTGGATCAGAAGTGCCAGCCCCAGGGAAGCAGGGCACTTTGACAGGCTGGTCTAGAAGGAGTCTGAGAGACATAAGACAGGAGCCAAGGCAGAATGCAGGGGCCATTACATGGAGGCAGCATGTGCAAAGGTAATCTGAATGCCTCAGTAAATATCGACAAAAGAATTAACCACAGATATTGACAGAAAGGGTCAGAATTTAGATTAATGAGAGAACTCTTCCATCATTTCATGTAAATGTTTCTCCTGCCAGCGCCTTAAGTCACAGCTACTCTACCCCAGCCATCTACAAAGATGAGCCCTGTGAGGCTCTCGCAAAACAATGTGGTGATAACAGGGGAGGGGAAGATAAGCAACTGCACTGGTTGCTGAGCAAACCCAGCTGCAGAGAGTCGCAGGGAGCAGCAAACAGGACTGTACAGGGTCTGCACTTGTCGAAGCCCCACCTCACACTTCCCTGCAGCAGGAGCCCTGTCGTGCACTACCTCGAGGGGTGACTGTCTGGGAGGGAACTTGCAGGGCTCAGCTGCAGCCCTTCACCCAAAGAGCCCCGGGCAGGGGTGTACCCCACCTGCAGCCTCCCACTTGGTCACCATGGGGCCTCAGTCGTGAGATGCTCCCCTGGTACGCAAGGTGATGTGACACGCTCTCACCCATGAGAGACATCCCTTACAGTACTGGTTTCACATCAAATGTGGAAGGGAGGTGGATGCTAGAGATGGGGGTGGGAAGCAGACACCAAGTCTGTCTGAAGGGCTGGGATAACTTTGGGACATGAGACGTCTGTGTCCAGAGCCCAGCGGCTGCCCACCTCTTCAACCCCTCACTCCACAAATTGAAATCAAGAATTAAGCCTAAATCAGACCACAGCTTTGGGAAAGTAACCGCTCAGAGTCAGAGAGCAGAAATATTCCTGCTCTGGAGAGCAATAAACACACAGGCTGGGGGCTATTAGCGCATTCAGAGTGGAGAGCCCCTTCCCCACTTCCCCCTACAACTCTCCATGAGAGCTGTCAGCAGCAGCAGCGAGAGCGGGTTTAAGTGACTTGTCTGGCAGAGCTGTTTCATTAGCAATTTGGAGCCGTGCCGTGCAGAAAGCAGCATTGTTCTCAGATGTTCAAATATCAATCTGCATAATGAAACAGGTGATAGGAGCTTTTCCCATTCAGGCAGCCGTGATTGGAGGGGATTCAGGGATGAGGGGAAGGGGTTATGTCTAATTGGCCACAATTAATTTGATGAGATTTTTTTTTCAATATATTTTCTATCACTAAATGGTTCCTACAGAAAAGCGCATCTGCACTTATTTATCTGCCTGATGTAGGCCCTGTTTACACTGTAAAGTGTTTGCCAATAGCATTGAAAGCAGTTTCCCAAACTCAGCAAGCTCTCACAACAAAAAAGGCTCTTTTTTATCAGTTGATCTACTTTTACACTGCTTTAAAAAAAAAAATCCCCTGCTGGATAACATAATGAGCTGGCAAAACTTGGCGTGAGTGTTTGTGTGTGTGTGTGTGTACCTGTGTAGTGCCTTACCCTTACACAGCTTATCTGGGAGGGCTCCTTTCACTTTATAAGGCCCAGACCCCTGATTTAAACTTTCTACTACAGGAAGCTCCACAGCTTTGACCCACCTAAACAAGGTCACCAGGTTTTAGCCCTCTGTTAGCTGCAAGTTCAAAAGAGCTTGAGCCCGTGTTAGATACTCTGGGTTCAGTTCATTTGCCCAAGCGTTAAGTGCCAAGTTGAGATGCTCCAGGGAATTTCATCCCAGAAGCAAGTCTCTCATAGCCTCTGTGTCAAGATTTGCCAGCCACCTGAGGGTATTTTGAATGCTCTGGTGCACCTAAATTGGCTATAGACATCTACATTTGCACAGCTGAATCTAACCACTGGACCATTTGGCCCTCAGGACAGCTTCTCCTATCAAAAGTACAGGGAGCCAGCTGCCGTGGGTAGCAGACAGCCCAAAGTACCCACCACTCTCTTGAAATTGCCCATTAGGGCATCAGTCACAACCTTTTGCGCAGGCACCTATAAGCAGCACTCTACTTGCTCTTTTGGCAGCTGTACAACCAGCAGATATTTTTTGTTACACAGGCCAAATACCTCTAAAAAAGATGGCATTTATTAGTGAGCTGCAACGTAAGATTTAGTAACACCAGGCTAGAAAAGCAAAGTCCATACGCAAGTGCGTAATTTTAGCATGACCTCTCTGCGTTGCCCAAACATCCTTGACTGCCCCCTCTTGCTCTGGTTCAGCTGCATGTCACTGCAGTCAGCTTGCACCTTTCTTCATTGCCTGAGAATCCAGTCAGGCTGTTTGCACCGGACCTTCATCCAGAACTTGTTAAAAATTAAAGAGTGGGTTAGTGGTTTTCAGATCTAACTCTGAGGTAGTTCTATGCCTACACTGAAGTCTTGAAAGACTACGCATGTTCACAGCAACGTGTCTTGCCCTAGCTGCCTTGCTTGTGTATGCTTTGTTTCAGCCAGGAAATGAACTCCTGCCCAACTAATGGATGACTCTCAAAGAGAGGAGGCTTGTCCTTTTCATACCCCAAAATATGTCAATTTTGTCCCCAAGCTGCACCAGGAACAATGCCCCAGAATCACAAACCTGGATCTGGCCCTGAGAAGATAACTGCTCTGCCTCTCTCTCCCTGGTGGGTCTCTCCTAGACATCACCATTCCTGACAGCTCTTCATTCAGCCTGCTGTGGAAGATGGCTGGTGCTGGAGACTCCCCCATTCTCTGGACAACCTACACCAGGGCTTTACTATTGGGAAGTTCTTCCAAGTGTCTGAACTAAAGCCTTCCTGCTGCAATTCAATTACAATATCTTCACCATGGACAGGGAAATCAGAATAGTCTCTTCTCTGAAGTTACATTTTATGTTTTTGAAGACTGTTGGGCTGTTTCTTCTCCATGTTCTTGCACTGGGGCTAAAGAGATGCAGTTTCCTCAGTCTTTCATTGCAAGCTGTATTATCTAGACCTGCAACCATTCCTGTTACTGTCCTTTGGCTGTATCCAGCAGGTCTTTCCTTGACTTGCCTTTGGTTGGTGGACCTGTTCTCCACTTCCACTGTACCAAGGACAATCTGATCAGGACCCCAAGATGCTGAGAGAACATCACACTAAAAAAGCTTTCAGCAAGACAATAAAAGCATTGCTAGTGAGAGTTAATGCTCATTATTACTCCTCTTGGTGCCTCTCTAAGTTATGTCCTTTTCCCTCTGCCCTTTAGTCTTGTCATCTGCAGCTTGCAAGTTCTTCAAAGCTGTAACTCTGTCCTGATCTGTATTCAGGTGATGACCAGTTTGTTTCTGGAATGTCAGTCATCATCACTGTCAGCACCATCTTCAGGGCTTTTACTGTACTCTTTTCTTTATCCAGCTTGACCATGCACGTAGGCACATCCACACAGCTGTGCCCCATCACCTGTCCTGGTAGAGGAAGCGCTCTACAGATTCCCAGCATGGAGCCTGCTCTGTTGGTGTGTTGTGCAGGGCACTTTTACATTACTACAATACCATCCCAGCTAAGAGTGTGCCAGCCCAACAGCGTAGGCAGAAAATCATACTGCAAACCTAAATCATAGCACTGGTACAATAATCTGTGAGGAGAGCTGGCTAAAAAGACTGTGCTGCTCATTCTTCTCTTACTCATGAATCCCTTGTACAGATACTTCTCAAGCTTCATTCCTAAAGCATCCCTCTCCCCTCTGCACAGTCACTTAGTTTTGACATTACAAACATTTTTTACTCCCAAGGTGGAAATCACAGCCATTTCTAAGTGACTACAAGTTTTCAGATCCTCCTTTTACCCTAGCTCCGATTTCCTTTTTTATTCTGCATTCCCTCACAATATCACCCTCCACCTCTTCAGCAGTGGCTGGGACTCCTCACAGCTCAGAATCCAGCCGCCACATTAACTCTTCCTGATTGTTGGGCCCAGTTGCAAAAAACAGCCCTAAGATTGCAGTGGCAAAACCACAATTTCTTGTCCTCACCAGTCAAACAATATATGCCTTGATTTATAAACAAAAAAAATAAGATAATAAAAATAAAAAGAGAATGAACAGCATCAAATCCAATATAAGTCAGTTTTGGAAGGGCATAAAAATACCTTGTGCTCCCTCAGACTTCAACTTTGTGGTTTATCTTATTATTCAATACCTGGTGATATTTCAAATTCTCTGGTCTTGCTTTGCATAGTGCTTTCACCCATGAATTCCTCTAGATAAGTCTGAGAAAGGAGTTATCAGTTAGTGCAGCTGACTGCAGCAAAGTTGGCAAAGAATTAGATTAAAGTCACTTTTAAAGGAAGATGTAGGGTGGGTCAGACCCACAAACAAGAAGAAAAATACCTATGAATGTCTGGTGGTGAAATCGGGACACATGTGGGTCAGGGAAGGGAACATAGCAACCTAGGGACAATGCAGAGGTGAGGGGGGGCAGGTGAAAGCAAAAGAAAGGAGTTCAAATATAGCAACTTTAAAAATAGTTGCCCTTGTAAAATAACTGAGATGAAAGCAGAGATCCAATTGGTGGAAGAAACCGCCATCACATGCAGTTATTGCCAGAGCAATGCACACAGTAGGATCGTGCAGCCTCTTTGCAAGCTGGATTGCTATATGCAGACCTGCTCTGTGCTGCTTCTGCACAGAGCAGAAGACTGAAAACCTTGGGCAGCGCAGCGGCTCCCCGAACAGATGGCATTTCAGGGGTCCCATGTCTCCCATAGCCGGACCTACATGTGCAATGCTGGGACCACACTGCCTTTCTGCTGATCCAGGCGTTACGGATACCCCAGGCCTGTGGGGCCACTCCAGGATCAGACCATCACGTGTGGACAGAGTCCACCCACCACCAACAAACCAGGTGTCTTCTGGGTCCGCCAAGTGTGTGAGCATTATGCAGACTGTGCAGCTTCTCCACCTAAAAGATAACACTAAGGCTTTAAAATTTCCTCAGGACACATTTGGCAGGCTATAGGCTTCACATCTGTCACACTGTTAGGTGTCCCTCAAGCTTGACCAGAGAACGACATCTGTAGTGGAATCACTGAGCTTCACCAGAGACAAAAGCTCCTTGCACAGCCTGAGCATTAGTAGATGTGGTATCAGATGAGCACAGTCATATCTGTTGCAATTAAGTGGGCTACAGGATCTTAGCTATAGTACACTTAACTTTTGCTTGCATGCATGTAGAGGATGGAGATCATCTGTTTATCCCAGTATCAAATCATGCCATGTATTCCATCCTTGGAAGCTAAACACAATGGGGCAAAAGGCACCTACTGAACAATCCCAGGCAAGCACAAAACAGAAATTAGTGAGGCAGAAAGATGCCAGTTAGAACATTCATGTTAATATCATTAGAAGTGTAGATGCTTATTCAGAGGGAGAAAATTAACTGATGAAAAAGACCTTGAGAGGAGAGGTGGCAGCTAAGTACAGAGGAGTTTGAAAACTGCTTTGTTTGCACATGAGACAGCTAGTTAACAAATTATGAAACACGCTGAGAAATTCAGAGGATGTAGTTTGGTGGGGGAGCAGCTCGATTTTTCATCAGTTTTCACTAAGAAAGGCAGCTCAGAGCCTCATCTTCTGAGCACTAACAGTAGCCAACTTGCTTCAGCAACTTGTATGTGGGTACCAACCACTGGGCAGCAGGGTGAAACCCTGCACAAGTCTGGCAATCTTCCCAAAGACTTCAGTGGGGCCAGAACTTTCATCGAAGTAATTAGAAAAGCCTAGTCATCACATTAGTGCAATTTCTTACGCACCCCTGCAGGCAGGGAGGCAAAGCAAAAAGCAGGGCGCTCAAGGCAGAGCAGCTGGGGCATCCCAGCACCATCCCAGAGGTGGGAGATAATGCCTTCCTTTAGCCTTCTGCAGAAAGCTGCCTCCCGTCTGCAAGCAGACAACAGCAGAGAAATGAAAGCTGTAACACCCCCTTGTGAATTCTGGGGCACTGGAGGAGGTACACCTGAAGCAAGCAAGCAAGCAAGCCTGTTGGGTGACCAAGACTCAGGAAAAGTTTGACCCTGAATAGCCAAAGGCCTGGGAGAAGCAGGGCTCCTCTCCACCAGGTGAAGTAAAAATGCCTGGGAAGATACAACCTGCCAAATATTTATCAAGTATATGTATGTACATATAACTTCAAGTGTCATGGTCGCTCAGCACAATCAATGAAAGGGCAGGGGGGGGGCTGCTGTATTTTTTTTAATCCTGTAGATCTCATCCTTCCATCCCCTCCCCACCAGCAATTCAGCCCTGATCATTCAGATGGAGGAGGCCAGCTCTCATCTCTCAGGCTGCCAAATCCTGGTAGCAGGGCCATTGTCTTTTATTTGACTGCAGAGTGCCAAGTACATTTATGGCACCGTATAAATAATAAATAAAAATATTCATTGCTTCCCTCTCCACTGACTTATACTGACGCGAGAAGCAGGACAAGCCTCTGCTCCCCCCCTCCCTCCCCCCTTATGTAACTCCCCGAAGATGCCTTTTTCCAGACTGCCAAACAATTAGCACAGAAGCGACCAAATTTGCTGACAGCCTCCAAAGGGTTAGCTCCAAGAGACAGTTAAAAGGAGATGAAAAGGACGAGTCAGTGGTGGCTGAGGCCTGGGAAAGGCCAGGACGGTGCGGCGGGGAGAATGCAAAAGCCGTAAGCTAAGGACCACGCTGTGGACCCATAGCTGACATCCCTCATTCAGCAACTCCCATCTATGCTGCTGACAAAGCCCAAGGAGTTGCGTTTCTCCCTTTCCAGCAATGATGAATTAAGCCTATGGCCTGACTCTGACTGTCCCCTCCCCTTGTATCTTACCTGCTTAAGTTCCCAACTAAACTTCATTTTAACTGGCACTAATCCTGAAGAGCCCCATTACCAAGTTTTTACTGCCATTAAATCCCTCCAGATCAACAGAAAAGAGAGAATCCTGAGAGACTGAGTCAAGGCTAAAGCATATTGCAGCCTCCTCGCCGCTCTGCACTACACAGCACTGAGCTTTAAAAAAAGTGGGAGAATGACAAAGAAAGTAGGACTGAAGCGGTGGGAGAAAAAGCATGCTTGGAAACCTACTGACTTTAAACATTTATAGCCTTAAAACTACTGAATCACTTTTTAGCGCACAGGCACAGAGGTTTGTTCCAAGGATCTCAGAAAGCATGAAAATCATGCCAATCCGAAGAGTGCAGAATGACTAAATTTACGATAAATGTACCCATCTACAACTGTAAAAAATTATCTAAGATCATATTTATGTACACAATAAATGTAAGTCACCAGTTAGAAAGATGCATTACTAACATATGATATGCTGCAGCTACTTTAATAGCTATTTATTAATATGAAAACTTTAGCATAATATGTAATTACACAGATATATACTGCACTATATAGTATTTGTAAATAGTTCATACTATAGTAACTGATGATTTCCAAAAAGGCGCAGAGAAATCATCAGATTTCAAGGCATAAAATTTCCAACTATCAAAGCTCTGAGTTTTCTGCACTTCACTACGAACTAATGTTTGTTATATTAAGCACTAGTCGGTATCACTTATGTTATATATAAAGATCATATTTAAGCAAAAGACTGAACACAGTTCAGCTTATCTACAGGAAGATGTTCCCCCAGAGAAGTGCTGTAGAAACAAATTCAACTATACCCCATGACGTAAGGTTTAGGGGTTTGGGGACTTCCTTAATTTTTGGGTTTTAGTCAAGTAAGGTGCATCAGAGCGGACACATTTTAAAAAAGGTTCTGATTTATCACAAAAGGACAGAGTTGGAAGTGGCATGGTCTTACTTCTGTCTAGCTAACTCATATGTCCACAAAGGCCTCCTAACAATAAAAATCATACTGCTGTTGAAAGGACTGCATATTTTCTCCTTTTGGACACCTTAAAACTTCCTTGATATCGTGCAGAAATGTGTGAAAGAACCACAAATGTCTGTTGATAGTAAATGCACAGTCCTGTGGAAGATTTGTACTGCCTTCAAGGCATTCAGTTAGACAATCTTCCCTTTACAAGGGTGCAATACTGACTCCCACTTTTGGTCCCTTTGGAAAACTAGCTGACAGATATACCTGCTCCTTGTTTTTTCTAGACTTGTCCAGAGCAAGTATTTGTTGTACAAAAGCTGCAAGCTCAGAAAAGCATTTAACTTCAATCATGTGAATAATAGCCCATTGACTTTAATGTCGCCACTCATGAGCGCAAAGTTAAGCACATGCTTAAGTGTTCTGCATATCTGGGATCCTTGTATAATTTAGATTTTATGTGCCGCAGAGTACAATGTGGGAAATAATTCATTTTTCAGTTTCATGGATAAGCATTTATTACTGCAGAAATACAGCAGATCCATTTTTGCAGGTTTTTTAGTGAGACTTTTGCTTTGCATCAACCTGAAGTGTTTAATTCACCTCAGAATAACGTGTGTTGTTTTGTCTTCCAATTATCTCCTTCTGTCCCTTTCCTTTGTTACAGAAGAAAAAACTTTATTTTCCCTTTTTTTAAAAAAAAGTAGGTCAATTTTATGAGTAGTGCCTTTAGAAAATGACAAGGCAAAAATACATGTCAAAAATATCAAACAAAGTATTTTGTTTCAAGTATAATTAAATGAGCTACTTTGGCAAATATCAGAATTTCCCTCTGCCTTCTTATGCTCTCCCCAGATTTTTTTTTCAGTAAAAATATTAGCCAGTTTTAACTTCAAAAATTGATTTTTTTTGAAAAAAGCATATCTATTGAAAAAAATAGCTGACCTATGCTGCATAGAAACAGGCCCTTTGTCTCAACATTTCATTAACATCTTAAAAAGCAAATAAGTCAAATATGTGTGAAATTTCAGCAATCTATATTAATTTGCAGGCATGCAGAAATCCATTTCTCTCCTTTTTATGTCAATTACAAAATTACCATTTTGATACTTTATTAGTTTCTTTGGCATTTCCAACTAATTTATAGGCATGGATACTATTTTTTTATTATTATTAACCTACTGCATTCTAAATTATTTTATTTAAATGCCCTGCTGGCTGTCCACATTTGCTTTTATTCTATTACTACTGTATATGAATGGAAATTACATATAGCTATTAGATTATTTCACACATTAGTTCATTTTATATAATCTTTCCTGTATTTATTGCCTTCGTTAGGCTGAAATACCGCAGGCACTTGTTTCTCTAATGTGTCTGAAGTTCTCCCGTTATTGGAAATTGGGTTATATCTCCTGATCACAGTCAGATGAAATCCAGACCTGGGAGCCGACTGCAGTATTCTGTGACAGGACATCTTACCAGCAGGGCTTTCGCAGGGGGTCAGAGCCATAGCAGCCCCCCACTCACATGGACCCCAGACGGATGCAGCCCGGCGGCGTGTGCAAGGATGCTCTGGCTGGGCTCACTGGCACTGCCGCCGATGGGCAGAGCTCCGGCCGGGGAGCTGACCCGGCCAGCACAGCTCTACCCCTGCCAGGACCACATCCAGTCTCTCCGCTGCCCAAGGTGGACCAGCCGAGGGGGAGGTGGAGGGTGCAGGTTTGGCATCCATGCAGGAGGAGAGCGGTTCGGCAGGCTGCGAGCGCGGGAAGCTGGAAGGGAGATGCTGTCAGAGCAGCTTTTTGCCTGCAGGACTCACGGGGCCAGTGCTGCTCTCGGGGAGGAGCAGGGTTCTCCTCCCACAAACCGCCCACGGTTGCACCAGCGTTAAGAGACGCAGCTTGACGTACGATTTAGCATCTGTGAGGGTTAACATGGGGGAATTAACAACCTTCGTGAGGTGGGTTCCTGGGTCAGCTCTGGCACCAGTTTTGGGCCAGCTGAACACAAAAGAATGGCACTCAGCAGGATGAGCATCACCTGGGCCAGAGAGAGTGGCAGAGGTCACTAAGCTCAGGACAGGGAGCCTCCAGCCACCCTCAGTCCAACGTACTACCCTGGCACAGAGGTATCTGCTTCAGCCCAGCTCAGACAGGCCTGCTCAAGCATCCACAGAGCACAGCGAGGACATGACGTTAGTCACTGCCTTGCATGTCATGAGGAAGTAAATGCTGGGGCACAGCCAAGACACCATCCAAATCCTTAGACAGCTGGAGCATTTCAGCCCACTTTTCTGGGGAAGCAGCAGGTTGGTGGCCAGAGGTACCTCTCAATGCGGCTCTTCCCAGGCAAGGCCCAAGGAAGACGGTCCAAGGAGACCCTCAGGGTGTCTCTTGCAGGGTGTAGCCAGCCTGACCTTGACAAGCTTTCTCCAGCCAGGCACAGTAATGGATTTTGTGAGTGCATCTGGCATTTTGGCTGCTGTACAGTGCCAGTGGGACACCTTCCCCAGGTACTGTCATGCTACAAAGACATTTGCAAGCAGATCTGGGTCTAGGCAAGTAGGAAAAATATTCCTTAAAATAACTAGCCCTTTGCCTGTCATCTTGTATTACAATCTCTGCTCACTCCTCCTGCTGGACACAGCTGCCCTTGCCAGCTGATGTAGCAGGCCAGGAGGTTGATCTGCCTCGCTTCTGCTGTGGACACCAGATCGCACATTGGAGATAAAAGAGACTGGAAGCTATAGTTGTTCCTCTCGGCCACCTGGATTTGGTCAGTGACTGCCTCCTTTGAAAGTCTGAACCAGCTAATTTAAGGAGGCAGGAAAAGAGAGGAAGAGCACAGCACACCTCCATCTCCCCTGCATGCCAGCCAAGCAGTGCATTGAGGGGGTGAGTGAATTGCAAGCAGTATGCAGGCTTTGGAAGAGGGAAAAGAGGAGATTCAGAAGATTGAATTCCTCCCAAGCCAGGGCATCTTGAAGCAGTGCAACAGATGCCTGGATGGCTGCTCTCAAATTCTGCAGGGCTCTCTGCATATTCAGAGAGTGGAAATCCATAAGCCCAGTAGATCGAGCTCATTCACTCACATCTTTTGGATGAAGATATTCCCACCTGTCTTTATTCTCCAGGGGCAGCAGTTGGCCTTCCGTTTTTACCAGCCAGTTTTCATCTGATTCCAGATGCTCTGGTAGATCATCATTTTATCCAAATGTTGCACTTGCACTAGCAGCTGTGTTTGAGGCATACCGCAAGGATCTGACTATGTACTGTGGCCTTTCTCTTCCCCCAGAAAAAAAGCACATATGCTTTAGGATAGCAAAAGCAAACACAGGTATGTTGGTAAAGAAAAGTAGATCCAATACACACAGACAGCCTTCCAGTGAAATTGACTAAAATACGCCCAGAGACCTGTATCCAAAGGCTCTGTGAAGCTCCAGGAGCTACCGCTTCCAATTGATATTTCATGCACATATCTCTGCAGGTATGAAGAATATCTTGAAAAACATGAGAATGAAAGTGTGGCTCTCTTCATGAGCCTAGGCACAGCCTGAAACAATAGATCACAAGTATGAACTGTCCCATTTAGCTCAGACAGTTGAAAACCTAATGATGACAAACTAATGTTAACGCTGATAGGGCTGGCTGGTTTTGAACAGTGCCTTTCAGTCTGAGGGAGTCCACAGCTTCTAAGGAGTCTCTGCAACAACCTCCACCTAGCAGAAAAGCATCCTCCCTCCCACCCCTTCCTCAGCACAGCACACTGCAAATGTGGAGACAGCGTGAAACAAATTGAGGTTGAAATTAAAACAAATAACAGGAGCACTTCTGCAAGGATTGTATTATTCTGTGTCATATTTCATTCCAGGTAAAAACAACAAAAGGGGAAAAAAAAACCTCTCGAAAATTTATCCACCACAGAATTTCCAGCCTGCTGCACAGGACACTGTATGCACAGGGGACCTGGCCACAATTTATTTCTAGACTATCATGGGGGACACAAGAGACAGTAACTATAACCAGTCTAGCAGGAGCAAACTGACACTTTCAGTCCTCTTCTTGCTGCTATCCCTGATAGCAGTGTGCGCGACCTATTGCTATTTGGTTGCCCTACCATGGCATGATGCCTTAAGCAGCCTCAGTGATCGAGTAACAAATTCAGCATGGGCAATAGAGCCTCACAACACTCAATTCCTTGTGAGTAACCTCACCACAAAACAAAAATAAAGCAGTGTGCAAAGCTTCAGACCCTCATGAACCAAACAGTGCTACCCTGCATGCATGAGCAATCTCCTCAAAATCCTCAGTGTGCAGAGCACAGCGAAACCAAATGCTTCGCGAAGACAAAATGCAGTGCATGTAAACAAGGCAGTGAAACACACTCTGAACAGCAAACGATTTCTTGTGCTAAGCTTCCAAAGGCCTCGAAAAAATGACAGTATAACTTCAAATGCAAGCAATAGTAAGTCATCAAAGCCACGCTGATTTACCCCCAGGGCCAGAACTTGTCCCCATAACAAACTAACAGATCATATTTGCTAGTGTAATGGCCAGCGTTCCCACACAGACATATTATTTCATTCTGAAAAAATAGGTTACAGCCATTATACACATCATGTCCACAGCTCAATTAATTCATTTCTTGCTGACAATCAAGGTGTGGTTTGGGATCATGCAAGAAAGCACAGTTCAGTTCTGTTTCTAATCCATTCCTGAAGTGCTTAAAACATGTAAAAATGCAACTGAATACTAACAAAGACCAATTGTGCTATTTAAGTTAGGGACTAAAGCTATGATACGGTTCTCAAAAAACCTGAAGTAAAAGCAAAAAAGAGAGGGTAGAGCAGCCTCTTCTGTGGAAAAGGCTGCTTTGGGGGGTTGGGTAGATCCATTACCTTTTTGTCGCTCAAGCCAGACACCTGGTCCACGTATTCCTCTTGGATCATGAAGGCAGCCAGGTTGGCAGTGTAGCTGGCCAGAAAGATGACAGCGAAGAAGGCCCACACTGACACCATGATCTTGCTAGTGGTACCCTTGGGATTCTGCACTGGCACAGAGTTGTTGAACACCAGCCCCCACAGCAACCAGATAGCTTTGCCAATGGTGAAAGAGGGACCTCCGGGCTCTGGAGTGATTGAGAAACATGATCCCACAGTGAGCATCTCAGAGTAAGTGGTCTGCATTTCTATTCACATAAGTAATATGAGAGTTGAGAGTTAAGAGCAGTATCTATTCCTACGTGTGAGATGAATGTCCACAGCTGCACTCCCCTGTGTTCATGGCACCACATGTCAGCAAAGTGCGACCCTGAAAAATTATTTTTTTAAAGCATCCTCAGGCTTCCATATTTATTCTGTCTCAAAGATTTCCACTGAAATCTTATACCAGAGCTTTTTTCAGTATCTGACTGGAGTATCTAAAAGCCCAAACATTCCATTTGGTTCAAGTGTTGTCACCAGAAATAAAGTTTGCTCGGAAAAATTCTATCCTCATTTCTAGCTATTCAACAGTGATGTTGTTCTTGAACTCCCAGCATACACCTGTGCAAAACATGGCTTTCACTGTACTTGTACGGATGCAAGGAAGAGCAACATCTGAAATAACAGGGTTTTACAAATACCTCTGAAAGAGGGTTTCATTGCCCAGTCTGCTGAAGACACACAAGCTAGAGAAGAACACAGCTCACTCTCCCCATGTGCTGTGTCTAAGGTACATAACAGTGACGTATACTGTGGTCCATCTCAGGAAAATCAGCAGCTCTGCCCCAGACAGTCCAGGAGCAGATCCAGTGTTTTAAAAGCTGCTATTTTCTCCTTATTCACTTTTCAGTGTGGAAGCTCACTCATACTCCAAAACCCATATGTGCTCAGGAAGCACTAGGCATGAAAACTTGTGAAATCCTGCATGTTTCCCAGCAGTCTCATATCCCTGGCATATGCTGATTCCATTAGTGGGAACCCAAACCAAAATTTTGCTCAACTTGGTCACAAGAGGAGCCATCAGGGAGACTGCAGGTGCAATTACTCCAAGGATCCCACTTCAGACACTAAGACCCTCTTAGGACGAGAGCCTTCTGGCACAGTTCAAGGGTCTGTCACTTTTCCAGTGGTGCCAACCTGGCTCTGCAACCTTTTGAGTTAGCATCCATGTTTTATCTCCTCCCTTGGGTAGGCTGACTGATGCCTACTGCTGCTGCCTGTGGTTAAGGCTGGCTCCAGCAGAGGAACAAAAGGGAAGAAAGTTTTGACACTCCTCTCCAAACCCCTAAGTAGCGAATAGTGCTTTCATCTGAAAGCATTAACTGTGTTACTCTAAATACAACTGAAAGGTGAAAGGGGCTCATTTTGCACCCTGAGAACTGCACACCAAGTTCAAAGCAAAATCATCATCTGGGAAAACTGGAGCATCTAGATGCCAGGGAGACAAAGTTGCTATAAGAAACATGGTTTGGCAGTCCTTGTCTTTTTACGTGCTGGAATGGTAGTTTCATACCCCTGTCTACCTAATAAGCTTAAGACAAATAGGTGCAAGACCTGCAATCATCAGTTGGAACTGTAAGGTGTAAGGAAATCTTGAGAAGCTCCCTCCTAAAGCCTTCCTCTCTCCATGGATCACCCCATGTGCTTTCACAGTTACTTTGTCAGCCACAAACCAAGACAGCAATGGGAGCCTCCAGTCCAAACCAGAATCCTTCTGAGCTCTCCAACTTTGAGTGCCCTAACAACAGCCCAACATCATTTAGGGGCTAGAGCAGGGCATGCCCACCTGACCCTGGAGAAAAAATCTTGGTGTCGGTAAAGAGAAAACACAGATGTGGGAGGCAGGGTTGGACTGTTGTAGACTAGTTCAAATGCAGCCAAAGTAACATTAGCCGGACCGTTCATTACTAAACAAGAATTGCAGTCTCTGCAGCAGATTTCTACATCTTCACTTTATATCTGCCAGGGATAATATTGGCCTGATCATGTAGTACTGTTCATAATTACTCAGAAATATTGATACTTGCAGCTGCAGTTCAGCTAACTTAACTCCACAATTGCACACCTGTACTAAGAACTGCTTGCAGTTACACATCTATATTAACATCTCTCAAGAGACTCACAGGTTTAACAGTATTTACTTGTGTCCATAGATCTATGTGGTTACGATCAGTTGCCATAAAGGCCCTCCACAGCTCCATGTTAAGAGAGAAGTTCTCCACTTCCAAATATGTGGTTCTGCCTGAATTCTCATTAACACTTTTTTTTTCCCACTCCTCTAATTTGATGGCATAAATTCACTCAAAGCACTAGACTGGGGATCAAATGAGTGCATTTTCCAATAACTGTCTCTCTCCTGCTATTCTGAATGGACCAATAAACCCAGAAAGGTTTGAAAGGCTGATTGATCAGGGGGTGAAGGTATGGAGATGACAGAAGGCTCAACTTGTTAATTGTCTTCATGACAATAAGGCAAAAAAGGCTTTCTCTTAAGCTGTCTGCCCATCCTCTCTTTAACTCATCGGGCTGCCTTCTGAAACTCAGAACCACAGAGATGGGTAACTCACTTGTTCCCATCTTTCCTGCTGCCCTTGCAAAATAATCGATCACCTACTCCCAGGAAAATGAGCTTTCCACTTTCTCAGTCGGCCTTAGCGAGCCAGAGAGCCAAGTGGGGGAGGGACATGCCCAGGTGACAGATGTGGAGTCTAGAGGACATAGCAGTATGCTGGGAACGGCTTGCTCTCCGGGGAGATGTGGCACTGAAGGATGGATTGACAGTGCTGAGCGCTCTGATTGCCTCAGAGTGCAGCACCATGGGCACTGCCAGCACCAGCTACCAGGACCCATTTTCCCTCAATGAGAAATGAGTTGGAGCTGGTGCGTGCTTTAGAGATGAAAGATGGCACAGCTCCGTCTCCTGAGCCAAGCAAATTATCTATTATACACATCTGCTCTCTTCAGAGCCTTTTTTCCACCTCCACCCCTGCCCTCTTTTAGTCTGAACACACTGCTCAGAGAGGACTAGATCCATATCATGTTCAAGGCAAAGGAAACATCCTGACAAAGGAGCCGGGACTGGAAGCAAGAGAGAATCACGGAAAGGAGGGACTCCCCTTACCTCTGCCATCAGCAAGGCACCGATTATAGCCCACAGGGCTGAAGTACTCAAAGACGAAGACAGCCACCGCAGAGATGATAAGCAGCATCACAAACATCATCACCCATACATCAGCACTGAAAGGCTCTGGAGAGGAAGAGAAAACCATGATGAAAGACGTGATACACCACCTCACCCCTCCTTCACCTTCTTTGCTCTCCAGAGCACGCCAGCAAGAGTGTGGGGCAAACTGGGCTGGCAAAAAAACAGAAGTTACAACAAAGCCTTCCACCCGTGTCTGAAAAACTTGAATTGGGAGAAGTGTAGTTTCTGACTCTGTGATGACTGCATTCCATCTTACTGTTACATTTGTGACACATGGCTCCATCTGGAACTACATGCAGCTATTGTGGCATGCATTGATAAAATAAAATGCATTGATAAAAGATTGTTCCCAGGAAGTCCTCCAGCACCATCTGGAGAGAGTGGGGAAAATCAAGCAGAACTGGCAGAGTTTCAGACAAGCATCCAACTTTCAAGATGCTATTGAGCCAAAGAGCATCTCCAAATTTCTGAGGTTCAGCCATAATGATAGTATTTTTTTCAGTTATTCCATTCCTGTAGCAACGGGAACACTGGCTCATTTTAGAAATGTTAGCATTCATATTCTGCAAGTGTTTAATCTCTGCCAGGTTTTCTCCTTCTCCAAGCCTGAGCAAATAAAGATGGGACCGAACCAGATAAAAGAAACTTAGAATTTTGCTCAAGACTATAGCCAATACTGCAACCTCAGTTAAATTGCAATTTAAGATTTTGGAGTTAACTTTATCGTTGCTTTTACATATCCCAGCAATATTTGTGGACTTGGGTAAAGGCAAAAGCTCGTGAAGAGTGAGTAGTCATGAAACTCCTACTTAAAGAGGTTTGGAAAAATTTCTTTACCCATATAAAGTTTTTTCTGTTTCTAAATGTTCTCAGGATGCTGGCAGAGAGCAGACGGTAATTATATAACTCATATACTGTGTTTGCTGCATCATAAAGCATTTTATAAAGCTAAATAGTAGATACTAGGAAGGCACGGATGTCTTAGGGAAATGCAGTATCATTTCTACATTCTCTGGTCACCCTCCACCACCAAAGGACATTAGAAATCACTTTATTGGAAGTCACAGTGTCAGCCCAGAACCGATGGCTCAACTATTCTTGAAAAGCTCTATTAGATCTCTAACTTCTACAAGTTGCTCTGTCAAGGGAGGGTCAAGTTAATACTTTCTTTACAAATAATGTCTCTCAAAGTGCACCAATTTATTGCTAATTGTTATCACTAAATACTATGGCATACCAGCTATAAGGTTTGAATCAATTTTCTTCTGGCCTAAACTCCATATTAGTTGAGTCACCGGGAAAACACGTGCTGCAGAGTAGGTGACAACTCTGAGTGAGCCCATTCTTTGCTGGGATTAGGCATACAATTGCTGAGAAATGCCTTGGAACTCCTAGGCAGTGCCTGTTTCCATTTGCCTGGATTTTGCTTGCTTGGGATTTAGAACTAAACCATCATAGTTTATTTTTATATACCTGTCCCACAGGTACTCCCAAGAAGGGACTTTCAGGCTAAGAATCGCAAGCAACCTTCACCTAATTTTTCATGAGCACTGGGTGAAGTTTTAATTTTAGATTAAAATGATACCTAAGAAGGCAGAAGGTGAGACAGTTCCATTGCTACGTGACACCATGACGCTGATTCCCGTCTCAATGAAGGGCACAGAGAAATCCACCACTTCTGAACGCTCCTCATTAATGGTGAGGGATCCCACAGCCATATAGGCCCGTTTGGTGACGACCTGGATGAAGGAAAGGAAGAGATCACACACAGACCCAACGTACCTTTCAAGCACCACAGCCAAGTCCCTTCTCACCTTCCTGCCTTTCCACACAATCCTTTTACTCCTGTAATCCCATTCCCTATATTGTTTCTATCATCTCTCCTTTCTAATCTTTCATCAGGACACCTTCTTCTTTCAGGAAATCTATAGACATTAATCTTCCCCTCAAAGCTGGTATGTGTATAAAAAATAAATCCGCAGAGGTCTTAGGATAAACACATCATCCACTGAGAAGACGTCTTATCTCATTTTTCTGTCCTTGCTTTCTCCTCCCTCTAACACTGCAAAGTCTTATTTCATTCTTTATGCACCTTATATACGATGTAAGCATAATCTAGGTTGCAGCCTCGCTGGCGCATGGATATCACCCTCTTTCTTTGACTGTGAAGGCTAAATTTGTGACACTATAGAGACTAATAATTAATCATCAAACAGGAAAGGTAGTAATGGTCAGAGCGTCAGAGCAGATTAATTCACCTGATGCCCAGAAAGAATCCAGGCCAACCATTTTTATAGAGTCACCTCTGTCCCTGCCCTGGAAGGGGAGCCAATAATGATGGGAAACCAGACCTGACCCATGTCACCCAGCCCAGGGATGAAGCCCACCATGCCCTCCCTTTGCCGCTGACCTCTCCAATCATTCCGTTCCATGTCCCATTGATCTTTTTTCCATGCTTGCCATTGGTCACCAAGTAGAGGTCATAGGTGAATTTGACAGACTTTGAGATTTTCTTGAGGATGTCAATGCAGAACCCCTTGCAACATTTCTTCATGTAATCTGGCTCCTCATCAGTTTTGTTCCTGAACCGTCACAACAATAATGGGTTAAAAGACTGGGGAAAACTCCCTTAATTCCCTTCTGTTGTCAGTATGCACTCCCCCTCCCACAATATAATGTGGAGAATTTCACTCGTGCTATCTGTGCTGGAGGGTGAAGGGACACACTATGATGATTTGCCCAAAGGGGCCGGTCGTGAATGGACACAGGCTAGGTTGGGCAAACGGAGGTGACCATTTGTGATGGTTTGGCCTCAGCTGGCAACAAAGAACCAGGCGGCCGCTCGCTCAACCCCCACAGCTGTGGGGAAAATCAGAAGAAAAAGGCAAAACTCATGGGTTGAGATAAAGGCAGTTTAACAGAACAGCAAAGGGAAGAGAAAAACAGTAACAATAACACCAATAAAGGAATATACAAACGCGATCACAGTACAGCCGCTCACCGACCGGACCCAGACTGCTGCAGCCCAGTCTGAGCGCAACTTCCCCCCCTCTCCACCACCCAGGTCCCCCCTATCGACAGGGCATGGCTCACATGGCATGGAATACTTGTGTCCCCTCCCCATCCTTGGGGAAATTAACCCCATCCCTGCCAGAACCAGGACACTATTCTAAAAAGGATTATGAGGGTATGATGGTATTGGCCCCACAGACTCTCTACATTCTGCTGAGAAGGCAGAGGCCAATAGGAGGAGAAAAACCCAGGGGTGCATACTCGGTCACTATGCGTTTTTGGCACGGGACCGTGTTCCTCATGCAGGTGCCACTTAGGGGGTCCACATTCTCCACAATGACGAATGGTGCCTCTTCCAAGGTCACAATACTCAGGTGATCGTCCTCGCGTTCCTCAGAGTCAGGATACAGCTCAAAGCGGGGCCACACGTAATACTTCATCTGCAACTTTTTTTCCTTCCATTTCCCCACCTGAGGAGACACAAACCACAGAAGATAGACTTCTAGCTGCCCCATCCCTCTGCATCAACCACAGTTCCCACAGGCCTGGGCAGGAAGACCGCTCTGGAGTACCCAAGCTCATGGCTCACATAAGGTGAGGACATTTCTGGGGAGAAGGCTCTGAGTAAGTGGGTTCAAACCAGGGGGAAGTGGAGAACAGGAAAGACGTCTGGGTTGTCTGATCTCTGTGATGGACTCACACTCTGGGAAAGTAAGCGGATAACCTGGGGGATACCATCACCATGGTCAAACAGACATGATGTCTTTCAACTTTCTCAGCAAACAGGAACAGAGCTTGACTCCTGAAATGCTGACTTCAGCTGACTAACCACAACTAAAATATTTTTTCCCTGCTAAAAAAGAGAAATATATACAAATGCTGAAACAAATGTCATTTTGAAACAGAGAAATTTAAATACTTCACTTGAAAAAGTCCAAAAAACCCTTCATTTTTTCAAAATTTTGTCTTCATTTGTGTTCAGTGAAATTCATCAAACATTAATTTTAGCCAAACTTGATTTTCTCCAGAAATAACTCCTCATTCTGGGAAAAGGTTGCCCATTCCTAGTCAGAACTGAGTTATTCCAAGAGACAGGCAACTGAAGAGGGAGATGTTCTACATTTTCACAAGTGTCTTCACATGTGAAAAACATAGACAGAGAAGCTTGGTAACAGTAGCTCTTGCTATCCCCTGCTAAGGCCTTACTGAAATACCTGCTCTTGTCCTTTCACAATGACATAAGGATATATTGCAATTTTAGATCTTTTCATTTCCCATTTCTTAAGCAAACAGAGATCGTATCTTCAGCAGTCAGAAAAGGGGAGTGGGACTCAGTTGCCTTATACCTACTGCCACAAATAAGAGTTGTTTTGAAGCCACTCCAGTCCCTGAAGAGACGATATGTGTAGCACACCCACTGCCCATGGTAGACCATTCCTTGCAAAAATTCCAGGCAAAGAAAAAACCTGAACATCAACTATGCTTTCAACTATCAAAGTCTTGCCTTTGTTCTCAATTCCACCCATTACAGTTGACACTAATTAGCACCTTGGCTGGCAGCTGAAGCTGAGAGGGCAAGAAATTAACTGGGCTTTAGAAAGAACTTTCCTGCACGATCCTCAAAGAAAGCCCTCCAGGCCAGGGCTGAGACGTGTTGACTTGATGGCAGAGGCAGTGTGGGTGTGTGGGAAGCTTGCACGACTGCTCTTAGCGGTGTACCTACTTGGTGGGTAAACAGAAAAGCTTCATTCCACTGCAGTCCAACACCCCTCCCACCACCCCCAAATTTCAGTCATTTATTTATTTAAATGACAGGACAGGAGGGAGAAGCACTTATTAGAGGCTCATTAGGTGCCAGCAGTTATTCTGTGAAACTCAAAGCCCAGCTGGGGTTTGGCATTTGAGAGCAGCTAGAATTCACATAAAACACTTGTCACCTTCAAAACAAACAAACAAATGCTTCATCTGGCCATGAAAGAAAAATCCACACTGGTGCTTGTGGAGGGAGAAGAAAAGCAGAAGAAATCACCTAGAGACAGCAGCCTCCCCATCCATCCCTGCAGCATGAACACAGCACCCCAGTGAGGGCAAGGCAGTGGGTTTTGTGAGAAGGGGGGTGAAGTGGCCAGGCAGCTGGTCTTACCTTCTCAAGGGCCCTTATGACCAGCAGATAGCAAAAAATGCCAAGGAGAGCTTGCCCCTAATGTTCACTCCACTCACAAGGACACACTGCTTGGACCAGCAAGCAGGGTACACAGCTATTTTTCTTCTTTTTCCCTCTTTTTAATTTTTTTTTAATTCAGTAGGCAGTGAGGAGTTGTTTTGATTTTTAAATACACTTTGAGCAGCAGGTGAAAGCTGTCAGACTGGGAGCCCCAAGAACTGGTGGCCCTTTTTGTCCACAGATGACAGGTAGTGTTGTCTAGGGCCGCACATGGTCTGTACTCATGCTAATGTCATATAAGCCTGGATGTGGAGAGTGCATTTGTGAGGGAATAAAGAGCATATACTCACATGTTCACCCAGGGTCTGCTCAGCCCTGGCCTTCCACTCACTGACCAAGCAGGTCAATTTATCATCATCTGAGCCAGAGATTTCTGCAGTGCAACTTTAGCCCTCAAGTAACTGAACTCAAATACCCAAAACCAGTTCAGTGAAGCCACCAGACAAGCAGAATAACTGCTCACACAGGGCTCAGTAGGGACCAGTGATTAAGATGCTGCACAGAACAGCCCAGACTTCAGCTCAGTAACATTAACTTATCATAGAAATAAGTGGTTGATGAAAGAGACATCTTTCAGTATCTCAGTAGCACTTAGATATCACAGTAATAGGCATGATATAAACCCCTAAGTGATAAATTAGATCAGATAGGCAAACCCAACTCGTAATTACCCAGAAGTTCTCTGGGACAGAAAGGGGAGTTCATAAGGCTGTGTGCCAGGCACGTTTCACAATGTTGTACGATACAGACAACATTGTGAAATTAGGATAACAATGACAATCTTGCTACAGCTTCCTGTGTGCTGAAGCGCCTAACCTGCAAATACAGTAGTACACATTCTTTCCTTATTATCCTAATAAAATCATTCTAAATTGTCCAAAAAGGAGGAAAAACAGGATGTAAGGGAATGTTCTGACCTAAATTTTCAGATTAACTATGGAGTGTCTCAAGAATACCTGCAAATATTACATTTCATTGCTAAGCTGAACAATCAGGCATGCCATATACCGGCAAACAAGTACAGATATGAATAAGGGAAGTCACAAAAGCTTTGTGAATAAAGAGGTGGCACATTTCTTTACATGCCCATGCATGCAAGGGTCAAATGTGTATGCATGTAGTTAAAGAGCGGGCTTAAGCAACATGTGGGCAAGGACAGTAAGGATAATAAGAAACATCACATGTGCAGAGGCAGGAAACAATGCAAGAGAAAAAAAATACAAGTGTGCATCATATGTTAGATAATCTGCCATGAGAGGGAAGGAGCAATCCACTGTGGGGACAGAGGTTAGCCACAACAGAATTAAATGTCACAGATTTGTCCAGGTAATGATGCCTGCTCTTAAAGAATATAACCTGCCAAGCTGTGCAGAGCAGAGCAAGGCACTTCTGAAGTCTCAGGGTATTTGGTATTATCAGCTTGTGAATTGTTATTACTTAGGTTTTGCTCAGTGCTCGCCTCAGCAAAAAGAGGAAAAATAAACCATCCCAGGCATCCTACGTATTTGTCACCCTGCAGTTTCGAGACCCACTGGGCGTTCTCCGATCAGTCTAGTCATCCAGACTCCCACCAGCAGCCCTGAAGGGTCACAGAATCAGCAAAAGTAAGGAAGCTAGGGATCTTTAAAACCGCCTTTCAACCATATTCTCCAGTCCCTAGGTATGTTTCTGTATGCCAGAGCAGGGCTCCTAAGAGCCAGAATTTCACCTTAACTTCCCCTTGCTCTGTTTGTATCACATCTGATCTTATTAAGAAATGAAAGTCACTTTGGTTTGGGGATGAATTTGGACGTGTTGAAGGAGGGGAGCAGCTAACTTTTACCTTAAATACAAGATCCAACTTTGGATAACAAGCTGTTGGAAGTAGAAGTCCAATACATTTGCAAAGAAAGAAAGTGAGAACTATTGTAGAACAGAAAGTCCATCATATATGCTATTGGTTTGCCTAAGTATATAAGCTACTCCATGCACACAAAAGGTAAGATTGCCTACGCAAGGGGAAAATAAGTGAGAGCCTTCCGAAAGCCTTCCAGCAGGCTGGCAAATTGCCTTAACCACGGTATAATGTAGCCAGAATAAAGTGCTCTGCAGTATGTCAATGCACATCTTTAATGAAAGGTGTATCATATTAGTTCCCTGAAACTAATTCTTAACAGCGGCTTTCCTCTCCTCCCAAAGGAAGCTAAGGCTTGTAACAGCCATTTGTGGCAGATGTTTGTCTAACCTGTCCTTACACCAACAGAGCCCACGGCCTCCGTGGGCAGTCTATTCCAGTGCCTAATTATTCTTCCCTTTAAAAAGGGTTTTTTTCCTAATGTCTAACCTAAATCTTCTTGCTGCAATTTATACCATAAGAGTATGCTTCCTTATTCTTCTACATATGCTCTTTTCGGTGTTATCAGGCCAGTAAGATATTTGTAACACAGAAGAGTTCGTAGTCTCATTCAGTGGTTATCTTATATGCTACAACCACCCGTAAATGACCAGCAACCAGTAAAAGCGACCACCCGTTCAAATGACCAGCACCCAGTCTCACCATTTACAAAAGCTTTACCCAGATGGGTAGTACAGACAAGTACAAGCTATTCCCATGAACTTCCAAAACTGCCTGTTCCAGCCAGGGCAGAAGTGAATGTCTGAGCTCCTCCTAGTATGCCAAGGATGGACTTCAAAACACAAGAGCATCTGGAGAAACCTCTAACTAATATCAACAGACGGAAAAACAAAACCTCCTAGAAATTTGGCTTTCACGGACTAGGCAGCAGAATACAATTCTGGATAAAACCAGAAACGTTGTACATTTCTTAGGCAAGATGCTCAGAGGCATTGCATTTATATTTGGGGTGAAGGTTCAGGGGAAAGCCTGAACCTTCAGATGCTTATTTTTCAACAGGCCGCAGAAGAACTACATCTGGGAAAAGTCTTATGATAGTTTTTATTTCATTCAGGCTCCCATTTGAAGTGTGCCTTGCACCACTCTCTGTTCTTCTCTCACTTCCTGTCATTCCTGGTGTAGAAGAAATACAAAAGGAACAAAAGGGATTTGGTTTCATTTACAGAATGAAAGAAGAAGGACCATTCCAAACTCACTTAGAACTTGAATTTCTTTCTGCATTTCCCCAAAAGTTTAATGTTTCCTCCCTTATTACCTTTTTTTTTTTCCCCAGAAGCTGAGGGGCTTGTTCATTCCAGTGGGGAAGCACTAAGGCAACAACGCAGAGCATGGATTAGAAGGCAGAAATTCCCTATTCCACCAAGGATCTCTGGAATCTGATCTGCACCCTTTTGCCTCCACTCCACATTGAGTAAAACGGAGATAATGGTATATTTTCACTTCTGGGATGCACCAGGCAGATACATACAGAAAAGTCCATCAAGCTCACAAACAGCATGGAAATGAGGAGACACATGACACACATGTGTCTAGAGCTAGATGAGGGAAAATATACAGCATGTACCTGTGAATGGTGTAAATGTGGAAACTTCCTTTCTTTTATCTTTGCTGTCAGATAGTTAACTGGAAAAAGCTTACGTAAGTTTTACACCTGATTTTAATACACGAAAAAGGGAAGATCAAATATAGAAAAGGTAAAGGTAGGATGTTGGGCAGCAGGCAGAAAATAGCAGTGTTATTGGTAACATAGCTGATGGAGAAGCATACCTAACCCCTCTGGGAAGCAGGGAGAGTCCAGGGAGAAATAAGAGTCTTGTCAGTACAATTTGTACAGATCCTGAATGAGGACATGGGAAAACCAGAACAACTGGGCAGGACCTGAAAAGGGCTACTGTAGGAAATATAGAAACACCATAGAAATAGCAATTATAACTGGGACACCGCCAACGGAAGTAAGCACTGCTCAGGGTACATAAAAGTAAAGGTAAATCTGGGAGATGCTGTTGTAACCTTGATGCTGCAGTAGACTGTGAAGAAATAAATCATGCATAAATAAAGTGGTATCACCTGGGACTGAGATAGTTTTTGGAAGGCTGGTGCAAGATATTCCACCAGGACTGAACTGCAGAGATCTACTGTAGCTCCACAATCTTGGCTTTCAGTCTGGATAGAGATGTCATTACTGTTACTAAAGAGAAATTATATCAGGAACTAAGTCATTATGGGACACTTTAGCTTCATAGAAATGAGGTGGAGAACAAATGCAAATTTTAACAGCAGCACCCTGATGTCTTTTTTTCTGGATCTGAGAGTTGACACATTTCTTCACCCTAAAATTACTCAAAAGGCAATAGGTCATGCTGTTTTACACTCAGTTTGGGCAAAGCAGCAAGGAAACTTACAGAAAAGCTAGTTATCAGAAATAACCTTGGATTGAGCGATTAGGGGAACAGAGAGCCTGCCTTAAAGGAGGAGATTAAAAAGCTTGTTTAACCTAGATAAATGAAAGCCAAGAGGGGATATGACTACTCTGTATAAATAAAGGGGGGACAGATACACAAGGGAGGAAGAAAATGTTTTTTTTTTTTTTAAGCAGAAAAACAATGTTGGTATACAAGAACAACGGGCTGTGAGGAAGCGTGCCTTGAAAATAAGATGGATTTTAACTATCAGAGGAGGGAAGTCCTGAAACAGCTGCCCAAAAGCAGCTACAAAAACAACTAAAATGGGGTCAAGAAGAAGCATGACTGGTTTGTACAGGGCTATATGATGTTGCTGCCTAGAGCAGCAGGGATGGAACCAGATGAGCCTTTCCAGTCCGGTGGCCTAAAGTAAGCAGAAGCAAGAGGAGGAATTCATAGAATCACAGAAGGGTTAGAGTTGGAAGGGACCTTAAACATCACCTCGTTCCAACCCCCCTGCCACAGCCAGGTACACCTTCCACTAGACCACATTGCTCAAAGCCCCATCCAACCTGGCCTTGAACACTTCCAGGGATGGGGCCTCCACAGCTTCTCTGGGCAACCTGTTCCAGTGTCTCACCACGCTCACAGTAAAGAATTTCTTCCTGATATCTAATCTAAATCTACCCTCTTTCAGTTTAAAGCTGTTACCCTTTGTCCTATCACTATACTCCCTGATAAAGAGTCCCTCCCCATCTTTCCTATAGCCCCCCTTTAAGTACTGGAAGGCTGCTATAAGGTCTCCCCAGAGCTTTCTGTTCTCCAGGCTGAACAACCCCAACTCTCTCAGCCTGCCCTCATATGAGAGGTGTTCCAGCCCTCTGATCATCTTCATGGCCCTCCTCTGTGGAAAACATTTTCTCCCTGACTTTTCAGCCTGCGGATGTCAAAGCCCAGTCTTAATCATTGTATCTCTTTCCCCCAGCTAACCCATGTGAACAGAAAGGCTCTTGTTACTGATATCTCCACTTCCTAGGCTCGTACTTCCCTCACTCAGCAGCAAAACCTTCTCCAGTGCCCTGAGAACAGAACATTCCTCTTAGCCTTCACCCAAGCTGGTTAAGTCATGACTTTCACACTTACAGTGCTGACATCACAACCATTACCAAATGCCAAATTTCTGTGATGCTACAGGTCTGTGTCCTCACATAGGCTGGTCTACAGCAGGTGGAGAAGAGATGCCACGGAGAGCTAAAATCTCCTGCTTACAGACACTTAAGGTGATTAATTAGCCACATCAGCCAAAGCAGACAAGAAATGGTTGTGAATGCTCCACATGCAAAATTAATTAACACAGAAACAACATTCCTTCCTAAACCTCAAGTTCACCTTCCACAACCACCTGGGGAAGGCTGCTTTCTTCCTTGCACCTGCAGAAGCAGGAATTGCTTCTAATAGCCTTTCAATTAAACATGTAGGCTGCAGGAGATGGTGGAATTTTCTTCCCTCTATATTTATACAGCACCTAGCATATGCCAGAGAGAGGCTTGGCTTAGCATACAGACAGTGTGAAGTACTTGCTCTTGCTTTACAACTCATTCTGGGAATAAAAGCTCTTTGCAGAAACACAGTCCCCAGCTCACTGAGGTCTGGCATTTACACAGCTCCTGCCATTTTTGCTGAAACATTTCTTTCCTGGTGCATTTATATGCTTTTTGCAGTTGCTGAGGTCCTGTCCCCTGCCGTGATTAACCTGAGAAGGTTAATGAGATATACTTTGAGAGCTTCTGACTTCTGCAAAGTCAGTGAACTATGGAGCTCCACTGGTGTCACAGAAAGGTCAGAGCTGTGAGAATGCCAAAGTGTTTGCCTTGGTAAATCATTCCTCCAATCCAGAAATTACCAAGAGATCACTACAGGCATAAAACCAGCCAGGATCACCTGATAGCTCCCTCTGGGAGATGGTAGTGTTCTTGGTGGTAGTGTTACCCTGGTAGCCCAGGAAGTGGTTCATCCAGGCAAGGCTGGCTCATGCAAGAGCAGCATGGTTTCCAGGGGAACATATTTGTTCAAGGTCCTTAGTGCTACCTGACGTACACATGACCATGGTTTATGGAAATGCAGACTGCAATCAGCACAGGCATAATTAGCAGACATGAGGGGAGAGGTTAGAGGAAGCTGTTCATGGTAGTGTGGGCTGCGATCTGAGTAGTCTGGAGGATGTAACTCAGCAAAGCTGTAGCTTCTAGGTGGGGCAAATCAGGTGTTAAGATTTTGGAAGAAGGATTAAAAAAATGTATATCTTAACAAACACTGCAGACCAACTATACCATTCAGCATAACCCACCTCCAGCTAACAAGCAGTGACAGCACCTGACTCAGGCTCTTACTTCAATAATGTTGCATCCTTAGAGCCATCATGCCCTTCTGAAATGACTCTGTGTGAGGAAAGGGGACCTTAATGCAATGTCCTAAACTCCAGTAACATCAGTCTATTCTGATTCTGGTCTGGGAAATAATATATAAAGCTACGGAACTTATACTGCCCCTATCCTTCCTCGTCTAAGGTAAAAGAAGGCTTCACCTTGAGCATCTCTACTGCTCTCCTCTGCAGAACCATGGGGCAGGGGAAAATGTAGCAGGGATGCTGGTAATATCGTATGTTTTGTGTCACAGGGGGTTCAGGATAACAAAGGTTTAAAGAAAAATGTATTTTTATGTGCATGTATAGGCATCTAAATGCTTTATTAAAGCATTTCACGATCTCTAGAAGTGCATCCGCATCGTGCAGGTGTGTGTCTGCATCCAGTACGTGTCCATGCATGTAATGCCCTATCTAATGATTTTTCCCCTTGGCTTTCCCTGTTGAGTGCTGGGCTTGGGTTTGCATTTTGCTGAGCTTTCATTTCTTTCACTCAGACTTTTTTTTTTCCCCTTAAAACATGTTACACAGAGAGAGGGATGGGCTTGCCAATTCACACCGCAGTCTGGGAGATGATTTAGAGCTTCGGCTGCAAGTGGGTTCTGTACAGCAGTGTACAAAACACCGACGTGTGTTCCCCTGTGCAGTGACACCTACTTTTTACACAGAGCGAGTATCTCTCCCAGCATCTCTTGGGACCTGAGGCTGAAGGAATGTTTAAAAATGCACATCCAGAGGAAGGTCAAAACAGTTTTCTTTTGCTGAGAAAAGCTAAATGTTGAAGCAGGCCTCGGCAGGGTTAGGAGAGGAGGCAACATAAAGAAAGAGGCGGTGGGTTGCCTAATCCTCACTGTTTTCTGAGCTGTGCAAGCAAGACCGAAGGCGCTGCTTTGAAAAGCATCTTCGAGAATATCGGAGAGATCCTTTAACTTTTACCGGGGGAGCTGCCGCAGCGGGTGAAACACTTCCCCATCCTGAATACACCAGCCAGAGCCCCTGCCCTCCCCAGGGCAGCCCCGCATTGCCCCCACGCAGAGATGCACGCCTGCCAAGAGAGGCACAGGCAGGCATGGCCGCACGCACGCCCCTCCGCAGAGAGATGCAGCGTGCTCAGCTCTTCTCTTGCTGGTGAAAAGGGGAGGAACATGCCTCCTCCGGAGGAATGCACATGTTGGGAGCAAGATTTCAGGGAAGGCAGTTACAGAGCTGCACGTCTCTGTTCCTTTCCTCTCCCACCACTGAGAGCTCTGGGCAGGTGATTGCAAATGCTGTCCTCACCCACTGCATACCCTTTGTCTGGATCTTGGCCCTGGATTTGCACTGCCATAGCCACAGCCAGCCCCACCACCTCCACACCTTCAGGGTGCATGTCTGAATGCCCCTCCCCACAAGCTGGTACATGGTGGGGAGGCCTTGTGCACTGCACTGGGGCCGTCCCAAGGGGTAGCCAACTGAGCCACTGCTCCAAGTTGTCACCAGATCTCCAAACTGAGTAGAAACACCAGATCTGCTCTGCACCCTGGTTCTCTGCCAGGTCTCTTCACTCGGCTTTGCAAAGGGGCCAGATGGTAAGGAAGGCTGTGAGATAGGGGCAACCAGGGACACCCTTGATGCTTTCCTCCTCGTGTGTGGTTAAAGGGCTGCTCTCTGGCATCCTTGCACCTTTTCTTATCCACAGTCTCCCTCGCCTGTCTCCATGGAGAAGGCATGGAGATAACCTCATGCCCTGACTCTGCTTCTCCCTCCTTCTTTCTTTTATTCACTCAGGTGGTCCCCAATAAACACAGGGGACGGCATGGGGGTAGTGGGAAGCAGAGGCAGCAGACAGCCCCCACCTCAGCTGTATGAGCAGAAAGGGATGGTGGTCCTTCACACCCTGGCTCATCAGTACCCCATCTCCTGCCCACCCACAGTCCTGCCCCCCGTCACTGATGTGCATCCATGGACATGGTCCCCACTGCAAAGACCTGTCTCCTCACTGCTGCCTCCATCATGTCTTCAGTCTGCTGCCCTGATACCCCTCTGCCAGGACTGGCGGCAGGAGTGAGACCAGTGCAAGTGGTGGAGAAACCCATAGGGATGGGGGAGTAACTCATGGTGTGATTTCTCCCCTGTCTCAGCTCCCACTGACTTCAAGCTGGGCTGGGTGGTTTGCACTCATCCCAACAGTGCCCAAACAATAGCCTTGACTCTGTCCTGACATTAAGTGCTGTCCCAAACCAGAACCGTGCCAGCGCTGCACATCTCTGCCAGCAGCAAGCATTGCCAGGGTACTTCTGTCTGTGCTGCTGCAGACCAACCCATCACATGGGAGAGGCTGCGAGGCCAGCCAGGGGCTCCCAGGAGCTGGTGTAGGCTCTAGTCCTCAGCTGGAGACTCCTGCCTTAGGAGCTCAAGCTTCAGCCTCTCTGGTGGATGAGGTCTCCAGAAAGAGAGCCCATGAGCTGCAGGACCCCTGCCTGACCCACTGCTACAGCCAAGCACTGGGCTTTGCTTGAAAACCATGGTGCTCTGCTGTGTTTGGGCAGAGCGTTAGACAAGACCTGCCAACTCTACCTGTACCCTACAGAGAAGCCCTGACCCTTGGACAGAGCCCACCGGTGGGACAGCTGGTTCACTGCACATGTGTACATTACTGCCATGTTGGCTGGAGTCAGCGAGCACTCTGTGAGCAGCAGAGAGCGGCTCTGCCAAAGATTTTGCTCCTTTCCCATGCCATAAACAGGTGCAGACACACACACACATACACACAGAGGTACCCCCAGCAGCAGCTACCCTAAGCTGATCTGGGCTTGGAGTCCAGGCAGAACTGCCAAGGGCCCAGCTGAGGCCATCTGGGCTGCAAGTCATCTCTGTGCAAAAGTACAATCAGACTTGAGTATGAATAGAGAGAGAGGTAACCTTGAAATCAGCAATTTGGGAAGGAAAGAGGAAGCTATGTATTTGTCAGCCCCATCTAGCAAAGAAGAGTTAAGCCAAGGACTGCTTTCTTGGGAGCATGGCCTTAAGGAGATAAAATCCTCCCCTTCTTTCAGCCCTGACGGACCTCGGGCGCACCTATTTTTCAAAGATTTGTCAGTCATTTTGTGCCTAAATATGTCAACGCAAAGCAGATCTTGTGCCATTCCCTTTCTGCAGCCTAAAAGCAGGAGAACAGGCATGACAGAGGCAGTCTTGGAGACATAAGATGAAGCTAAGGCTCTCAGCAGGTTGCAAAAGGTCTTTTGTAGCACATATAAGTCCATATGTGGAAACACTTCTTGCAGTCTGGGATTAGCTGGATGACTTCATATGTGTATTTAAATGTGTGTGTACTGTGTAGTTACCTCTATTATAAGGGGAGTAAGTAATAAGCCTGTTAATTAGGTTCTTTGACACTTTCCATTGTAAGAGTCTTCAGGCCTGTTCCCTGAGAAAAGCCAACATCTCCATGTTTTGCAACAGGCATTTGAAAGTCAGCAGGGAAAAAACCCTGAGGCTAACGACATGATTTTTACTTTGGCCCATCAAATTTCATTCACTCTTAACTGCATTATAAACTGTTAAATAATCATCATTTCTTTTCTGTCACTTTCTTGCAGAAATCCTGGCAGACAGCCCAAACAGCATCTGAGCATAAACGTTTTAAGAGCTAAACCCATCAACCCAGTAAATCAGTGGGGATATCCCCACCAGTACCACAGTCAGTATAAGGAACACCTCAGCTTTGTCAGAGCAAGGGAAAGGCAAAAGCCTGATCAGGCTGCCCACAAAATGTGGACAAACCATCCAGATTCTCCTCTGTCTTTTAAAAGCACCTCACTGTGCAAAGGTCACTTGCACTCCACCATTTAGGATGCAGAATAAAAGGAAACCAGTTTGAGCTGTCATAACTGTCTGTGGAACAAGTACGGGTTAGTCACTGGGTTGAGCAGTCAGACTTGGTGCTGAAGGCTCAGCATGCATAAGAATGAGCAATACATTTCTACAGAAAAGACTTTGGGTTTTCCCCTTAAAAGCAAAACAAAACACACACTCAGAAAACACATAAAGCAAACTACACTACAGGAACTTTATTTAGGTTGAAATATTAGGAAATGGCAGGTTTATGGTTTCCTTTTCAGCCTTTCTTCCACCCCACTTGTGTGTGGACATTTTGATTCAAGTATTAATTAATGAGTGCATGCAACTGTCTCCACGGGGTCCCTGCCTCAATCCTTGTACTGCAAAGAAACTTGAAGGAGCAGAATTAAGGTGGCCCAGAAAACAAGACTGGCATTTTCTAGCTTGACTTCACAAGATAAAAATGAAATCCCTGTTCTTTTATTTTCTGTATGTAATTGCTTATACAGCTTGAATGGGCATGAAGTCTTATAAAACCAATAAAAGGGCCAAGAAAGTATCAGGGAAGATGGAGAAAGAGCTATCCCTGAATCACCAAGCTCTGGCAGAGAAGAGAGGAATAAAGAGACGGCAATGGACAGCAAACCAATCAACCAATGTGAGATTATGCAATCCCATTTTATGATGAAAGAACCAGCACTGACCTTGCCAAGGGGTTGAACGAGGCAAAGAAAGTAGAAGCCAAATTGGAAGGGAGCATTGGAGAGCGATGGAAGAGGGTGAAACCGGCAGGTTCCTCATGGTCATGGTGCCCAGAAGGTGAGAGGAAAGGAAGGCACTAATCAGGCAGATTATGCTGCAGGCAGCTTTCTCACATTGCAGCAATATGCTTGTAACAGGCTAAGGGAGGGAGAGGGCTGGTCTGCACGGGAGGTATGGACAGGACCAAGCTGGTCTGGCCTGTGTCACCTTAGAGCAGAAGCACGAGGGTGGGGGTAGATGGCATGGGGACACCAAGCCAGTTATGGTCGAGGTGCGGTCTAGCCACATTAGCCCAGTAGGGCTAAGATGAGAGCCGAGGCAGCTTGTCAGGCTCACGCAGCTGCCTTGCACCACGCCGTGCTGCTGCGTCCCTGTGGCGCTGCTCTGCACAGCATGGATTTACCATCACGAGCCCACAACGGCACAGGCAACGCGTAGCCGAGTTTCACAGGGCAAACTTGCCCTAAGCAGCTGCAGCAGATGTGCAGAGCGCAGATGCTTTCTCCCCAAATGCCCAGGGGTGAAGGGACCCAAGTGCTGGCTGTAATCTTGTCCTGTGCTTACTCTGTGACTTTAAGCAAGCCACTGAAGCTTTCTGAATCTCAGTTTTCCCTCTACAAAAGGCTAATAATAATAATCCATCCATCATTGCAAGGGGGATGAACAGGGACCTAACAGCTGGGAGCAATGACAAAAGCCAGTATAGTAAGGACATGCCTCAGCTTATCCACCCCAGAGGAAATCGTGGAGCTCAGGGCTGCACCTACAACACCCTCACACCCCACATCAGAGGAAGGAGCTTTGCCATAGAAAGGTGACGGTTAACTGCAGAGCGGCCATGCGCGCCGGCAGACAGCAGTGGAAATCGTGCTGATTAATGACAGAGCGGCAATACAGCAGGTCAGGCATGTGGATCGACAGCTGTAAAAGGAACAGCGGGATTTTATATGGTACTCACTAAGGACTAGTTTGGGATCAGGAGATTAACTAAAGCTCAAGAGCACATTCTTGGGTCCTCTCCAGCTGCTCTGGAAGCTGAAGTGGCACAAGTGACCAGGCAACTGTCTTTCCTGCCTCTCTGAAGATATCTTTCCTGGAAGATGGATCACAGAAATGCTCGAGCTGGCACAGCGGCGCTCAGCCCTGCCCCTTCCAGCCTCCAAGAGGCAGACCCATCTCACCTTCCATGCTCAACATAAAGCTCAATCAGCTGAGGCCCCAGGTCACAGCTCTCCCTCATGGCTCTGAAGCAGCCTTTCTGCCACCCCAGGACCCCATGCAATAGGTCACCACACACACAGGTGAGATGTGGGTGGGAGGGAGGCTGCAACCGCTTCTCCTGTCCAGGCCCTGGAGCCCTCCTCCAAGGATGCTCCCCAGCTACAGCTGAGGGCTGTGTCTCACCAACACGTTGCTGTCTTGCACAAGGAAATGGAGGGAGCCTCCAAGACCTGGGCAGGAGAAACAGCCTTGGAGAGGGACTGGCTGATCAGCAGTCCTCAGTGATGAGAGACGCACTGTGTTGGGGTGGCCTGCCAGGTGCAGAGCAGCCCCACGTCCAGCACAAGGCACGTACAAGTGCAAATTTGCCTCAGTGCCAACTTTAGCCCTGCCTGCTTTTCTACTGTGCCAAGAATATCCAGTAAGCCAAGCCTTACCCCTCTTGCGACAGAAAAGATCGTGCTTATGCCTGAACATTTATCCCTTCCAGTCTGCTGATTATTTCACCAGGCAACCTTAACGTTCCATTAATATCAGTCTTTGTGGAGCTAAATATATACACTAAGCACATATACAAATACATATAAATACATCTCTATCTAGCAGAGAATCCAATTATGTGAATATGTTACGCCTTAGCAATTAATGAATTCAACAAGCTGAGCTGCCTCTTGCATATGATTAAAGTTCAAGCAATATCAATCACAACAGTAAAAAGATTCCAGATTTTCCTACGTGCTATCTACAAAGAGATTGTTAACACTTAAATCAATGGGCAAATTTAAGTCTGTTTGCAAACCTCGGGAAACTCATCTTCCCAATGACATACAGCCTGTCCTTCAACGCATGGTAGCCTGTTCTTGCATGCAGCATCTCAGACCATTCCCGCCTTCTTATATATCTTCCTGCAGCATTTTCTGGATGGCAGGTCTGTAAAAATGCTGGTGTCCTACAGGTCAAAATAAAGCAAATTCCAAATGGCAATCCAAAAAGCCGAATGGAGCTGGCTCTTTAATCACTTGTCTGGTGCAAATGCTTTCTTTCTCTTTGTGTTCAGTTGCCAAGATTTGTTTATGTTTGTATATGTGTAAGTGTGTGTTTGTGTGCACACGTGTGCATGTGTTCTTTTGAAAGTTAATCTTTTTCCAGGACAAGGCTTTTTTGTGCAGTTTCTTCCTCTCAGCAATAGACAATACCAAGCCCTCTAGGGACTGCTCATTCCCTCCTTCTCTCACAATACCCCTCCTCTGCATTCATAAGACATTCCCCAGGGGCAAGTTCTACATAAATAAATATTTAAGTAGCCATTAAACCACAGAAGATGCAGAAAAGCACATGAGGGACTTGGCTGCAGTATTCAGGGCACAGAGGGGAAAGAACAGAGGCATGGCTTGGAGGGTTGGGAGAAGACAAATGATGACGAGAGTTTGAACTGGAAACACAACCATCCCCTTCTCTTTCCTGACCCAGCCAGCACAGTAGGTTGGTTTTCACCCTGAGACCAGAGCTGATATAATACAGGTCTGTGTTAGTACAGCTGCACAAATCCAAAAAACCAAGAACGTGCTTTTTTGGGAGGCTAGTAGAGGAAAAAGCCTTTAACTGAGACACCAAAGACACAGCTAAAGAACTGTATTTCTAATGCTGAGTCTTTTTTATTTTCGCTGCTTTATTGTTCTCCTAGTTTATTGTCACACTCCAGAAAGAGGCCTCGAATGCCCAGGAGCAGGTTGGAGGCTCCTTTCTGGGGACCAGCTGGAGCTGTCACAGACAGATGCCAGGCCTGAGCCCCAGTCCTGGTTTCTCCTTTGCCCCCCGAGCTGGGTACCAGGAGGGACAGCTGGTCGCCCTCCAAAAGCCTGCAGCCACTTACCCACCCTCATCCCTGCTACGTGGCTTGGCAGAGGCTGTTATTGTATCGAAGGCTCCTTCCAGGTTCACCAGCTTGTGGATCTTATACCCACGCAGAATTATTCATGTCTACGACCATGGCACTATAGATTTCACAAGTCTCTAGGAGATATTAAAGAATAAAGTTTGGATCTTTTCTAGACTACTTGAGAAACACTGGTTTGAAAGTGGGTATTATAGGGAATAGGGTATAAAATTGGCCATTTATGTCACCTATGTAAGATGGTGGTTTGAGGGGTAAGAGCCATATAAAATATGCCATACCCCAGGAAACCACACACTGTTTGTATGCTTCCCAACATATCCAGAAAAGCTAAAAAGCCTTGAGCAAATTCAGTCAAGAGCCAGTTTCTTGCAGAGGTGCGGGAGCACACACTGGCATACACACAGAGCCCACAGTAGGCACCAGCACACTTGACGGACCACTTGCATGGTCACAGTAGGACATTTTTTGTGCACTGGCATGCAGCTGTCAGAGGGTGATGCTTCAGAGAGATTTCGAGATCTTTCCTTCAAGAGTATGTCCCAAATTTTTTTACTTCCCCAGAGAGCCAAGAAGGTCAAGGAAGGCCCCTTTTCAGGTTCACTAGTTTTATTTTCTCCTCTAGGTACAAAGATGCTGGCTGCTATTTGAGTTGCTGTAGGAACAGCTTTGGGTCCAAAGTGAATGCAACCAGACAAAGCCACTTCCCTGTGTTTTAGCAATTTCTGCAGGTTTTCTTCTGCCTCACCAGGGTGGTTTTATCACCATTTTACCCTGTTCCACATCAGTGTTCTTTGGGGAAGGGAAACACTTTGGGGAAAAAGCTCCTTATTGATAATGAGCACCAAAAAACCCCAGCCTTTGCACATATGCAAAAAGGTGTGCTCAACAGGAATGAGAGAGGGGATGGTTTCTTGCCTGAACTCTGTACAATAAGTATAAAGAAATGTACCTCTTCCCCTAAGCAGCCTTCTTGCCTTGCAGGGAGAAGTGACCTGTGTCTCAGACATTTGAAGATTGAGAAGAGCCAGCAATATCCACCAGAGCAGTAGATGGAGGTGCCCTGTCAGTGTGGTGTGTACCACTGAACATGAGAGACCAGCCCATTCCTTCCACCCATTCCCACTTCTCTTGTAAGCAGAGTGGAAAATGAAAACACCCTTCCCACAAATAGTCATCTAGATGTCAAAGTATAACTGCATTTGCACAGTTGGGATCCCTTGGGATTTTTCACCCCACACAGCCGTCACAGCTGATGATTCCCCAAAGTGGCTGCTGCATTGTCAGGCTCCTTGCAGTTTGCTTTCTCTGTGGCATCAAGCCCTTTCCACCCATCACCTTCTCCCTGTCTGTGACTACCACTGCCTGTCAGCACTGCAGTAAATACATGTATATTTCCGGGTCCCTCATTTCTCACTTTACAGAATTCTCTCTCCTAAAAAACGCAGACACTAATATACAGAACAAACAGGAATTTTTGACAGGCTTATTTGCTCCACACACTATTCATGAAACTAGCTGCACCTAAGAACTTTTTTCTGCTTCCTGCAGGAGGTTGTTCCACTTCCGCAACTGTGACATTGTAAAGCTGTTGTCATAGGTGCCCATGATCTTATAGGTTAAGAAAAAGTCACATCTCATACGAGAGCTGGACAAGATATCTCCAAAACCCAGAAGTCTGATGACATACAGCAAGCAGCACAGCAAGCCTGAGCTCCGTGCTCCAGCTCCTGGGTGTAGGAAAGCAAACCCTGCTGCTGGATAGACTGGCTTTTTGGAGGGGAACACAGACAGGTTCCTGACTCCGCATTGTCGTCAAGGGTGCAGGTCTGAGGTATAGGATTAGGACCCAGGTCTGTTGACCTTCACGGAATCTCATGGCCCTGCTCTCTCCCTTATTCTAACATCTTTCCACTTTGGCTGTGACAAACACCTCTCAGCCCCCCACCCTGCACAACCATTCAAAAAGCTGTTTTGGAGATCATTTGCCTGATATCATTTTTCCCCTTTCTTTTCAGTCTTCCTTTGCCTCCCTTGTCAGCTGCATCAAGTGCCTCTTTTCCAAGCCACTTGATGCCTCTAATGCCTCAGTAACAAGATGTGAATGCTGACCTGCTCCACTTTCTTCAGTAGCTTTTCAGAGACCCACATAGCTTTCTTCAATTTTGGCCGCCTTCTTCAGGAAGATCCCATGAATACCAGTGAAGTTATGTCATTGCTTTTCTTCATACCCAACCCTAAGTGTCTCTTTTACCCAGATAGCTGCAGATAATATGCAACAGTCAGACTGCTGCTATGCTAAGCTTATAGTCCACAGAACTTAGAAATCCTCACTCATTTTCCCCATATTTCCCTAGCAGATCAATGCAAAAATGTTCACTGACATCAGTGGATAAAATACACATCCTGGATATTTGCTACTGTTTTTAACTTGCCTGTGTTCCCTGTGCATTGACTCTCTCATATGTCTGCGTGACCATGTTTTCTCAGCTGACACTTACAGTAAGTGTTTAGTGGCTACGGCCATCATCTTGGTCTCTCTGTGCAGCTCCCAGCACAATGGAGCACTGGTTAATGGCAGGCCTTTTCAGAGACTACAGTAACACAAATAATCAAAATAACCATAAGCTTGCTCTGCACAGTTCATGAATCAAACTAACCAGGGTTGCTTTTTTGCAAGACAGAGAATGATAGTCATATTGCAACCCAAGTGCTATTCATTATGGTCTTTGTATCTCTAATTACCCCTCCATTTTCACCTGTTTCCTAAACTGCTGGTTAGAATGGCTTTGCACTGATGAACAGCTGCCGCATCTCATCCCAAGGAGGTACGGCTGCATCTCTACAGAGGGCAAAGTGATCTCTGTGAATAGAGCTCATAGACCCCCTAGGATAAGGGAAAATAGGAGGTTTGCAGTCTCACAGATTTGCCTCTCCCTGACCACCACAAGATCATAGAGATGTGGAAAGTCTGTCTTGAATTTATTTAAGTCATTTATATATATTTAATCGCAAATGAAAAAGTAGCAGAAACCCAAGAAATGGATTTCTATTTTCTTCCATTCATACCTCAAAAGCCTCTCTCCCCACCCCTCCTTCCCCCTGTCCCAGCACAAAACACACCCTTTAAGACACTAGCTGCTCACTCCATGCATTTGACGGACTCTGATTAAACTCCCAGATAATAACCTTGCAAGGCAGAGCCAAACCTGCAGCAGTACAGGGTGTTCTCATCATTGGCTCCCAAAAATAGTTTCTTGCCAATAAGAGTCAATTGGTTCAGGCTTTGCCAACCCACACTTCTACTGTGGCCCCCCATGCCAGGGGCTGCTGACACAACTTGTCCCCTCCAGAAGGGTTGTGAAGCTCAAAATACAGCCGAGTTGTGTATTGGTTTCTGAAAATATCTCAGGTTTGCAATATTAATGTAAACCAGGCTTCCAACAGTCCTCGCTTTCTCCACTCCCTGGTATAAGGAAGATATGGGATTCCTGGACTGCAATACCTGTGAGACAGCATTCGTGAACTTTGGTCTATGTCTTCCACAACCTCCTAAGACCTAGTGGCAATGATCATCCTGGGATAGCTTTGTTTCAACAACACCTGCTGCAAGGACTCAGCACAACTGTCTGCAAAGAGGACACAGAGGATGGGGAACATGCAGCTTAAGGGACCATGCGATTGCAGACAAGCAGATCTAAATGGATTTGGAAGGAAGACAGTAGGAAGGAGAAAAGAAGGTCCTGGGACTGAAGCAAACAAAAAAGGGGCTCTTACTATGCAAGGATGGAGTGCAGCACTGTCAACAAGCCAAACCAAGCCCAAGAATGGGTCATTTTTGGGACATAAACCACTCCATTATGCCCTAGTACTGTTCATTTTGATATCTACATTGCAAAAATTTACCCCTGACGTCAAGCAGTGAACCTACTCTGAAGTCAATGGAATTGCAGCCACTTATGCCAGAGGTGAATTTGGCTCCCAAAGGATTTTTCTATGCAATAATTTAGATAATGACCCTTCAAAGCTTATGTTGCGGCCATAGCATGAGAGAGGGAGAAAAAGGGCCAAAAAAGGCTGCAACAGAATAGCCACCTGTCATACTCAAGTCTAGAGCTCAGCTAATGCAGGATGGCATAAAATAAGGGCAAGAAATACTGGACCTTAATGAGCACCCCTGGAGGAAATCTTACCCCCATCTAACGGTACGAAACAGTACAGATGTGTTAATACAAGTGCCTTTGTGCAAACAGCATCCCAGAATATTTTGCAAAGTTAAATACAAGATAGCAAATGGCATGCGGCATGAAGAATAGCTGGTGCACTGAGCAATCAAGAGGCAGTGCAAATGGCCATATAATTTCGCCTTATAAAAGCTCATTCATCCATAAAAATGCTGTGTTTCTGTTTTCTGCCTTCCTAGGAGCTTTCTTGCCTGCTCCCTTTATCGCCGACTACAGACTTCAGATCTTCTCAAAAGAGTAAGAACAAACACCTGTCCTTCCATGTCCACTGTGGTGAATACACTAGGAAGTTAAAATTAGGAATTAATGGGATACGGTTTCAGGTATGGAAGGATAAATTTGTTTCCCAGTTCCTTTCAGAAGGCAAAAGCTGGCACTCTGGCGCCCAGTGAAATCCAGACATCATTTTAAACACCAGGAGATTCAGCCCTGAAACTCTCTTCAGCCATGATGTCTGCAAGAATTTCCCGCCATCTTACAACAGCTAGTCAGACAGCAAGTTACAAGCACCATTTGTTATGCTATAGTACAGGTATCACTTCCTCATTGCCCCCAAGATCTCCCACTCTCTCCATATGCATAGAATCATAGAATCATAGAATGGTTTAGGTTGGAAGGGACCTTGAAGATCATCGAGTTCCAACCCCCCTGCCACAGGCAGGGATATGCATGTTTATGCATGTTTAGTTTATCTACGCATAGTGTGCAACATCTTCTTTAAAGACTTTGAGAGACTGATTTCTAGAAGGTGTTTTTGCAGTGCCTATTACAAGACACCATAATACTAACATGAATGACGAGAGAGTTGAGATCTGGAGGTCGAAGGGAATTACAGCAGCCCAGATGGAAGAGGGCAGAGACATGTACAACAAGTCCAGGAGAGTGGAAGTTGGGGCAGTGTCCCAGAGAGGCAAGCTAAATCACTGTGGATGTATGCTGGTGATAGAAAGGTAGACAGATAGACAGACATGGACAGACAGATATATACATACAGAAGATGCAGATGAAAGAAAAAGGCAAGGTCAATGATAAGGCCAAGTAAGGCAATAAAGAGAAAAGCCTGGCTTTAAGAAAGAAATGGGAGATAATATGAAGTCTTTATTCCTCTTCCAGGCTTACAGATCCTGGCCTGCCAAACTTTCAACCTCACCTTGAAGATCTCAGCTGGCACACAGCACACATTGTGAGTGGTTCTAACAACTCTTAGGCCTAAGTGGCCCCTTGGCCTAGGTGAGCCCTCTTATTTCAAGTGGGAAAGATTCCTTGTGAGCCTTGCTAACTTGCCCCTTTCACCCTTCTTTTCCATGACAGCCTCCAGTGCCATTGTGTTGTCCATGGTCCCATGGAACTGTTCAAACGGACAGGAACCACCTGAATTTCTAACCACACAAACCCCATCATAGAAATGCTTCCTCCATCAGGGACCAAGTAAGAGCACTGACACAGTCACTGATGCTGTCACTTGGTGCTGTCAAAGAGATTGCTGCAAATGGAAAAGCTCTGAGATTCAGAGTTCATTACCTGTTGTCCAGTTTCTTGCCCTTTCTCCCAAGTCCTCTCAATTTACAACTAAACAATCCCAATTCATTAAATCACTGCTTGTATGTCTTATTTTCTACACTCCTGATTATTTTCTACACCCCTGATTATTCTTACTGCTTCCCCTGGACTTGTCCCAGTTTGTCCAGATCTTTCCTGAAGTGCTATCCACAGAATCACACAGAGTTTTTCAGTCTTACCATCACCCAGCAGAGCACAGAGATTACATCATGTGCCTTGCAGGCTAAACTCCTATTTATACATCCAAGTACAGCATTTGCCTCTTTCTCAACAACACACAATCATGTTCAGCTTGTGATCCTCTTTTATCCTCCCCCCAATCCTTTTCTGCAGAACTGTGATCTAGTTGATCTTTGTGCTTTATTTATCCAGTCCATTATTTCTGCCAAGGTACAATAGTTTGCGGTTGTCTCTATTGAATTACATCCCACTTTTTCAGAGTGCCTCTCCAATTTCCCAAGATTATTATGAATTCTAACCCTGTTCTCCAACAAATTCACAGTCCCCCCAGCTTGCTGTCATCTTCAAATTTGATATGCAAATTCTCCATCCATCACCAAGGCTGTTAAAGAAAACATTGAACTGAACTGAGCACAGGACAGACCCTCACAGAACCCCAGTCCATGCTCCCTTCCATTTTGACGTTCTTATTCATTTTGCATGCATTTGTTATTAGCTCTCCTTGAGACCTTGCTCCTCTAGATTGCTAACAAAGTGTGATGAGAGAGATGGTAAAAACCTTACTGAAGTCAAAGCAGATGACACCTTCTGTTTCACCTCTGTCCACAATGCCTGTTACCCTGTCATAGAAAGATATTAGATTGGTCTGACGTGACTTGTTCTCAGCAAATCCTGGTGGACTTTTACACGTCTCCTTGTTATTGTTCAGGTGCTGACAAGGAGTTTGGTTAATAATTCATTTCGTATTTTTTCTGAGGATGAGGGTTAAGCAACAGTGATTCCATAAATCTGCAATTCCCAAGCACTTTTCCCCTCTGCCCCCAGCCCCCCCCCCCCGCCTTTTTTAAAGACAGGCATTCATGTTTCTCCAGTGTCTGGCAGATACTACCCAGGTCAGCTTTACAGGTACAGATCCAATGCAGTGCATTCACAGCACACCCTTTCTGTATATTTTCTTTGGAAAAAGGGGAAGGTTGGGTATGTAATGTGTTGCTGCAACAGGAGAAAGGAGGCTGTTACCTTGTCTTGGGAAACACGCACCCTTGCCCTTGTGCAAGCCTCCCTTGTCACGCTGACAGTAGAATAGAGACTGATATTAACATGCAGCAGACCTCCTGTCCTACAGCCCTGGCCTGCGGCACATCCTGCCATTTCAGGCCTTGACAGCAATAAGCAGTTCAGCCAGTGCACTTTAGACCCCATCTGTAGCACCTCAACTATTTTAGTCCTTCCTCCCACTCCACACTTAATTTTGTCTATTGTGCCTCTGTCCTGCTCAGCAGCATCCCCAGCTACTCAGTGCTGCTTACCCTATCCCACCCATGTGCTTAGCTGGGACTGATGTTAAGACGATGATGTTAAGATGATGGCCTGCACCTTCCCTGACATGACAGTTCTCACCCACTCTTCCTCCTCCTCCTTCTCCAGCTCCTCTGAGACATTTCAACCCTGACTCCTGCACCCGCAGCTATGTCAGTGCATCTTCCACCTCAATAAAGAGCAGTCAACCCCAGGCAGGCAACAAGCTGTGCAATGTTTCAGGATGATAATTCAGGCCATGGAAACCCAGGAGATGACTTGAGGCCTGCTGCGCCTGTTTCACTTGTAGCAGAGGACAGGCTGGACAATGGACAAAGAAGCAACCCACTGGAGGAAGAAGGAGTCCAAACTGTGCTCTCGTGTGCCAAGTGGAAGTCAACAGCCTTGTGCTGGGAGCAGGCACAAGCTCTAGTCTGGAAGTCAAGCAGCTGAGACCATTGGAGAAAGGAAGTTCCCCTATAACTACTGAGAGAACAATTAACTGGTATCCTGGGGAAACGGTGCTATTCCAGGGATGAGCTCTGATGGGCAAAATAGCTTTTTCATGTACTAAATACCATGTGCACTCTTCAGTGCAGACAAGGACCCAGGTGCTCATCAATTATTGAGCTTGCTTGAAAAGGCATTTAGGAGAGTGCACAAGAGGCCAGTATGCAGCTTTACCTCAATCCCAGCTGGGCCGCTCTGAGAAACCCAGCCAGTGAGAAGGGAAGAGAAAGAGACCAAAAAAAAAGACAAGAGAAGGAAGTAAGGAGAGAGAGAGAGAGAGAGAGAGAGAGGAAAGGGAAGAATCTAGTAGATTTCCTTTGGCAAAGGAAATCATGCATGGTACAGAAAAGACTTCCTTGCTGCCTTATAGTATCATTCCTGTAGTATTACCGTCTTCCTTCCTACTTTCTGGGATGAAAACAGCATCTACTTTTTTCCTCAGGGTGCAGCCCACACCCTCTGAGGCCAGCTCCTAGACTACAGAGAAGACCTTGGATTGGAGTCAGGTCAAGGCAAGAACACACTGTTGCCCCAGCAGCACTGTTACCACATTCTGACCACTGTACTGCCCCAGACCTCAATGGACTTTACAGCTTTATTAGGAGCTGCCATGTTTACCCAGTTCAATGGCCCATGAAACATCCTAAGTGCTTCTATGGCAACCCCTTTAGGGAAAAAGACAGCTCTTACCCCAAATCAGCTGCCAACATTCAAACTCCCACCTATCAACACAATTTGCCATGCATGTTGGCCACAGCCAGCATTTAATCTTCATTATTGCTTTGGAGATGAAGCACAGCTCTCTAGAAAATCACATGTCTAGGTGCAGCTCTCTCAGGAGATCCACAGCTGATATGCATTCAAAATGAGAAAATGAGAAGAAATCTCAAGAAACAGCTGCAATCTCAACTCACAATCACTCAGAACTTTTCTATTTGTGAACTAGATTTCCTCAGATGTAAAAAGTCACTTATGCCATTGAATCAGCATAAAGCTAAAATTTGACCAACTATAGAATTATCTTAGCAGTAAAAAACGTGTCTTTCAATTAAAAAGAGGTCATGTGGGGTTTTTTTTCTGCACAATAATATAAACTGAAAAATATTTAGTGAGGTTAAATTCTAAATGGTTTTTTGTTTGAGATTTTTGTTATAATTCTGAGCTTTTGAAGAAACTTTGGGTCAAGCACATACCAAAATAAGAGTATTTTGGATCATCATGATCCCCAAAAGGCAGAGCTTTCTAAACTATGAGCTTGTGGAGGACTAGATACAATTACAGCAGACAATACAAGATGTCTGGAGAGTCAAATTGCTTACAACTCAGGAAAGAAAGAAAGTCTTATTTTTTTTTTAATTTGAAGCCTTTAAAAAGTAGCTAGAAGTTTCTTTTTTTCATTAGTGTCTTTCATTTAGGATTGCATGCACGTGCTTTTGGGACCTAGGAAACACTTTTCCACACACTGGAGCATTAGGTTATGGAACTTGCTGTCATAGAGCAACAGTGGAGGACATGGCTTGATTGCCAATGAGGAAAGGACTCATTCCCAGCATCAGGAACCATTCCCAAAGTTGCAATGGCAATGATTAGAAGGAAGCAAAGACAAAGACACTTGGAGTTATGGGAGTGCTAAAAACTCTTGTGATATGGGTTATAAAATAGGACTGAAAGAAGTGACAGTGGCTTTAGGCAGTGTGTACACACACGCATAGAGAAAGAAGCAGTGCTACGCACACACTGCAAGGACCGGTATCTCTAACTTACACTTAGCAATACATGCAGGACCAGCACAGTTCCACACGTACCCTGTTAAGCCCAGGTACCCATATCCACGTCTACAGCTTTCTGCAGACACCAAACACCACTCACCTCTACCCCTCACAGAATAACAGGTGCAAACTTTTGTCTGCCCTGCAGGCACCTCTCTGCAGTCTGCATCTCCTGGAAACACTAGGGAAACAGGTCTAGATTCCCACCCAGTACCAACCACTGCCTGTTCACAGCCATGATGAGGTTTGTTTCTGGGCTTACATTTGGTGTATTGGGTGCAGCAGCAGGCAAAAGCCAGAGGTTCACCTGTATGATGAGAAGTGTCAAGTAGGACACAAGATTGCCGCATCAGACTTTCACACCTGGCATTTTGGCTGCCTGAGATCTTTGGCCATTGAACAGGAGTCCCAGACAGCAGCCAAAACAAGATGGTAAAGAGGATGGAAAATAACATCACCCCAAAACTAAAAACTTGAGCTATTTTCCCTAAAGACACAATACTGATGCAGAGGCTAGCCCATATAATTATGTTTAAGCCATTCCGCAAGTAAATCTGCCTCTGCTGACTGTCCTGGCCTAAGGGAAACTCTGAAATAACAGAGCTTTCAACACAAAATTCTGCTAGAAAAGTGCTTGTTTCTAGCACAAAGTTTTCTTTCTTTTCCTGGGCCCCAGGGGACCACACACTTAAAATATCTGAGGGACGAGGCCTTGTCTTCTGAGTCCAAATCACTGGACACTCAAATAACTCCACCAGCATTTTTAACTGTTCTCAGCATCTGTGAGGAGCCTGGAACGACAGCCTGGAGATCAAATTCACTTTGGTCTCCAGAGAGCATAAGCAAAAGCAGTCCTACCTTGTTACTGAGAAAATGAGACATTATGTCTTGAACCACTCTGAAGTCTCCCACATCATTTACTGCCAATATTAAAACACAATGAATTCATATTCTGCTGTGGAGATGCAACACTCCTACCCATGGACAGAAAAGCCTGTAGCATAGAGCAGAGATTTCTTAGCAGTGGCAGAAAAAAACCCACTATTTCTGATCACCAGTGAAAGCCCCTTGATCTGTGTTCACCATGAAGTTAAGTGGCTAAGGCATTGGACTGAAGATCTCTAGGATGTAACATGTTCTTCAAAAAGTACTTTTCTCTATCACCCCTTTCTTTTGCCACAGTTGAATTTCAGCTGCCATTTCTCCAAGCGCTTCTTTCTCAGCAGCCATGAAAGCTGGCTTCTGGACCCTGTGTGATAGGGAGGGAAGAGAAGTTGTCACAAGGACAGCTCCACCTCTCCTCCCTCAGCTTCTCATGGGGAGTTTGTGCATAGATTAAAGATGAAGGAGTGAATTGGTCTATACCACATGGTACCCATCACAGACTGCAGGGATACTACCAGAAGGACCTAGAGCAATTGAGCATCGCCTCCGCAGAGGCAGCTGCACCTTGCAATGTTGCATTAAAAACCACTTCTGCAAAAGACATAATGAGCATAGGACACTTGCCCAGGGCCACAGGTCAGAAGATCACTGATACTCAGCATGGCTTCAGGACAGAGAATTACAAAATGTTGAGACTTTGCTTTTCTCAAGTAAATAAATTTGCTGGGAAAGGGGGTATGGAAGACATTTTCATTCTTGAATAATAAATCTTGAACTGATTTCTGATCCCAGAAGTATGTCCCTTTGTAAACTATATTGACAAAACACTGAGAATGGAAATCAAAGTAAATAAAATTTTGACTCCTTCAGGTGGATTTAGAAAAGGGAGTATCAAAGAAAGTTTTAGTGAACTGCATCAAAACAGTTTACGAATTTCCTCTGGATGTGGCAAACTGAAAGAGGTAAGGGACATCATTGTGAGCTTTGTTCTGAACTCTTATTCCAAAGACACGGCTACACAACTGCAGATATCTCCAGATAACCATGATATAAATGGGAAGGAGAGTGTCTCCACAACATGAAGCACCCCTTTCAACAACAAGTGCTGATAAAAGTTATCTGTGTAGATCAGTCCATCCACAAGCCAGAATGTTCCTCTTTCTGCAGCTGCACCAGCAGAAAGACGAAACTTGACCTCATGCATTCCTGCAGCCCAAGGGCTTGAGGAGCTCTCTCCTCCTCCGTTATCAATCAAGTCCCATTTCCTGGGACTTCTCCTGGAGCAAGCTGTCCACAGTTCATCAGTCATCTTGCTAAGGAAATCAGAGGCATTGTCCTAATCCAGATGATGGCCACTTTTTCTAATTATCAATTGATCCGCCCTCTTTTGATTTCTTGGTTAACAACAGAGTCAACAAATCCCTCAACTTTGATCTGTCACTTTGTATGTTCCACATTTCGCTGTTCCCTACCTCCCTGCATCCCCTCCAGTTGAAGTGTGTCTCCCCTGTTCACTGCCCTGCCTCCCATTCTTTAGCATTTCTGGTGCTTGCTATGTGTAAGAGAGAGATCCTGTGGGAACACTTTCTCCAGAACAGACGCCAAAGAAAGAAGGACAAATAGTTTATTAGCCAAAAAGGAGGCTCCAGGCACCACAGACGTAAGATTTGCCAAACTTCATAAGATCATTGGTTTTATTTATTTCCCATTCTGTATTGCGTATTATTTCAATCTCTCCAAGTGCAATAGCAATAAAATTGAAAAACATCCGTGGAAACACTTCCAATTAACACAAGGTCAGAAAATGACATTAGAGACCTCCACAGCCCATAAAGAAGAAATACACCCAACACCTCCCTGTACTACCATTCTCCTCAGAAACAGCCTCAGCAAACAGGCAGGCAGTGCAACTTGTCTTAAAGGTCAGCAACCTACGTATGCATTTTACCAAGGGCATGGAAGAAAGTATCTGTATCTAGCACCACTGGTAAGCTACATGTACAAATCTGCAGATTTTTATCTCAATTAACCTAGCTAATTTCAATCCAGGCTGAAGCATAGAGCTACAAAATACTCAGGATGCAAAGCCACAGAGGGCTCTGGAGAGCAAATTCAGTAACTTCAGCTGCACCAGAAACACAAAAGAAGGTAGGCCCACCACTGAAAAAGATGTACTGTAGGGTCAGCGCATGAGCATTACACAGTGAAATGGCTTAACCTCACTATGACTTCGGCACAGGCTCCTATACAGTGCTCTGTAGCACCCAGTAGCAAGAGAGAATTACTGCAGCAAGATGGGCACAAAACACAGCAACTAAAATCAAACAAAAAATGTATTTAAACAGCTAGAGTGCTATTTCTTGTCTGCATGTCCAATGCAAAACAGATGGGACAGCCGGGTACCTGGAGGTCAGCCATCCAGGCTCCTTTTACAAGCAAATTGGGACATTGTCTAGTGCTTTTCTGAGCCTTTGTGGCCTCTTTAAGCCAAGCCGCAGGCTCCAAAGCTACCAAAAAGATGCCCCTCACACTCACACAGAGGTCTTATCCCCCAGACCAAGATCCCTTGTGTAGACAAGCAATTACCTCAAATTACCCTGTAGCTGAAGGCAGAAGAACGGAGGTGTTAATAGAAGGTGTGTGCCTGACTCAGCAACTGAATCCTGGTTATTACAACCTTCACAGCTTCCCTGTTCTCAAACAGGTGAAGAAAATCAGAGGTCTTCAGATCTGCTTCTGCACAGGCAATTCAGCAACCACCTTCCCATGCAAGGAAGCCTTCTGGCAGGCAGGTAAAGGGGGAGCTCATCTATTTCGAAAGATAGCTGTTTGCATTATCTCTTAAGAGTTGCTCACAGAAGACTGGTAACCTGTCTCCTCCTCATTCTACAGAGGTCACGGTGATGTCAGAAAATCCTTGAAGCCAGTTCCATTTTCCAGCACTGTCAGTATTATGCTGCAGGTAGTTGACTGGCCACGTGGCAGTATTCGGCTCGCTGCTCTGCAAAGTGCTGCAGAAATGGATGACCAGTAACAACAAAATTCTAAGCAGAAATAACCTTGGTTTAGTCTCTTCCCCAAAATGAGAGTTTGTAATCGAGGATGTAGTCAATCTGCTTTCAACACAGATCTCATGAGAGTTATTTATTTTAACCCTTCCCCTTCCAGTCTCTTCTCCCTTTTCTTGGCTATCTTCAGTCTGGCTTTGCTGAGCTTTACACCACTATCCTGTCCAGCACTATCTGGATGGACAATGTTGGGAGAGCATGAAAAGACTTCCTGGACGTATGTGCCTCACATGAAGAACAAGGTAAGGACTGCCATCCCAGTCCACCCGAGGACAAAGATGGTGTTCAGGCCCCAGAAAGAGGGGCTGGGTCAGGAACCGCAGTACCAATTTTACAGTATCAGTATAACTCAGAATAGTCTGGTTTGCAGCAACAGAGCAGTTTCTGGATTAAGGAAGTGGGAGAGGGAGAGGGTGCAAGACAGCAAGAAAAAGACACAAGCTTTGTATGACACCATAGAGGATAGTGTCTAGGTGGCCTGTGAGCGAGCCCTTTCAGTAACAGAATACCTCTTTTTTGCTTTAATTTTTAGAAACCATCCTGCAAAGTTGTGATGCTGTCTAAATATTTAATTTTTATACCTCATTCCAGTAATTTCTGTGTTTTCCCTGCCACACAGCTGTGCCCATGCTCACCATACCCTTCATAAGCCCTCAAGAGGGAAAAAGATTGCAGCTTCAGATTTGTCCAGGATCTCGACCTTGAACTGGTATCCATCCCTAGCTGTTTCCTCAGAGATCAAGGTTCAGTTATTCCCTCAGCATCTGCACAGCTTTACATTTATCACTGCAGAACCTTCTGGAGCAGAGAGAGATGGTAATTTCCTCTGAAAGAGGTACACTGGCTAAGAGTATGTTCTTTTTTTAATACCAGAATCATCTGGTTTGTGTTTCTGGCTTCCTGAAACACACAGAAATATCCATTTGAATATAAATGAGAGGAGGTCCCTGACATTGCTTCTTTTGCTGAAAATTTCAAACTAGTATTCAAAAACTTAAGAACAAAAAACCGAAATCAATTTGTACCCATTTGTAGCAATAAAAGACACTGGAGTGTCTCTTTTCAAACTTCTCAGCCTTCTCACAAAAAGTTGGAGTGTCTCAAGGAAAAGAAGCACCTCATATGAAAAAGGTATTTTAACTGAAATACTGATTTTCCACCAAAAAGACCTTCAGAGCATTTTCTGCAACTTAACTCAATACGAGTTGCTTTTGGGTAGGGTCACTCAAATAGATATGTTTGTATATGTAGGCCTCTTTCAAAAGGCCTACACTTAAATATTGTAACACATCAGCCTCAACAGATCTTCAGATCACTGAGACAAGCCCCAGTGAGCATGATAGACAAACGAGAGTCTTAACCAGTGCTTCTACCAGGATAACAGTCACACTTTCATAATATGAATATCTTCATTATATCCCTTTTGGTGCACTTCTCTAAATGAAACTCTATTAAGAGCTTGCCACCAGGGGACAATTTACCAGTAGAAGATATACCAATTGACAAGTCTGCAGCTTGAAGTGTCTTGCTGACCTTCCATCATCCCTCTAGAAAACCTCCACTACCCTTCACTTCACCTCTGCACAGCTGTAAATTCGTCGAAGCTGGGAACTGGGGTGGAACACAGCACCCAGCACAAGGGCAGAAAAGTTGCACACAACATCTCAGGGGCTTGAGACCTGGGCTTCATCTTCACCTTGCATCCTTGTCTATCTGCTGTGACCCTGGCTGCACTGCAGGCCAAATCAAACAGCAACCCCCCATAACATCCTTCTGCTGTTGGGCTCTACAGAAAGGTTCAATAGTCCCCAAGGCCCCCTCTCCTGGATGCCTCCATCCTGACACTAGAACCAACATCTAATGTCCCCAAATTCTATTTTTGCCCACAGCTCCCTAGTTCTGCCCTCTGTGGTTCTCACTGTGTCCCTTCACATGTGCCACTTAGTCTCTGAGGGCTTCTCACAAACCATATTCTGGCCTCTACATCGGTCCTCCTATTTGGCCCTTGCCCCTCTTCTTAAGGCCCTCCTGCAGTGCCCTTTCCGTTGCAGCAGCCCCCAAGGAATGTGCTCACTTCTTGGGGGGCAGGTCATCACTGCAGCTGGTCCTGTGCTGCCAGGAGGAGTCTTGGCCATGGACAAACACAGCCTATGCAACACCTCTGGACTGTGGTGCCAACAGAGCAACAACACTCCTGAAGCAGAGAGGGGACCTTGCTGGGATCCAGCCTTGTCCTCACTTGAGCCTGCTGAGGTTGGTCTTTGCAGGGTCCCTCTGTATCAGAGGAAGCAAAGGTGCTTTCAAGCAGGGGCCTGACTTAGCCACTCTGAATTGTCTCCTGGAGCAGTCAGTCTCACCACTGGTCACAGGTCCAACCTTATGAGAGTTGCCTTCCTATCCCCTCTAGTCCCAAACTCTGAGCCTGCTTAGCAGAAGTGGCAGCACCCCAGCTGCCAGTGAGCCTTTGTGCTAAGCTCCCTCTGTCCTGTGAGTCTATTCTTGGAGGTTCTGTCTTCCTCAGCTTCCCTCATCATCTTCCACATTCTCCTCCTCCTCCCATAGCCAATGCACAAAAAAGTTAAAGGTCCCCCTTTCTGGAAAGGACGTGAAAACATCGAATCCTCCATTCACATTTCCTTTCATTTCAGATCCTAACTGAAATAACGGGAGACTTTTTTTCTCCCTTACCTACCCCTCTCACTGCCCTCTGTCAGAATTATTCAGCTCTCTGAAGCATTACCAGATACACTATGAAGGAAAGACATGGCAGAAGAAATTAAATAGTATTGTTAGGTATCTATAATTACCCCAAGTCATTTTTTCCACAGTGCAGCAATTTCAAATCTCTCACAGCACTCTCTTTGGAAACCAGATGTTGACCATGTCAGCTGTGTGCTAAGAATGCATTTTCATGAGTTGCGTTTCTTGGAGTTTGCAAAGCGATGGTGGCGGTGGAGGGGGATGCTCCGGGAAAATTCCACCCGTGCAGGTGCAGGGCAGGCAGCACAGAGACTCACTGGGCTTTTCAGGGTGCAGAGGGCTTCTCAGCCCTCTTCCTCTGTCACAGCACAAACTGGGCCCTCTCCCCTCAAGCAGAAGGCAAAAGAAATTTTTTCCACACTCCTGCTTGTAGGAGGGCAGACAGGGCAGCTGGGGGGGAGGGCGTATGTGGGAGAGGGAGGGTTTACCCCAGGGGTGCTGTGCTACTCACCCTTCAGAGCAACACACAGACAGACATGGAACAATGAAAATAAAAAATTTGGTGGATGTTTCTCCAGACAGTTCCTCTCTTCCTCCCTCCCATTTGGTCTGTCCCATCCCGTAGTCAACAGCCACAGCAACCAGGCTCCCAGCATGTTCATCAGACAACTGTTTTGAATCTTCTAGAAGAACCCACTGACCCCTGATATTCAATCTAAAGGCACCTCCTGCCACCCCATTACTCTTTAATTACACTCACTTGGGTTGCCCTAAAGAAGTCCTTCTTTATTGATTATTCCTTTCAAACACTTGCAGAAAATTATCATACTCCCTATCTGGCAAAAACACATATTTGGGAAAAATCTATCCTTAGCAACCAGGCAAGGGTCCAGTAAGACACAGGCTATCCAGAGAAAGCAGATTTTAACTAAAGTTCAAGTAACATTGCACAGTAAACCCTGGGAATACTTCAGAGTGTTTATTTGAGACAGGGGACTTCTTAATGGAGAATGTCCTCAGTGCAGATTTCACTAGACTGTACTCTTTTAATCTTTATGTGTAAGACAGTGTCTCCATTAGTCCCAGGCTGGAGCAAGGTGTCTGGGCAATGAGCAGGAAAATACATACACACACAGGATTTATTCTGGGACCAAACACAGGAGACAGCGCATGGATGAGAACAACTGTTCAAACACAGACACACACAGCTCTCTATGGGTCTGTTCTTCAGCCATCCCAAAAGCCGAGACCTCAAATAGCAGCCATCTGTAAGAAAAGGGACAAGGCGTGAAGCTGGTGGAAACTACAAATGCAGGCTGATCTGCACACAGGAGAAGCTCAAGGAAAGCAGCTGTCCGCAGGTAGCTCCTGTCAGAGGCAGAAAAGCTACAGAAATGAGATGCTGCCATAATCCCAGCAGTCTTTACAAAGCAAACATAATTAAATGCAGTGATACAAAGAACTCTGGCCTCGGTGAAAATGAGCACACATCTAAGAAGGAAAGCAAATAGCTCCCACTTCTAAAAAAGAACAAAAGTAAAGCACTGGCCTGAAAGAAGTGACCTGAGCAATCCTGAATTCTTAAACTACCCAGATGATGCTTGGAGCGAACAGTTAAACTCAGCGTGCAGGAGATGATGTCAGGCAGCAGACTGCACAAGAGGGGACTCTTTCTACTATTCCCAGATCTCCCAGCTTGGGTAGTGAGACTGATGATGCTGCTTAAGCCTGGAAAAGTTGCAGCACACCCCTGCTGCCCAGTGCTGCACCCAATATAAGTTGCTTTACCAGCAAACACTATTTCTTCTCAAAAAACCCAGGATTACATAATACCAGGGTGGATCTACTGGAAGAACAAAAGGATCTGCAGCACCTATTAGCATTAACACTGCAACGTGCACCCCGTGTTATGTGATGGGTGGCAAGCTGCCCTGACGCACAGTTTCCCCAGTCTCGTAAGGGCCAGCCCTGCGTGTGCTACCACCGATCAAAATGGTGTTCTGATTAAGCGGTGCAAAAAATGATTTTTCAAAGAAAGATCTGAACAATACAGGAAAAAAAAATTAAAAGTATTGCTTCAATCTAAACCCAGGTTTGTTTGCTTTTTTGAGTTTTCCACTAATCAAATTTGTCCATTCAATGCACACACAAAAATCATGTTCTTTATGAGACATGATTAATAAAAGTGATGGAAATTTGGATCCAAACAAACATCTGCACAGCCACTTCGAGTACTCACTGGCAAAGGCATTTCAATTAAAAAAGAAAAAAATAAAGAAAAAAAAATCCCAGTCCCAAGACCTAGACCTCTCTCCTGAGATGTGACAGAGACCGTAGTTTAAACCTCCGTTCTGAGTCAGGTGGAAGGGGTTTAAATGCAGTTTTCCAATTGCCTAGGAGTGTGTCCTCACTGCCTGGCTAACAAGGCTCTGGGATCTGGGGGAAGATGCTGCCATTTCCTCCTCCACGTTGCCTATGTGAATGGTATCTAAAGGCTTTTGTGAGTCTACAGGAAAACACAAAAATGTCAGTTTTCATTTACAGCAATAAAACTTCCAAAATAAATCCTCCATATCTGACCAAAATTAGTGAATATTTTTGTTGATCCCCAACTATGTTTTTTCACAGACTCGTTTGTTCCTCCCACTGTATTTCTGAGGCTCAGGCATCGTCATCTGGGAAAAGGAGGACACAGGCCTTATCCCTCCTGGTCTTTAATGATCCGTCTCATTTTCCCCCAAAACTGACTTTGGGGACACAACTGGCCAGAGTCCAATTAAAAATTCCCCGTCTCCATCCATCTGAGATTCTGCTTTCTTACCCTACATGGCTGTGCAGCGTTGTTTTGCATCATTAAACAGCCTAACCCCATTCCACCACACGAATGGCTGAACGTTACTCATAGTGAAATGTTGCCTGTATGTTAATTTTGCAAAGTGCTTAGGATCCTTCTCGAAGGAAGGAACAATAGAAATGTAAGTCATTATCATGTACAGGAACCGAGGAAATAAACCTAAGGGAAACAAACACCAGAAACTGTCACACAAAATGCAGACCAAGTCAAAAGCTTAAACAGGAACAAGAAAAAGGCTGTCAAACAATCTTCCAGGCTTGGCATGGTGGGAGATGTTGCAGAATGCAGCTAGCCTGGCAGAAGGAAATTAAATAAACCTGGCAAACTGCTGACTCAGCAGAACACAGCACAACCCCCAGCACATTTTAGAAATAAACCCAGGTCAGTAAATGCCAGAGCCTTTCAGGAGGAAGAAAGGCCAAAGCATAGTGACAGAAACTCAGACACCACTACGAGGCAATGAAAGAGTGAGTGCCGGGATCTAACGTTACCAAAGGCAGTCTGAAAAAATTACAGACTAGGGGAAAACACAGTTCAGGCAGAGGGAAAACAAACGACGCTGAACATATTGTATGCTCAAATCGATGACACTAAACGCATGCTAGAGTTCATGAGCAGCGAGAGTAACTCAAGCACACAGTAGCTCCAGTGATAACCGCAGTTTTAACACTGAGATACCTTTGAAAAGCAGCAAAGAAGTTAACGCATAACAGTGCGGAAAAAACCACAGGGGAAAAGACTGTCCTGGTCTTGTAAAAAATACTGCCAAGATGCAGGTCAGCATCAAGCCAAGTCAACCACGCACAGTCAGGATTCAAACACAAAGCAAGGAGCATGTGAGAACTGAGCACAGAAACGCTGGCCAGAACCAACACCAGAGGACAGAAACCAAGCCAAAGACACAACACAAAATTCCTTACTGAAAAAAATGTCTGAGCAATTTCCTATTAAGAAAAATTTATTTCAAATGCATGCAGAAGTAAATGTGGCCAGACTTCTACTCCAGGAGAAGCAAACTGCCAAAACCCTGGCAAAAAAAAAAGAATGGGGAAGAGGGGAGGAAGAGAAAGAAAAACAAAACCAAAAGAAAAAGGCAAAGGAAAGAAAAATATAAATAAAATATAAATCCTATAAATATGCAGGTGAGGGCACAGTAGCACCTCCCTTCTCTCAAGCCCCATGAAAGGAAAACAGACCCTCCAGTTAAAAACATCCAGGAAATGTAAAAATAGAAAAAGCAAAGGATTCACAGGCCAAGCAAAGACGTCGTCGACATGAGACAGTCTCAAGCAAATGCAACCGAACAGATGAAAACACACCCTCAGGTGCCAGGGGCACGTTCACTCACTGCGAGTCTCCTTCAGCAGAAGCTATGCTAGCACTTTCTCCAGACTCAGTGTGGTTGGTTGCTTCCTCTCTGCCCTCATCTCTTCACAAATTTCAAATCTTAAAGCCGTCAAAATTCCCATGCTTTCCTCAGCTGTCTTTTTGTTGCATAGTCTGGCCACCAAAAGCAACGGGAAATAAACTGCCTCTTCCAATGGCACTGGGGCAACTTGTGTAGTTTCTGGCTGCTACAGACTCCCTGAAGTGATTTCCAGTATGTGGCTGGGGACGAAGCAGGGGAAAGTGAAGTTTGCTGTGCTGTGTATCCGTCCGGTGTTGTAGGACACACAACCTGCCCATGTCACTCCTGAGCAGAGTAGAGCTGGAGCAATTACTGTTGGGCTGATAAATAGTCAGTTCACTTGTAAATGGGGTTTGGAGAAAAAGTCATTCTTGTGCTCAGATTGAAATTAGAGAAGAGTTTTGGCCTGAAGAGAGGGCAAGGGAGGGGATTCTTAGCATGTCAGTATATATCACTTAGACTTTTCACAATGACATGCTTTGCTTAAAAATGGAATGCACAAAAATGAAAGCTCTAGAAAATTTCATTTTCACATGACATTTTTATATCAAAACTGGTCTATGTTACAAAATGTTTTTACGGCATTTAAATTACCTGAAATTTTTTTTCAGGTCAGAAAAACATTTTGTGTGGACTGAAAAAGAAATATGAATTTGTTTTCATTCACAAAAAAAATACAAAACAATAACTATGTTTCTTTCTTTCATTTCTGATGAAGTCAAACCCCCCTTTTTCTGTTTTTGAGGATGTTGTGGACTTATCAAGGATGATAGGATGGATCCTTAATACTGCTTTGTGAAAGGAATATTTAATTACTCCACCCATGCTTGAAATCTCATCTTCCCACAGCAGCTCAGCTATCACTTGAATTAAGATATGGATGTTTATTGTCAACATGCTGAGATAACACATTTCCACAATCAATGAAATGCTCACAAGAAAGGGACACAGATACACAGCAACATCTGACATGCCATGGAAACCTCCAAGCTGGTGGTAAGCAGGAGGGTTTTCGACCAGAAGCAACGTGACTCTGGCAGTAGTGCACCAGCCCTGCACTGAGAGGTGGTGCTGCATCACAAGACGTAGCCTTACCACAGGGGTTTTTTTTGGTTTTCTCTGAAGTTAGGATTATGCCCTCGGATGTTAAGACGACTGGAAATTTTCCAGCAGCGCTGAGTATTTTTGAGTTGTTGCACCTTCTCAGACGCAGCTCTCCAAGCATGCAAAAGCACCTTTACTGCTTTTTCCCATCTGCCCTTCACACTCTCAATGAGGCACCCATAAGCCTGCACAAAGCCAGTTATAATTCTCTGCTGCCTATCAAAGCCTTCACAAGAGTTAGGCAGTTGGTGTGTAAAGCCTGCTGCCTACCATGCTGACTAATGTTGTCTGATTGTTCCCTTGACTCCCCCGTTGGTCCATCTGTACCCATCTGCTGCCTTTTGTCTTCTAATTAAAGTGTAACCACTTTGGGGTAAGAGCCACCTTACTGGTTAGCATTCACACAGCTCCCTGCAGAGCAGAGTCGCAAGTCCATAACTGGGTGCGGGGAACAGCAATGACAATGCGCAAGAGGTGGCTGCATGTAACACAGCAAGAGGGAATGGTGACCCCCTTGCTGCGTGGCATGAGTAAGTCAGCTTTAAGAGCCCCAAAATAGAGCTCTCATCTAGAACACAACCAAGGCAAGAGCAGTCTTCTCCTCTGTCTGAATGGTACATTAGTACACAGGGCACGGTCCTCAGGATTGCCCTGTCCAAGGAGTCAGGTTGGCAACCCCAGTAAAGGTCAGATGGCTACAATCACCCTCATCAGCAACACCAGCACGGAAATGGTAGGAGGCATTCTAACTACAGGCGGGGCTTAATAAAGATCTCCAGATTTTCCAATATCTGATTTGCATTAGAGGACAAGGTCTCTCCAAGAAGCTGTCATTGTTTCAATGTAAGAATTCCCTCCGGTAGCCAAGGAGTAGGGCCTGGTGGAGAAGAGCCAGAATATTTTTCTGCAGGCTCATGAATCATACAAATACACTCCAAAATTCAAGTAAACAAAGTCAGGAACCGCTTCAGCAAAAGGCAAAGAGAGCAAACAGCTTACACTGACACAATACACAGTGGTTAGGAGGAGGCACCCAACTAGTGTCCTGTTTGGTCAGAGAGATGTACTAGCTCATTATTGCAGGATGCAGTAATCTAATCTAATGGTCTGATACAATCAGTCAGCAAAGATACCATTCGATCAGCATGTCCACAAAACTTACGTAGGAGGCTTTTTCAGAAAGATTCCATTTATCGTCTGGTAAGGAAAGCTTTGTGTGGCACTTGCATCTGCCCTTTTCCTTAGGAGTCAGTGTAAGATTAACATGGCCATAATTAGCCACAAACACGTACAGTTACACCCTGGGCAACTGTGAGAAGCCAGGCCAAATCCTGACAGTGGGTGCAGCATAGGTGGACAAATAAAGCCATCTGGTTGTCTGATTGAATCAGGGTCATCAACAGACCCATCAGATGTGACCTAGATCAGGTATCTAAGGGACACTCACTTGGGAGTGGGGTATCCATAAAACATGTATTTTTTGATGCAAGCCTGCTGCCTAATGAGAAGCAAGGGATTCAGCAAAATACAGTCTCTTAGAGAAATGTCCAGAAAGAACAATTTAAAAATAAGGGGGGAAATACACGTACAGACTCCCATTCTAATTTCAGCCATATGTGCTTAAATCCAGAACGGTCCATCTGCCCTAAGTGAAGCTATATCCTTCTAAAAACTGGTTCTATGGGAACAGAATCAGTCACTAACTCTGAGTAGGTTTAAACAAACTCCTATGCCATTTCTCCTCAGGGACAATGAGTCATAAATCCCCATGTACACAGGGAAATTAGCAAAACAAGACTCATTGGCAAAAACAATCCAATCTTGTCTCACCATAAAAGGAGTCGGTGGGATAAAAACCATTTCCTCTCTGAAGTCCCTGGACATGCTGTCAAGATGCCAAAGCTCCATACAGAGAGCAGAACCTGACCAAAGGCAATAACTTCTACCCCAGAGAGGCAAGCATACCTGTGCATGCATGTGTAAGTGATCAGAAAGGCTTGCTCAGGTGCACACCAGACAACACAAGGAGGAAACTGTCTCAAACGATCTCGTCATCTTTTGGGGAGGGCCTTCAGAGAAGATGCTTGCATTTGTACAGCTGCAGTTTTCACCTCACAAGCCTACATTCTTGTTCTTCTCTTATTTTTAAAGAGCCTTCTTTAGAAAATTAAATAAAAAAATCTAAATCCTTCCTTCTGCTGCTCAGGTACATGATTCATACTGGTTCTTCATGGAGTGGCCAGTACCACACAGACCCTTACTAAGAGCCAAGATTACTGATCAGTTTTTCAGTCCTCTTCCCTGCTCCCATTATTTCTGCCACTGGGACATTGAAGCACACAAAGAAACGATGGTGAATATTTCTCTTAATGTACAGAAAGACTTGAGATCAGGCCTGAAGCCTGCACCATCATCATCAAAAACTACAGTCTCTTCAGTGTCTCTGTGGTGTTCATCAGTCCTCCAAAGCTGCAGACTGCAGGAGGTGACAAGTGCCTCCATAAGGGCTTTTATTTGCATCGATCCACAACAGCTTTCATGTGCTAACTGCCTGCTCATACAAAAGGTACATGGTAGAAACTTGCAGAAATGATGTAGAATGATGTAGGTACATGGTAGAAGCTTGCAGAGCCTGATGCACCAGGCTTGAAGTTTTTGCTGATCAGCTTGTCCATAACCCAGTTTTTCTTTCCTACCAAATAAGTGGTCTCTTGTGAGACACTCTTCAGGTTCATCTTGTTCATCTTATCACAGAAATGTAGGCTAGCAAAGAGCCACAAGAGATCACTTACTGCATCGACCAGCTCTGAGGCAGGACAAGACAGATTCAGACCCCGCAATGTTGGATATTTTTCTATGTGTCCTCCAGCAAATGAGCCTCATCAGCAAATGAGCCTCACCATGTCTCACCATGCTAACAATTAGACAGCTCTCTACATATCTAACTGAAATCTTTCTTGAAAGCTTGAAAATTTAGCAAGATGTCTTCTTTCTACTTACTGTGGACAGGGAAAGCAACTGACTAGAACGTCCTTTTTCCCACAATGATTCAGATGTCCAAAGATTTAGCTTGTTCCCCTTGTTCTATTTTTTTTTTTTTTAGATAAAGCAAACCTTATTTTTTCCATTTTTCTTTTCTAAATCTTTCTTTCTTTTCTGTAGATCCCTCCCACATCCTGAGGGAACCCTTCCCCAGCACAGGTGGGTGCAACACTGCCCTGGCCCAAACAGAGGATGGGGTCACACAGGCTCACGAACTCATCTTATACGGACTACAATCCAGGCTGAACATATCTCTGGAAAGCCCATGTGGCAGAGAGACCGTTTTTCACCCTATTGCAGCATTAGGAAGTACTGGAACTCTACAGTCACTGCGGCAGCTGACAGCATGTCACAGCAAATGGCCCCAATCCCATGGAGCACTAATGTGTGCAATGGTGTAGGGGAACAGACTAAGATCAGCCCGTCCATGAATTTGTAATCATGGCCACACCAACAGCTAGGGGAAGCAGAACAGATGCTGCTAATTGATTTTCAAGAGTTCAAAAGTCAAACACTGATAATTATAGGAGCAGCAGCAGGCAAACATTTTATCTGCTGAGGGGGGGTGAGGGTTGATAGGGGCAGAGGATTAGCACATGGAGCAGGGAGAATTGATCTTTCAGCATAAGTTTCCCATCTGTCCTCCTCTAAGATGGCTTGTAGTAGCACCCTGACCAAATCCATCACCTGGGGCTTTGCTCATCCAGCCAGGAGCAGGAGTTACTGAAGCATGCGTGGTAAGAGATGCCCCAGGGAGCCTGAGAATCAAAGGGCTCTGTGGGGTGGCACAAGGGGTTGCTTTCATGAGCCGCATGGAAAGGTGCTCTGAATCCCCAGTGACACACCTAAGGGAAGCGGCAGAGAAGCACCAGCAAAGGGAAGAGGCTGGGAACAACCTGGTGATAGAAGTGATGCAAAACTCACTAGAAATTAAAGTAGAGAAAGAATCCCAAAGAGGGCCTCAGAGATAGTAACATTTGTGTCATTCCCAGATTTGCTGGGGGAAAGCAGACAGGAGGAGCTGGGAGCTAATGGGACAGGAATGCTGTGCCCTGCTTCAGCAGAGAAGACAGCTGTGAGCAAGAGCTGGACAGCAGCACTTGCCAGCTCTCACGAAGGGATCATGAACCCAGAAATAAGCCCTCATCATACGTGGGTTTATAGGAGAGCAGCAGAGAAAGGCAACCAGTAGAGAAAATGCCTGGGTGAAAATTCTTCCCACACAAAACATCACAACCCACAGACACAAAACCTAATGTAGAACCGAGCCTCTGGCTCACCTTGCGTGACCTCTGGCCCCAGTTCATTGCTGCATTGAGGCAGAGCCCTTCACGGGGCATAAGAGTGGACCTCCTTCACCACCTCCACCCGCATACCTGCCCCTCTATGATAAATACAACAGGGGCACCTAGGCACCCAAAACACATGTACACTGTCTGGCCAGTGAAGCTAAGAGCTCTACTAACTAGTTAATTAAAAGGTAGTGAGGGAAAGCATGCAATCTTCTGTCCCTAGGAAGCTGAGAACAGAGAAGTGAATGAAATGCAGCACATTTGCTTATCACAAGAGGAATCATTATTCATGGCTACAAGAGCAGAAGAGCTCAGATTACTACCCCTTTCCAGAAAATGGTTGCTCTGTGTTCTTTCATGATTCAGCCCTACCAGGCTTCAGTCTGTCTGAAGGACCAAGGAGGAGATTTATCATCATCAGGGTCTGGGGACAGCTGTAGCTCTTCTGGAAAATTAATTCCTGTTCTGAAATAACTGGTGAGGTTTTGAAGATATTTCTTCCCAAATTGGGATGAAAAATCAAAATCTCAAAATCTTTAACAGACCTGAAATCCTGAAACAGTTCAGTCACTGTCTGCATCTTTGCTGCTCAGAGAATGGAAGACTCCGCACCTGTTTTAAAACATTTCTTTATACACACATACTCCATGAGACATACTCCTCACAATCCATATGCCATCTTTCAAGAATCAACTACACCAAGCTGTATAGAGCAGCAAACTGTGTCACTAAATGCAGAGGAGACTAATAAAAATGATCAGAAGACTAGAAAAGATGACCTACCAGGAGAGACTCAACAAATTCTTGTTTAATCTACAGCAGAGACAACTGGGAGACAACACGATAGAAGCCTTCAAACATACATAGGGAAGATTAAAAAGAGGAAGAGAATAAACAATTCTCTATGTCCACTAGGGAGATGCCAAGTAGTAATGGGCTTAAACTGCAGTCAGGGAAATCTAGGTTAGACATTAGAAAAACTTTCCAGGGTAAGGAGAAAGAAGCCATGGAAGAGATTGCCTCAGGATTTCATGGAGTTTCTAGCATCGAAGGACTCTCAAAACAGGTGAGAAAAACATCTGTCAGGAATAATTTCAGTCTAGTTGATCCCTCCTTTGGGCACAGGGAGGGACTAAATGACCTCATGATGTTCTTTCCAAGCACAGCATCTTATTATGGATAAAAGTGTGCAGCGATGTAATTAAAGACTAAGCTATAGTGAATACATACAAGTGGACTGAATCTGTGTTTCCCATGCAGCCTTTCATCTCTCGTCTCCTACCACCTGAGTGTTTGACTTGGAAACTCTCCTGTGCTTTGCGCAATTTCTTCTGCATGTTGCTTTGAAGTTGGCAGGACAAAGTACCTTGCTAATTTAGCAAAAATTAGTGAGAGTTTGGATGACTTTACACTGCAAAGCAATGCACTTACAAAGGTTTGCGTGCTAATAATATATGAACAATTTATGGCTTGTATTGTGGCATTGCCCGAGAGCTGCTGTTAAGGGCCAGCACTTTACTTTGCCCTACTCTCCACAAACACGAAACAAAATTATGATCTTTGCCACAAAGAGCTCTGTTTCACCCTTATATTTTAATGTTTGCATTTCCACTGAATGGAGAAAATTAAGAAAAGTATGAGCTTCCAGGTATGAAAGGCATTTGTCTGTGATCAGAGCGTGTTGGAGATGACTTCTGCGTTTTCCAGGAAGAATCTGCCAGTGTAAAATTCAAACAGCTCAGAGTTTGATGATGATAATATTCTGATCTTCCCACTGAGCAAGACACCCACTTCAAGGTAAAACATTCGTGTTCAGGAAGCACTATGGTCTTTTCATACCACTAACACCATAGTTCATCATAGTCTTATTTCAATCCAGCCCCAGCTTCTATGAAACGAAGAACTGTTCTGGTTTAATGGATGCCAAGTAATCTGCACAGACAGCAAGGCTCAGGCAGGTCCTAGGTCTAACCCAAACACTCCAGCTCACCAGCGTCCCTTCTACTAATTGTCTGGTTCATCTGAGAGACCACGGATATGCTCTCAGAGACTGAACAACCCCTCTTGCCACTCATGGAAGCCCCTGAGCCCTCACTGAGGGTACGACGGAGTAATGCATATGACAAGCAGGATAAAAACAGGACTGCATCTAGTTGTGCCTCCCCAGAGCCTGCAAAGCATTCCAGCAACAGATTCCTTACAGCCAGCCCTGCTAATGATCCCTAGCAGGATTCATGCTGCTACTGCCTCGTTTTCCTACTCTGATGATGGAGTTTTCCTTTGTGACAACAAATTTGGTGCCAGCTAGGAACAAATCCTCCTGGACTTGCCTGGTGGGATTTAGTGAAGTTGTGTGACAGAGAGCCTGATGTGAGGTCTCTGCAGCCTGAGCTTTGCCTGCCCACGCCCTGTGCAATATCCAGCCATCCTGCCTCCAAACATGTCCAGGAGTTGTCCACACATGCTGATGCCATGCCATATGTTTTCTTATACTCCTGTCCCACTGAGACCTCTGCTGACTCTCCCAGACCACACACTCTTATCTGGTCTGCACAGTGCCAAGACCATGAGGTAGACGGGTCTTCCTGAAAACCAGGCACAAGCTGGGTCCTTTTACCCTCTCCCCAGACTCCCACAACTACTGGGAGACCTTAGTGGCTGCCAGGCACTAATGCGATGGCTCTTCTGCCTCCTTCAAAAGTTGTTCCTCCAGCCCTTTTCTGAATGCATTTCTCCTGACAGCTTTCATTCTCATTTCCCGATGAACTTCTTCCTGGCTTTGGCCATGCAGGACACTTGCAAGTCCATGCAGAGAACAAGCAGCCAAGGCGAGAAAGTTTTGTGTGCTGGGTGGGGCAAACGGGCATTTTTCTAAGCCATACACGTGATCTTATCCAGACCAAGCTCTGTTTCATACCTACTGACTGGTCTGCTGAATTCTCCTTGCTTTCGCTATGACTTCTCACCCCCATCACTTTCTTATATTGTATTTTCTTAGCCCTCAAACTACCCCCTCTGCTTCAATTCAAACCCTTTGGGAGTGCTTGTCCTGAGCCTGGACCACTGACATTTATGGGGTAGGTGAAATGAACCAAAGCTTTGCACTAACACAGAAATCTACACCATTTCTAAAATGGTGCTTTGGGTTACATTGAAAGTATTCAGAAATATGCAAATTTGGATCTTTGAACAACTTGATATGATCTCACGTACACATCCTACTTACTGCACCATCCCATTGCAAATGACACTGGCCAGATATATCAAGCACAGTTAACACTGGAAAATATTACTAAGTGTGGTTGTAGCTCAATCACAGTCATTTTGCATACAGAACTTCACTGCCTCCAAGCCATGCAGAGAAATATTTTCTGTCTCTGCCATTGAAACCCACAGCACAGAGGAAGTCTCTTCTCTAAAAGGCAGGAAAACTTATGTTCAGAGGTTACAGAAGGGAAGCTGATGAATTTTTTATGCACGCTAATGGAAGAATGTAATGCCATCCTGCATGGAGAAGACAGCAGCCTGGGTATTGGAGATACCAGTAGTCCAGAACACAAGGAGGAGATTGCCAGGCCTTGATAAGAAGTATAGTAAGGTGGGGGGATTATTCGCCTGGAGCCTTCCTCCATCTTCCTCCCCAAGGCAGTTTGAGAATTACCAAACATGTCTTACCCTCTCCCACTTCCTCTCCTTGGTCAGAAGGATGATCACCAGCTTGGGATGCATCTGGTATCCGTCCTCACTGAACGACAGATTCCTGCCTTCAAAGGTGACATTGATCAGGTACCTGCAGGAGAGAAAAAAGAATGAGGAGAATGTTAATGTTTGGGAACCGGACCCGAAATGAGAGCCTTCCCCTGCCCTGTAGCTTATACCGGGACAGTAGGAGCACAGTGTAAACAGTGTTATGAAGCTGGGGACAGCAAAGAAAAATCTAAGAGGAAGGGAGTGGGAGAAGGAGGACAATTACTCCAGGAACTGAGACAATCAGGCAAGGCAAGGCAACGCAGTTGCCCCTGTTTTGAGACTGGGATTGGGAAGCTATGTCCCACATTGGATTTCAATGAATTCCTGAAAGTACGATTAGGAGTCACATGCACACACGTGCACCCATGGTCCTTGATTTCCCCTTACCCCAAAGGGCAGAGGGATCCATAGGAATTATCTGTGAGAACACACACCACAGCCTACACTTGGCTCACTTTCCAAAGGGGATTTCTCATGTCATCTGAGGACAGCGATGGCCTACAGGTGAAGCAGTGGAGACAGCCTCCCCCCAGTCCAAACATTGAGGCAATGATAAGGAAAGCTGCTGAAAGCAGAGGAAGGAGCAGCACACCTGCAAGAAGATCCATCCCTATTAGAGCGAGGACACCTCGCAGGGCCCAAAGCAATCCTCTGAAGCAGCTTAAGAATAGGGACAGTGGATGTTGAGATAGTCCAGTGAAAGTCCTTTTCTCTAGGGACAGAGTCATGCCTTATACCCAGCAAGATCAAAATAAAGGGTGATCAGGCCTGCAAATCCCTGCAGCCAACATTAATGATTCTCTTTGTCTGGAAAGGCCCCGTCACTTCTGCACAAGGCACTCTCCTTTGGGGCATCTTATGTCAGCTGTACAAATAGACTATTAAACAGTCCAGACTTCAATCTTATTTATCCTAAGGCCTCTTCACTCAGTTCTGGCAGTGGGGAAGACCTTTAAGTGGACCGAGATTACAGCTACACTCATTTCAAGGCCTTGCTGCATCGTGAGAGCATGTTAAAATGGTTTTGCTGTAAATGAGAATCAGGTCTATTGTTTTCTTAACTGTCAGACTGTCCAGAATGACACTGTAGGGAAAAGGAGGAGGCAAATACACATTTCACAGTTCAGTGGCTTATATGACATCTCCATGGCACTCTGACAGTTTCCCCTGTTCATATATTTCACTTCAATTCACAATCCTGTTGCATGAAGTAGATTTTGCCTTTATACACCTGCTCTGGCACCAGTAGCATCACATCACCGTGAGAGGCAGAGGTGACCAAGCTGCCTGCAGGGCTAGCCCCAGGACTCTGCCCTCCCGTGCTTTGCCCAGTTCTCCTATAAATTACTCAAGCAACATTTCCATTACAGACATGAGAGGTTCTTCTGCTCTATTGTGCCATGACACCAGGAAAGTTTTCCTGATATTCAAGCTTCAGTTTGTCCCTTCTAACTCAGTTTGAACCAATTTCAAGAAAAAAAGGGGAAAATAAAACTGTTCTTTCAGTGGGTTCACAGTTTCCCACTATCTGCATACAGAGAACTCCCTAATTATTTAATGAAAGCATTCAGAGTAGGGAAACTTCTTCAAACAAATGAAAAAAAAGGGTCATGATCTCAGCTTCTTCCTTTTCCCAAACTTTTTTGTCCTAACTCCATTAATCAACCAAAATCATCCATTAATTCCCCATTACCAAGTGCAATCATCAATTGTGTTTACTTCTAAAGGAAATTCCGTACTTGCTCCATGTTGTGACCTTCAAGGGACATGCACAGCATAGGAAACACAGCCATAAGGGAGCCCAGTGTGAACCATGTGCAACATGATGAATTTCAAAGACAGGCTATTGGTTATTTTCCAAAAGCCAGACCCATTCAGCACCCAAACACTGAGAGAACCTCAAAACATCAGCCACATGGAAAAATCTTAGCCACACGATTGTTTGTAATGGTGTAAAACATCCCATGTCAGGACCACAGATGTTCTTTGTCTGGCCTTTCTTTCCTGGCCATTTGCATTGCTCTAGTGCTGAGGAATGCCAGCCACAGACGATCACCACATATGTGCAGCCTACCAAACCTATGTAAGGCTCTGGTGGTGGGAAAGACCTTCCAGTGGACGAAGAATACAGCTATACCCATTTCATGACTTCTCTGCACTGGCCATCAGAGTAAAGACAAAGCAAGGCTCCAAGAAGATGAGGATGCTCTCAGCCTGATGGGAGTTGCAGCTTTATATGTCAGTAATTAGAAAGCAGTGCCAATATCTAATTAAACAAACAGCAATAATAAACAGTTCTCAGCCCTCTTTTCCCTCCCACCTGAGAATGATGCCACTATGGGAATCTCCCTTGCACAGCCTAACAAGAAGAGTTCACAGAAATCAGCAACAGATATGACACAAGAGGGTGTCATTTCTGTTCGTTTTCCACCGGAAAGATTAGAACCACTAATAATAATCAAGGAGGGATCATCAGCGGCTCCAATCCTTGGAGCTGCCTTGAGATTTACACTTAAAGAAGCACTAAAATCCCTCGCTTCGCACCTTAATGACTGAAATTAGTCTCCAAATTTGGCACAATAACTCTTCAGAGGGTTTTCTCTCGAACCCATTAACAACATGTTTACAGAAGTTTGCAGGAGGAGAGCAGAAGCAGCTGTCCCCAACAGCTTTCCCTGCACTCCTGCGGATTGCTGGGTCCCATCACCTACACAGGGATGCAGGGCGAGAGCGGCACATGGGGAGCTGGAGCTGCGGGGCTTGCTCGGGTACGCTGAGCAAGGGGACACCTGCATGACAAAGCATCAGGGCTTGAAGGACTCCCTAGAAGGCCAAGCCAGCAGCATGCTGCAAGGCAGCCACAGTCAAGTGGCTCTGCCCTCCATCACTATCACAGCGAGAGCCATCCCCTTTGACAGCAGCACTGCTCTGGTACACCAGCACTACTCCTGCCTGCTCTGGCCAGTGGGATTTGTTTCCTTCCTACAGCCTACACACACTCCAGTCCCCAAACAGGCAACTAAGGGACTGGGAGACTCCGTGGCATGTCTGCGCTGAGCCACCAGATGCAATAGAGGCACAACGTGAGGGCAGCAAGCTGTGCACGCAGGTAAGTTAACCCAAGATGAAACTGTGCCTGTAAAGGGCTTAATCCATGATTCCCTGGGTGCTTTGGACTCCAAGATGGAGAGAGAAAGAGAAAGGGGGGTGGGGGGACAATAACGATAAACACAGGTAAATTAATTTAATTTGCTATCAACACCTTCCAGCAAAGAATTTTGCTTATGTGAGTGTTTCTGGAGCTGCTTGGTGCAAGAACAGAAGGGTTGAGCCCTTCCCCAGCCCGGCACAGATGCAGCGACTGCAATGGCCGAACTCAGCCAGGTGGGAGCAAAACACACACAGCACTGTGGAAACGGGTGGACATTGTGAGCCCCGTGGTACAGACCAGCAGGCAAGAACAAAGAAGGAAGGTATGTGTCCTTGGGCACTAAGCAAGTCAGACTCAGGGGGACCCAACTCCCCACTCTGTGCTCTGGCCATTAGGTAACATCACCTACCCTAGATTTGAGGCTGACAGCCCTGCAAGCTAATGGAGAGTGTTTCCAAGGCCGGTTGGCATAGGAAATAGAGCATTAAAACCACATCAGATAGCCAATTTAAGACCAGCGGAGAGATGATGACATTTTAAACGGTTTCAGCTACTGATGGGGAAAGCCTGGAGAGGCAAATGTGGCAGGTGGAGGGGACCTGGGGGGAGATGAGGGTGTTAACAAGATTTTTGTCTGCCCCAGAAACAGCTCTGAAGGAGATGCATTTGAAATCAGCCCTAACCACTTCTACTTCTGCTTCCAGTGCCTTGCTGGGAATCAGCTCCTCCTGAAGCTGCTGACCAGGTGGGCAAATTTGAACAATGCCCTGGTTCAGACCATCGCACTCCCTGCCTCATGTGTGCACACTCACTCATACACTCCCCTGTGCCCTGTCAGTGCTTGTTATGCTCCAATAAGACAGGCGGTCTGTCCAAAATTGCATAATTATCCTAACATCAACCGCTTCCCTGAATAAGACAGGCCATAAAAATAAAACAACCTCTCCACCATCAGCATCAGAGAGTCATCTTGGCAATCCAGCACATGAGGGAAAAACAGCGTGTAGCTGGACGGTGGGGAAAGAAAGGCTATAGGACACCTCTGCCACAGAGGATTTGCAGGGTTAAAGGCTGGTGGAGTTTGATTCAGGATAAGACGATGGGGATGCAGACTACCATCAGCCTCTTTGGAAACCCACTGTAACATGAAACACTGAGGCCGAACGTAACAGCAGTGAGGTGAAGCCAGTGAAGGGCCTTTACCCTGCAGAATCTGCATGGTAAAATAGCCTTTTTCTTTCCCCTAGAAACAGCATTAAAAACCCACCAGCCAGAGGGGCCAGGTACAGGCATAGCTGCCTGCCCAGACCTACTTCATGCCCAGGAAAGAGCAAAGACAGATGAGTTACTGCATCTCAGCACAAGTGCGCTACAGCTCCAAATGTGTTCCCTCACCCAGTCCTGGCAAGACCTGCCCAGCCTGGGCTGATGCAAACAGCTTTGGCAGAGTACACCATTCCTGCCCTGCAGCAGGTCCTGCCCACCCCACACACCTGCCCCTGCTGCTCCTGGAGGAGGATAAACAGACAGAAACGTGAGTGGACTCAAAGGACAGGGAAAAGGGAGTTTAGGACCAGTGCATTTATCTAAAAATGGGAATTCTGACCTTCAAATGGCAAGTGATTGACAAATAAAGGTTTAACCAGCACTAACTATGCTGTTAATAGCTTCTGCTCTCATCTGAGAGACTGAAATAGTGTACCTTTTTTTTAATGAGAAAACTGCAACTCATACCTTTGACTTCCGATTTGAATCTCCATTCTCCAAACCCATGGGAAGCTTAAAATTATACTGATATTTTTGCTCCATACCACTGCTCGACATTTCCATAGCTGCCTCTGCCTCAGAGGACAGCCAAATACATGGAAAACAGCCATCCAAATCCAACTGCGAGTGCATGAGGTCTCCATGAGGTATCAAACCCAATTGCTCACCCCCAAATAGGTGACAACGGGCTCCACCTGGACCTCCAATCAGACTTCCCCATAGCTGGTACTGACCCTCTTCCACTGCTTACTCCCCTGTGCTGCCCCAGCCTCCTGCTGCTGTGGTGCCAGTGGCTTGTGGAGCTGTGGAAGGCAGACACATCTGGCTGTGTCTGTGTAACATCTGTCCCGTGTCAGGTACGATTTACTGGAAAAGGATTCCATGCAAAGGGCACAAGTGCAGCTGATTTTACATAACAAGGGGCATGGACTCTGTTCTTTCTGCTATCATGAAGAACAAAACCAAAACAAGATAGGAAAAAAATAGAAGCAACCGTTGACTAGGAAAATTAAATCTTAAAGGAACAGCATCTCACTCTTCCTCATTTTCTCCTTTCTCTCTCACTGTCAGTGTTACCACTGAATCTGGGGACATGTACTGCAAGAAAGAAAGCAAGTGTAGAAAAGAGACCAACCAAGTTCCAAATTGTGGAGGCATCCTGCACCAGACAATCTGTCCAGGCCACAGCCATTTTATACTGCTGGGAACAAACCTGACCAGCAGGCTCAGAAAAACGCCCAGAACTCAAGATTGTTTTCACTAAGCAAAGAGGTTAGGAGAACATCTAGATTAGGATATATCCCTCAGGCTACAAGATAACAAAGATATAAGAGATTAATTTGGTTTCTCCCTGCTGTCCACACCTTTTTAAAAGACAAGAGGGCAGATACTGTGCTGGAATAAATCAGTGATATTCAGCTGACATCTATGGAGTGATACTATTTGATCTGCTAAGATTCTGGCCCCTCACCTCTAGGAAGATGAATTTTCTTGGTGTTTGATCCCGACCCGTGGGATGGAAGAGAAATTTCTACTGATCTGTTCTTGTTGTTTCTCCAACATATTCAGCAAAATTGTTTTGAAAACAATGTGCCTGTATGCTGAGATTTCCAAGTGACAGCTCCTATATACAGTAGAAGAATGAGTCTTTCCCATCACTCCCTCTCTTAATCATAAAAAAATGGTACTTCACTTTATTTCCCATTTCTTCTATTTATCTACCATGAATTTGTCATTTGAGAAAGACTCTGAGCTGACAGTTCCTGGGGACTGAGAATATATCTATCCTTAGAGTACGTAGGGAGCTAGAGCAATGGCAGGGCCGCTTTCCTACACACGTTGCTTGATCCTAATGAGACGCGACCGTTCCTGAGAACGAGAAGTGAAGCTCGCTTTCCACAGCCTGTGCAGTCCCTAGCCTCCCTCCTGAAAATGTAAGAGGAAGCTCAAGCACCGCGGCACAGGGTTTTGCAGCACGGACAGATGTCTGTCAGGAAGCGGACAGAGGGGGGACTCATTGCGCAGGGTCACTGAATTGCCCCCCAGTGGGGAACATGAGGTCAGCTCCAACCTGGGGCACAAATGACAGTAATGACACCTAGGTGAAATGATGCTCAGTGAGCTTCAGAGTTTCCACAATAACTTTTTCTTCCATGTACCTAATACCATCTAGGACCTGATCTCCCATTTGCTTTTGGTCCTATGCAGGCATTGCCTTTGATAAAAAGGGGGAAAGAGATGCTGCCATTCAGGTCTGGTGGCATTTTATACTTCCTTTGTCAGGGTGCTGCTCGTGGTACCAAGACCAGACTGTGAGAGCTAGGTCACTTGTAGGAAACAGTGGTATACATTAGGATGAGGTGACCTGTTTATGGAAAAAGGGGCAGGATAAATCTTCACTTTGCCCCATCTGCTATGTCAGTCACAGCAATATCTTGAAAACCCAACCAAAGCCAAATTTGTCTCACACTCATCCTGACTGACCTATTTTCACAAATGCCAGAGCCAGGAAAAATTACCTATCAAAACCACTTTTTAAATGGGAAAGAGGGATAAGAACTTGGCAACAACATTTTCTCATGAGGAGGTCAACATTTTGTCAGAAAGAAAGAGAACCATAAGATCTGAAAACTGTAACGACATTGAACAGAAAATTAAGCTTCAGGCATGGTCATGCTCCCACACGGTCTGGTCTGTTGCTTGACACCTTCTGCCCTTTCTTTTACGGACAAGAGCCCCAGTTAAAATAAATCTTTAATGTGCCACCTTGAAAGAGTCCCACAAGGAACAGCATCACCTCAACAGGGGAAGGGATTTCACTGGATATTTAGTCTGTCCAAGTTTCCTGAAGGAAAAACAGGAATATACAATTTCCATGCTCCTGATCACAAGAGACAGCAAATAGGATTTCCATGTCAAAATATTCCATTTTAAACCCAACATATTTGATTTACAACTTTTCTTCCAAAATTATTTTTTTTACTGGGAAAATGACACAGTCCTAAGTAGCTTGAGAATATACCTTTACACCTTCTGGCCTCACTGGAAATAAAACAGAAACAAGAAAAAGTGTTTTAAGAGCATACTCTGGTTAAAGCTGGAAATATCTATAAATCTCACAGGAAATCAGCCTATTCTCAGAAAGTTTTTTTATCCAAAAAGCTTTGATAAAAACAAATATACTCCTGAATTGACTCACCAAACCTTTAAGTCATAGAAAATAACTAATAGAAAAATAGCTTTAAGGTCAAAATTGCTACAGTGACTGGATAAAATAAAAACTAAATGTTCAGTCCAAAATTGGATCAAGCTGCAAAGCCTTACTGAGTTAATAAATTCCTACCAATTACTTTTTTTAAGTATTATTTTTTATTGGTACGTCTTTCCATCCTTCCTCATTCATTAGGAACAGATAACATATCACTTTTCTCCAAAGTAAAACTAGTCTTCAAGGTATTTCTCCCATTTGAAAGGACTAAAAACATGCTTACATGGGGCAGTAAAAGCATGGAAAATTACATTTGTCAGAATAGCCAACAATGGGTCATAATTATGTCTTGGCATCCACCTAACAGGTCACTGATGGAAGCCATACCACTGGGAACAGGCAAATACTGAAAGGTTAAGAGATGTCCTTCAGATCTGTTTATCTGTCTTAGGGCACAGTCATACAAACATTGATAGGACAAGCAGTCACAGAACAGAAGTCAAATGAGGCTCTTCAGAGTGATTTTTCACCCAGGACGATGTTTTTAGAGCTCTGTCAATTTGCAGAGCCTTAAAAAATATTCCAGTTGAACTACTGTCCCCACACAGTGAATTTAATCCCACTTTTCTTAACCATTTTGCACGTCCCTTTGAAATCTCCCATGGACCCACGTGGCTGTGGATCACAGTTTAAAACAACTGGCAAAGTAAATGTGCATGTCAACAGTCCCTTTGGTCTTCTGAAGGTGGCTGGTGAGCTGGGAGTCAACCACCAGGGCATCTCAGTATTTACCAAGAGCTCATTCCAGTTTCGGGCCTAGGAGTCAAGACCAGCAAGCAGGCGATCACATCAATTTTCCTCTGTGGCATTCAGTACTTTCTTGCCTGTGGAAAACCACTCAAATCTGCCAGAAAGGTCCCTCGCACCGCTGCCAGAAGCCAGGCAAGGCTAAACTAGCTGGAGAGACTGAAATAAATCCCTTTATTACATTCTCTGAAACAGCAGACTAACTTAACATTTTTGACCCACCAAGAAACCATAAGCGATCTGGGGGTTATTCAAAGTTTATCAAGTGTTGAAAGCATTCAAGCATTTGCAAGGGCAGCGAATTCACAGTGCTTGCAGGAGCAGAGTCATTGCCCGCAAGGAGACTTGGTCCAAAAAGTGTGACTGGATTTTCCTGGGTCCATAATGGTTCAGCCAAGATGGCACCCTATCACTTTCTTCCCTATCACGTCTCCAAGGGGGAATCGATTAAAACAAACAAACAAATAATCACTCCTGTCAGTAACTGTGTGGGGTTCTGGAGGCTGCTCCTCCTTTGCCAGAGGAGCTGCTCTCTCCGCTCCCTCTCCCTTCTCCCTCTTTCTCTCCCTCCGTGGGTTGATGTTTCCATGGAAACATGTTCTTTAGTGCCGCTGAAATTACATTGCATTTAAAACATTAACCCTTCCTTGGGCTCAGGAAGGTCTCAGAACAATTAGGGTTCCTTTTTTTTTTTTGTGTTCCCACTTCCTGTTAAACTTCCTTGCAATTTTTTTTTTTCCTCGCAGCAGTAGGAAAACCTCATTCTTCCCCAGAAGACCTCCCAGCCAGTATTTGTCTGACGAGGGGCAAAGGATGCATTACCAGTGAGGTGGTGTCTAATTTAAGATATTTCTTTTTTTTTCTACATGAAACCGTTAACACATTTCTCTCCACACTACATGCAAACAGGGAAAATGCTGCAGTAGCAAAGAAAGTGAAGAGTGAGATAGAAGGAGACGCAAACAAGCCACGAGCTGGCACACATGGAGAAAACAGCTTCAGTTAATACCAGAGCTTGTAGCCCTGCACTGGGCAGCAGCTTCTTCGTTGTGAAATGCCGTAATCGCAGACCTCACCACTCCTCCTCGAGCCTGCCTCCTCTTCCTCTTCACAATCATGTCTGTAATTAGCCACCCTTGTATTCACTTTTAGTTAGCACTCCAAACGCTACTGTAACACTTGCTGCAATCAGCACCCTCCTCACCATCAGCACCCTTCCCTGTGCCACTGCTTCTCCACCCAAACTGCCATCTCTGCCATCATTCCCATTGGCTCTCCACTGCCAGCCACCACCTTCATCATCACTTCCGAGGCAGGCATTGCTGGGGCACCACTGCCTTCATGGCTGCCAGCTCAACCGCACAATGACTGGCACTTTCTGTGCCCCCACTGTGGGCCAACAAGGCTCTGAAAGCCAAGATGTCCCCATCCAGGTGCTCCCTGGACCCCAGGTCCCAGCTCAAAAATTCTTCTCCAAATCCATAGCCCCCAGACTTTGTTATCCCCACCCTGGTCACAGCCATAACCCCTCTGAGCTCTTCTTCCACTGACATCATCCTTTTTTCAAACACTAGGAAAATATGAAGGGAGGTAAATACCAAGAATCTCCTTCCAGTCTTTCTCCTGGGTTCCTATGCTCACGCATGCCTTTTTTCTGCCCCAAAGTCCGATGACTTGACAGCTTGCAAACCCCTTTCATTACCTCTACCTGCATAGCTACAGAGTCCATATTCCCTTGCACCATCTATTTTGGGTTTCCATACACACACATTGAATGCTTCAAGCATATCTCACCGTTCTCAACTCTTGCCCCAAAAGTCAACGTGTGAAGCCTCCTGCTTTGAGCTGGGTGCATATGTAGTGCTGTAAGGATGGATCAGTGTGGGAGGAAGATGCTATTCTAAAATGAACGATAAATATGGATAATAAACTCAACCTAAGTCTTTTCTGCCTGTCTCTAGTGGGTTCCCAATATGGGAGATAGAAATATCATGGGTACATTTTGAACACGGCTGGGAACACTGCCAAAGTCCTACTCAGAGTTCACACATTTACATCATTTATATCACATCCGACTTGTGCCTTGTATTATTAACTTTGTAAAGTGTTTTGTGATGTAGTTTGTAATCCAGGCTCTGTTAAATAAAGTTACACGCCCTCTCTCTCTTCCTTTTGGTAAAAAAGAGTGTGATGTCTGGGACTACACAAGGTCTTGCTAAGCACAAGGAGGGCAACTGTGTCTGCTGATATGGTCAGTGCACTCCTACATTCTCAAACAGTGCTCTGGAAAATCTCTTGGGATCCATCCCTGGAGCCTGAAAGGTACAAAAACAAAGGAAATATTTGCCTTTTGGTCAACAGTTCCACTCCTAGCCCAGATTGGTAGTGACTGAAGATTTTTTTTCTGCTGCTGGATGTTCAAGAGCCTCTATGAAATGTACAGATGGGGTCTACCTGACAGGTGCCCAACATGGCTCTGTGACTACTCGGGCCTCTTCTTCAGCAGTGTTGGAAAAGAGGCTGAGGACAGAAGGATACAAAAAAACTAGGGCCCAGGACTGAAGAAATTACGTTCATCTAGAAAAGAGTAAAGGCATATTGACAAGGAAAGAGGTAGAGCATTGCTGACAGATCAGGCTTTTTGCTTTCTGTGGGACAGACCACAATCTGTGGCAGCTGAAAATCCATCACCTTCCAGGAATTCATGCAAAAGAAGACAAGTTGCAATGACCCAGCACTGTGACTTTATGGTTTTGTAAATCGATAATTTTTCCAACAGCCTGAAAAGACTCCAGATTATACTCCATCACCTACTCCACATGCCCAATTTAGACTCTGTGACTATTACGACATCTGAGGCCAGGCGAGCAGCAAGTGACTCAGATGCCTGGTAAACACAGACAATGGGGAGAGGTAACCACAATGCGTAGGCTAGGTGTCTGCAGCAGGCCGCCTGAATGTGGTTGTCTATATAAAAAAGAAACAAAACGTGCACCCTCAATGTTTCCTGAACAAGAAGAGAGAGAGAAAGAGGCAACTTCAGCCCATGTTGCTGCCTCGCCAGTGAAGTAAACTTGCCATTTTACTCCAGAGCTACATTTGATTTTTAATTACTCCCCTGCTTCTTCTCCAGGAAAAGGTCAGTTTAAAGAAGCCACAGGCGTGATGCTAACATCACGTCTAATGAAAGACTCTCAGGAGGTCTGAAATAAGTACAAGGTCCAAATTCGGGATATATTATCTGAATCCTTTCCCTTTTCCCTCCTGAACAGAGTGGAAAATCTCACAAGAATATTTATTTGCTCAGGAGATTTCCAGGACTCCTTGGACCTAGAAATACTGTGAATAAGGTTTTCCAGCATGCATCTGAGGATCCCAGGCCACACTGTGGGAAGCCTGAACACAGCACAGATGGAAACGGCAAGCATGCTGGGAGTGAGACCAGAACATTTCCATGAAGAGTGCAGCAGAGGGTCAATTCCCACATCTATTACCATACCACAGCTCCCTCCAGTTCAACCAGCTCTGATACCCAGAACAGCTAAGCTATCAGAGTACCCCAGTGCTTTTCAAAGATATCTAGGCGAGTTTATTTAATTTGAGCAGAAACTTAACTGATTTCACCTTGAATTGGTGCTTAAGCTAACAAACTAAAACATAACCCACAAACCTCACACACAAGTCCTGATAGAGTGTGGACATACTCTGAGACCTTGGGAATTAGCATGAGGACCAGGTGGGGTAATGTGGGCTCTAGTTCTGGTCTCATTCACTACCTTCGGCTGCATCATTTCCACAGCTCTTGCTGTGCACATATTGCAGCAGCGTATGAGTTGTCTTCACCCTTTTCTGTTGGCAGCACTCACTATGATCATTTCAGAAAAAGCAGCCTCCAGAGGAGGCACCTTTCAGAAATCTTTCACTTCTTTTTCTTCAACATGTCTTAGGCACTTAAACATCATTGATTCAGGCTCCAGACTCCAAAAAACATGGTCCCTTCAAAAAACCGGTCATAACCTCCAGTGTCACGTAAGCACTTCTCAAAGCCATAACCCTGCCAGGGTGTCCATCAGCTGCAGCTCCCCTCTGCAGCTTCCCACCACCCTCCCTCCAGGAGGACCTCCGAATCCAAGACAGACACTTCCCTCTTGCCCAGGGACAAGGTTTCGAAGAGGCAGATGGAGCCTCCCCTACCCACACATTAAACTGAAAAGCAAACTTTTAACACCAAAAAAACCTGAACCAATGGGTGGTGGAGGGTACTGAAATTCTTTGTGAATTATGACTTTTCCATGGCAACAGGCTTGAGAAACAGGAGGGCTGGGGAGGGGGGCGAGGAGAAGGAGAAGGAGGGAAAGGAAGGCAGAGCTCTGAGGAGGGAGCGAGCAGCACTGGTACATTGCCATGGAAACCCTCTTGCATCGGCAGCCAACTGCCAAAGTCAGTCAGGATCCCAGAAATGGGCTTGGAGGGGGGCCCAGGAGGAGCTGGGGGGGTGGAAGCCTTCATCTGGCCAGCCTCGAGGGTACCCCATCCCTGAGAACCCCAGCCCTGCTCTTCTCCCCCTTCACCACCAGCCATGACACTCCTGGTGCCCTTGCCTCCGCCAGACAGAGCCAAATTTGGCCCAGCTGAAGAGTGGGAGGAAATAGGGATCGGCAAACGAAACAACCGGGGCGGGCGGGAAGGAGAGAGGCAGAGAGGGATAATTTTTCTGATAGCCATTGTTTTGCTTTCTACCTTTCTGGATCGATTTGGACCAGGCAGATGTATTTATTTTCACACCCCAGATGGCTGTAGAAAGAGGATGTCACTCCTAATCACTGAAATCGAGATGTAAATCTTACTTACCAGCAAACTTAGCTACTGAGGCAAGAAGAAGGGCCGTGTCTTGACTAAAAGTTGCCAGGTCCACATTTACATAGGGCCACATCCCTTTCAACTGTGTCTATCCCACTCAGTACAGCAAATGTCCCAACCTATGTCTAAGACATGACAGATGCCACCATGTTGCAGGCAAGCGAAAAATTAGAGGAGACTCTGCTAATGGAAATGAAGCACACTGTGAAAACCAGTTAATGCTGCCTTCTAACCCTCTTCTGCAATGCTCAAAGGGCACGCAGCTCAGCGAAATGAACAATCAGCCATTCACACCCCTCTGCATGTTGTATTTCATCAGAAGTCTTTTGCTGCTGTAAGAAGCGGTCAAAGACAGATTTTGGAGAAAGAACTTAAAAAGGGCTGGCAATTTCTGTGAACTCTTGCTAGTATTTATAGTTGTACCCCTAGGATGGTAAGGGATGGATGAGTTGTTTCAGGCTGCAGACGGCTGCAGACGGCAGGAAGGAATTGACTCCTACTCCAACCACACAACTGGCTAAGCAAATTGTGGAGGAAGATTCCCTTCTCCTGAAGCATCTGTTATCACCCATCTGATTGCACAATGAATCAGTAGTATGAGGACAGGCTGCTGTGAGGGTGGGGGAAGAGGGAGAGAAAGATTGCAAATCAGACAGTTATAAAGCAAGGAGATGCCAGTTTCCACTTAGTCAGAGGAAAGGACATGGACTAAACAGAAAGGGCCTGGTTTGTATACTTTTAAGCTATGTGTTTGGATTACTACTGGTAGTATAGCACCAATGAAGTAGCTTAACTTTTAATGCAAACAGTAGCTTGGTTTTCCCACATATCTTTCAGAGCAGGGGATCCCAAAGTGCTCTGCACTCTGACCATTCATCTCTCTCAATCATCTGCCCTGATGAAATAAAGCAGCCAGCCTGCACTGACAATGCTACAGCAGAAGCAAAATCCTTCCAAGCCAATAAATCAAGTCCAACTCATTGCTGATTTCCAGATCTGTATCCAGGTAAGCCTGTTCGGTTGGGACCAGCTTCAAACAGGTGAGCTCACAAGGGGTGTGTCTATTCAGGTTGGGCCCAATTAAAAGCTTGAAGTAAGGTGATGGGTGTCATTTTGTAGGCCAATATGAAGGATGATATTAGGGCAAGGTAGTAGGCCCGGGTAAGTTCAAGTTTGGGTCACAGCCAGTTGTGAGATGTGTTATGACTTAGAGCCTGGACAAGGTACCATGCCCCATGGGCAGGAGAAAGCTGTGAGGGGTCCCTCTCCGCCCTAATTCTGACCCACTAGTAGAGACAACATTGTGATCCCTGCTCAAAGGACACAAGTTCCCTTCTCCAGCAAAGCTGCATCTTCGACTTCATCAAAGGTGAGGGCAGTACCCAAAGGACACTGCTCTCCTGCGAGGACAGTTCTCAGCCCATAACCCTTCATTGTGCATACAACAAATAACCATGCACCAATAAAAGGAGCCAATCCGAAATATTTTCTTCCTGACCTCACCATCACAATTACTCTTCAGGAGTACTCTGCAACACAGGATGCATGAGTCAAAGGGAAAAGAACAATTTCTTGTGGCCTAAAGTCTGGTTCCAGAGACCTTCTACTTCTGAGCCCAGCAGGGGCTCCCAGTCAGCCCATCACCAGTTATTTACTGATCAGAGATGGTACCAAACAGGAATTTGCCCCTAGAAGCTGGACTCCTGTGGGTTACTTTATGCCTGGCACTCAACTTTTCTTATTCCTGTATCCCCTGCGCCTGCATCTGCCTTCACAGAAATGGATAGGCTATTAAATAAGAACTTGTATCACTTACAAGAGCTTTGCTGGCCCATCTGTTAAATTGCTCTCTGTCTCATGAAGGCGTGCACAAGAGACGTTCTCTGCCCCCCCTCCTCATCCTCCATTGACAGATCAGCTCTGTCAGCTTGTCAGCTCTCATTGGGCACTGTTTGACATCAGTCCACATCGGGGCAGTGAAAATCTGTTTGCAGTCAACTCTTCCAATAGCTCCCGTAGAAGAGGGGAGGCTTACCCACTCCAAAATATGCTGCCTCAGCTGGCTACAAAATGGCCACGGATTATGGTGGTGTTACAAAACAGCTTAAGACAGGGTGGCAACGCTACAGGTTTATTTAGAGTCTGTTGGGCACAGCAGGGGGAAGGCTGAGAGCTGGGATGGAGACCTCATGGCTCCTGGATCCCACGCACAGATGTTGCCGCCAAGACCAGTAGCCGGTGACTGAAGAAGAGGAAGTTTGCATGGTGGAGGTTGTGCAGGGACGCAGCTCAGTGGTGTGGGCCCTAAAATAATGTTCTGAGCATCCCTGGCCTCTAAAGTTGCAAATGTCATCTGTCAATCCCAGGCTCAGTCCTTCCGGAGCAGTTCTGACAGGGGTAGCTGAGAAGGTACATCAAGGCTAGCTAGGCCTGCAGTGCCTCCAGAGGGTCAATTGCCATGATACATCAAGTAGCGAGTCATTCAAAATAGGGATTCTTGACCCTGCTTTCCTAATGTCTAAAAAAATTACACTGTTTGATATCCCTGAAAATCCTTCTCAGAGTCTTTATAGAAAGCCAGAACCAAGGCTACTGTGGCTATCACATTGTCTTGGAAGGAAAATATTAAATGATTAGGAACATTGAAGTTGCCATCATGACCCCCTCCTCTCAGATTCATTTTATACTGACATGGGAAAAAACACGTGAGAATAGCTGGGTTTCTAGGAAGAAGCTGAGGTGCTACAATGTGCAGTTCAGAGACTAAGAAGTGCAGCCTCCGGAGCTTCTCAAAGGGCACCATTTTTACAGGGAAAAAGGGAACTAGGCTGAAAAATTCACATATGGATCCAGTTTCAGCCTTGCAATTCTACTTCCAGCTGCAAGCCCTCATTTAGCACTCACTCACTCCGAAAATGTAAAGACTTTGACCCGATTTGGCATTGCAGCCCTTGATTGGCAAAACACTTCTACAGATGAGCTCTTCAAATTGTAATTTGGTGCACTCCTGCAAAGCAAGATTTGTTTAGGCCGTGAAAGGAGAAACACTTGATTGGATTTCTGTGCATCAACAAGATTCCAGATACTGTCCAGTCCCACCACACCATGCACTGTGAGACAAGCAGATAAAAACACACCTCAGGATGAAAATATCACTACAGCAAACAAGATTTTTTAGACTTATAGAGAAATTCCTGTTAGAAGAGACCTCTGGAGGTGTCCTGGTACAGCCCTCCACTCAAAGGAGGGCCAGCTTATGTCATTTTTTCACATCCACTTTCCAATGAAATAACCAAATATCGAACTATGATCATTAACTTACTTGTCACCTATTGTTTCATGTCATATTAATCCATTCTTATACACCTGCACAACACACACGCACACAGATTTTTAGCCCCACCTTCAAACAAGTGTGAACAGAAGCAATAGGTTTTTCCAGTTACTCTAACAAATAGCATAAACATATAACAAATAAAAAACAACCAACCCAACAAAAACACTAAATCACCCTGCAGTCAGGTAAAGAGTAGGAAGGAGACTGGACCAAGACAGGAAAGAGTGAAGGGCAAAAAATGTGACTGTAGAAAGGGGTGGATGGAGAGGTGGAGTGTTGTGGCGAGGGGAACCTCTGGATCTGTTTTAGCAGTAATAAGAAACATTAAAAACCTTGTGAGCAAGGTTTAGTTTTTGTGAGTTTCCTAGCTCAGCACTACAGATCCAATGTGTATGGACAGTTGAGCTAAGTAGTCATATTTTAGGTACTGAAGGGAGCCTCCTTGCTTTCCTTGCCACAGAGACTCAGTGGGTGCCAGCTGCCCACTGGGGTCCCTGACCACAGCATCTGCTCTCCCACCACTTCAGTCAGGAGCTACCCTAGGTGCAGGCAGAGGGACCCGTGGCAGAAATGGCTCAGGTGCACAGCTATAAGGGTGAAAGAAAGCTGATGATGACATTTTGAGAGGGAGCTACAGTTCCCTTCTTTGCACCAGGACACACAGTAGCAAATAAAGAGGGATGAGAGTCCCAGAGTGAGCGGTGAGCATATGGCCAGGCTGAGTCACTTAAAGATGAGCCTGTTCTCCACCTCACAGCCCTGCCCTGTGCATCAGTTTCATCATTATCCATGACAATGGTGACAGAGGATTCCCACCCTGGAACAGAGCTATGAGAACATCTGCAACTCCCTCCCATCACTGCCCAAATGAACTTCTTCCTGTCACTGCAGAATTGATGCACGAGCCTTTATTGCTCCTATCAAGCCCTGTGTAATAGCTGGAGCTAGTCCTATTCAGAAAGCTGGCTAATCCATTCTGGTATCTTTTTAAGCTATTTGCCATGATATTCCCTTAAAGTTGCTATTTCCATACTTTAATTAGACACTGTATTTTTAAGTCTTCTCCTTTTAGCCTTTTCCCTTTCAAGCATTTTACATTTTCTGTATCTTAACCCCAGGAAATACTATTTGCTCTTGGACTATTGAAGAAGGTATGGAAGGGTCAAGCAAGGAATTCTCAAGAAATTAGTACTGAGATGGAGGAAATACAAGCAAACTGTGAAAGATAAAGGTGGAGGCAGCTGAAGGACTGGGAAATACGTGTTTCCCGTATGTTTATGAGAAACAACACCTTGACAGCACCCTGCGAAAAGCATCATTATGGGGTGGGGGGGAAATAGGTAAGAGAAAGGGTGCACCTTCTTGGTGCATGCTCTGGTCAGCACCACTTGACAGGGAGACATTTTCCCGCTGCACCCATGGAAGTCCTGGGATAGGCTTGGCAGAGGTTTATCCTTGCCAATTCCCTTTAATAACAGGGCCCTCTTACCCATGAATTTTTGTGAGGTTCTTCTAGAGTCATCAGTATGGCAGCTGACTACCTGAAGGAATTTACTATAAACCACAAACATGGAGAGTTTGCTTTTTACTCCTACTTCCCAGTCACTGATGATGATGTTGAATGAAAGGAGCTGGGTTGGGTGGGGTGAGAGAGGGTTGTGAGCCCCCATGCACAACGCAGGGTACCCCAGCTCTGACTGGCTCTTCAGGGGTGTGCAACATGTCTGAAGAGCCAGCTTGTTATTTCAGACAAGAGCTTCAGGCAACAGTAAGCCCTGCAGCAAAGGGCTCGGCACTCACTTGGGACTAAAAACAGAGCACTTCTTATTAAGGAGGCTGATGTAAAGCCCAGAGCAGGGGGGTGGGGGGATGATGCACGAAGGGAGGACATGTGATATTCATTCAGTAAAAGAAAACCAACAGCTAAAGAATGCGCAAGGTTAATATCAGCTGCTTTTCCTGCCCTAGAGCCTCTTGGTGCTTGGAAACCCAATTGTCTGGAGTGTTTTCTTCACACACACCCCCCCCCCCCCCCAGAAACATGCACCACACACCCCATCGGTATCAGCCTCCCACAGTTGGAAAGAGGAACAGATATCCAAAGCATAAGCTAACGAGAAGGGCTCTGTAGTGAGGAGTGCTTAACTCGGAGCAGGACTGGTCCTAGCCCAGAAATCATCACCCCCTCTAGCTCCAGGACTGGGGACAGCTTTCCTGATGCCAACCATCTCCAGCCCCCAAGTAAGCACGCAGCCACTCACTGCAAACTGGAGAGGAGCCACATTCGCTGTGGGAAGCAAATGCAGGGTGGGAACACCCACATCTTCCCCATATCTATCTCTTTTCATTACTCCCCCGCTAACCTTCTGGCTTTCCCACTCTCTCTCGGTGCTACAGGCTCTCCCACTACAACAACCTCCGTGATTCAAGAGACTGAGGGTGGCACAGCAACCCCATGCTACATCACAGCAACCTCCTGCACGGCAAGGGCCAAAAGAAGAACCCTCTCCAGGTTAGTGCAGCTGCTAATCCCCAGCCTCTACCATGTGTAGCTCTGGGTCTGGGCACCATCAGTCCTTTGGCTCCAGCATGCATGCTCAGAGGTCTATGCCCACTGCTTTCTGCTTGGTTTATTATTAACAGTTCCCAGATGTTTCTCATCATAAATTGGTCCTCCTCTGCCTTCCCCTCTCCCCAAGGCACAGTGCAGCCTCTTTGCATGGCGGTACATGGTCCAGAATCCAGGATCACTGCTAACCACATTTGAAAGGAAGAATCAATGGGGGTAACAAGAAAGTCCATTTTAGCTTCAAGTGACAGTCAGGGAGAGCTAACGAAGACAAAGCAGCAAGGGTGGCAAAGTAAGACAGATGGACAGACAAGGAAGATGGCACAAAATTTATATTTTCTATTACCCAGACGTAAATGGATTTGTTGCCCTGCAGCAATTTACAATAGCTGGAAACTGGTCCACAAAGCCCCAGAGGGAATTAGGATGCTGTAGAGTCCCAGAGGGCTGAAAAGGTGGATTGAATGCTGCGTTATTGCTCACTGGGAGCCCTTCTAGATTCACAGCCCAATCAAAATACTGGTCTCAGTATTTTCTTCACACTATGACCAGAAGGACAGGAGAAATCTGCTCTGCTGACCACCTTCCTCCCTGCACCTGACTCAGCCACATGCATAACGAACTAATAATTCAGTCATGCATATTCACCACACTCTCACTGCAGCCCACATGCACACCCACTTGCTGCCAGAATAGGCACCCCCCCCACCATTGCCAGAGTTGGTCAGGCATGTTTCTTCTCCCACTCATGCAGTCCCACTCAGCTCCATCCACACTCCGACTCTGTCTGCCTTTAACAATTATCTCCAGCTCTGGGAAGGAGCACTGCAGATTTGCATCCCAGCCTTCCCTCTAACTGCTTGTATGTTGCATCACAGAACATGCCCTGAGCTGGAATGAAATTTCGCCCTTTGCGAATCCTTACTTATTTACACTTGCTGCCTATGCTGGTTGCCTAAGGGATGGGAAGGAGACAGGAGGCTATTAACAAGCTTTTTAACATGATAACGCTTAGAAACAGAATAGCTGCTGCTATCTGTATCATTATCTTTCACTTGAATGAAAACCAGACAATGGACCCACTCAGGACTCCAGTCCTGGCTATTTTTGTATGCCCACATGGTGCTATATGGCACACCAAGATTTGGGGCTCAGCTGCTGGCCCAGCGTTTCTAAAGCTAGTGTTCAAACACTAGGATCAAGTTTTACAAGGTGTGAGATGGAAAGTGGCTTCAGATGCTCTTCAGAGCTCAAGAGAAGGTAATGCTCTTGTGGAGGCAGAGCCTTTTACAATTCACGTCCATTCTTCCACATCATTACTCACAGGCCTTTGCATGCTCATGTCCTCTGCTCTTTCCACTGCCTTGTTCAAGTCAGTCACCAAGATCTTCCTTTCCCCTCCAAAAAGCCCACTAGTTAAACCCAGTAATTAAAGCACAGGGGCCTCAAGTCCTAAGTGCTTGACTATTCTGCCATCACAGAAACATGGTGGGATGACTCTCATGACTATAATGTTGCCATGGATGGCTATAGACTCTTCAGGAAGGATAGGCGAGCAAGAAGAGGCGGGGGTGTGGCCCTATATATCAGGGAGTGTTATGAATGCTTTGAATTAGAAGATGGTGATAATGGGATTGAGTGTTTATGGGTAAAGATCAGGGGGAGGGCTAACAAGGCAGATATTGTAGTAGGAGTCTGTTATAGACCGCCCAACCAGGATGAGGAGGCAGATGAAATATTCTATAAATGGCTGGGAGAAGTCTCAAGGTCGCGAGCTCTAGTCCTCGTGGGTGACTTCAATTTGCCGGACATCTGCTGGGAATACAATACAGCAGGGAGGGAACAGTCTAGAAAGTTCCTGGAAGGTACTGGGGATAACTTCTTAACACAGTTAGTGAAAGAGCCAACTAGGGAAAGTGCCCTGCTGGATCTGTTGTTTGTCAACAGGGAAGGTCTTGTGGGGGATGTGATGGTCGGAGGCCGTCTTAGCAACAGTGATCACGAAATGATAGAGTTCTCAATTCTGGGAGAAGCAAGGAAGGGGGGCAGCAGAACTGCCACCTTGGACTTCCGGAGGGCGGACTTTGGGCTCTTCAGGAGCCTGGTTGAAAAAGTCCCCTGGGAGGCAGTCCTCCAGGGCAAAGGAGCCCAGGAAGCCTGGATGTTTTTCAAGAAGGAAGTCCTAAAGGCGCAGGAGCAGGCTGTCCCCATGTGCCGGAAGACAAGCCGTCGGGGAAAAAGACCGGCCTGGCTAAGCAGGGAGCTAGTGTTGCAGCTTAGGGAAAAAAAGAGGATATATGGCCTTTGGAAAGAAGGGCAGGCCACTCAGGAGGACTACAAAGAGGTAGTGAAGCTATGTAGGGAAAAAATTAGGAAGGCCAAAGCCCAGCTAGAACTAAACCTGGCTTCTGTTGTCAAGGACAACAAAAAAAGTTTCTATAAATATATTGGCAATAAAAAGAGGACTAAGGATAATCTCTGTCCTCTAGTAGACCAGGCTGGTAACGTATTGACTAAGGACGAGGATAAGGCTGAGGTACTTAATGCCGTCTTTGCCTCAGTCTTCAGCAGTAGGACCAGTTGTTCCTTGAGTTCCCTAACCCCTGAGCTAGAATACAGGGATGGGGAGCAGAATGAAGCCCCTGTAATCCAAAGGGAAATGGTGAGGGACCTGCTTCAGCACCTGGAGGTGCACAAATCTATGGGGCCGGATGGGATCCATCCAAGGGTACTGAAGGAGCTGGCGGAAGTGCTCACCAGGCCACTCTGCATCATTTATGAACAGTCCTGGATAACCGGGGAGGTCCCAGCCGACTGGAGGTTGGCAAATGTGACACCCATCCATAAGAAGGGCCGGAAGGAGGATCCGGGGAACTACAGGCCAGTCAGTCTGACATCGGTGCCTGGGAAGGTGTCGTGGTTTAGGCCAAATCGGCCACTGGGGACATAGGGGACCCCAGATGGGACCGACAGATGCTCCCCTCTACCCCTCTTCAAAGAGAGAGGCAGAGGAGGAAAAAGAGACTTACGAGTTTAGAAGGATCTAAACTACTTTAATGAAGTATTAATAATAAAATAAAAGTAATAATGAAAAATATACAAAACCGTATCAAGCTCCCAAGATGACAATCACGACACCGGCTGGCACTGGGGCAGTCCCAGGCTGGACTCAGTGACGGACGGGAACTGGATTCCGGATCTGGATTCAGGATCGGGTCCAAAGGCAGACGAACAGACAGAGTCCTCCTCAGACGTCAGCCGTTGAAGCAAGAAGGGAAAAAGAAGGGCGAAAAAGAAGGAGCCAAAAAGAAGGCCTGACCCTTTGCTCCGTCAGCTTTTATACTGAGCATGAGGCAGATGGGATGGAATACGCTGTTGGTCAGTTTTGGGTCACCTGTCCTGTCCGCTCCTCCCCGCAGGTGGGACCCCATTATGCTTTTCCGCTTCCGACCCTCCAACGTGGCAAATAACACAGCTGGTTGGCCTTGGGTGTTAGAACAATAAGTGTAAGCAAGAGCCTCTCTGCATACCATGTCTGGACATCAGCTATAAACATCGGTCTTATCACTCTGAGAGAGTGAACATTGTCTGCACAATATGCTGTTAATTTCAGTAGTTAAAAGAGGCCCAGCTAAGAAGCGAAGCTAATGAACAAAATTGGTCCTGTTTTACCTCAAACCAGGACAGAAGGTCATGGAACAGATCATCCTCAGTGCCATCACACGGCACATGCAGGAGAACAAGGTGATCAGGCCCAGTCAGCATGGGTTTGTGAAAGGCAGGTCATGCCTGTCAAACCTGATCTCCTTCTATGATGAGGTGACCCACTTAGTGGATGAAGGAAAAGCTGTGGATGTTGTCTACCTGGACTTTTGCAAGGCTTTTGACACCGTTTCCCATAGCATTCTACTGGAGAAACTGGCTGCTCGTGGCCTGGACAGGTGTACCCTTCGCTGGGTAAAAAACTGGTTGGATGGCCGTACCCGGAGAGTGGTGATAAATGGAGTTAAATCCAGTTGGTGTCCAGTGACAAGTGGTGTCCCCCAGGGATCGGTGCTGGGACCGGTTCTCTTTAATATCTTTATTAATGATCTGGATGAGGGGATTGAGTGCACCCTCAGTAAGTTCGCAGACGACACTAAACTGGGGGGGCGTGTTGATCTGCTTGAGGGTAGATTGGCTCTGCAGAGAGATCTGGACAGGCTGGACAGATGGGCTGAGGCCAATGGTATGAGGTTCAACAAGGCCAAGTGTCGGGTCCTGCACTTGGGTCACAACAACCCCATGCAGTGCTACAGACTGGGGGCGGAGTGGCTCGAAAGCTGCCTGGCAGAGAAGGATCTGGGGGTGTTGGTGGACAGCTGGCTGAGTATGAGCCAGCAGTGTGCCCAGGCAGCCAAGAGGGCCAACAACATCCTGGCCTGCATCAGGAATAGTGTAGCGAGACGGAGTAGGGAAGTAATCATCCCCCTGTACTCGGCACTGGTGAGGCCTCACCTCGAGTACTGTGTTCAGTTTTGGGCCCCTCACTACAAGAAGGACATTGAGGTGCTGGAGCGTGTCCAGAGAAGGGCTACCAGGCTGGTGAGGGGTCTGGAGGACAAGCCTTATGAGGAACGACTGAGGGAGCTGGGGTTGTTTAGCCTGGAGAAGAGGAGGCTGAGGGGTGACCTTATCACCCTCTACAACTACCTGAAGGGAGGTTTTAGAGAGATGGGGGCTGACCTCTTCTCCCACGTGGCAAGTGATAGGACAAGAGGAAACGGGTTCAAGTTATGTCAGGGCAGGTTTAGATTGGATATTAGGAAGCATTTTTTCACTCAAAGGGTTATTAAACATTGGAATGGGCTGCCCAGAGAGGTGGTGGATTCACCATCCCTGGAGGTGTTTAAGAAAAGGGTAGATGAGGTGCTTAGGGACATGGTTTAGAAGTGGGTGTTTTTAAATCAGGGTAGGTTAACGGTTGGACTTGATGATCTTAATGGTCCCTTCCAACCTCACTTATTCTATGATTCTATGATTCTATGATTCTATTCAGATAAGGACATCAACCAAGGTCTCTCTGGGACGGCACCCTAAATTTGAAGTTGTCATATATACTGATATAGAAAAATTTACCTAAATCCCTTCTTCTGAAGTAATTTTATATCACAGAAAATACTTAGATCTTCTTTGAAGCCTGAGTCTGTGGTATCCAAGTAGAGTACCCTCACAGCGGGGTACAGTGCCAGCCCCAGCTTGGCTAAGGATAGGTGTAGAATCATAGAATCGCTAAGGTTGGAAGGGACCTTTAAGATCATCAAGTCCAACCATTAACCTAACCTGACAAAACCACCTCTAAACCATGCCCTTAAGTACCACGTCTACCCTTTTTTTAAACATCTCCAGGGATGGCGAATCCACCACCTCCCTGGGCCACCTATTCCAATGTTTAATAACCCTTTCAGTGAAGAAATGTTTGCTAATATCCAATCTAAACCTCCTCTGACATAACTTGAATCCATTTCTTCTCATCCTATCACTTGTCACCTGGGAGAAGAGGTCAGCCCCCACCTCTGTACAACCTCCCTTCAGGTAGTTGTAGAGAGTGATAAGGTCTCCCCTCAGCCTCCTCTTCTCCAGGCTAAACAATCTCAGTTCCCTCAGTCGTTCCTCATAAGGCTTGTCCTCCAGACCCCTCACCAGCTTTGTAGCCCTTCTCTGGACACACTCCAGCACCTCAATGTCCTTCTTGTAGTGAGGGGCCCAAAACTGAACACAGTACTCGAGGTGGGGTCTCACCAGTGCTGAGTACAGGGGGATGATCACTCCTCTAGTCCTGCTTACCACACTATTCCTGATACAGGCCAGGATGCCGTTGGCCTTCTTGGCCACCTGGGCACACTGCCGCCTCATATTCAGCCGGCTGTCCACCAACACCCCCAGGTCCTTCTCTGCCGGGCAGCTTTTGAGCCACTCCGCCCCAATCCTGTACTGCTGCATGGGGTTGTTGTGACCCAAGTGCAGGACCTGGCACTTGGCCTTGTTGAACCTCATACCATTGGCCTCGGCCCATCGGTCCAGCCTGTCCAGATCCCTCTGCAGAGCCATCCTACCCTCAACCAGATCAACACGCCCGCCTGTGTCATCTGCGAACTTACTGAGGGTGCATTTGATCCCCTCATCCAGATTATTGATAAAGATATTAAAGAGAACTGGTCCCAGCACCGAGCCCTGGGGGACACCACTTGTCACTGGACACCAACTGGATTTAACTCCATTTACCACCACTCTCTGGGCACAGCCATCCAGCCAGTTTTTTACCCAGCGAAGAGTATACCTGTCGAGGCCATGAGCAGCCAGTTTCTCCAGGAGAATGCTGTGGGAAACGGTGTCAAAAGCCTTGCAAAAATCCAGGTAGATAAAATCCACAGCTTTTCCCTCATCCACTAAGTGGGTCACCTTATCATAGAAGGAGATCAGGTTTGTCAGGCATGACCTGCCTTTCATAAACCCATGCTGACTGGGCTTGATCACCCTGTGTCTGTACTGATAATGAAATACATGTCACACCCTTACAGCAGCTGCTCCTTAAGGTCACAGAAGTACCAAGTAGGATTTCTTCCCTAATTCAAGTGTTTTGTGTGCATAAATTATACCAGTCAGTGCAACTAAATCAATCTTTTCTCCCACAAGCTCTTCCATCCTTCTTCACTGGTATGTAGCCCAGGCCACTCAGGAATGTGAGGGAAAAAAAGAAAAAAAAGCTCTAACTTTTTTTCCCTGGATGCTGGTTCATGACTGTCATGCTGAGAAACCAAAACTACCTCCTTTCACTTATGCCAGCTCACTGAGTTCCCCTCTTCACTGCTAAAGCCATAGAGCCAGATTTTATCACAGCTATGCAGGTAAACCACCATGACTCCACTTAGTTTTCCTCTGCTACCCAGTTCTTCTGCAGCATTCAGTCTTCCTCATCTTGGACACTCTGGTTTTACAGATTTATACCATGATAATTAAGGGTAGAGCCTGAGTCTGTCTCCACTAAGGCAGGTTTGCTGTAAAAGCATACAGGGAATTGTACTTCACAGGGCAAATAGATTCTGTGTCCCTAAAGGATCCCACCTGAGACAGAAACTGTGCTTCCAATTCATCTGATTGCTACTGTTAAATGTTCATACCACTCCATTACACACATCTTAATTAATCTGCTGATTGTTCCTATACTCTCCCATATTAGGATACCCTCTCCTAGAAAACATTAGCTTATTAACCCCAGTCACTCCTCCTAAAGTAGTCCCAGAACAGAACATTGCCTACCCACTAAATGCCAAGGTGTTCATAATGTTCTGGTTTACCAAGAGGCATTGCAAAATCTCTCAGAAGTATTTGAGTAGAGGAATAACAACAGGCTCTTTCAGAAGCATCATTAAAACCAGACAAACCTTTCAATCCATTTAGCGAAGTGCCTGAAGGTTGCCTTTTCAGAGAGGGGAAACAGAAGTAAATACAGCATGCTGAAATTGAATACACTCAGTGCCACAGGCACCAGCCCTCTTGCACATCATTTGAGATGCTGATGTTTTTTCCTGTTTCCTCTTTTTCTTCAATCTATACTCAGTACATTTCAGGCTCGTGTGAGGAGGCATCATAATAGCCCTGGAGATTTTTATTTATTCCTGAGAAAGGTATCAATTGGGCAGCAGCCGAGGAAGTTCCCTCCGCCATCTGCTGAATGCCTCCCAGAAAGGATCACTTTCCTGCCAAGGGAAGGCAGTTCATAATTCAGCCCCACTTAAGCCCCTGCCATTTCTGCTGCGGACAACTCACAGGAACTGTCTGAGAAGGGGACTGGCTTAGGAGAGGGATAATGTCAGTTCTGAATAGGACTGAGATACCTTGTTCATCTCACAAGTCCCACCACATTGCCATTAGTAGGTAGGAATATTTAGTCAATGCTAGTGGTGAGCTTCAAGGCTGTGCCACCCATTCCCAAGAGCCACAGGAGTTCTGTTTCCAAAATCCCCTCCCAGAGCAGAGAATGCCTGTCCTGGAGTCCACAGGAGTGATGCTTCCCACTGGGCTTTCTCCAAGAAGAGGCCAAGGGAGGATGCACCAAGTACCAGAAGATGCTTGACTGTTGAAACAAATTGCCAAATCTCTCTCAGAATCCTGACCTCAAACTTGTCCCCTCTTCCAGTCTCCCACACTATGTAGCACACAGCCAGAGCTCTCAGCTGGAGCCTGTAACCTCACCATGCCAGTGTGCTCCTAGAAATTTTGTACAAAAAGTGACGAAAAATAGTAGCTCTGGCGTTGTTTTCTTCTTGCCAAGGCTTCCCATGTTTGGGGACGATTCATGAGCTGCAGGGGTTAATGCATTTTTGTGAAGGCAGGACTGTAAAATACAGCCCTGTAGCCAGACACCCATGGCTGAAGCAAGAAGGAAGGGAGAGAAGGAGGAGAAAGAGAAAGACAGCCTGTGGAGGATTGGATTTTTTCCACTCTTTCGCTTGTTTGTTCTAACTGCTTGGCTGGTTGGTTTTAGTTCCACGCTGGGGACTGGCACTGATTTTCTTTCATTGTGTGACATGCATTTTTAAATGAGTATTAAAGGTACTGAAAGCCTGGGGTAGGCTCTTTTTTTTTTTTTTTTTTTTTTTTTTTTTTTTTTTTAGGAAACTTTGTTTTTAATTCAAACTGAAATAAAACAAATAGTTTCTCTGCTTGCTAACTGAGCCCCAGATTTAAACCTCTACAACGACATGTTTAGCCAGTGAGCAGGCTTTCCTTGACCTCCTAAAAATGCTCCAGGAAGCCCAAAGACAGAGGTGAGATCTGCATTGCTGGGGCTGGTACTGCTGTCTCTCCAGGTTGCCCTCTGCTTCCTGCTGAAAAGCCTTCCTTACAGATTCCTCTAGCTACACAAAATTTTATCTTTCAGATTGAAATTTTCCATATCAAATGCTTATCCCAGGTTTGCTATTTGAGGAAAACCAAAGGAAAAGTGGTCCTTCCATTTCCAAAAATAGGCTAGACTAAAGAAGCTATTTGACCAATGTTAAGGAAAAAATAGTCACCTTTTTAAAAAGATCCAGCAAGTTCTCTGCTTTCAATGGACTTTAATTTTGATGAGAGGGGAAAGAAAAGGTTCCTTTCATGTCACATGCTGATTTTTGCCATACTTGTGAAAACCTAGACAGGTCGTAAGCTTTTGGAAAAAACGCAATTTACACTTGTTCAACAGAGACTTAATAGAGCTTTTTTTTTTTTAAAAAAAAAAAAAAATCTAAAATCCTCTCCTCACTGGGCCTTCTGTAGTCTAAGGGACTTTCTGTACACGTGCTCAAAGAACGTCTACCTCTGGACTAGGGAAGCAAGAGAAGGAGGCCTGCACCTCTTGGGTTTGCATCTCCCCTGATCCTGCCTGCTCCCCACACACAGGGATCACTGGAAGATGAGGCTGGCTAATTCCAAAGTAGTGGGAAAGAGGTGATCAGGGTGCATTGACTTGGGAGAAGTATGGGTTTGAAATGCTGCATGGGAGAAGAAAACTGGGAGGTGTGACACCCGGACACCTGGGCAATGAGTCTGGGACTTGCTGGGGCTGAAGGGAAGAAAGATGGAACAAGGAGCCAGAATGTGAGATAAATGGAAATGGATGAAAACAAGGGGCACAGGGTCCAGAAGTGGAAAATGGATTTTTCTAGATCCAGTGTCTGGAGCTTAGATGACACATCTGTGAGGCACATCCTAGCTTTGCTAGGTAAGAACCGGACTGGAACAAGGAGCCAGAAAGGCAGAAGAGACAGGGGAAGCTGAAAGAGACAGGACAAAAAAGGTAAGTGGTGGGAGAGAAAAACTGAGAAGTTCATGGTCACTAAACCATGCACTTTGGCAAAGTCTGGGCTTATTCATTACACAAAGTAAAGCACTGCAATATGGGGAAACGTCAGCTTGTTCAAGCAACCTGAATGCAGCCCAGTTTGCATAACCATTACAAATCACTCCTGAATGACATAATCAATGACATTTTTTCTTGCAGGACCCCCGTCTCATTCAGTGCACCATATGGACTGAACTGGGAATCAAACTTAGGTGTTTGGAAAGTGGGCAGTAACCAAGGAAGAGGTAAAGAATGGCTAGAATAAACAAGACAATGATATGGCTAAGACAACTGAAAGCTGTACTGCAAGGCTGGATTCATCCCTACCTCTGCACAAGGGTCATGGTGATGCCGGTATGATAGGATAGGATAGGATAGGACAGGACAGGACAGGACAGGACAGGACAGGACATTTCAGTTGGAAGGGACCTACAATGATCATCTAGTCCAACTGCCTGACCACTTCAGGGCTGACCAAAAGCTAAAGCATGTTATTAAGGGCATTGTCCAAATGCCTCTTAAACACTGAAAGGCTTGGGTCATTGACCATCTCTATAGAAAGCCTGTTCCAGTGTTTGACCACACTCTTGGTGAAGAAATGCTTCCTCATGTCCAGTCTAAACCTCTTCTGGTGCAGCTTTGAACCATTCCCTCACGTCCTATCACTGGATACCAAGGAGAAGAGATCAGTAAAATCTCTTACATCAGATTCTTTGCAAGCAGTCACTAAATCTATGTGCCTTATTTTCAAGATGCTTGACAAAAGCTGGACAAACCTTCTGGCTCCCTTTTTGGTTTGGTGGCAATTCAAAACAAAAATAAGTACTGTATGGAGAGCGCAATTTTGGCAAATCAGTAAATATGAAGTTTGGACTGCATTGAAACAAAACATATAGTTCAGCCCACCCTCTTTTGAATCGGAACATTTTCAAGCATCTTTTTTCAAATAAAAAGCAGAGACATATTGAAATTATAAACTAATTTGAATAAGAAATTAAATGTTTCATCTAAAATATATTGAAAGAAATATTTCAAATTAAAAATAAAATAGGGAAACAGTTTGGAGACTGTTTTGTTTTTCTCCTGGGTTCAAGATGATTTCTGCAAAACAAACAATTAAACAGGGTACAAACAAACAGCCCGTATTACTTGCATGTCACCAAATCTCCATTTCTACATTTCAAAAAATATCAATGAAAAATATTGCTCAGTCCTAGTTCAGATTTGGCGGGGGGCAGTTCGAGGAATTGCTGAATTGAAGTCAAAGAGAAATTTGCTTTGAACACAGAAAGCATTCTGTAATGATCAGTACTTTGAATAACGAGAATCTAGGTGTCTCAGATGGGCCATGAAAAATTAATAGACATTTTTGACCTTAATCTTGCTGCACCTCAGTTCTCCGCCTATACAATGGATTTACATAAAGCAGCTTGTGTCCTCTCATCTCTCAGGAGTAGGGTGAAAATCCATGAACTTCATGATGTACTGAGATACCGCCCTAACGTATGCCACAGATAACACCTTCAGATGAAGAATCCTCTCTTCTCAGCAGCCTGGGAAAGTAGGCACAATACAAAGCTTAAGGCTACACATTAAACAAGGCAAAGAAAACAAAATACTGAATCACTGCTCAGTCAGGAAACGTCACCTATCCTGCATACAGAAGCAGGCAGGGGTCCTATCTTGAAAGACAGCACGCAGTCTTGAAACCACTGCTCTGTAATGCATAGACACAAGAGTGCCAAATTAAGACTGCAGCCTTAATTCTAGCATTTTCTTATGTTTGAAGTGCTTGCCTTCGCAACCTAAATAATATTCGTTTGACACAGTTGTGTGTACGTAATATATGAAAGGCTCTTGGCTCGGGGGCCTTGGACTTCACAGAACATTGCAGCAGTCCCCCTGAGTTTTCCTCCCCAGTTATTTTCCTTCCGGCTCATACCAGTTTTGCAGCACTGTATTCGAGCCTGTCTTTTCGTCTCTCCATCCTTTACCACATGCCCTTCCTCAGACCTGCTTTCTGACCTCCAGCCACCCACCCAGCCAGCTCCCCTGTGCTGACTTTCATTGCTGCATTGTTAATTATTTGCTTGGGCAATCATGATCGTAAGACTCCAAGCACAGACAGAGGTTTCACTATGTTAGATATAAAGCAGCAAATGCAATTGTTAGAGGCTCCCAAATTTCAGGGCAGGATTGCAAGAGTTTAAGTGTTGGCTTTCTGCATTCTTCCCAGATCTAGTCCATGCTGCAAAGGTGCCTGCCTCCACCACTTGCTCCTTTGCGACCCTCCACCCAGTAACTGTACTGGTGGAAGGCAGAAAGAAAATCCTTGACTCATCACACTTGTCTCCAGTTGCAGTTCTCAGGCTCCTTCCAGCCCCAGGTCCCCTAACATTTTCACTGCTGTCCAGCTTCTGTGGTCTTGTAGTCTTTATCCATATCTCTTTACCTGAACAGAAGATGAACCATCCCCTACTTCTCACCGGAAGAAGACAAAAACTCTGGAAACTTCTGCTGGGGTAAAACCCACTTCAGAGAACTTCTGGTATGGTTTTTGTTCATCCTGCAAAATGTGCCCAAAGCCTTATGTAAAGACCGTGCAGGCAACATGTTTGCATCAAATGAAATAGAGGCACCATTTACTTTTCAGGATCAAAAGGCTCCAGAGACACTGATACCCCTTCTGTGTTTAGCCACCTCCAAACTCATAACCAGGATGGAGAATTCATAGAAACATAGAATGGTTCGTGTCATAAGGGACCTTTAAGGATCGTCTAGTCTAACCCCTGTGCCATGGGCAGGGACACCTCCCACTACACCAGGTTCCTCAAAGCCCCATCCAATCTGAACTTGAACACTTCCAGTGATGGGGCATCCACAACTTCTCTGGGCAACCTGTTCCAGTGTCTCACCACCCTCACAGTAATTTCTGTCTATAACCAATGATGTTATTCAGGAAGAAAAGCTTTTGAAGCCTTTGGAAGTCCCTGAGGGTCCCCATCAGGTCTGCTCAGTTCACAGTCACAACTGTTTTGCCTCTCACCTCCACCTGCCCTTGTAGCCCCTTCTTCTTTCCCAGTAAGTTCATGCCCTACTGTCACCTGGGACAATAGAGACACCCTAATACACCTAATTATTAGCACTGATTGGGAATTCCCCAGCAGTATATTTCTTGGCTAAAACTAACCTGATCTGTCAAGCCTGAAAATATTAGGGTGGGAGTAGGAGCTGATGTTTAAAAAAAAACCCATGCAAAGGCAAAAATTATTTGGAAATTGCAAAAAGGGGAGTACTTTAAACAAACAAACTAACTAACTAAAAAACTCAACCAAACAAGCAAAAAGTTTAGTGCTTTTTTAATTTCGAACTTTTTCTTTTCTACTAAGAATACGGGTCAGAAGTTGAAAAAATCAAAACAATACAAAAAGACCAATCCAATCCAAAACTCTTCTCCCTGGCACCACGACACCAGTCAGTGCAAGATTCCTCGTTCACTGACATCCCTTGTCCTGTCCTGTTGTAGATTAATGTCCTCCTCCTTTTTCTTATTCCCTTTCTCCCTTCCTCACTCTCTCTCCTGGCTCTCTCCTCTGGCTCTCCCTGATGAACAGTGAGCCGCAAGAAGCATTCCTGGGCTAGAAATTAACATATTAATGAAGAAAGAGCCTTGAAGAAGTGTTGAGAGATGGGTAGAAAACACAGAGACGAGGCAGGCAGAACAAAATAACAAAGGGAAGATATAATGAAGAAGGGACAGAGCCAAAGCACAAAGGGAGAAAAAAAACCGCTTTTCTCAGGAGCTTGTGCTACTTCAAACACTTCCATGGGAAGAAAAGATGAAAGAGAGGAAAGCAAGAGGGTGGGGAAAATGGGGTGGTTCTTGTGTTTTAAAGCAAGATTTAATATTTCTATAGAAAAGAATCACCTATTGAGGGAAGGATGAGAAAGATGGAGGATGAGAGCAAGGGAAGGACACAGGCACAGAAACAGGACGTGACTGGTAAGAACAGTGGGTTCATCCCTGGCAGTTTGCAAATCACCATGAGCATGGCGGCACAGATACGTCAGTACAATCTTAGGGCTTTGCCTATGAGTTATTGCCTCCCCTGCAACCCTTCTGTTCTTTCCTTCCACAATGTACTCCTGCAAGCCTGCCCCAAAATTACGTTGAAAAAGGAGAAAATGTCAATTAGAAAAAACTACTGTTGATCTGGCAAGCTCACAAGAGTCCCACTCCCAACCCCTCTCAGTGCTCTCTCAGGCAAACAGTGGGAAACTCATTAGGATCAGTGGGTTGAGGAGGAAGTAAAAAAATTGTTAGTTCAAACATCTAAGTACATGTTTAATCATCTGTTCCTCTACTTGACTACCTACCACTTACATCCTTGGTTAGCTGAAGAATATATTCTGAATCCTGCAGAATATATTCTAAATGTGCTCTTGCACCCACTGGCCAGAACAAGCCCACCACTTCCACGCCTGCTAACAAGACAAGAGGGTAAAAAAAGGATTCCTGACCTGAAGAAGGAACATGAGGAAATGGCATCTTTAGTGGTGAAATACACAGCAAATATTGCAAAACCAAGAGTTGTAAGGACTTGACTAGGAAAACAAGCTTTTTGTCATAGGTCTACACCGGTAAAGGTGTGAGCTGCTATCAGAGGGCCATTCCTGTAAAACAGACCTCCCTCAATTTATCACCATCTTTCACAGTTCCACCAGCATGTGCCACCACAGAAGAACTTGTTCCACAGCTTTCTGGTGGTATCAAACCAACTCCTTGACACCTTACCAGAGCACTGCTATACTGAGAACACCCACAACACCCTGAGGGCTCATGGTGTTCTGCAGCACCCTCCTGAAGACCTAACGGTTAAGTAAATAGCCACAGGCACAACAGCATATGTCTCCTTGACCAGCTTCACATCTCCTTTCTTCTATAATGGTGAGGGGAAAAGGACCGAGGACCTTTTCTCACTCAGCTGTGTCCAAATTAGACCCTTAGGTGCTACCACACAACTTTCTTTTCTGAGGCTTAAAAAAAACTTTCCAGCATGAGCCTCTGTCACAAATGTGACAAATTTATATGGCTGCTTTCCCTTGACTTCTCAGGCGACAACAGAAGGCTGCAGGAATTCGCTGGTGTAGGAGTCCCCGCTGCCCAGCTTCAGCAGAATGGCCACAGCCAAGGTCACAGCATCCATGCAGCTCTCCAGCTTTTGGCATTGCTGCTTTGACCTGTGGCAACTGAAAAGGTAAGCTATGAACCACACAGGGGAATAAACGGCAGTGCCACCCACAGCCCTCCCACTTGGGGAACCGGCTGTGCGCTTAGCTCAGCAGTAGCCTGCATGCCCTTCACAGCGAGTGCTGTGAAACCAAGCCCAGTGATGCTTTTAATTTCCCCAAGTGCTCCACCTTCTGCACTGCACCCCCACGCTCCTTCGCTGCCTTTCTGTCAGTGCCTTTGTCCGGGGACCTGCTTCCACACTACCAACTGATGCCTGTGACGGAGGTTTCGGAGCTGCCACAGCTGAGCACCGAGAGGCAGGATTCCTTCTCCAGGATTTGTGAGGATCCAGAAGTTGGTGGCAAAAAGCGAGGCAACCAGCAACAGCGAAAACCAGCCAGATCCCCAATGGAAGATGGTAGATGCCTCTCACCTGAGCAGCTCTGCCCTCCCCTGTGGCTGACCCTGCCCCTGAATGACTACATACCCTCCATACTGACTTACATGGTACTTCCAGTGCCACTCACTGTTGGGAGTGCCATGCTCTTCTCATTTGGCTCTCTCGTTCTGCCAAACTTCCTTGTTAAGCAATTTCATGGAACTATAATAAACTATTCCAAATCAATTTCACAGCATTGCTAAGCTTGTGCCTTCATCAATTCAAACTTGAGCTTTCCATGAAAAATTGCTTGGAGAAAAAAATACAAATCAGTAAATTAAGTAAACTTCTCACTCTAGCCAGTCAAACTGGGGCCTTTTCCAGAACTAGCATCTTTCCACAACCACCAGAGAAACTGTGACTTGGCACCATCTCCAAGGTACTTGTGTCATCTAACCGGTAGTCTCACATTGGCAAAAAGCAAGACCTCCTCCTCCTCGTAGTTACATTAAAACCAAAATAGATCTGCAAGAAGAGCTCCCCCAGTATCTCAACTACACGCCTGCAAGGAAAGAGAAGGAAAAGGAAACTGAGATGAGGGCAGCAGAACACGCAGAACCCTGAAAGATCAGTCCTGCTGCACCTCCTGGATCTGGGCAAGTCAAATGCCGGGAAGCCCAGCATCCCACACTCTCCCCCAGAACAGCTATTTGACACAAATACATACTAGGCACACTGAAGAGCAGTTGCTAGATGTTCAGATTTATTCAGAGGCTGTAAGTATCTGTACTTTGCACCTCAAAGTCTTCACAGTCCCTTGGTGTTGCTGGAGAACATTTCGTCATGGCTTAAGTACCATCTCTTCTAAGCTCTCACCATGCCACACGTCACCACTCAGATGCAGAAGAGTAGTGTCAGCATCTTTGAGAAGAGGGTGGAAAGCATTTCTTGCAGTAGTCTGTGTTTGAGGTACCTCATGTCACTCACAGGGCTTAATCTGCCAGTGATGCATTATTTTAAAGGGGAAGAAAGCAATGAAGAACATCCTTTTGGGGGGACTATCTTTTATTTATGCCATCTATTACCTATGTGGCTGCATCCTCCCAGAGCTTCAGTGAAGTCAACCTTTTTGCTCCCCAGCCAGTTCTGGTTATCATTTGTCTATACCCAGCAGCAGTACACAGCAGCCTTGTTGGACATCTCCCTCTGCTCAGGGCTGAGTTTCCAGGGGAAATAAGCAGGTAATCAGTGTAGAAACTAGGTACATCTGCCCAAAACATGTAATGGCCTTGTGATGAAGGTCTCTGAAAGCAGATATCATCTGCTGGTAAAGTCTGCATGCTGGAAAAGCTGCCAACCTCCTTCCTGAAACCACTTCTGGAACTGCTGGCTCCCTGCTTCACACCGGCACACAAGAGGCACGTGTGGCACTGCCGCTAATCTCTTGTGCTTATTAAACAGCCCCAATGTCTTGGCGAAAATCCACCTCTAGCAATTTCATTCTGCCAGCTGAAATTCCTCGTGCAGCTCCAGTGAGGTGCGGTATTCATCTCCACTTCATACTATGTGCTGTTAAACAGTTGCTCTATTTCACCCCAGAGATGGCTGAATTTTAGCGGTGAATTAAGCCATCCCTTTCTACTTTGTAAAGTGCTTTGGAATTGCAGATAAAAGATACTACAGCCTGTCATAAATAAATGTAAGATGCTGACACTGCTACTGGAGGTAGCCATCTTGCTGAAAAATTATTTCATTTGTGACACTAATAATACAGGGAAGAACGCCGGGCAAGACACTGAAAACTCATTTCCATCTCGTTTTAATACAGCTTCAAAAACCAGAAAAAAAGTCAGCGTCGAGTCAGCATTTGTGCGTTTTTAACCACTGTCAGGCCACAGAGATTCACAGGTTTTTAGTCCAGTGTAGCAGCCCTCTTCCACCCTGGCCACACCATCAGTGGGTGAACTCTTCATGCTATTACCTGCCATCTCACCAGATCCTTAACAAAGACCAACCGCGAGTTCACAAAATCTGTTTTTTCAAGCATTTCTCATGGTGCATTACTGCAGAGGGGAGCTCTAATCACCTTACAATCTTTACTCAATCAAGACAGGTGCGGAGACCTGTTCAGTGTGATATAGCAAGCTCAGAAATCTCTCCACAGGGGTGGAAAAGAGCTTTCTTTGTAGGAAGATGGCTGGCAGCATTCAGTCTGATTGATCGTTTCAAGGGCACTATGGTTAGATTTTAATATTCATTTTATATTAAGGTGCTTGCAGGCTTGAGTAGGGACATTTTTGTTACTTAAATCAGGAAAGAATACACTGCAGGAATGATAGACCAGGTAATGGACTGGACAAGCTGACAGGTCTCTGCCATTTCTATTTTCTTTGTTAGTATTTCACTCACATTTAAGCATTTTAAATACCACATTTCTAGATTATCTTTCATTCAAATACTTTAAGAAATATAGTGCTCGGTGAACGTACAACACAAAAAAAATGACACTAAGGTAACTTACACCGCATTCAAATGTTCATATTCAATTCAAAATCAAATTTTCTAACCTTAAAAAAGCAGGAATCTCTTGTCTAACACTGCAAACCAATTTTTGAAGTTTGAAGTGAAGCTAGCTTTGACTTATTTGTCCACACCAACAGAAACCCTACTGCTGGATAATTATTTGAAAGCAGAACAAATGCATTCATTTCACACTCTCATAACTCAAAATTGGATGAACAGGGTTTTTTTTTCCTCAGAATTTTCCAAAATGTTCACCTTGGACTAGAAATGAAAAAAAAAAAAAATTGCAACATGAAAAAAAATGTATTTTAAAAATTACAGCTACTTGAAAATAGGCCAGTGGAGAGGTCTGTGAGCTGCAGAGGGAGGTCTGGATTCTGCACAGGTAACAGGTGTTCAAAGCCACAGTTTGGTTTAGTCCCTTTGAGATAGGCATTCAGCTGCCCCACAGATGTGCAGATCCACATTTTCCCAAAATTTGGATGCAAGACTGGAGCACACCCTTAAAGCAATGATTTTGAGAGGAATTTCATGAGCAGCATGTAGTCAGGAGTGCTCTAAGCCTTGATTCAGCAAAGCACTTAACTGTGAGCTTAGCTTGAAACGTGCACAACAATTTCTTAGACGAAGTGTATACGGCAAAAACCACCGAATGGCAGGTGCCTCTGGAGGGGAACAGACCAGCTGTTTGACATGGCTCAGCTCCATCACACCCGGGTGTAGGACAGAAAGGGGAAAAGAATATCCCGTCAGAAGCTAAACCGCAGGAACGGTGTTAAGACTGCAGAACGTAACAAAAAAAAATCTCGTCCTGGACACACCAGGGTTAATGCCTCGACTCTCTGCCAAGGAGGGCCATCTGATAATTATTTTTTTTTTCCTTTTATTCATGAATTGCTGTCAACGGTGAACGCTGTCGCAGCCCTCCCACCCCCCCGGGAGGGAGCCACTAGGCGGCGAGCTGGGCTGGTGTCTTGTCAAACCGCATCGTGAACCCAAATTGCATCAAAGAGAAGAGAAGAGAAAGCTGCTCCACAGTTGCACAGGGAGCCATAGCAACGCGGCAGTTCCTATTTTTAAAAACTTGAAAGATAGTAAGAACATTAAGTCTGAGGGGAGAAAAAAAACCACCAAAAACTACCATGCTTCTATCAGAAAGGGGAAAAAAAAAAAAAAGCACATGTTCCTTACAGGCTCTAGTGATGAAACCGCATATGGCTAACCATCGATTTGCAGGTGTGCAAGTCAGAAAATATCCACAGCCTCAACAAGCCAGTCCCTGAAGGAAAGAGGCTATTTCTCACCTTCCCTCCGCTGATCTGCTAAAGCAGGTTTTCAAATTCCCTGGGGCACTTTAAAACCCACAGGACCCCAACTGCATTTTGTGATCGGGGGAAGATGCTGCTGTAGCTGACGCTAAACCACAGCTAGAGCTGGGTTTGTGGTTTCGCACTGCTTCCTTCAGCTCCACCACAGAGGAAGGATTTTGATTCGCTTTTCATTAAAAGCGGAGAGAGCCTGAATGCACAAGTTAAAGCATATTGTCACCAGCAAGTGAAGTTGCCACGGTATTAACACTAATTGGACTTGGCTGCGGAGCAGGAGATGTCTCAGAGGGCTGGAAGCAGAACATGGACATTTTCCCATCTGGAAACTGATGGCGCATACCAAAATTCATTCCCAGCTGGTGGATTTTGGAAGCCTTTATGAAAGGGTCTGTCCTCTAATCAAAAGATAACCCTTGCCAAAAACCCATCACTCCACTTGAACCCTCCCATCCTATTTTAATTGCAAAGAGGATGAAAAATCCAGCTGTCCACACAGAACAAGTGCCTCTTCTCTCCCTCAGACAAAGCCCTGCTCTGCAGGACCAAGGCATCCTGTGGCGCCTGCTGAGGAACAAACATTTTTGCTCCCCCATCACCACCACCATATACTCCCTTTGAAAAGCCAGGGGTCTGCAGTATCTTAACAGCATGTTGAGTTGGTTTGATGTTAGACCGTCCTCTGCAAGACAGCCGTGCCTCCCACTGCCCAAGCAGCACTGCTTAAGGGCTGGGCAAAGCAAAGACAACAGCCAGGCACAGACCATGCCCTTCTGCATTGGGCACCCTGGGCAGCCCACCCGTATGGGGGACGTTTGGGTCAAGAGCATCCCCCTCAGCATCCCCCTTCAGGGGACAGAGAAAAAGGAGTGAGAGGAAGCCAACACTGCCCCCGAGATGTGGTGACACACGGATAAATGCTCCCCCCACCCACTGCTCACCTCCTGGGCAGGTGGTGTGACCAACCAGTAGCCCCAGGGTTACAAACCCGGCACCTTTCACCAGGGCTGAACAACCACAACAGGGATCAGTGCACACAGGACAAATGAAATGCAAGAGGCGACACAAGGCAGGGAGGAAAAAAAAGAAAGCGAGGGTGGTATGCAAGCAGCAGAGAGTGAGGTGATGTATAACAGGGGATGCAGGGCAGCAGAGAGACCCCAATGGAGGCGGGAGGCGCGGGCCAGCCCCAGCCTCCAGCTGCTGCTGGAGCGATGACAGGAACAAGCAGATTTCAGCAGCAGGGATCTCTAATCCATCAGCAGCACTCACGCCACGTGCTGCCAGCTAGCACCAGCCTGACGGCAGCTGGACACACCAACCAGCAGGAACATAACGAGCTGCTAACAAGACACTGGCTTAACGGCTCCGAAAGGTCAAAAGTTACATATGCTGCCTCACCCTCCAAGTTTCTGAAAAGGGCAATTTCTGCATCCGTGGGAACGTGCCATTTATACCTTTTCTCCCCTCCTCCCCGGAGTTAAGAAACAAGTCCCAGCACCACGTTTCCCACTGCCGGAGCAGGGCTTCCCAGCCAGCTGCCAAGCAGGTATATGCAGCCCCACCAAAGCCAGCGAGACCTTAGTGCTGGCCAGTGCTCCTGTCTCTTAGCACGAGGTTAACTCGACAGTCCTACGAATGGAGAAAGGGTGACACAAATGCTCATTTCCCTGTTCCTGCTCTCAACTCCCTTGCTGCACTGTGTGAAGGTGTTGTGGCTCACTTGGCAAGGAGACAACACAGAGTGGCTCCATGGTAGTACCTGCAAATGACATATGATGATCCCTGTGTCCGATGTGGCAGGCGATAGCTGCCGTGACTGGAGAGGATAGGGCAGGAGGCCCTATCCCTTATCCCTCCCTCCAGGAGGGTGGGAGAGGCCTGGAAAACAAGGCAAGGAGCTGCCTGGGCTGACCTTGGCACTTGACTGGGGGAAAGCAGGTCCAGGATGTTATGGGCATGGTGCTGCTGCCGGGTGTCAGGGTGGCACAACACCCTGAAGAGGCACTGCACCTTTCCAGGGATACATATCACCCCTATGGTCTTGAGTCTTCAGGGAAGCAATATACTTGTAAAATCCTATTTCAAGCACTTTCTCTGCTCTCTGACTCACTGTTCGGCTGTCTAAGCCCCAGCAATTCCTAGTTTCCACCAGGGGAATGTGGCCACATGAGAACAGAGGTTGCCCTGAGTGTTCCAGGGCAAAGAGTTTCCAACCATTCATCAAGGACTCTTTTGCATTTCTTAACCGGTTGGCATGGAAAGCTCCAGATGAAAGTTAGTATTTCCCCCAGAGTGGAAGTATCATGTCCAAACAATGCACCAAGCTAGCTTGCCAGCTGTTTTCATATTTGAGGAAACTGAGGTGCAGAATTGAACCTACCTTTGTTCCCCTCTTTGCAAAGGCAGTATAATTCCACATTTGTATTTTCATTCCAAAGCAAATGCTTCACTGCACTTTTTATTAAAATGAAATCTGGTGTGTGCAGCCTGGTGTTAAATGAGAGACTATTAAAGCCAATCAGTGGAGAACTCATTAGTAACCCTACAACAACAAACCAGTAGTTATGGCCCAGCATTCACAAGCAGCCATGACAACCAGTAGGAAGAACCCAGGTCTCATTGAAGGCTATAATAAAAACACAGCTTATGTAGACCGACTGTGAATATCCATACAAAACGGCTGAGCCTCTATTCCTCAAATATGTGCCAGAAATCATATTCTTTTCTCATGACTCATCCCTGAATTCCACTCCCAAGAATGCTCCTGTCATTTAGTTATTTCTTCCCATTTCTAAAATGTAATGAGAAGCACCGATCCCGAGCTCAAGGAAATCTGTCCCATCAATTAAAATAACGAAATAAGCAGAAGGCTGCCTATAAACACATCCACCTCTGCCCACTTACTCCTCAGCAGCCACGTGAAAGGAGAATAGATGAGCTTTGCAGAATGCCTAGAAGGTTAGCATCTCTCCTTGGAAGGACCAAGAGGGAAGAACTCCACATCTGAGCATCTCTTCAGAGGAAAACTCTGTTAGAAACTCCATCCCAAACTTTGTAATCTTCTTATCCGGTAGAAGAGAACAGAAACCACAGTGGTTTGCTGGGTGCCCAGGAGAACACCGGCCCTTGAGATAACTATAAACTTGGTAGACTGGAATATTCAAACCAGATTTCTTTCCAGGATAATGAAGGAATAAACGAACAGGTAATTATTACAAAAAAAAAAAAAAAAAAAAAAAAGAATTAAAGAGTGCAATTGAACTGGAAAACAGCATTTGGATATTTGGACTCCAAGTGATCACCTAAGCCTATTATCAACATAAATTGAGATAAATCCCTCACTAGAGGAAAACTTCCTCAAGAATCATTCGAAAAGAAAACTAACGATCCTGTAGAACAAATCTTTCTCAAAGTATCATTTTCCTACTATTTAGTGGAGTTATCTCACCAGTGGGCTCATTTCTAGGACAAAATCTGCAATGTTCAATGGTCGTGATCATATTTCTGCAGTTCCAGTCTAACACAAAGGAGAACCAGTTTCAAGACAGACAAGAAACAGTTGCTATGAGACCATTATTAATACAAGAAGATGCAGACCAAACACCTACATTGGCAAGAAATGGCATTTAGATAAAAGTCCATCTTGTTTCTTTTTGTGCTTGCAGCCATACTTCAAACAAAACTTTGTTTGCTCAAGCTCTTGCAAAAACGAACAAGTGTCAACGTAAGAAGGGGGAAAGGCACACAGAAACTGAACTTTCTTTCTAAACCTGAGCAACATTCAATTCATTTCCTCCTTACTCCATTATACACCCAGATCAACCACCAACTGAGACCACGTTGAGCAGGACCATTTGATTTTAGCTGCATTCAGAACTACTGCACTTTCAGAAAGGGAAAAAAAAAATAAGAAATGGTCAGGGTTCAAAGGCAGATCTTGAGAAATGACTAATTCACAGTCTTAGTGTATAATGTGCCCCAGCTGAACTAAATTACACATTTTTTTAGTTGGATGTGTCACTCTCTGAAGAATAAAACGGGAAAATTCCTTTATCGCACTGCCTCCCAGCTATGGGCTTGAAGCAAATTGGACCACTTTGGATTAGCTTCAAGAGTTTCTGAAACACCAGCTACATGGTGATGTATTATCTGAGGTCACATACACTTTGCAGTCTCCCCAGACATCAAGCCCACGTACATACATTTCTCTATTCTGTGTAGGCATGCGGAGGGGGAACTGTAAGTTACAGATGGCTGAATATAGTATTGCCGCGTCCAGGGCAAGACTAAAATTAGTTTTCCAGAACCTTCAGTCCAATCCGAAGTGAGCTACACCGTGTCCCAGACATGCAGGTATTGCTGCTGCCTGATGTGCTCAATGCACAAGTGCTGTGGGATCTTAGTAGGTGGAAGGGGTCAGGGAAGGTATGAAGCAGCCAGGTCTGCAGAATCTGTAATACCCCAGATAGACAAAGCATTTCAGGAGAGATTTAAAGACCTGAGATAGACAAAGTACATCAGGAGAGGTTTAAAGCTTAGCACATAGTAAATTCCAGCGAGTTCAAAGGGACTTGAAGGTATGAACACAGATTACAGACATTAATCTCTGTGGGTTTTTTCAGTGAGGTGAACTCACATCTTCATGTCTGCTTCTTTCCACATCTTGTCCATCTCCTCTGCCTTTCCTCCTGCCCAGACTCCAGGCTGTGAGGCTGAACTTGAAGCTATCACACTTCTATTGAACTTTTGGATTTGTAAAACCGATGGCTTATTTTGGACACCACTAGCTTTTTTACATCTATAGGTGCCTGAAAGTAATTTCACTTAAGCAGAAAACTAAGCACAAAAATCAATGAAATAAAACTTTTTAACCATCTCACTTGGAAGTACAGAGAGGGTGGAAACATTTGTGGGGGGCAGAACCTCCAGACTGGCAGAGCACAGGCCAGCACCATGCGAGGCCAAGAGAATATTTGCACTGTGGTCACAGAAGCAACCACAACACCATGTAATTATTTCTGAGCTAGCTCAGGTGCCTGCAGCAATCTAGGCAGTGGCAGAATGGAGCTTGGCATGGACTAATTGACTCTGCGTCTCAGTGAGACTGATGTCGGTATCCAAACGAAGCTGGGTATATCTACATGTATCTGTAGTCATTCCTGTGAATGCTGTACCCAAAGCAGACAAGGGAGAAGGAACAGCATGATTTGGGCCATGAAGGTGAGAAGAAAGCTAATATCTTCAAAAGTGATAAGAACTGCTTTCATGTGGGGTGGCCAGGCTTCAGGGCATATCTACACTGCACAACTGTACTGTCATATCCAGACATTCAAGAGTCCCTTAGCTGGCGACTTCTATACAATGCAAAGAAGTGCTACGCAGACAGATTTTGTTGGGTCCTCAAACAGTGTAGCTATATGGGTGTGATGTTATGCACAGGCTAATACAGTGTCAACAGAACTAATTAGCAGAAGGTCTCTGCAGAACACTGCATCACGTAGCAGGGGACAGTATTTTGTTTTCTAGGTAACTGCTGAAAAGAGACAATACTCCCCCAGAAAATCCCTATTCATTTGGAAAGGTAGAAAAACAGCCTGCTTTTATGCTAGTTCTGATAATTTTATATGTGTTAAATATATTTTCTCTGCTTAATCGTTCCAGGGATGAATCAATAGAGCAGCAGAAAACGAAACTCCTTACCCCTAAGCCTAGCTAGGAAGGAAAGCAATAAAAGCTTTGGACACCTTTGGTGGTTCTAAGGCTTGCAGACAGCAAAAAGCCAATATGGGGAATAAGAAGTAAAGGCAATAAGACCTGATAATATGCCAGTAGATCATACAGACAAAGAACAAATAGAAGATAGCATTACAGGTAATATAATGGGTCAAAGAATAGACTTCTCTTTCGGTCCCCAGCTTTCAGGAAAAGCAAAATCTGCTTTCTTGTCCACCAGTCCCTCTACCTGCCTAGGACAGTTGACAGTGAGGGGTCACAGCACACAAACCAATTTATCACATTTACACTGTTCCATGATTCATCATGACAAATGAACAAAGACGCTAAGCTCTGTGCGGCCACCTCTCCTGATGGCTACTGTTTGGATTCCCCTTGTCCTACCACAAAGAGACCAACTTGCCCAAGGATTTCATATATAAAACATCGGAGAATGACAGCTGAGAAGGTCAGGGGGCATCTGGCTAATTGCAGATCCCATGACTAATTATCTGGGTTGCTTAGTGACACACTAAAAATCCAGCTAGGACAAAAAGGAAGATCTAGTAATCAGAGTGCTGTTCTAGAGGTTGTTCCACTGCAGGCTTCCTCTATGACCTTAAACAGGCATCTTAGCACTGTTCCCTAAGAAAATCTAAACCTGGATGATGTTTATTCAAATAGGTTTTCCCTGTTTTTAAATGCCCTTTTCCATCTAGAAAAACTTTCTGTTCTGACGGAAGTGCCTATTTACAGAGTTACAGACCCATTCATGCAAAGACACACCAAGAAGTTCAGCGCTGTTATAAAAGCAAATTATTGTTCATCGAGGGGCACACTCAAATTTTTGCACTATGCCTTCATTGTTCCTTTTCCTCATGCTGGTTTGCCCCCCTGTGTTTTATGGAGGCTTTCTAAGGGGGTGACAGTATTGGCACTCATGGTGCGCAGCAATGTGAGTCCCACCATCAGCACGCCTCCCCTTGCCCAGGTTCTGGCCAATCCCACCCACTGATCCAAAGCACCACATACCCTACCAGAATTATTCTGATCTCAAAGGCCCTCTCTGACGCCTTTTTTATAAGGCTGGCCCAGCCCATTGCCTTACCTGTTGAGCATGTTGGACTGGTATATCCTTTTCTCCTGGGTGTTGTAACAGCTGCTCTTGGGCTCAGGGATGAAGCTGTGTTCAGACAGCATATCAGAAGCAGCCGTGGTGATTATGGCTATTCCATCCCTCACTCTGGCAGGAAGACCGTAGTCCCATTCATCATATGAGACAGAGATGAGCCCGGTGGGGAACTCAGATGGCACTGTGTCTGTATCCCCTGCCACCAGGCTGGGCACGATCCACGTGTAACCATAGCCTGTCAGACCCACAGAGTTGGCCACCTCAAAAATGTAGGTGGCCTCTTCCTTTGTACAGTAGAGGAGGATAACAGGACTTTGGAGCTTCTTGAGCTGGTTCTGGATCTTTGAGTCCCCATCGTCCAGGGACATGTCCAACAGGAGAACCTCCTCCAGTTCCCAACCCACAAAGCTGTGCTCAATGGTACTGCGGATCTTGTTCACAAAGTCCTGGTAACCAGGGAAGTAAGTAGTGACAATGGAGAAGATGTACCAGTCATATTCTTCCATGATGTTGAGCATGACAGAAGCTTGCTGTTCTATTGATGGGCCAAACTGGAAGAACATGGACGACTCATCCTAGAATAGGAAGTCAAAGAGAGGAAGAGAGAGAAAAAGAAAACAAGAATAGGTCAAAGGAAATAAACAGCATTCCTAGTCAACCCATTGAGCATGGAGGGGGAGGCACGCAGTCAGACAATTCGTGTCTTGGCCAGAGCTTAAGCATTTTTAAGTTTTAAAAATTTAAAATTTAAGTGAAGCAAGTGGGAAGGAAGTAAAAGCCTTTTTATGGCCAGCTGTCCTTACTTTATTTTTAAAGGCAGGTTGCTGAAATTACTTAAAGGTTTCAAATGTTAGGCATGATTCTAACAGACAGGGAACAAGCGGTACACAAGTGAGAACAGAAAAAGACAATATGTACAAAATATTCCATGGCTGCAGAAATTAAGAGCTTTAATCCTGGGATTATCATAACATTATATGTAGTACAAACAGGATACACAGCAGCTTTGATATTGATTTAGTTTGGGACAGTCACTCTAGTTTGAGCATCCAGACTGAAATACAACTAGAGTAGGTAAAACCATTGGACACAAATAGCTCTGAGCACCTCCACTGCAAGCTCCGCTCAAAGCAAGCAGTAGCACAGACTGCTACAACTGTGAAGGCTCAGTCTCAGAACAATATAAAACATACTAAAATGGAAAAAAATAAAATTCTAAACTATCGTGGGTTTTGTTTATACCATGTTTTAGAGAAATGTCAGCTCAATATTTCTCTTGGTATTGCTTTCATACCCTTCTACCATATCAAGCTCATCTTTGCAAGAATCAGAACTTGTATCATTTTATAACTTCTAAGACTCCAATGGAGTTTTGTACAGATCTCGGCTCTCCCATGGCATAGTGTAAGCCTTTTTTGCCCTGGAAATTCAAAAGACACCAGGCTTTCAAATTGTGACGGACCCAGTAAAATCCAAACGCCTGCTTTTGCCCAATTCATGATGGAAAGGAATGGAAAAAGCATTTGCCAATATGCTCTCTTATGGATTGATCTTCTGTCTTTTAAAATCAACTGCAAACTCCCACTGACTTCTGTAGAGTAGGATTAGATCACAAGCAATCAAAAAAAAAGGCAGAATTAAATTATATCTCTCTGCAGAGATTCCTATTACAATAAGAAATTTCTCCAAATCCAATCACCACTTTTAGGAATGAGATAGCAGCCCCGCCTTCTTTCATAAGCCAGAAGAGATGAACCAGAAATACAAAAGGAGGTAGTCAGAAGTTTTTGACCTGGGGAAACTCATTGTGCAAATGTCCCAAGACATTAGCTCAAGATATTCCCATTTAGAACAGCTCTCTACCAAATTCACTCTCCTACAGCCTGGCAGGTAAAGCTGTTTTTCAGCAGGGATGTCAGTTAATCATCCATCCATTGATTCACCCATCCATCACTTCTTTAGTCATGGTTTTGATTACCTATAACCATTTTCTCTGTTGGCATAATATGCCATAGCTCCGCAACTCCAGAAAAAAAAAAAGCTCTGATCCTGCATCCACCCTTAAGCTGTTTGTTCTTCTTTCCTGAACTCCCTATGGGTCACATCCTATGTGTGACCATGAAAGAGTCCTTGCTCCCAGATGCCTATGCCTCTCCTATGAGGTTTGGTGATTAAAGTCTGTTCACTTCCTCCACACAGCTCACCACCCACTTGTGAAAGTACTCTTAAGGCTGCTTTTTGCTCACTGGAAAAATAAACGTACACAAAAAGAAAAAGGAAAAGAAGGCCGCAACAAATTGGAGACAAGTTAAAAAAACAGAAGCAGCAACTGAGCCTCTCAATCTGTGGAAAACAGGTCATACTTTCTATGACTGGAATTCACCCCCTTCTCCCAGAACTGCGCTCAGGAAAAGAACTTACTCTTGCAATAAAAAGATACTTTTTATATTTCAAGCTTAAGGAGGAAATCAGAAAAGGCAAAGGAAAGATTCAACTACTGTCATGGCACCTGCCAGAGTTTGAAGAAAGCCTGAATAACCATCTCCGATACCCTTCATTGCACTGTGCCTTTCAAAGCCGCTTGTAGCAAGCTGAATGCTAGAGTGCGAAGACTCAGCCTTACTGTAACATGAAAAGGCAAGACAGCTACACTGATGACTAGTATTTATTTTTATATTAAATTCAACAAAAGCTTTTCTATACTTATGCATAAGAACCTCTGAATTGATTGTGAATTTCCACAGTTTCTAGCAGAGAGTCTAAGATCTGAAGGACCTGGCTATTGAATTACAGGAACATTTGACACACAGCATCTCGAAGTTTTGTCTGAAAAAATACTGTATGCTTTCCTCAGTGACAAATAGGGGATGGGATATGGTAAATCCACTAGTATTTCAAGGCTGCATACACACACACGCAGGGCTTAGTAGGTGTGATCATGCGGGAGGTACTGCCTTCCCTGTGATTTTAAACAGGGTCAGATGCTCCAGCTAAAGTGCCCGCGGGCAGTTCACACCACACAAGTGCACAGCCCAACCGTTGCAGGATATTCAGCCTCAAAGACTTGGGGAGAAAATTCAGAACTCCTCACTAACCAGAGTGTATCAGAACATCAAAAATCAATACACCAAACAGCTTTATCGCAACCCAGCTAAACAATTCCCCTCCACTGAGAAATGGAAGCACCCCTCCTTAAATCAAACAGCACAGACTACTTGGCTGTGCATGTAATAATTGCTCTTGAGAAACTGCTTGCATTTTTATTATAGAAGCAGAAAGAAGAGGCAACTTGTATTCAAAATGAGAGCATTAAGGAGGTGCAAGCCAGTCCAGCTTTTGGCTTGCCAAGATGTCTCTTGGCACTTGATCACCCCAATACTTGGGCTAGCCAAATGTTCTTCATTCCCTAACCAACTCAGCAATCGGAAAAGAGAGGGGCGAGCAAGGAAGGACAGAAAACAGCACAGAAGAAAGTGTCCCTCTCATAATAAATCAGGAGAATTGCTGATAGAGCTGGATGGGAATCTCAGTGAGTGCCTTTTGGGGAACAAAAACCGAACCAAGTAAAATGCCTGAGAGTCACAGTTTCACTCCTGTCCTTATTCTTGACCACACCTGAAGGAAAGTCAGGGAAAAAGAGAAGGAGCTGAATCGACAAAGAACCACAGGACTATCGGAGCAGGAATTTGACCTCACTGTGGTGTCACACTGAAAGCTTTTAAATTAGGAGATATATCTAAGGGGGTTTTACCATTTTCACATGCATATACCCCCTAGAATCGTTACTGTTTTGTTACAGTTTAAAACCCAAAAAGGAATATTTTACCCCTCCAGACATTAAAGGTTTTTACAGAACATTACAAGCTCCTATTTTTCTCCTGCAGAGATTTCACATTCTCCAACTCCCTTTTTCACCTTGGAATAGCCAGAACATGGTTCCACATTGCCACTGGGAGACACATTTAAGTTCAGGATAGGTTGAGATTGAAGCAGAAGTCCCTTATATTGCATATCATCCAGGTGAAATACAATCCTCCGGCTACAGGAGAAAGGTTGTCTTTCTCCTACAGCCCTTTCACCTGCAAGCTCAGGCTTTCCATAGCTAACTGCTGCAAAGAGACAGCAAGATGCTGCAGGGTGTCCCTCAACCAGTCTGAAAGAGTAGAAGCTCCATTACAGGATCTCAATGCCTCCAGAGATCCTAGTACTCCCCCGCTGTCACCCTGCAAGGTCAGGGATCCGTGGTTTGCAGAGCTGAGCTGGAGGTGGAGCCGATCAATTGACACAGCACCACTCCCCAACTGACAGATGGCTTCCCACAGAAAATCTGCTCTGAGTTTACCATTGCTGTGACAAGTATTGCCTCCTCCTCCTGCACGTTTAAGCCCTCAGATAAGAAGGCTGGATTGCACATGGTGAAGGTGCAAAAGCACTCACCGTGAAGCCTTCTCTTGGAGACTGGTGGCTGGTGTGCTCCTAGGTGGATGGATAAGGATTTGCAGAGGTGGCACAAGGTTTAGAGAGCAACGAAGTATTATTATCACCACTTCTAAGCTGCCTGATACCTTCTGTACCTCAGGGGAAAGTCCACGCAGATATTGCACAAAGGCCAGGTCTAACCCACACCTCACCAGAGATGCAAGCCCTTGGCAAAGCTGCAGGTGACTCTCCAAGGAGCTGTCCTGCAGCTGCACCATTTGAAACCAATCACTGCTATTTAACAAACCATTTACCTCAGATGTGGCAAGAGAGGTCCCCAGGGTGCTTTTCTCACAAGTTCCTTCCTAACAGCCTCTCTGGATTCCCCAGGCAAGCAAAAGCAATTACTGCCTTACAAACAACATCTTACTACCCAGAGCAAAACTGCTTCTTGGCATGGGGCAGACTAGAGAACACCCCTAAAGCAGAGGAATGCAAGATCCGCAGAAAGGGTTGCAGTGGGCCAGTCATCTTGAGGAACTAGAGAGCCTTCCACGGAGCCATAGGGTAACCGCTGACTTGGGGAGTGAGGAGATGAGCATGTTATGTTTCCTCCATGCAGCCCATACGAATTCAATCTGGTTCTGTGTGCCATGCTCTGGTGGCTGGGCCATGAATAGATTTTTGCTACTAGTGGCAAGTTCCTTTAGCTCCAGTTCTAGTGCCAGACCCCACAAGGGCCAGGTGTGTCAAGTTATGCTCAAGGAATTTGAGTGAGGAGCAAATCAAGAGCATGTGCTTGTTTTTTGGATTTGGTGAAATAAACCATGTTTTTGCAAAATGCCCTAGGCTGCTATATCTGCACAGGTGCAGGAGAAATACAATTCATGCTGCTCTGGGAGTAGCCTCTTTTTGTTAGGCTTTTGGGAACGTCAGTATATCTAACCCCGTTTGCTGCTCCATTAAGCTTCCTGTGCAGCCATAATTTAACAACTAGGGTCTGCCCTTCCCTTATTTTCCAGTTTACAAAGGGGACCTTATAAGATCGTAACAACTCAGGCCACTATCATTTTCCAAACCCCTCTTCTCATTTTCCTGATTTGGAAGAAAAGCTGATCATGTGTCTTTAGTACGGTCTTGATTTGCAAAATTCCTCTGACCTACAGACAAATCACATAGAACTGCCCCTTGTTTAGACTTTGGCCCCACCTACCACACATTTTGTGGGGGCAAAAAGGAGTGAGCAAACACCAAATAACTTCTGGGAAAACATAGACCTTAATTTCCCTACCCTTGTATTTCTTTTCTTCAAAACTGAGACACCACTGTGTACCTTTTTGTCACAGTCCTGGCAGGATACCTGATTCACTGGGAGTTTTATTGTTCGTGATGGAAAATGCCACAACAGTTCAAAGTCTTATAATTAAATTTTCTATATTTCTGAGTCTCTTTTGTTATAACAGATCTGACAGGAAATCAGGATCTTTGTTGCTTAAGTGTTCATTTACTCCTGTTTATTCTTACCACACATGCATCACTGCCTCAGGCTAGCCTGTAGTCAGGATCTTCTGCCTGTTTGCTTTTTCTCCCCACATTTAAATTTTTTTATTTAGTTTTCAACAACTCAATACAATAGAACCCTGTTTTTAATATTACGTGCTGCATCATCCTGTGCAAGTCCTTTCCTTGAGTGCTTGCAGTAGGGACTATGAGAACACAGTGACACTACAGCCCTAGCACAATGTCGTGGGATTGGCGTCTAGAACAGCATCTCTGCATCTCACACACACATACATGCTCACATTTCCACAAATACACATATTCACAGCAAAACCTACTCAAAGTAAGGTTGGAGCACGTTGGACTGTGTCATTTCTTAATGACTCTCTGTCTAGTTGATACTATGTAGTAGGATTTCAAAACTTTTCTGTCTGACTGGAACAGGTTCCCTGGCCTATTAGTGATTTTGGCTTGCACAGCAGATGGAGAAGATGACCTCCTGCAATCCTTTCCCAGGGCTCTGATTCACTGATGAGTGGATCGTTCTTGGTGAAAATCCTCCGAGATGCCCTGGGAATGTGCCATCAGTGGGACGTTCAAATTCATTAGATGCAGAAATGTGGTTTACACAACCGTATCATTTATCAGTTCCCTCCCTTGTTCTCATAATAACTACTGAACACACTGGTCTTATTTGACAGAAGGATACATAGCTCAGCGATGATGGTTACAGAGAAGTGAGTACAGAAATTGGTGGATGAGTGAAAGGGAGAGACCCAGTTCAGTGTCCCCACTGATGGAAAGGCAGGTAGGACATACTGTGATAAATCAGTGGAGGCTTTAAGAACCCTCTCTTTCAGGACAGTGTGTTGCTGTCCTTCTGGTCCCTGCTAGGCAGGGCATACAGGTGGCCAAGAATGGCCTGTGGCAATTAGGAGAATGGTTGTTGACTCCCTAGGTCTTCTCCGGAAGCCACTATCCCTGATGGCCACTGAGAATAATTGCAATAAAGAATCTAGAGTTGCTAGCGTAGCTCAATTTTGTTACCCTGGTAAACGGTACCAAATGTACCAAGATTCACGTGTATAAGGACATTAACTATACACATAAGTATCATCATATATGCAGGTCCCAGTCATGGTTTGGACATTAATCTCTCTATAGCAGTGGAAACAGATCTGCTGCAGAGCCCTAGCCCAGGGGCAACTGTGTAAGTACTCCAGCACGAAGGAGTTCCTGAGAGTTGCAATAAAAAGGTGTCTGATTAAAGATGACTCAAGGGCTGAAAACAGCTAAGTGATTTCCACATCCCACTTAAGTGTCTACAGAAATCATTTGTTCAAACATTTTGCAACAGAGGAAACACAAGATACCCTAGATTCTTGATCTTGGGATTGTTTCACTCCATACCACATGCAGTTAAAAGAGGTGAGAGAGTCAAACATATCAGAGCCATTGTCTGACGTATACAGTTCAGAGAAAAAAACCTCAAAAATTGTTTGGCTAAGGAGAGGGTGCAGCATTTGTGAATTTTATACACAACCACTGGTCAAAGCAGGCTAGTATATGATGGTATGCCATACCAGCTTCTCAGAGCATCACATATAGATGCCAGCACTTTTCCACAGAGGGGAAATGGCAGTTAGCAAGCTGCCAGGATAAACAGTTTTCACACCAGGCTTGATGCATTTCCATTTTCACCTCTGTATGTGTGTGTTTCCTTCTTTGACGAGCTTATATGGATGGATTAAACCACTGGTCACTCTGGACAGAGTCCGCCCACCAGGTGCCATGTTATACCACGCTGGCAATCTGGACAGCCCAGACCTAGCTCCCCTGTCCCAGCTCAGACAAGCCCACTAGGTTGGCTTAATATCCTGACATTGCCAGCCCAACACAGATAGAGGAAAGTCAGACTGCCCCATTACTCATCCATCCACTTACATCATGGTGTTTGCCCAGGGCTTCTTTTCTGGCTGTCTTACCCTCCAGACTAAGGACTGAATTTTGACTGTAAGCTGAATGGGATGTCGTTGGTATAGCCATATTAATCAATAGCAGCCATAAAAGTATCCAGCACTCTTAAAAAAGTCCAGTCACAGTATTTGGCAAGATGTCATTGAATAAATTTCTCAAATCAAGTATCCAGGGTGAAATACTATTTCTTTTTATCATTTCTAAATTAACTGCTCTTCCATTTCATCAAGTATGCCTTTGGTCTCTTATTATGAGCAAACGTTATTATGAGCTGAACCTCCAAAGGTTCACAGAGTCTATTTAGATAAGCCCTGGAAGTTCAGCATTGCATCCAATGCCCTCTGAGCCTCTCAGGAGCTGAAGATCTCCTCTCGCTGTGGCCCAGCTGTGGACAGGTCAGAGTGTGTCTGAGAGGCTCTCCATTCCCCACCTGTCTTATGAAGTAGTGATACCCCCTTTCTCTCAAATTCTGCACTGTTATTTTAAGCATTAACCTTCTGCAGGCAAGGCTGTTAGTTGCTCTGCATCCCAACACATAGCACCTGCAATCCTGATGATGCCAAGCTCCACTCAGCCTTTATGGACAGAGCGAAGTTGGCTGTGCCTATGCTCTGAGCTGGCCGGACCACAGCTGTAGAAAAGTAGTCAATTTAAGGTAATATTGTGCCAGGACTTAATCTTTTCTTAGAGGCTGGCCTTATTAACCAGTTTAGATCATTTTCAATGCATTGATATAGCTTACATACCCTTTGGATCAGAGCTGACTCGCCTCAGAGTGCAAGCGAGAAAGCAGCTGAAGGCAAAGCCTCTGCAGAGGTGCCCTCCACTTTCCTCTAAGGCAAGGACCATTAAAAGGCTTCCACCTCATCCATTCTGCCCAGCAGTAAATAGGCAATTCTCTTACTCAAAAGAAAAAACTTTGAAAATAAGCAAACAAACAAACAAAAAAACCTCACACTTAAGACAGGAGGGCTCTTTAGCAAAGGGACAAAACCAAGAGCTGAGATCTGACTAGATTACACAGACTCCAGATTTCCCACTGCCCCATACCTGGCTGCCGCTTCCCTAAAAGGGTCATAATTGATGCTCTGAGTCATGTTGTGTGTGTGTGTGTCCCCAGAAAAAAAAAGGAAAAAAAGAGAAAAAAAAAAAGGTCTGCTCCCCACCACTTTGGTCCCAGTTTAGCAGCAGAGTTTCCCTGGCAACCACGCACATGTAATGCAGCTGCAGCTGTAAGCTCCTTACAGGCGGTTCTGGGGGCGTCCTGCATCGCTCCCTCCTGGTGTTGGGGCTACAATGGCTGGGACTGGGCATCGCTACCCTCTCCCCAAAGACGGACTCATCCTCCATCAGCCTGCTGGGACTGAGGACATGCTCCAGAAGAGGAGGGGAGCTGATGGATCACCTGCCCAGATGTCTTGTGGCAGGTAACTAGGGGCAGGCAGGAGTCAAGTCAAGATTTCCCCTCATCCTGCCTGCCCAGGCCTCCTTCTCCAGGGCTGGTTCCTGACTGCTTCCAGGCTCCTTGGCGCTGTTTTGTTCTGTGGTGTGAGAGGAAGGTGCAGAGCGTATGTGCTGCTGTCTTTGCTTCCCTGCGTTCACGCACCGCTGTTACCTGTGGATTCAGTCCCACAGATTGATTTGGTTAGCCCAGGTCACTGGCTTCCTGCCATGAGACGGCCCCAAACTCAGAAAGAAGTGGTCCCACCTTTTCTCCTCCTAAGCCTGGGAGTAAGCATTCAGCCATTGCATACTCACAGCTTTCCGAGACCATGAAGATCCACGCCACCCTTCACTGCACCCTCCAAGTCAGATCCTACCACTTTGGAAAGGAGGTACTGCTTGCTTAGAGTACACCTCCTCCCTGCCCTGAGCTGTCCCAAACCTGACTCACCCCAGCTCACTCCAACCTGTGTTTTACAGCATGGGCTGGGACAGGAGCAATGTCAAACCCTCACTGCGCACCAGGCGAGAAGGCAGCTCTGTGTGGTGCATTTTAAGAGGTATCTTTCCACCTTCCTTGTGCTGCCATGATAGTATGGAAGAGCCCAAGCATAAAATGAAGAAACCGTACCCTGGTCCACTTTTGTTTGGACGTGCTGCTGGCATGCAGCTGCCTCATTAGCACATAACGTGTATGTCTGCACCAGGCAACGGAAGGCACAGAAATCATGAGCTGGCCCTAAGGCATCCATGCATTACCACTGTGTGGAAACTCCAGCCCAGGTCCAGTAGAGATGCCATGTCAAGGGAGGGAACTAGTTCAAATCCTGGCCTGCACTGCCGTGGTGACACTCCTTCTGGTTTCAGATCTGGCTGGGGACTCTCTAAGCCAAAGAAGAACCAGAGGTGAATTCCTGAACCATTGGACCTGGACTCTGGATTAAACCCCTGCTTTGGAAAGCAACTCTATCACTGTGTTACAAGAATCCTTGGCTAGAACAAGCAATAAGGATTTCAATATGCAGCCTCATTTGTCATGCTTGAAGGCCTGATCCCCATCAGAGCTGGCTTTGGCCATAGCTAGTTACCTCGTGCTCCAGGATGGATGAAAGCATGGCAGCACCTACCTCCTCTCTACCCAGCTCTCCTTCCTAATCAACCAGTGAGCAGTGCCTCTGTCGGGAAGCTGCTGTCATGCCTGTCTTGCTCATCTAATTGATTCACAAAGTTTTAAACGATTATTGATTCTCCTCTTCCCCACTGTGGAGACTTTGAGACCAATAAAGCACATGGAGTTATTTACACAGATATTAGAAAGGAAAGAAGCTCCCTCCTCAAATGCTCTTCTTGAGCTCCCAGCTATTAAGTCTCAGAAACTCAACAGGAGTTTTCCTATAGCTTTACAGACAAAAACACAAATGAAGTCCCCTACACGCACACATGCCTATCCAAACATTCGCAGGATGTTCTGCCAAATTCACACCTGCTGAATTATTGCTTCCTATTATTTTGTATTGGGATCATAGCTCTTTAGTTCCTTTTCTTTGCCCTGATGATTAACAGCCATTTGCCATACCTCTTGCTGCTATGAGACCGAGGCCGAAATTGTGTCAAACCTCCTATTCAAGGAAAAGCCATTTCTGAACTCCAATGAACTGGAAGTTGTTCTTGGTAAAAGACTGGACCATAGGAGACTTGCAGAGCTAGAGCTTGCAATCTTCCCCGCAGTTCCTGAAACACTTCACATTCATGGTTGCTACAGTGACTGGTGCTGTAAGGACCATTCTATCCATCTCCATGATCTAGCCACATGAACATTTACACTCCTCAGGGTTTGATGAAGAGGATTTGGGAGAGGGAATCAGTCCATCTGACTTTGCAATAAGGGTGCTATGAGTTTTAGTTCTGTACTTCTTTTTGCTTGGGTGATGAAAGTCAACAAGCCCATTTCCAGTCAGCTTAACTTTGTGCTGGAGCACACATAATTGAATTCACTGTTTTTTCTATACTTACCTGCACATTAATAGAAGGTGCCATCTATGTATTCAATATGCCCTTGACATAACTTAAAAGCAGCAGCATAATAAATATGATGCTCTTTTTGTACTTGAATTCAAATTTTTCTATCTATATTAGGCTTTGTACTTTTTTAAACAAAACACAAAGCTGGGACTGAACTGCCATATCTTTTTCAAGATCACACACACATATGAGGCACTGAGATTTCTGTCGAGGATCGGCACAGCAGAGAAAGGGATTGATGGAGCAGTAAACGAATTTGCTTCTGCTGGCCGTTAATAATAAAGAGTAACAAAAGCATCTGAAAGAATAAAAGCCAGGGTGAGGTGTGTAAGGTATAGAAATAAGTCTTTGACTGACTCAAAGGCAAAGCCGATGCATCTTGTTTTCCTGCATCTCCCGTTGTCTGTCCTCTTTCTTAACCATACACTCAGGCACGACAGGGGAGTGGGAAGTAGATAGAAGCATCAGCAGGAGCTACAGCAAGCTGGGGACAAACGAGCTATTCAGTCCAAATGTTGCCTGGCCAGAGCCCGTGACAAAAGATGAACAAATAAGAATATGAGATGGGAAAGAAAAAGCCATGTCCAAGACTGCACCTCCTGCGAGGGAAGAGCCATTGGCTGTGAAGCTTTGTCTTTCCCTTCCACTTTGTATCACTCTCTCTCATCATTTCTTGTCTTCCTGTACACAGCTTCCTCTAGGTTCTTCTTCTTCAGTGCATGCAGGTGTGTATGTATATTTATATATATACATACACACATGCAGAATGGCTCAAGATAGGCAAACTGCTGCATCTCCAATATGTCAGTTCCACTCCAACTCAGGCTGGCAGCACCTGAAGTAGATTAGCACCTGACAATGATCCCTACAAAATGAGGTGATGGTGCAGTCCAGCCTTACTGAAGATTAGTATCTACATCACCACACATGCATTCAGAGCTAATTAAGCTTCTGGTTAGTGCTCTCAGTGAAAAGCCAAGGATTACACAGGCTGCTTCACTACACAGCCCTGGCCACAGCCCAGAGGAAGAGAGCTTGCATGCCTTCAAATTGTGGGTGAAAGCATTGGAGACATGGTTTTAATAGATTTTATTCTTCTTGACAAAGTATAGTCCTTCAGGACTCATATTTCATGGAGGCACGTAGTCATCTAATTAATATACACCAAGATGATCTGGCTTCCAAAAAAAAACAACCAAAACTGTCATTCCTTTAGGCAGGTTAGAAGAAGCAATACTTGTGGGAAAGGAATAGCCACAGAAAGGTTTATTTCAGGGCACAGCTAAGTAATTCTGGAAGCTGAGACAAAGTCATCGCTCTGATCATCTAGCTTCAGGATACTTTCTTTTGCTATTTGGAAGAAGTGCCTTTTCTCCTTTTTATGCAAAACCTCTGAATATCTGCCACCTGAGAAGTACTGAGCTGAAAAACCTTTCCTTCAAGTTTGGTGGCTAGTGGAAGAAGCTCGACCTTTTCATTATCTCAATGGATGCAGGATGCGTACGTTCCTACACTACGCATCCATCTGCACTGCGTAGGAGCCTGCAGCAGTGGCTGTGCACACTTTATCTCAGAGGACGTTCTCCTCTTCTCTGTGCTAAGAGTAGAAGAAACAGAGTTTAAGAACTATGTACGTCCATCATCTTGGCATCAGTGCTCTTCAAGGCATGAAGCCTTGCAGAGCGGGCATGCTTGGTGAATGAAGCCCACTGCATGGGAAATATCAACCCAGTGCTCTACAGCTCATTTGGTGTCCAGCTGCTCTTGTTATGTTACCCAGTAATTTCTAAGAGCTGATAGTAAATCTCTTTCTCCTTTCACTCATCAGGCTAATCCCACTAACTTCAAAGTCACACCATACTCCCTAGATGGAAGTGAGAATGTGGTCAGGCTCCTTGTGTATTCAGCAGTAAGCTATGGACACAACCTCTCTATTCATCAGTGGGAAAACACGGCCTTTACAGATATCCCTCACTGGCCTTCCTTCCCATGGAATATCTCTCTATAATGTAGCACTAGGATATCCAAGGAAGGAAAAGTATGCAATATATTTACATATTTACGTGTTTTAAAATGTGCATACTCCATTCATACATAAAGGGCTGAGGATCCTAAATCCCCTTTTTTACAGGGAGCTTTGTGAGGGCCATGAGTTCCCCTTCAGCTGTCTGTTGTGGGGGACTTTGCACAGCCCATTGATAATTCCCCTATTTCACTGCTACGCAGCAAGCAAATTGTTGGGTCTCCAGAAGATTTTCACTTCACTCCATAAGCACCAGCATGTCTGTTTCAGCAGAGATTAATCATATAAGCCCTTCCGGCCTTGGACTCAACCCATCTTAGGGCTCCTCTAAACAGGGCAGTTTACTTTCTTACACAAGGTCAATTGTGCGTCTTGAACTTCGATGAAGGAAGCCCTCAGTCCTCTGGGCACACTGACAGCAATATTTCAACAATGTACAGCGATGCTGCACAACGGTTTACAGTCTAAACTAAAGATGAACAGCATTTCAGACAGAAACAGCTGAAGGACTTTAAGCAGGCTGGTCATAATCCTTCCTGCTGGGATGTGGACAGTAGACATAAACTGGTCCCATTCCTGGTGAGTCTTGGTAAAGGATTTTTAAGGACTGTAAGTGGGCAACACCTTCTATCTTACAGCTTGCACCAAAACACCTCCTCAGAGTTTAACAGTATCTTGCAGTCTTTACGGGCTCAGAAGGGAGATTACTGCCTCTTGAAGTGCCAAGAGCTTTTGCTACAGCTTCTAGGTTTTCCCTGAAGTGCTGCCCTCCAGGTATTGAATGGGCTAGGTATTACAGCTGAAAGGATTTTCATTTAGCACATTTTTCTTCTCAGCTGATGTACTCAATGCAGAGGTAGTACGATAGATGAAATCTCTTTGCTCACCCATATCTGCATAAGCTTATTTTAAGCACATTGTATGATTGCTTTAACTTCCCAACAACAGCCTCCTCACATCTCCAGGCCTCTCAAAACCATGACTGGATTGTGTAATGGCACAGCCCCATGTCAGAGATGCCAAAGCTAACCTGGACAACCTAGTAAGCTCACAAGGCACAACACCACATTGCAGAAGTATTAGCTTGGATCCCTGAAGCTGAAGTGTGGTTTCAGTATAGTCCCTGAGCTGAATTTGTGATGGCACAATTGTACCACCCCTGGAGCTAGCCTGCTGGGTGCTACCTAAAGGTCTACAAATCGTGCCATGCACCTATGACCTCCCCAAAACTCACTCTCTTCCTGCAGTACCTGGGCACCCCAATATCTTGAGGTGCTTCCCACCACAGCTGCCATAGGAGACTTATCCTTGCTGCCTGCTCCTCGGGCTCCCTTTGCCCTCACTGCCTCACCAGAGGTTGTTCTCTGTTCCATAGGGCCCAGGGAATGTCTTAAACCTTCTCTCTTGGGCCCATCTTGGACCCTTCTCATGCACCCCCCAGCCCCACAGGGTCTCTCCACATCGGCTCCCCTCCCACCCGCTGGGCATGGGGTAGCCATGACTGGCTGGGACCGGGGCAGCAGGAGGTGAGGCCAAAAGGACAGCACGCGGTGGGTTCACGTCCGCATAACACGCGCATCCCGATTAAGAATCCAGCTTTGTTTCCATGGTAACGTGCAGAGCCGCGGCAGCACGGTCCCTTCCCGCGCGGCAGTGGCTGTGGCGGCCGTGCTCTGCACCGCTAAATCCTCCTGCCGCTCCCGGCCGCTGCCAGGAGCTGCTAGCAGTGACCCCTTACGTGCTTCCCAAAGCCCGGCAGATTAAGGCTCGCAGATTTCCCGCTTGTGATGTGCCGTCCAGAAACAGGCAAATAAGGATGCGCCGACTAATAGCAGTAACAGAAATACCACCACCCATCGCAAGTCGAGCTGTAAACCCCTTAGAACAGCATTACAGAGAAAGACGCTTTCTCTCCTGAAAGCTGGCAATGATAATCAACGGAGTGCGGTTCAGGGAATTAAAAGAAGATATTTTTTTCCTACACGCAGGTAGCTCTTTAGCACACAGCCGAGCAGCCAGCACTCCCCTGGATGTACTGCCAAACACCACTTGCAACCAAAGCCAACTCCCTCTTTCAGGACAGGTTGTCCTATGCAGCCCACCTTCCCATAGGGCCATGCTAATACTCCTTCCAAACAAGGATAAGCCTGGGCTGTTCTGCCACTCCACTCAGCCCCTGCAGTATGGAGGTGAAGCACAAGAGCACAGACGAGACACTGGCTCTGGGAGCTCTCACCCTTCTCAGCACCTCTCCAGGGAGCAGGGAGAAGCACGTTAGGCATGGCCAGATGTTTCTTCAGGCCTCCTGCAGTCAGAAAAGCTACTTGCCATCTTAGAGCTGAATCACGGGCAGGACTGAAGTGCTCATGATTTCTTGGCCACTTCTACTACATATCTTAAGGGTTGTCTGCTGAGAAGCGATTGGGAAAATTAATCCAAATTAACTAAAGTTGTGAGTTTAGCATGAATTCATTAAATCATATTAGCCTTGAATGGACACAGTTCTTCCAAATTAGAGCAACACTTAGAAGAAAATTGAACTAAACTGAATTAAGGTCCTTTTAATTCTGAAGAACAGAGTGCCTACATGAGGTTTGATGTAATTAAGGAACAGCAGTCTGGAAGGGATGTCCCAGCCCCAGTCTCCTAGACAGCCTCTCCGTACCAGTCTTTTCAGGAACCTATCATTCTCTCACTGAAGAAGGGTTAGATTTCTTGCTTTCCCTGTGTAATTTGGAAGGTGGGGCAGAACCTCACTGTACCGATGACTTTCTGCTGAAACCCATTCCTGTCCAGTACATTCCTAGTTGCTCTTTACCTTGAAGAGCTCTCCTACTGCCAGGGTATTCTCCCCTCATTCTTGTTTTAATGGAGGGCAGCCTTCTATACTCTCTCAGCTTGCATTTTGCCAGGCTGGACAAGCTACACCGTCTTAGTCTCCTCTTGTAAAATATGTTCTCCCTTTTCTCTACCAACCAGATACTTTTCTGACTTCTTTTTGCTTTAATTGGGATAACTGGAATTATATGCAGGATTGTACACAGAGGAAATTACAGTAGGGCTTTTTACAATGATACTGATACTTCCCCGCCTTGGCAGGGAATATCCTGCCTGGCACCTAGGAACATAATTGCCTTTTATCCTGATGTCTCATATCAAAGGCTCAGTCATCACATCAGTAAATAATACTCCCACTTTTTCTCTTTTTCATTTGCTTCCAACTGATAATCCCATTGTTTTTAAGATCAATTAGTAGCAGTAACAAAGAGTGTTCCCATACAGGCCAGCAGACTGTGCAAAGTCACCCAGACCAACAATTTCCACTGCTCAAGTCCTTCAGCTCTAGTCTGGGTTCCACCACATGGCTCCAAACCAGGTGTGGTATATGTGTCTATCTGCATGTCCCTGGACTTCACACAGGTACATTTCACCCTGTTTCTATACCACAGCCCTCAAGACTGTCCAGTTCTTCCTGCTTGTTCCCTATTCCACTCCGTGTTGATCACGCTGCTCCCAAGTGTGCACAAATGTCCTCATGAACATGATCCCTCATACTCCTACACCATAAACCAGAGCCAGACATTTGGAAACATTTAAAATTCTGTGGTTTAGAAAGTTTCAGATTAGCCATGCTGCACTTCATCTCATTTCTGAGCAAGGGAAACATGTTAGAAATGGATAACTAATGGAAACAAGACAATTGAGTTTCCCATTCAGATAAGCACATTTACAGCAAGTGTCACGAATACAGCCAGATAAAAAAAAAAAAAACAGTCTTCATACAATATATATACAAGCTGGGGACTATATTACTACAGAAAATCATTGTACTGAGCAGCAGAAAGAGGCAAAGAGCTAAATTATTAGGTTTGATTCAACACACCATTATTGCCATTCAAGATGCCATTTACCGAGGACCAGGTTACTTTGCTGTAAAATTAGACTTTTGTCCTGGTAATTTAGGCCCTTTAAAAATATTCATTCACATTTTTTATGCAAAATTGCTTAGACCTGGCTGTGTCTGTGTTTGGTTGCTGTCAATGCGCCTGTATAGGAGTTATACCTGCATATTCATGTATGGAAATGTGCAAAAACTTGCAGAAGTGTGTATCTTCCATGTTCATATGCAAGTATTCAAGCCAGAAGTGCTTGTGTGCTCATTCAACAAGGGAATAGAAACAATACCAAATAGATCTCTCTGACCAACCATAATTAAGTAATGCAGCCTGTATCAATCCATAGAGTAAATATTTTCCAAGAAGTTCACTGAATAAATTCAAATAAATTTGAGGAAATTATGATCCGTACAATTGATATTCCATGAGCAGAAAAAGAAGCTAAATTCACTGAATAAATTATGTGTTGTGAATTAGTCCCCCAGCTCTAGCAATTACTATGGCTGGATTATTAAAACGGATGGATAATTTAGCATCAATAGTACTATTTTTTGTTCTGGGTACTCAGATAATAATACTTAGGTTTTCTATAGCACTGCTCAAAATAAATTAAATGACAGTGTCGTTTTTTTTTTTTTTAACAGAGGAAGAAACTAAACTAGAGAAACAACCTTCCTGGTGACAGTGTGTACCAAACTTCCCAGTATGTACCAACTCGGCAGACTGGAGGAAATAAAACCCAGGTCCCCAAACAGCCAGCTTGATCGTCTCTCCAACAAACCACAGCACAAGAACTAGTTAGGACATGATCCCTCATGCACATCCCTCATCCCTCTGTACAAGAGGATGGCTACATTCAGGATGCAGGAAGAATAGGGATCCTATTAGCCTAAAGTAACAGGCAACGGTTATTGTTTGGAAGTGTCTCACCACGTTTAATGGGCTAGCGAGCACCAGATTTGCCCTTTTAGAACAGGTCCTTCGGGAATATCCATAATTAATTGTGATCTCTTCTGTATTGTCACCGAACTATGATGTTCAGCAAACCGTACTCCAGTCTGAGCGGTAAACTAGTTATCTGAAGAGCTAGAAATAAGATAGAAATCAGCCTGTTACCACAAAATAATTTAGGATGTAATCTGTGGGATCTTTGCCTAGCTCCCTATTGATTTCTCCGAAACACCTCCTTCAGCACGATATGCACAACTGCTACCCTGTTGCAGAAAGGCAAAAGGTGCAGGAAGTCTGAGCTGCCCACTGCCTCCCAGGGAAGCTTTCCTGGAGCAGGGGTAAGAGACTGCCCCAAACCAGGGGAAACGGGAGGGCGGCTGCAGGGCAGCCTTCCCTCGTGCTGTACCTGGGATGGCAATTAAGACAAGAATTTCGTGCTGCAAAAATCATCAGTTTGGCACCTTGCATCAGCCTCAGAGCTATTCTGGTTAAAAGAAACAAGGTAATTTCCTGATAATTTCACTAAAAAGAAAATCCTGAGCCCTCCCAGCCCTCATGTAAAGCCACGGGTTAGTGCTTGTCCATTCCTCCCCTTCCCCAGGTGCTGTGCTGCTGCCACACACGAGATTAACAAGGAGGTTATATTTAAACTTCCAAGAGGAGCTGCTGTGCGATTATGGGTCTATTTAAAATCCTCCGGGCAGCTGCAGTACATAATAACAAGTCAGCGGGAGGGAGAGAGAGAGGGGAAGGAGGAAAGGGAAAGGAGGGGGGTCGGGAACGTCACGGATTGTCTCTGAAAAATTGATTGCCAGAAGATGGCAGGGAGTGCAGTCAAGTTAAAGATGCCCCCCGCGGGGAGTGAAAGGGAGAGGGGGGACATATGAGAGAGGTGTCAGCACTGGAGAAGCGTGATGACGGCGGGGGGATTGGAGAGACCAGTGTGGAAAGCTGCCAGACCTGAAGCCTCACTGCCTCGGGCAAGGACGTCATTCCCTTAAACCCACTCTGCTCTCTCCCGAGGGCTCTGTCACACGCCACTGGGTGCCTGTCCAGGCTTCCTCAGATCACAGGCATCTGAATGAGTAAATAGCTATTATTAGACTGTCCTCTCCAGCCTACCCACACACACACCTCACCTTTAGGCCAGCACAAAACTACCCCCAAGCAAACAGCCCCCAGGACTTTACCAGGCCCTAAGCTTCGCTATAAATTTTGAAATTTATACCTAAATTTTGACAAAAGAAGAAGGGTTTCCTCATGAGACAAAAGCAGGGACCCACCTCTTTCTGCCTCACCATAAATTGCATTTTTGGGTTTTTTTCCCAATCCTCTCACCAGCTGCATCCACCAGCAGGGAAGGGACAAGATGAGCTGAGGTCCCCTAGGTGCTCACCAGCAAACATTCTCAGCTTACTGTGACATCAGAGCTCAGTGTCATCATGTCTGGCGAGGTCCCGCAGGCAGCCCTAGGACAGGGGAGGTGGCAGCAGTGGTGGCTGGGCAGGTGGAGGAGAGACGGGTCCCAGCGCTGCAGGAGGCTATGCTGGAGGTACCAGCTCTGGCTGAGCTAAGGACAGGAGCCCTCAGCGCTCCACATCACTGAAGGATGAAGGCTAATTCATTGTTAATTGCAGGAGTGAGACCTTTCAGCCACAGGTATGTTTCAAATAAGTCCCACCCCATTACAGAGGCTCTCATCTAATGATTTCGCTTTGGTGGTATCATAGCCTCCTGCCTGCCTGCTCTCTCCTAGTCAAATTTCCACGTCCTTTCAAAGACTTGCTGCAATCCAGCCAAGATGACTGCATTTCAGTGCTGACTGCAGCCTTTGCAATGCAGTCTATAAAACACTTTGGGAGCTTTCCAGAGGAAAGATGCTCAAGAAACATCAGTCATAGCAGTCCACACACCTTCTCTGATACTGTCCTTTGTGACCCTTTCCTACTGCTCTTTTCTTTCTTCCCCACCCTCCAGTCCCTACACAACCATTTTCAGTACTGGAAAGTCGTGCTAACCAGGCAGGGAAGGAGTGTTTCTCCAGAATGAGATTTGCCTCAATTTCCATCAGCAACAGAGAAGAAAGGGAAAAAATGTCCAAATTAAGCTGCTTGATTACTGAAATTAATCTTGTCACTTAGCATCCCTGTTCCACAGAACGGGGCCTTTGATTAGCCTCCTTGTTTCAGAATATTACAAGCAGACGTTTATTAAGCAGAAGGCAATTCCTCTGCAGGGGGAGAGGGGCAGCTGATTCCCACGGGAAGGCTGCTCTCGGGATAAGAGATGGCCCCAGCTTTGCCCACATCCCTGGCAAGCAAGGGGGTGCTGCTCTGACAACACAACCACAGCCCCCCAAGGATTGTCCAAGATCCTCCCCCCAACATATGACTGACTAAGGTCCATCCTGTTGTTACTGTCATAGGCTTGGTATTTATAAGCCTGACAGCTCTTGCAGCAAGTTATCGCTTATTATTACTGTCATCCTGACAGCCCTCAAAGGTTATGAGGTGCTATGTCCTTACTGCCTGGCTCTCTCTGAGCACTAAAAAAACGCAGCCAGATGGGGAGCACTCCCAAAGGCAACCAGTGGACCAGAGGATTTGCATGTGGGACCTTCAGCACCTGCACTTCCCTCCCTGCTTCCTCTCCAGCTCCGCGCAGCATCACAAACCGCGCAGCTGTGACTTTTCACATCCGTGCCGTCACAGGCAGCTATGTGCACTTCCACTCCATAGGGCACATGCTCAGAAACCAGTGCCTCACCGTAGGCGTGGACTGCACTCACTGACCCGATGTGGTGTCCCATACTTGCTGGGATGGCCAAAGGGAGAGCTCAGAGAGGGTGGTGGGATGCCCCAGGGATGCTCTCGCAGCACCCAGGGAATTTCAGAGCCCACCTTCCCCTAGGAGGTGCCATCCAGGAGCTTTGGAGCCCAAAACTGGTGCTGCTGGTACAGAAGTGGGATAAGCAAGAGCAGAAGGTTGACTCCTATGGCTTCTTCTGACTGTGGCACCCCAGCCAAAGGGTGCTTGGATGTGGTTACTAGCATAGGGACATATTCACCGGCATCTCAGGCAAAGCACTGGCAAATTTTAAGTAGACTAAAACCGATTGTTGGGTTTCAAGCTACACTGGTCAAAGTCAGCCAGCACTGAAAGGCTGTAAAATCAAAGATCGACCTTTACACTATCTTCCTTTTCCTCCCTATGCAAGGGATGGTTTTTGGTATTGCAGGCCTAATGCTCCCAGTATTGCTACTAAAATGACTGTATTGCAGTCTCTGTGTGCTACCGCATCACAGTGCCAGTGCTCCATCCTGCAGGAGAAATACAGATCAAAGGCAACATGAGGGTGAGGCCTGTATAAGCTTTAAGTACAAATTTTTACAGGCTGTTGATCTGGAAGCCGGCAAAATTTGTCAGTTTTCTAACCATTTTCATCAGAGGGCCTCAAACTACTTTCCAAACATTAATTAAATAAGTTTCACAGTAGCTCAAATCCTCCAAGCACTTGCTTGCACTCATGGGTGAAGTGAAACTTGCTCAGCCTATGGGGACGTATCATCATCTCTGTTCTACAGATGGGGAAATTGAGGCACAAGGAGTCCAAGTGATTCAGAGAAGGTCATGCAGATGAGCGAAGAGCAGAAGACAGCTCTTCTTGCTTTGGGTCTTCCTCAGCCCTCTGCATCCCCACTCTTTGCAATACAATCACTCAGCTCCCAGACTGCATTCAGCAGCCCATGTATAACAGCAGATCAAAGATCCTACAGCTAATCAAACTTATGTGAACCTCCAAAAGTATTCTGAGGGGCCCAGATGGAGGTGGAAACACAGGTGTGTAACAAGCTCTAATTTTAGTTGATTTGGGCTTACTCGGCCTTTCCTCCCCCAGGGTGGCAGGCAGGGCATACAGACTGAACGAGAAACCATGTTCTGATGAGGCATCTACAGGTTTGGTGCGGTTTTGCTTGTGGGTTTGCTGTTTCTTGGGTACCAGGGCTGCGTGAAGCATTGAAATTCCACCCTGAGCAGCAGTGAGCAGCAGAACCTGGTTTCCATAGCACTGCCATGGAAACCGCGCTCTGCGAATCTGTGCCTTCAGGCCCCTCTGCGGCTGAAACATCTCTCTGCTCCTCCCCAGCACCCACCTCCACGCTACAAGCCCCCAGAACTCCTTCTATGTCTGGGATGATTAAAGGGTGCAGTAGATAGGAAAAGCAGGACCCTGTTTGGCTCCTCCCTGGATCATAATGTGTAAAAGCGTCCTTTGAAGAAAAATACTAATAGCATACTTCCTTCCCCCCCTTCCATACATACAAGTAGAAAAATCTACAGTTAAAATTCCTCAACTTGAAATTGCACAAGTAAAATTTTGCCTGATAATATATTAAGGTGCAAACCCAATAATTTCATGCAATGGGTTCTTTTATCTTTCTTTGTTTGCCTGGAACACCAGCTTCCAAAAGTGAAGGATTTAATTAACTGTTAGAATATAGAATGGGCTCCCCTTAATCTTCCTTTCTGTTTTGGGGTTTTTTTCTTTGCTTCCCATCCCGTGGCTGCTACTAAAAAAAATCATGGCAAGGGCTCCATAAAACGGAGGGAGAAGTCAGACAACGGGTGTATGCACGATCTGCATTATTTCCTCCATGCATCCGCTGACTGCTTGGGGAAGTGCACACACAATGCGCGTGGAGCTGGCATTTTAATACTTCAAAAAGATACAGCCTATGAGCATTTGCAAGCCATCTCCACTGGCTGGGAGGCCACAGGTCCACCCAGCAACTTGACAGGTCAATCTATAACAGCCTTGGTCATCATGAGGAGCTTGAGCCGCAGCAGTGCTTAGACACTTTATCCTAGGAATGGGACAGGAAAATGAAGGTCTAAATTTCAGAGGGGCAGCACCAGAGAAGCAAGTGGGAGTCAAGACCTAACTGACAGGGAGCAAAAAGCAAAAGCTTCTTCTTATGACCCTCCACCATGGGTCTTGAGGTAAGAACCATATCCAGAACAAAAGAGGAATCTAGTCTCTTTGCTTTACCAACACCCTGGTTTCTGGTATGATTATGGAAAAGGATATTGTGTTACTAAGATAGGCCAGAAAATTTTGTTCTAGGTGGGTTAGAAATCACCCACAACCAATGATACAGAGCCGCTTTATGTACTGTCAAAAATGGCAGCTCTCATCTGACATGCATGGAGCAAAATGAGCACCTGGACGAGAGAGGGGCTGGTTCTAACTGACTTAGGTCAGAGTCCATCAAGGGCACAGACCTTCACATCTTCCTTTCCCAAGCAAGTGTCAGAATAACAGCAATCAACAAATATCAACATAATACCAAATTTTGCATTTTTATAACCTGTCCACTGCCTACTCAAACAAGCACATTGTGCTACTCTCCAAGGCGACCCGTGCTGTCACGTGAACCAGCTCTTCTCCACGTGCAGAGCAGTGTTGAGTCTATCAGTCACGTCTTGACCAGGGCCACATCTCTCTCACCTGCTGTGGCAGTAACTCATCTGAAGCCTTGCTGAGCAAAATGACTGATTCATTGCATTCCCTTACGGAGCATGAAGATCACCTGTCTTCCATCAAATGCATCCACCTGATCTGACAGTCTCCTACAACACCAGAGCATTTTCCTGTGTTGCCAGGTCCACCTCTAGCTTTTCTTCTCCAGTGTGTATATGCATAATATCATTTCATGAAGAAAGGAAGCTTCTCAGACCCCGAATGCTTTGAGCTCTTTGTTTTGCCTTACTTGACCCTTCATATAGCTAACTACAAATCCCAAGTGACTTTGACCCCAGTTCCGGACTCCAGTTTTCTGTTGAACAAAAAGCCTGCAGGAGGCAACTCTCACTCTGCTGATGCCATGCTGTGATTTAAAAGAGCTTAATACAGATGAAACTATAACCCCCATCCTTTTCACTCTGTTCTTTATTATTTTAATGAGGTTTTCAACCCATCTGTTAAATCATGGATGAAGAAAACTAGCAGTTACATGTCAAAATCCATGCAAACTACTTAAAATTCATGCCTACTAAACTGGCCTATAGTCAGATGTTACTAAGTCAGGTGTACCGTGCCTGGAAAAACAAATTTGGTATGCATGATCACCTACTTAGCTGGAGTGTCTTCTAATAAGGTTAACTTGAGGAAGTGAGAATAATGGCTTAGGACAAGTACATACTGAATTGTTTTATTTTTGTGTTGTGGTTTTGGTTTTTTTTTCGAGGCAGCAAGAAAAGATCAGTGGCTACTTTGCTGCAAGGGGCCAGTTTTCTTTGTACCACTAACTCTTTCACTTGACATGGCCTACATTTTTGGTATGTGTGTGAAAAGCTTTGACAGCCTCTTCAACATCACTGCTCTTCTGAGCTCAGGATAAAACCTCTTTGGCCCCTCTCAAGTTCCTTTTAAATCCCTAAATTACCTTCATATAATCTTCAGTCTCTCATCTCGTATTCACTGGACATCTTTGCACAGAAGTGCTGTCAAGACCAGGGCTGCTGAAACTAAATGAGGCACTGAATTTTCTTGCAAAGATCATGGTACCTTTTCCTTGTCTGTGGGGCAGTATTGGCGACACTGTGATTTACCTGCATTAACAAATCTTCCAAGTATGTCATTTACACTACATTGGTACTGGTTCCTCACAAAGCTTCTCAGATCATCTGATAATAGCTTTATGGAGTTTTAATGTGGCTCAAAATCTCCACTATTTAAACATTCATGCCCTCAATATCAGAATTCCTCCCCCCACAGTAGCAGGAACCGATCTATTTTTAAACATTTATTTACTCTTTTAGATCCTATGTGTCCAACTTTGCACACTTCATGACCTGATGATTTCCAGAGGAATAAACTCTTTGATTTACTCTAATCTCCACTTAGGACCAAAAGGGAATTTTCTAGGATCATGAATCATGGGCTGAGTTGGCTGCTACCACTCTACCCTATAGCCAGGCAGCTTCCCTCACCCCAGCAAAAATATTCTCAAATGGTACCTTGAGGAGACCTCAGCTTAGCTGATTTTGAACCTTACAATGATAGTATTACGAATCATTCCTTCTGAAGTTTGTTGGGCTTTTAGCCATACTTTTAATTCAGCCACTTCCCTGCAAAAGACCAACTCACCCCCTTGCATCCTGAATTTTCTTACTTAATCACTTCCTTCCATTAGTTTTTCTTTCGAGGCTAATGCCATTTTTTTCTGGCATCAGACTAACATATTCCTATGCAATTTCACTTCAAGAAGTATCCCACTTGCTTTGACGTTGACGACAAAATCATCTGCTATTGCAAAACTGTCCTTTGCAGCTACAAAGAGCTGCCCAGTTTTAATTATGATGTTGGCATCTTCTTTAACTATATTGGGAATGCATTTGCAAAGTAAAGCACAGCACTGCAGTTTTTACACCCTTTTCTCAAATGTCGGCACCGTGTTGGTTATTGCTGTTTGCTGCAAAATCAGTAGTTCCCTGTGTCATTCTTGGTGGACGCTGACTTTGAAGCAGGAAGGTGGCCAAAGCGCTTTTTGCAGATTTCTCCTTTTGCAGCATATCAGGTTCCTCATCAAATCCAGGCTCTCTCTGGACCCACTGATTCCTCCTCTCAGGAAATTCTAAGTACTCTTCTGAGGTTTACCATGGAAAGCCTTGTGCTTGTATTGTCATCGAATAATAGCATCACTGTGGTTGGAAAAGACCTTTAAGATCATCAGGTTCAACCTCTCTCAGGTCACCCTCTCTGAATTTTGTCCCCTCCTACCACTATCCAGTCTTACATCAGGGACTGGTTTAACCTTTCAGAAGTGCCAGACTGGGTCTTCATCCTTTCCGCTTTCATAAGCCCTCTTGAGTTTTCTGTCTTCATTTTAATACTCTGGTTCAAAACAAGAGGCTGAATTTGCACTGACTGCAGGATCACTCCATTTGTCTGCTCCCATTCCAAATGAAACCTCATATGGCTGAAAACCCCCGAGAACAGCCCATGCTCCCAGCCACCCACACTTTTCATTTCACTTGCTGGTTTAGGGTCAGTTACCATGCAAATGTTCCCTCGCATCACCTGCATTTCCAGAGATACTCAGCTCTGGCAAGGCTTTTGTCTGCTCTATTCTTCTACTCAGCGTGTTTTCTTAGCTCATTTTACTCCTGGTGCCATGTGCTTTCCAGTAGTCGCTCAGAGCCGAAGAAGCCAGCTTCCTTCAGCATCCATTCACAGGCTGCTCCGCAGGAGTAAGGGGAGCATCCCTGTAACACAACAGCTGGATACAGCTGTCTCCTGCCAAAGCACCTTAAAGTTGCATGTCCCCAGAAGCCCTGGAGAACATGTCCTCTGTGCAAGGGCTTGCTCAGGCAGCTCAGAAATGACTAGTCAAAAGCCACTCAAAATGAAGCACACATTACAAATCAACGTTACCCTTACGTGCGGGATTTGCCCATGCATGACCTGTTTTAGAATACATTTCTGGTGATGGCTGAGACTTTCTTGGAAAGGCCTGGTGATCAACTTCATTTTCCAAGGGCTTCTGGTCATGCAGAAACACAAGCAGACGCTATTGGTGAGTGACTGGCCATCCTCATTACGAACTTTGGAAGCAGATTCAGTCACCCATGCACAGCTGCAGAACGGACTCCCTTTAACAGGTGTGTCTGACTCAGTTATTTTATAAGCCATGCCCCTCACAGAGCTGTTACTTTTGCAGCCCCATATTCCCTGGATATTATCCATAGCAATGTAGTTTGGATGGACATTGCTTTGTGGGATGACCAAGAAGATCTGCAAAGGTCACCCTGCTCACAGCCACACAATGCGTCAAATTGCAGATAAGTCCAATTGTAGAAGGTAAAATTATAAGCATCCTGGACAATCACCATACAGAGTCCAAGCAAAACACCTCTCCTACCCACCATGCTACTCATCAGGACTTGGAGAGAAGAACACAGACCTATACGGGAAAAGTATATAACTCTTTCATAGGTGTGGTTTAGATATACTAAGCTCAGGTAGCAGCATGTCGTAGCAAAGTCAAAATGCATCCTTTTTTTATCTAGACTCTCCTGAAGATATATTTGCAGACACAAGTACGCAGACATGACATCTCGGAGCCACATAAGCTCCCACTGTACGCAGCAGAATACGATGTTACACAAGACGTCAGCATTGAGCACCGAGCACAGCCACTCTCCAACATACCACGCGCGTGTCCTCAGAATGGAAATCTCTTGCTTCTCTGCCCATCCTGCCCCCCCCAGATCTCTGACAGCTTCAGCTTGGTAGTCCCCTTACTGGTCCTAGCAAACACAGCCTCTGTCTCCCCAGTATCTTTGTCACAGGCTGTATCATCCTGCACTTAAGAAATGCCCTCTGCCACCTCTCCTCCCCTCTCTCCCCACTACAAGCCCCACAGGCCACTGCTGCCCCTCAGAAGATGGGATATGAGTCCTCAGATCAAAGTGGGGACTCCCAGCAGAGAAAGAAGCACCAGGGGAACCATACGTAGTATTTTTCTGCCACTCTCCTCAACTCCCCATATTCTCTGTAGGTAGCCAGCTCTTCCCCTTTGCCCATCCCACCCTATACCCTGCACCTAAATACGTCCTCAGAATGGGGAAGCATCTGTGCACTGGGTAAGTGATGGGGGCGTGAGGCCAAAAAGGCTGCAGACTACCAGGAGCAAGAGAGAGTTTCAATAGTGATGGGCCCTGTGTGTTTTGGGCTTTTGCTGGTGAGACAGGCACCAGAGCACTTTAAGGGGCATTCCAGCAGTGGATTTTGTCTGAAGGGGCACAAGCGGGTAATTGCGTTGCATTTCTTGAGCTGGCAAGAAAACAGAATTGCTTTTTTTGTAGAATTATTTTGTTTGTAGTTGGAGGGCAAAAAAGTTCTCCCATTCTCATGTACAAAAAGTCAAATATTTGATATAATTTACAAAAGAGAAACACCTGAAAAACTCCATTTTGGGGCATCACAAAAAAATTATTTTTTTTAGCCTGTCATCTACTCAGCTGGCAGGCGAGGGATCTGGAAGAGCCGCACGGCTTCTCTGCAGACCGACCAACCTGCCTCATTTCCATCCACATTTGTGACAGGCCTGACACGTTCCCAGGGGACTTTTGAATACTGTAGAATCAACATTTTTCAGCAGAAAATTGTTCCACTGGAAAACCTTTCAGGCAGCTCTACGATACATTTAGAAACGTTTTGTATACACTAGTATGCTGAGCATATATTCATACACTATTCACATTCTATTATCTCCAGATACTTTAAGTGCCTATCCCCAAAGAAAGAACAAAATTGAATATGCCCCTTAAAATGCCTATCCCAGTAAAAATGACAAATGATCAGCACGAACTTTTGCAAGAGGAACTCATAAGTGGACCCTTAATTTTCATTCTTTCCCTTCGTCTCCACTCAAAGGCCCTGGTTCCCTCCCCACTTTTGTTTAGCGTCATTTAACTGCTTTGGGCTCTGTTCCCACTGCTGACTGCATAGCGGTTTCTGCCATGCCTGTGAAGAGCCTCACTGGAGTTCATAAGGATCTGCCGAGGAGCTGGAGACACACACATTATATCAGCATGCAGAATCCAAGTGTGCCATCCCTGTACATTTTCTGTGGATATTGCACATGCATATTGGATTGCAGTCTCAACTTCATCTTTTTTTGAAAGCTCTCCTCATCCCCATGAGCTGTCTCCTGTGGGACTCCATGGCTGGGAAAATTAAAATTTTGTTTCCTTCAAATGCTACATCTCTGTTTTTCCTAGAGGTGGATACAATTCTTTCTCTGTGATCTGAAATTGCAGCAATAATTATATTTCCTATTTTGTTCACTGTAGTTGACTGTTTTGGCAGTCATCCTGTAGCAGTAATCCACACATAAAGAGTCATCTTGCATTTTTCAATCCAATTTAAAGGGAATTGTTTCTCAAGGAAAGCAAGGGGGTGAAAATGTTCCCCTCTGGCAGAAACTTCAAGTACTTGGGTATTACATGCAAGAATTTTACCTACCTGTCTTATTCATCATTGCATTTTACAAGCACTGATTTAAATTCTTTGCACTTCTAGGGAGGCCTGAGAGTTTCTTCATGTTGCTTTTCCCTTAGTTCTCCCTCAATTCTCTCAGCTGCTCAGAGAGAGAACTCCAGTTCCCTCTTTCCAGATGATGCTCAGAGCACTGACTGCTCTTGTTTTGTTCTGGGGCTGTTTGTTTGTTCTAGACCGAGGGAAAGGATGCAGTAGAAATTAAGGCAGGGATGCAGTAGGAGGCAGGGAATAATTATTCATTCTTGCCATCAGCTCATTCTCTTGGTTTGATTTACACAAGTTGCCCCAAAGTTTTCCTTCTAATTATTTTTGCTGAAATACCCAGAAGCCTTTGATAATGGCATTTACATGTATAATTTAGCATTATTAATGTTAAACAAAGCCTTTGAAATCCCCCTCCATTCTGCAAGCCCCATACCCTTTCAGAACAAATTATTTCTACAATAACCTCTCCCAGACACATCCCCCCGCTGCTATTTTGTTACGTCCAGACACTTTTTCGTGTTCCTCATTCATTTTCAACCTTAATATTCTCTAAGTCATAAAGATGCGAGAGCAGCACAACAATGAAGATGCTGGGGCCAGAAACAGTTAGGGTCAGGGCAGACATAAAACAAAATGACTAGAAATTCAGCCTTTAAATCCTGCACGTTCCAACTGCTGAAGCTATCTCTGCATTCCAGACAGGGCAATCACCTGAAATAACAGCGTTACAAGAAAGACAAATTTCAGGATACCTCAGGAACAACTAAAAGAAGAAAGTACTGAAAGTTTAAGAAGGAGAATTGGTATGTGGGAAGCATCCCGCCTCCACATCCCAGCACATCGAAGTTTTCAGCCATTTTTCCATCTTACACCACCAAAACCTGCTCATCACCTGAGGAAGCGTCAGATACATCTGTTGCAATTACAGGAAGTCTTAGGAGCTTTGGTCTGTTCTCTTTAATTGTTGTTTTAATTGGCTTTTCCCTCTCCCAGGCATGCAATAATTCAGGCGTCAGTTGTTTCTACAAGACCTCTGCTGCATCCCCCTGCTTCGACCCAGCTGCTGCTCTGCTTAGCAAACCAAGCTCGCTCCAAGCTGTGTCCCATGCCTTGCTCTCTGCTAGCGGGGGCCTGCTCGAGCGTCCCCGTGCAGCTGGGCAGGCAGCGCTGCCGTGCCACAGACAGGAGGCTGACAGTAACATCAGGGCACTTCTACAGCGGCTATTCAGCATGTTGCTGCTTCACAGGGATGGATACAGGATGCGCTCCTGGGTCAGAGAGTGCTAAACTCCCACCTGCTCAGCATTGCAGCCCAAAAGCTTGGGGTGTGCTTGCTAGGGGGACACAGCAAAGGGACAAAAACCTAATAGATTGATGCCAATATAAACTGAAACTGCAGGGAAAAAGAGTCACAAAGAGTTTTTGTACCGTAAGAGAAATTCTAGGAAGTTTCTGCACCTCAGACTCATGTATCACTTCTGGGGCATCTTAATGCCACTTCATAGCATCACAGAAATGCTGGCAGGATGGGGCCTTGAAGGATTCCCTCACAACGAGACTGTCACCAACACCAGATCCGATCAGTCAGCTGTGGCTGACCTTGGGGCCCTTGTTCCAGCACTGCACTACCCTCTTACTGAAAATTTTTTTCCTGATATCCAAGGAGCTACCATGGCTTCTCACTACACTGTCTGGCACTACCAAGAACAGTTTGGCTCCATTGTCTTTGTAACTGCCCTTTAAACAGTGATAGGCACCTACACCTCTTACCCACATCTCAGAGGGCAGAGTCAAAAACAATCCCTCGGGACAGCACAGGGCATGTTGTATCTGTGTCAGGGGCAGCTCAGTTAGACACTGCAAGCAATATCCACGGTCTACAGATCTTCCTTTTTCCATTGGAGAGTCTGTTGAATTCCTTCCCCAAAGGGATACAGAAGAAGCAAAAAAGGTATAAGAATGGACGACACAACTGGAAAGGTCTTCCTGAGAATCAACTAAATACAGTTCTCCCGCAGAAAAGTGACAGCTGGGGGGGAATATGGTAAGGACTTCCAAGCTCAGGGGCTGGATAGAGAAGGTGAAGAGGGAATAACTGTTAGCTACTTTTTTTCCAGTAAAAGAATGAGGGGATATCAAACGAGAATGCCAAGTGGCAAGTTTCCAACAAAGCAGAACTTCTTCACCCCATGAGCAGTTAAGTGGTGAAACTCCTTGTCTCTCGGATGCTAAAAATGTGTATAGGTTTGTAAATGCCAAGAATTTGCATGTGGGTAAGTATATGGAAGAAAAACCCATCCAGCACTACTAAATACAAAGATACACCAACTAGCTTAGAAAGTTCCAAGCCATAACTCACGGGATGCTTGGAGAACATTCTGAGGAAGTATCTCTAATTGATCGTCTATCAGTTGCTGTTGGATGTAGAATACTGGGCTAAATCAGCTTTTGATATAAGCCAGTTCACACATCATTACAAAATATTTTCTAAATTAACATTTACTGGACAACTTTAAGTCTGCTGGGACAATATAACAAAGTCCCTACCACTATGGGTCAAACCAATTTACAAGTCTACCCACTTCTTTTTATTTAAATGCGGCATCATTAATCAGAATCAAGGCTTTTGGATTCCTGGAGAAAAAGAGCGTGCCTGATCACCCCATCAGTCCAGCGCAACATTACTGCCGTCCCACACCAGTCAAAGGTGCAGAGTGCCTGGGATTGAGCCCAAGGACTTCAGCCATGGCACATCACTCTGCTACGCTCTTCACTTCACAGCCAACTGCCCCCAGCTCCAGAACATCTTTTGTGAAAAGCAGCAATGCCGTACCATGGCCAGGACAGAACAGGCTTTGAGGCCAATCATCTTCTCAACCAAAATTTAGACCTTCATCTCCACTCCAAACATTCACAGTCCATTATTTTTGTCCTCCCCTGATTTTCTGCCCTCTGCTATACATGGAAGTCCAAAAACATACCACAAGGTTAAAAACTGGTCTTGGGGTAGTAGCCCATTTGGCCAGGGGAAGAATAACGAAGAAAGCATCATCACATCACCTTTTCATTTCTGCCCTGATGGGTAGGAAACACTGGACCGTACTGCTTTGCCACGCATCACCTCACACTGTCATGATGACACTCCTCTGGGACAGCGGATCTGCTCCCAGCCCCTGACACTACTCAGCCACCAGGACCTGCCCACTTCGGGCACGGCTCCATTTCTGCGAGTTTCTAGTGCTGTCTATGCCAACACCTTTTTCTTCCTACTCCCTTGGGCTGGAGGCATAGCCCAGGGAAGACAGTTTGGCTGGGGGCATTCCTGTGTTAGACTAATCCCAGCTGCCACAGGGGCCCTGGGAGTCTGTCAGCAGCCAGAATAAACTGAGGTGGGTCTGACACGCCAAATCCCAAGCCAGCAAGGGGAATATACAGGTGCAGAAGTGGTGTAAAGCCGCTTGTCTGCTTCAGCGCACCGACACGTACCAGGCACAGCTCAACATGTCCAGGGACAAGGCCCAGCAGCACGACACCCCAAGAGACATGACTCCTACGGTCTCGCTGCAGGTGCCTGCCCCATAGAGGATGGGACCTTGGGGAGCCAAGGCTGTCCAACACATTTGTGCATGCCAGCACATTTATGTTCGCCCCAGGTTTATTCCACCAGCTTTTCTAGTCCTAAAATATATTCTGAACAGCTCTCACCCCAGCACCCAGCTCCGGACAGTCCTGGTTGCAGCTGGGCAGAGATGAGGCAATGGTGTACCGAGCAGGGAACAAGCACACCACGGTCACACACTGCCATCCCCTGCTAAGCTCACCACCTTTACACCTCTCCTACCCCTCCTCACCCTGATCCTGCAGCGGGTTCATTGAGGAGCGCAAAGTTGGTCCTTGCAGAGCCAGCACACGCCAAGCTGGCACGGGCTTCAGAGGAATTAATTTAGACGGGCAAAGTCTGATCCCTTTCAGGGAGCGTGCGAGAGAGGAGGCAGCGCTCAGCACTTCAGACATCAAGGGAGAGTAAGAGAGAAAGAGATGAGAGAAAGCCTTACACAGAAAAGGCAGCAGGAAAAATGTCCTAATTTGGAGAGACAGGCCTCATTGCCATGGCAACCCAGAATCGCCCCAGAGCGGCCAGATCTGACTTTGTATATGGTGTTAAACGATTCAACCATTAAGGGAAAATACTAAGGGGAAAAAAATAATGGGGTTGTGGAAAGGAAAGTATTTGGCAACAAAGATTTTTCCTCTGGGGCTACTTGGGCAACTAAAGTGAACCTTTTGAGTCTTAAGTTGTATTTTTCCCCCCGTTTTTAGGTGCAGACACATTTTTGTGCATTTGCTTCATTTCTGGAGAATGAGTCACTCCTTCCTTGCTGCACTGTCTTCCCTCCCCAGCCTGGTACTCACCAGCACTGGGGCCAGATCCTGCATCCTAGGCAACAGGGAGAGAAAAGGCAACTGGAGCCCCTGCTCCTTTCTTTAAAGCCCCCTACAAAGACCTCCCAGTACAAGGCAGAAACCGGGAAGGCATGGCAAACCACATGGGGACAGTGCAGGGTGCCAGTACATGTCACCAAGGAGGCAGCAAAGCAATACACGGTGGCAGTAACCACCAGCAGCTCCAGCCTCTGGTCTGTGGCCTTGAGAAGCCACACACAGGATGTTTGCAAGAGAGCTGAGGGCTGCTGAGCACATCTGGCCATGGAATAGGCAAGAGGAATGGCAGGAGAGATACACTCACTAGAAGTCACACAATGCACGTATTGCTGGCTGACAGAGTAAGATGCAGCCCTGCAGTTGTTAATTAATTATCTGATCTCACCCTGAGATATTTCTGCCTGCTTTAGTCTATGAATTACTCTGAACATCATGTCAAACCTCCTCTTCCCACACCCTCACCTCCTTCCACCCTAACTCTTGGGGTACCCTAAGCCCTTCCTCTGCACTGCTGCCTTTTGTTGAACACCCCCATTCAGCAGGTCTCCTCATCCCTTCCTTACTCCTGGCACAGTTCTGCCACCTTTTCTCAGCGCCCACAAGAAGTCCCACCCATTCTGCAAGTGCTACCCCTCAGGGGGTGCCAGCACATGGAGGTGGACCAGTAGGAATAATAATAAGGCCAGATGAGCAGCAAAGAAGGAATATCAGAATATGACTTTATCCTCTGGAGGTTCCCTCCTTGTAACTGAAGGAACAAATCCCAGGAGATGAGTTCCCAGAGGACCATCCCTTACAGATTCCTAAGTGCAAAGAGATAAATTGATTGTCACAACAAGAGCCTTGTCACCTCATAAGTGTCTAACCTACTCCTGTCAGCTCATTTCCCTATCCAACTTATTCATCAAACAGCAGCAAAACATTTGGCCAAAAGGATTCCTTGATAGCAGGGATGCATGCAGTGTGGAGGAGGACAGGGCATGCTTCTGCACAGGTATGGTTATGTAGAGATACAGCCACACCTCTTCTACATGCTGTTACCCATTCCCATACAAAACCTCTTCTCCCTGGCCACAGAAACCCAAACATGCCAAGCAAGAAAATCCTTTTCCTACTATTGCACTCTAGACTAGACCAGGAGAGGGGAAAAAGGAAAAACTAAACTCACTCTTATACTACCAAACAAAAAAGCCATCAATGTATGATTTGAGAGATTTGTGTATTTTATAGCAGCGGCACGGCAGGAGCTGCTAGCTGGTTACTGGCACTCTGGAAGCACAAAATGCTCCCCCACAGCTTGTATTGTATATTACTGAGTATTATTACAGGCATGTCTCAAGACACCGAGCAACACACTGCTGGACCAGTACAGTGACCAGTGAGCGACACTGTCGGACAGAAATGTGGCCTTAAGCACAGCAGGAGACAAATATCACTCACAGCCTCCATTTCTCTTCCCAGTGGTCAGCATCACAGCATGTTTTTGCCGGCCCGTTTTGCCTCTGGTGAGAAAGCTGCCAGCCACGGTTTCAGTTTATAACAATTAAGCAGATGAAACTTAAAATCCGCATGTGCGCATAAAATCTTACAAGGGAGCTCAGGCAAGGGCAGAGGGATCAGACAGAGAGAACGGCTGGGACAAGCCCTGGTGAAGATGAGCCCCGTGGCTCCATGCCAGGACATGAAGACAGCGAAGGTTAACGGCAGCATGGCTCATTGGGGGAGAATGGACCATGGGCACGAGGAACGGCACAGCACAGCCCCGTGAGGTCTCCAGCCATTCCCTAAATGAAGTTGTTCCACCATCTGCAGGCGAGCACACTTTGGCATTAAACATTTTGCATGAAGGCCTAATTAATGGAGCACAAAGTGACTTATTAAATCTAAATTAAGGAACCAACTGACTAGCAAACAAAATTACATCTCTGGCCAGGTAATGGCTGTATCAAGCATTTGAATGTGCCCAAAGCCCAGCAAAATTCACCTGGCAGATTCCAAATAAGAAAAAGTTTACCAAAAGATAATCAGAGACTTTTAAAACAAAAGAGAGGGAGGCCACATGAGTTTGGGGAGTCTGTCAGATTACCAAAACTAGCAGAAAGAGAAGGCTGGCTGACTCCTCCTCTGTCCAGTTCCTCCCTATCTCCTTCCACCTCAGCAGTGCTGTCTCCTTCAGGCATGTACATATTTCAAAACTGTGTCAGTCCCATTATAAATGATTTCAGTGTTCAGACTGCAACTGCAGGAGATTAGCCCACAGAGCCAAGGAGGACTTCCTGCTCAGAGACGTGTCCAAAGTGTGCTGAGCACTTCCCTACCCTGCATTTCATCTCATTACGCCTTTTGGACCTTCCTGTCTCCCCCCTTCCCAGGGGTTCAGCTCTTTCAGCACACCCCCTCCTCTAGACCCAGCGATACACACTCCCTTATTTTCACCTTCAGGCTGACTCCCCCTCAGCCCACCCAAGCACCCGCTGGTTAGAGTGTGCCCTGATCTCTTTCAGTGCCACTTGAGGAACCCAAACCACCACAGTTTACTGTAGCCACAAGGCTAAGAATAAGGCTAGACAGAAAGTTCAGCCAGCCCAAAAGTAGAAAAAAGTGGGGCAGAAAACAGATGTCTGCTTCTCAGTTATGAAGAAAACCAAGGCGCAATTCACGTTTTAAGTGCAATTTTTAAGCCTCTGCATTGAAAATATAGTTAAAGGCACGTGCCCTCCTCTTCCACAGAGGATACCAAAGGAATAATCCAATTACTGCTGCTGTCATCAGGCTAATTTCTTTTCTCAAGAGGTCTGGGTTTTGATAGAAATATTAAAATCTCCAAGCCTTGCACCATGTTCATCTTCAAAAGCTAACTGATAGGAGCACGCGACACTGAGCAAGTGCCTGTTCATGACTATGTCTCATTTTCTGCTGCGATCCAAGCCACCGCGGTGCGGTAGCGTGAGTCACAGAGAGCGCACACATGTGTGCCGAGCACAAGTGTGAACCGAACATCCAACCCCGAGAGACAGCGCCACTCACATTACACGCTCGTCTATGCGAATCACAGAGCAGGACCGTGCTGGGGTGAATCAGAATGAGTCACCGCGGGAGCATGTGGCAGGGAGGGCGAGCACGCTGCAAGCGTGTTTGGGACATACTGTGCACGGGTCACTTGTGCAGAAATCTCAGCTCCCGAGACACTCCAACGCAGGCCTTTGCCCACCTTCTGTGTGCATTTTTAGCTTGCTTTCTTTAGGAAACAAGGTTCTTGCAAACCTAATGTGTGTGTGTGTGTTTCTGCGTATGTGAGTCAGGCTTCCCAGTAACTCTTGAACCTGCTGGCCGATTTCCACCTGATTTGACAAAGGGGCAGAGGACTCAAGGAGAATTAAATTCTTACAGTGCTGTACAAAATACAGCCCTCAACTGCCTGCAGTCCCAAAGCCTTTGTCTGGCCCCACAGCAGTGCGTATGATTCACCCACTCACAGGCGAAGGCTCATGAGGCAATCAAATAAACTTCATCCTGACCTGGCAGCATGCCTGTAGTGGGCAGCCCCCACACACAGAACACCAGGGGCACCACAGTACATCTCTCTTTTGCCTAGCCAGCGGGTATAAAAGACACAGTGGAAACTGGGAGAAAACCAATAGGAGACCTGGTGGAAATGGGATTATGGTATGGAGGAGGCGTAGCCAGCCCCTGAAAAATTGAAGCAGCTATGGGCACACCCACTTATTTGGACTGTACATCTTCTAGTTGCAACAGGGCGGTGGGTGGAGAAATGAGATCCTTTTAATGCCCCCGGTCCTAACCATGGGGGGAAGGATGAGTTCAGTTCTGAAATCTCTTCACCCTGCTCAAGTTCTCTCCTCTGTAGACTCTCTGGTGTCTACTAAGGGCTGAGCTCACATTACAGTCTTAGTCTATAATTCAGTTAAAGAGTCAATTAACCATGAGATGTGAATCCACTGAAAACAGGATTCATTCATTTGGGAGCTGGCAAAATTACTTGTTCCATCGCCCTTCCACTCACTCTGTCTTCTCAACAAGCTGTTCCAATGTCATGTCATAAAATTCATTTTCATGTTGGGGAAAAAAAAAAAAAGAGAAAAAAGAAAAAAACTCTAGTGTGAATTTGCAAAAGCAATGAAGGACTCTGGGTGTCTATTCAGACGTACAACATGAAAGGCCCAAGTTTCAGAAGGTGGAGGTGCCCAGCATTTTTTTCAAATCTGGGCTGCCTTAACCTGCCTCACGTTGGATGTCAAAAAAAAAAAAAAAAGGGCACCTATAATCATTCTTCACACTCAAACCACTTTAGCCTACTTCTTCAACCGCCATCGTTTCCTGGGAGGTGAGCAGGGCCCATTCAGATACCAGGTGTCCTGCGCCTGGCAGCTTGGCAGGCAGTGCCGCGTGGAAAAGGCGCTCCACTCCACCAGCCCTGATGCCACCTGTTCCCAACCCTCCCGCCGCCCACCGAGCCCTGCCACCCCGAGGAACAGGCTGAGCCTGGCCCGCAACCCGGGCTGTGAAGGAGCCCAAATGGAGCCAGGCAACTTGGAGACACAGAAGGCAGGCACTTGTGAGAGATACTCTCTCCATACACCGTGATCTGACAAATGCGCCAGTACCCAACAAGAGCCTCTCTCTCCACTCCCCGAGCAACTGTCTCCTTTGTTAAGAATCCATTGACCCCCTCCTTTTTATCTACAGTACCTTCAGAAGAGGATTGTCTTCCTTACATTTCTGCTAAGCTCACTAGGTGGTTTGTAGCGGTTTTTTTTTAACTGTCTCTAGTAGATAACTGAAAGGTATTGGTAACCATTGGCTCAGCGCATCCCTTGAAGGAATGCATGTACTCTCCTCTCTCAACCTCCTTCCATACTGCACCAGCAATGGGAGATTCCCTGCTCCCCACAAGCCTTCATGAACTGGAAGTGATGGAAACACTGTATTTCCAACGAGGGGAGTCTCAGCAACAGGAGGCCATCCCCTTCAGTGGGAAAACTCATTTATTTCAAGAGGGTCAGAGCTACGTGCAGCCACTTGCAAGGAAGACTATTTCTGGCAATAGTAATTTTACCTCGCACTCAGCCCCATGCAGAGTGTGTGAACCCTATGACTTGGTAGGCTTAAATAGAAGTTAAGATAATAAAACCCTCCCAGATCTCTGGCCTTTGATAAATGTGAAGAGCTGACTAGCACAGCACACCGAACATTGAAACTTCAGCTCAAGTAGGTTTGTGTCAGAGGGAACCCCCCCATCAGCCAGGAGCCCCGAACCCTCACTGCACACATCTTCACGGGCAGCTCTGCCCCAGCTGAGGTGACACCACACATTGCCCCTGGCCAGGTCCCTGCAGGCTCAGCAGCCTCATCTCTTAGCCCAGGTGGAGTAACCAGCGATGTGCGAGGCTGTCGAAAACCTTTCCCCAAGCTTCGCCTCCCCGTACCCGCTCATCCATGACGTGGTATAGACAGCGCTAGACTGAATGTTCGGCTGCAGTGAGAGGATCACCAGCTTGTCAAGCTGGTGATGTGGAGAACGGTATTAACTGAGTAATTAAATCATTTCTGTAATTACTCTCACACAGCTATAAATAATGTAAGCCCACACGTTCTCTCTGGAAGCCATAATAGCGAGAGAAGAGAGGGTGAGGGATGCAAATGAAAAAGAAATAATAATAATAATAATAATAATAAAAACACTTAACATTTATACAGCACACTGCATTTTCAAAGCACAGTGCAAACAATAATTAAGAAACGGGTAGAGTGACAGACGGGAGAGGGTGAGCGGAAGGCAAGCGGGAGAAGGGAGAGGAGGGGAAGGGGGGCAGGCATGGAGCAGGATTTGAGACCCAGCAAGGCTGGCAGCCCGGAGGACACGCTGCCCAGCCCCATGGCAGGGCCATGCCATGTGGCTCTTCATCCCGCACCTCCGTACTGGTGCCGCAAGCCAGGGAGCGGGGTAAGGACACAGCTCTGCCTCCGCAGAAAGCGAGCAGCAAAGCGAGTGCCCGAGCGGGAGCCAGGACAAAGCGCTGCGCTGCACAAGTACACACCGGGAGGAACCTGCATCTCTGCCACAGAGCAACCTCCTAATGGCTTCTGCCTGTCCCCTCCAGCGCAGAGGCTTGGCGGGGGCCCCACTGGCCCTGAGCCAGGCAGCTGGCAGCTGGTGGAGGCTGCGGGGGGCTTGCCACCTCCTCCCGGGAGCTTTTTCCCTCTCCCCACCAGGTCTGAGGCCCTGGAACAGGGTGTGCTGGCTAAGGGCGGGGAGCACAGCCGAGCCAGCCCCGGGCACGTTTGGGGAGACCCGCTGGCCTTCCCCCACGGGGGAGCACTGATGCCAGTGTCCCCGTCCTCCCCCCAGGGAGCCATTTCTGACTCCCTTGGTGGCTCAGTGCAGAGCGGGGAGGGAATATTTCTGTCCGAGCGGAGGGGGCAGCAGTGCTCGCAGGGAAAGCACCGCTGCCCAATCCCACGGTCCTGTCCCCTGCCTCGGCCCCTGCCTGCCCTCCTCACCCAGTTTCCACCCAACAGGCTTTCCACTCCCGTTTCACACCCCACGTCTTGTTTGCTCAGCAGTTCTGCCACCTCCCCCCCCTGCTCCCTGGCTCTTGCTCCCATGGCAAGCCAGGCAGCGTCCCCTGGGTGGGCAAGCATCACCTGGGCAGGCACATCTCCTCTTTCCTCTCCACCTTTTCCTATTCCCCATCTCCTGCTTCGCACCCTTTTCCAGACCCCCTGCCGACCTCCTCGTTTCAGGATCTCTTCCAGATCCTCTTCTTCTGCACTGGCTCCTCATCACACCCTGCGTGTGATGCTCACCGTCACGTTCCAGCCCAGATCCCCTGCTGCGCAATGCATTTCTCCTGGCTGGATCCCACTGGGACCCCACAAGAGAACTCCAGCCCCAGCATGGCCTGTGCAGCCTCCAGGTCCAGCTAGAGTTTTGAAGCACAGTTTGCAAGGACAAGATCTTTTCAAGATACCTGGCAAACATCTGAAAACACTCTGCTGCACATACACTGTTTCTCATGCTCATAACAAGGCCAAACTTGGGGCGATCTATGCAGGGCTATCAAAAGCACATTTCTGGTTAAAAGTCCTCCCCTGCAAGACACCCCCTCCAGGCCCGTGCCTTTGCTCTGAGGACCTGTGGTGGTCAGGCAGAACCTTTGGAGGAAAACATGCCAGCACTTGCAACACGGGTAAATCACGTATTTTCCTGTACCACTTTCTCAGAGAGCGCTGTTTTATTTTCCAAATAAATAGCGAAATAAATCAATCAGCTTGAGGCATACACCTGGCATAGGGAACTTTGCTCAAACAGTCATAGTCTGGCAAAGTTACAGGAAACCCCCAAGAGGATCTTATAATGGAGAACACTGGGCAAGCGTACAATAGATGGTACTATCAGCCCTGCATACAATAAGCTCTCCTGCATGCCGCAGCTATTCAACCACCTCTAATGGGGGTTACAGCTTCTCCTCCTGGAGTCCAGATTTTCATATCAAGCATTGTATTTACTTCAGCTAGAAAAATCCATTAATTGCTCCCTAGCAATTAGGTAGCCTTTGCCTTTTGTAGAGCTCAAAGTACTTCACAAAAACACTGTTACGGTCTCCTTGCAAAGGGCAAATTGCTGTATACAGAAGTTGAGCAACTGTCTTAAAGTCATGTTTTATAGCAGAGCTGCAGTGAGGACTTGGGTCTACTAGATCTGCTTGATTCTGCTGGCACCCTTTAGATCAGCCCTCCTCAGTGCGTGCGTCTGCCTTTTTTGCTTTTTTCCTGCCCACCTTTAGACTCTCTATGTCCTTCATTCCTTATTCCCCTCTTCCTCTGAAACATACATTTATTGTTATTATCAGGAACCTCATAGATACACAGCTAGAAGCTGTTGCCAAAGCACAGAGAAAAATTGTCTCAACAGAGCCTTTAGGGTTTGGTGTTGTTTTCAGTCACTGTCAGAACTTACTCCCCACCCCACCCCCACCCCCACCCCGACCAATCCTAGATTCAGGAGTTTTTCTGTCTCTCATCTTGTTCATTCTCTTTCTCCTCCACTCTAGCTATGTAAGACGTTCTCCAGTGCTTAGTTCAGTCCTGCTTGAAAACAGCTGAAACAACGTGGTTTCCACACTCTTCCCTAAGGAGACTAGAGCACATCCTAATAAAACTCAGTGTCTGAACTTCTTTCTTGATACACATATATATCATTTAATATTATCATTTAACATATCATAATATATCATTTAATATCTTTTCTCAACTTTATCCTGTCGCTCCTGCTTCTACTTCTGGAAGCTACATCAAGTATTATTTTCTCTAATCTTAGTCTACCTCTCTTCCCTGTGTATATAAATCATACCCTGACTCATTATTCAGCCGATCTGTGATACGCACATATAGCTGTTTCAGTCTTTCTTCATATATCAGTTCCTCCAGACCCTTAACAGAATCACAGACTACAATTATATCTTTTTCTGTATCCCGGGTTTTTTTTTCCAGCCTGTGTATATGTAATTCCCTTAACTTCCTTCATAATCCATCCCCTCCAAACTTGGTTAATGAGGCAAATAAAAGGCAAAGAGAATAAGAGATTCCCTGGAAAGAATTGTTTCTCTCTGTCCCGCGGTTACTGGGGAATGACACGCGGATCTAAAGCAGCAGCATCGGGCAATTTCACACTCTGTGTTTTCAATTTCATTTTGAGGCCAGTTTAGGGTAGGGACAAATTTGAGTGTAATTAATTTAGATTTTGTGAGACAAGTAACCGCTTGGGGTTGTAATAAAGGACTGCCTGCTCCAGAATGAAGAAACTAATCTCCTTGTCCGGCTGGGGATGGCACAAATTGATTTAATACTTTTGTGTTGAGGTTTTTTGTTTTGAAGAAAGGGGTTATAATAATGATTATAAATAACTGTAGGTCAGATCACATCAAGCTACCAGATTTTCTTTACATAAGTGCTCGCAGATTTGGAGATCTACCTTAACATCATCAGTGTGAAAATCAAGGTTAGAAATCTAGCAAGAATGAACTTGTTCCCAAAAGCCCCATTACTTGCCAGGTCCAAGCTGGGTGGAAATCAACCTTTTCCTCACAGATATTTCAATACTTCTATTTCCAGGTGGATAATGGCAACACTGCATTTAAACATTAGTAGGAAAGAGGTTAATTCAGCTTCTCTTTCCCTCAGGTAGGTTGCAGGGGTTGCGTTCAGAGCTAGGCAAGGAAAGGTCTTCTGTCACTCGAAAGAAAACATCACTATAACAACAGAAGAAAACTAACACTCAGTACTCCTGGAAGAAGAATTCTATGACCCAAAATAAAGCAGCTTATAAATAGCTACAAAAGGCTGATGTAAAGGAATCAGACTTCAGTTTTGCTCGGTGTTTGTTGTCTGGGACGACTTCTGCTGAGGGAAGGCGTCCGTGCCTCCATGTAATTGTCTTCCCCTTCAGCATCCTACCCTTGCTCCAGCACTGCCACTGCCCCAAAGTGCCCCAGGGCACCTTGGCAGGGTGTGAGCCTCACCAGGGTCCCTCCAGGTTTTCTCCTCCCCAGCCCTGTGACACTCATGCTCAGACGATGCCTTCAAGCTTCAGGTGTCCAAGGCTCTGCATTTCCAAGGCTCAGGGCAGATATGAAGTGCATGCAGTAGAAATTATTAGGGGGGAAAAAAGTGATGGGGCTGTTTGAGGGAAAGTTATCTTTCCATAAATTTTTTTTGTTTTTTTAAAAAAGGGGATTTCTTGTTTGTTTTTTTAAGTGACAAAACAAAAATAAATCAAACTCCATATTTTTTTTGTGACTCTTGAAAACAATACCCCAGAAAAAGTGAATGTCTTGAAACAGAATTCCTCTCAAGCAAATGGGAGATAAAGTAGAGGGAAACCTTAAAAAAGCAGACTATTTTAATAGGATATTTAATAAAAGAAACAATACATTTCTTTGAAAAGTCATTTTTTTCATTGAAATAATATTGACAAGAGTACTTGAGCTCTTGTTTAGAAAATGAGAGTTAAAATTGAAGGATTTAATAGCCCTGGGGAGAAGTTAAAGCTCTTAAAAGTTCATTTCCAGGTTTCCTAATATCTGAGGGATTTTAAGTGCTGTAATTTATTTGTAAAGAAATAAAAAAATTTCTAGGGAAATTCTCAGATGTTAATTAAACTCCACAGAAATACACTACCTATATTCCCCTTCTTTGTATGAAAAAATATAATTTTGTATGGACAGATTAGACACAGATGTAAACATAAATTACAGATCCACCTGGCCTTTCATTACATGCATATACTCAAGGGAAAAGCAACATTGGTATACAATACTGGCTTTTATTCTCTGTATCTCTGTGACCTACCTTTCTTCTCCCCCCCCAACTTTTGCAGCAGACTTGTAGTTTGAGGACACATGATATTTAGTTCATTATTTGTGAGCTACACAGAGCTTTCGTTTGGCAGCAAAAGCAAACTGAGTACAAAAAGCAAAAGAAGTGTATTAATTATGTCCTCAATAAAATTATTAAAAGCTTGAAGGGAAACTGATGATATTTTTTATGTTATTTTTTAGAATCAAACTCATTTGCTAATCACTATATTAGTCTAAGAAACATTTAAACTATTACTATCGTGAAATGCAGTTTCAGAGAAATGAAAATGCTTTGTGAAATTACATGAACTGCATATAATTTTGCTTTGGAGGGAAAAAAGGGATAACAATCTTCTAACAACATTGAACCATACTCTTTCAACGTTTGCAGATCAAAATGTGTCTTCTTCCCCCCTCCCCCCCAAAGTAAAATTTTATTTGGAATTTATTTCACTTCAGTTCATATAATCCATTCAAAGGGAAATTTTTCTTTTGGTTTTGTTTTTACTGAATTTCCTTCACACAAGGGCTCTACAAATTTCAGATGTTATCCCTAATGGAAATGAAACAAATTTGCATCCAAAAAATGAGGTTTTCATTCCCCATGCATCTCTATTATTTAACCTTTGGAAACCTGAGAGTGATAGTGTTTTCCTTTTAATTACAGATGTTCTGCTTTTAGCAGCACTGTCCCAGTGTCTTTGACTTTGTCCTGGTTTCAGAGTGTATCTAGGTGCTCAGCTTATCCAGCCAGTTTTGGCTTCCCTGCACCTGCAGCATCGCTTTGCTGCGCTCTTCCTGGCAGCTAGTTTCCTTCCCTGGTGCTTTACAGCTATTGTCCGAGCCTGGACTTGCTCCCCACCAAAATACTGAAGAACATCATTGCTGCAGCAGCATGGCCCAGGCATGGAGTAATGACAGCAACCATCAGCATTGAAAGAGACAGACAGACAGACAACATGTCTTGGAAACCCTTACAGAAAACCCAAAAAAAAAAAAAAAAAAAAAAAAAGAGAGACAGGGATTTTTGAAGTGGGGATGGAAAGCCGGAGGAGGAATTGCAGTTTTGGCACGAACAGGGAAAAAAGAGCAAGATTGTGGAGGGAGTAGCAGAAAAGTCAGCTCTATGCTGTGTGAGAAAAGGAAGGAGAATCTGGCCTAGAACGGATCATGGATTCTAGACTTCAGGTTAGATTCACACAACTTGTACACAGATTTTATTACAGGCACAGCCCAATTTAATAGATCGTTCTTTCCTACCATTTTATTTCCATCAGTATGGCTACCCTGCGCAGGCAAGCCCTGGATAAAATAGCAAAGGATGCAGAGACAGAGGAGAATGATTTTCAGCTGGGAAAACATAATCATCCTCTTCCAATATTTTTCCTGGGTGCTGCCTGTGCACCATTGTGTTACTATAAAGCTGCACAGGACAAGAAGCTTTGGCAAAATAATGTGACTGTGGAGAAATAGCAAGGGACAATTCCACCAAAAATGATGGTCACCAGCTGTGCTATAAGAGAACCCAAGGCATTTTCTGCTCTTACCTTTTCTGCTTTCATTATCGCCAAGTTGACTTTTTCTGTTATTTAAAAAAAATAAATAGTCTATCATTACAAAACAGACCAGTCAGCCAAATGGTGTGGTCATTTTTTAGGCAAGAAGCTAAATCTTTTCCAACACAGTGAGTGTCCTAAATCTGAACAACAATTCACTCTTCTCTTAAGGTACCTATAAATGTACATTGTGATTGTTATTTCCTTTTCTGTGGCTGCTCTTTTACCTTCTAGTTCTGGGCAGAAGTGATTTTAGGTAATATTAAAATATAATGAAGAAAAGCCCAGCCCAGATTTCCAGTCTCAGGTCTGCAAACACAAGATATTGGTTTGTGTGCTTTATCTGAACTGAAGCTTGGTTTGCAACCTTGAACGTTTCCTTCCACCATCAGTCTCCTAACACAGAGCATCCTCATCCATCAGCTATTTCCACACCGTGATAGGATTGAATTTTTGCTTTCAAAACAACTCGGGAGAAAGAAGAAATTATTTTAAACACTGGAATGGGAGCAGATATGCTCACCGGTCACAAGTGTATTGCAGTCCTCTGGACAATGCAAACTAACGTTTAAGATCAGGGAACACAAAGCTATAAAAAGAAAGGTCATTGCAGCAACTTCAGGCAAATTGAAGGGACCAGAGAACTCCCACAAGTAAAGTTCTTGGATCACGAGAACCTAGCATTGGTGGTGGTGCACATTTCTCTCCTTTCCCTCTCATCTATTCCAGATTAAACACAGATCATCAGTGATCTGTGCCATTCCTTTTCTCATCAGAGGTCCTGAAGAGACGATGCTATTGTCCTAGACCCTTTCCAAGGTGCCAGCACCCAAACAAGGACCAGGTGCTTCCTTGTAGGGCTGAAGCAGTGCAATCACTCTTCTACCCTGCCCTAACAGCTGCAGGGCTTGCTCCTCTGAGAGGAGCTACCACAGGGGCTATTGGACCCCCTCAGCCACCACTCCCAGGCCACCCAGCCCTGACAAAATGACTGCTGAAGTACATGCTGTTTGGCGTCACTGCTGGCACGTTCATTAGAGACTAAAGGGACTGAACTAGCTATGATAAGACTCTGCCTCGGCAAAGTGGTCTCTCCAGAGCTCAAGTGAGGCACATCTTGTGTCTGTGCTTCACCGTTTTCCTGGAACTAAACCCAGATCGCAGTGTGCACACAGATCATCTGGTCATTTTCTTCTGATGCCAAATTAGGCAGAGATTAAATGTAACACTTTATAACAGCTAAGCAGGTGGGATTAGAGACATGAGCACAGAGGAGAGAAACAGCAAAAACATATGCGTATTCCTATATACTTATTTTTCAGACGCAAAAGGTAAAACACAGAGAAAACAAGAAGATATAAACATTATCTTCAAAATCTAATCAAATGCAATATTGAAGAGCATGAGTTTGAACAAAACAATCAGGAAGTCCAGATGTTACACTTTCAGCAACATACCTCCACCTGCTATGTTACACCTAGGGCAGGATTCATGGCAGTTAACTTGAGGCATCATGAGCAACTTGGGGTACAGCCTTCGTCAGTAATCAGTGAGGAGACGCAGGACTATGCGGTGAGCATTTCACTGCACCCTGAGGTGGCTGGGGTGAATTGTCCTCAGGTGGTGCCTCCTTCCCCACTGATTGTAACGAAGGCAAGACCTCCAGCTGGTAGGTAGCAAAATTCCAGATGCACATTAACTGAGATGAAACCAGCCTATGGTGCACATTATACAATAATTCTGTCTATGTATACAGGAGAAATGAAACTTCAGGCTTAAAATATTTTTTTTTCCTTTTTTTTTTTTTTCCTGCCCTTTCGTGTCTCAATTTACCAGCTTCGCAATATATTACAAAGCCCTTTTTACACACGGACCCAAATTTCCTCCCAGACACACTTATTAAACCCTTATTGAAGGTGAAACAGAATTTCACATGCTACTCCAGGGAAGGTTTGACTGAGGAGGGTTTTTTTTGCATTAACCTCCAGAGAAGGGGGCTTATCTGTCACACCAAGGCATTAGTGATTTGTAGCGTTCTTTAGGTTTGCATTGGCGCTGCTGATCACAAACGCACAGGGAGCATAACGAAGCTATAAGTGCAGGCCTGAACCTGTGAAATGCTGAGCAAGTTCAATCACAGCTGACTGCTGTGGGCGTTGAGGGGATGCTGAAAGAAGCAATCCATGCCTGCAGGATCAAACCCCAGCCACACAACTCATCTGCAAAGAACATGACTAAGAGTCACTAAAAGCAAAGCCTCTGTCAGGACCCTCCGTGGAAAATAGATTGTTTAAGGACTTACCAGGCTGACTTCAGTATTTTTAGTAGAATATCAATGTATTTACTCTCCACCATAATTTTAATTCAATTCATCAAATAAATATTATCCATTAAAGATTACACACCTGTGAATCAGAAGCTGTAAAGGTCAGCCTTTTCAATTTATGTTTAAAAGAAATCTTGGCCTTTCCTAAAACTGCAGATCTTTGTATGTAACCTGCTTCTCCTGTCTGCAAAGCTACGAAAAAAGGGAGCTGGATAAAACAGAGGTCTCCATTCATAAGGCTTCCACCTTTGAGCTCCGTGTGGGTTGCCTGCCCGCCAGAACGCTCTTTAGAAGTGAGGCAGTGGGGTACACAGGGCAGTCGTGGGAGATGCTGCCTTCCCAAGGAGAGACTAGAGATAGGTAGAAAGAAAAATCTTTGCAAAGTTCAATAGGCCAAATTTCTCTTTGAATTACAGCAGCGTAAATCTGATCTAATCCTGCCAAAGGCAATGGGGCTGTGCTGGATTTACACTGCGGGAATCCGAAATCAGAATTTGGCCTGCCACATTCAAAGTCACAAGGACCTCTTCCCAGTGCTTAGGAGGTCTGGCATCAGTAACACTTAAGCTTTTTCAAAGAGGATGTAAAATAAGTGTGAAACGCAGCACTCAGGTAATGCTTCAGACCTCTTTTGCACAGACATCGATAACCATGCAACACAGCAGGCAGGACAGCATCAAGATGCAGCATTGTTGCCTGACTGTCCTCCAAGACAGAAAAGCTTTATTGTGGGCGAAATGGGGCAGAATGACTTTAGCACATGTGCAACTATTCAAGGAGAGAGAATAAAAAAAGGGCTGTGATTATTTTATTCAGTGACTACTTTAGTTCAAAGGCTGATACGAGAAAATAACACTGCATATTAACTGTATGTTATTTGGCAACCGAATGCTTGGTCAAAGAGTGAGAAAATAATTTGTGATTAATTTAGTCCCGTCTACTCACCTACAATAACCTGCACTGTATTATTTATTTACAAGGTTAATAAAACAGACAATGCCCATATTTCTTAGCCCACTAGATCCCTTTCTGAGGAGAAGCTGCCACAGTGGCCAGCTTAATTCTCCCCCTTCATTCTATTGGACCCAATTCTGCCTAGTTAAATGTTTCAAATTCGCTTAAGAGTGACCTGTAAAAGAAAAAGGCTGTCGGCTTATGGCTCTGTTTGCTTCTTTGTGACGAACAAAGTGTGGTCAAGAGGGTCTTCTCAATAAAGTGCTTGGCCCCAACTCTGTCTGGCACTAGGGGGAAAAGGACAGTCCACTTCTCTCAGGTATTCCCACTGGCTGACAGCAGCCCAGAGGCCACTGTTAGCCACCCCATCTGGCCAGATGCACACTCCGATGTGAATTGCTGGGTCGCCTGTTCCTGCCAGGGGAAAGACTTGTATCAGGTCCAGCTGAACCCCACGGAGGCTCCCCTAAGCTGAGAGTTATCAGCTGGCCAGAGATGCTGCTCCCTCTGCATCTTGCCCTGTTCAAAACAGTGGGAAGGCTTGTTTGTGTAGTAATTCCCCAGAAGACTGGCTGGGGCCTGGGAAACCAGTGAAATGTCAGTGATATGAAGGAATAAAGTAGTGCAGTGGAAAAAAAGACTTAGCTGGACTGGTTCAGACTGGTTAGTTGCTTAAGCTAACACCTATTTAACTTCAGGAGCTAATGAACACTTCTGAGAGAGGATGGCTTTATTAAAGATTCAATTATTTTCCAATTAAGATGTAAGAGCTATATTAAATGTCCCTGAAAATACCACAATGACCTCCAGCTGCATGCAGGAAAAACCCAAGCTACCATCCTTGGCTCTTCTAAGGTAAAACACAGGGAAAAATAAAACATTTTTTTTAAAAAATCACAATTGTCAGGGGCTCTATACCCTTCCTAAGGAAGAAGAAAAGGGCTGATTCTTTTGCAGCTCTCTTTTACCTGCTCCTTTCCCTCCTCGGTTTTCTCTGTTGCAGATAATTCCACATGATTAATAGGCTCTTCTCAGCGGTGCTACACACAGTTAGCTCTTTTAATCTCTCTTTGAATCTGAGACTCTCTAATCCCCCAACCCTTCAGCCCCATGAGACTACACCTGAGGATCACAGAATAAGATATTTCTTTCTGTTTTAAGTTTCAATCTGCGTGTCTGCGATAGAAGGAAGCTCAAATTTACCTTATCTGCCATGATCATAGAGGAGCCTCCATGGATGCCCAGGATGGGAGTGAGGGTCTGGGCAGAGATGAAGTCCAGGATCTGGGCAATGGCTTCCTGATCTGTGTCATCAGCGAATACCACCCCTTGAATCTTCCGGTCTGACATGAGGTCACAGATGCGGGTGATGATGCTCTTGGGATCTGTCTCATTCATGGCCACCAGCTCCACCCGAGGCACCACTGAGAGGTGGTGGAAGTCATCTTTCTCGTGGGCATCTTTGATGGCCACTTCGTCTGAGGTCCCCACCAGGATGACCGCAATGCCAATGCTCGGGTGGCTTTTCTGGGCATGGGCCCCGCTCCCTGTTGTCGCGAGGACTGCCAGCACCAGCCAAAACCTTGGAGAGTAGCACTCCACCCTGGGCCTCATCTTCAGCTCTTACACTCCCTGAGTGAGGAAGAAAAAAAAAAAAAAAGGAAAGGGGGAAAGTAAGAGAAAGGGAAAGCGATTAATTGACAAGTCAATCACGCACTCAGCCTTCAAGGCAGATCCATTGATCTTCCTCAGCCACTAGCCCTCCTCCCACCAGTCTTTCTTGCCTGATGCCCAGCCCTGGGGCTACATTCAGGGCTCTGTTAAAGTTGGGGGGGTCAGACCAGTCCAGCCTCTACTTCAGAGTTTGGAGTCACTTCGGAGAACAGCTGTCAGCAGAAGATGGGATCATGTCATCTCTCAGGTCCCATGTCACTCTGAGACCCAAGTCAAAAGTGATAGAGAATTGTCCTTTGATGGCTTATCGGCTTTGTGAAACTAATTGCTTATGTCAAGCCCTCCTCTAAGTGCTCACCCTCAACACAAAGGAATTACTGGTGCTTGTGATCAGTTTGGCCTTCTGCTGGAGGCAGGGAGGCTGATGGGACCAGGCAGAGAAGGACTCCCTTTTACTTTCTCAGCATAGTCCCTTCCAGAATAAAGTGAGGACAAATGGGCAAAGCCACTGGATGTATATGTACGTGTGTATCCATTGCATACAACCTTTCTACCACCAGGACACACACAGCTCCAGTCTGTAGTACAGTCAGCCATATGCCTTTCACACATACAAGGTTCCTTTCTTTTTACAAAGCCAGGAACACAAGATTTCCCAGTGGTTGGGGCCAAAACTGGATCAGTGCATTGTGGGGAAGACATTCCCTCCAAGCCCATATGACAGCTATTTTTGTCCAGAAGCAGAAAGACCCACAGAGCTTACAAAGGTTCACCCTCAGCTACTACTGCCAGGGATGTTACTCTGAACTTTTCCCTCAACATGTCCACTTTATTTTGTAATTATAACAGTAGAAATGGAAAAACCCGATGAGGTCATCCCTCCAGCCCCTGCCTGAGCGGGACTATTCCCTGCAGGATTCTCTATTCAGTCTCCTTTTAATACTACTTCACATTTCCACAGCACTTTTCATCCTCAAGGCATTTTACAAGCACTAACAAATTAATCCTTGCAGCACCTATGCAGTGTAAATATCAGAACCCCCCCCGGTCTGGGGACAAAAACAGAGCAGCATCCCCCTGTCCACCCACCACCCCGACAGCACTGCTTGGTGTGCCCACCCAGAGCCATGCTGCTGTCCCAAGGAGATTTCAGGCATTCCAAACCAAAGACGACTTGCCCTCAGTGTGAAAGGTCCTGCTCACCTATTCATGCCCATAACTTTGTTCTTCAGCAGCCAGGCACGCTTACAATAAATACACCAGCCTTGCACTACACCTCTGGTCTTGGGGGTCCAGAAACTGGATCCTTCCATACTGTTCGTTGCTGCACATATCTCTACCAAATGAACAAAAAGCCACAGCAGCAGGAACAAGGCTGGAAAGACTTTGGGTAAACTAGAAGCCTGTCCAACAGCCCTACCTTGCACCAGCCAGCCCTAGGGAAAGGGTGCAAGGGGCCCCATCTTGTTCTGCCCAGGAGAACATGTAGGCTCTGCACCTGCTCCCTCATTGCCACACCAAGCAGAGAGAACGTATCCTGCATTGATATTACCAGATAAATAAGCAGATAATAAAACAGATAATAAATATGCACCGGAGGAACCAAATCCACTTAGGAGGCTGAAAGGGACCAAGGGTGTGAAGCACCAATCGATTCTAAACTCTCTGACGGATCCACTTTCTGAGAGATGCTCACAAGCAGAACCAAGAGACTTTGAGAGTTTGGCAAAATGAACAGCTAACTTCATTCTGGCAGAACTGTTATCCTCCAATTACGAGTCACTAAATTAGATTCCTTCACAGTGAAATGCAGTCCCCACTCCTGCAATGCTTTATTAACTTTAATGCACTCTATACGCTCTCTGTCTCTCACACTCTTGCTCACTCACTTTAATGCTATATTTGTTCTCTTTAAAATATGTCTTCTGCGATCCCTCTGCATAGTCTTACACAGTATATTACACTTGGTTAGGCAATGGCTAGCTGTGATGCCCAGGGAGCAGAGTGTAGGTTTTTCCCAGCCCCTCTCCCACCAGGAATACTTCACAGGGCCTTCCAATCCAGGGCTTGAATAGCAGCGACGCAGGAGCTATGCAGGCAATTGTGGCAGCTGTCTGCCTTCACGCCCAAACACAGGCTTCTCCCACTGGGAAAAATACCGGCCAAGAAACCCATTCCCTTCTCTTCACCTGCATCAAAGCTGATAAATCTCTAGCAGCAGAAAATTCAAACAGCAGAAAAGCACCCAGATCCTGAAGAGCACTTTGGTGCCAATCTGTTGGGCGCCTAGCTCATGGGATGTGCCCCCAGGGGAGATTTTTCCATTCAACACGAGGCGATGGAGTTCCCTGTACAGTGCCAGATCCTCAGGCTTTGGCCAGATACGCGGGGTGCAGCTGGGGCTAGGAAGACACTAATGCAAAGAGGAGGTCATCAGTGCCTCCACAGCCAACCTGACATCTCCAACTTGGATCCTCAGGCATGAGCTGGTTCAGGCAGAGCAGTGCTCAGGTAGCCTGTGTTGTACCACCCAAGACACCTCTCCCTCCACCTCTCGCTCACGCGTAACACTTCTGTCATGCTCACGATGTGTTTCAGGTTCTCTGTGGGTAGTCTGCATGCCAGGGACCAGTGTCCTTCTGGGGGAAATAAGGAGGAACCAGGTCCGGGCTGGGCTTCCTGGTAGGATGGCACCCAGGAATGTGGTAACACAGGGGAAGTCCAATAAATCACACCCAACCCAGGGCTGGTGGCACCGCTTTAGCTAAGGGGTGGCCTCCGCGGTTCAGCGCCAGCACTCTCCCCAGGGCAGCAGCAGGTTTGCAGCACAGAGTTGAGCTGCTCAAAGACTGCAACAGGGGTGCTCACACTGCTTACAATGCGTTCCCTGCCCTCCTTGGGGGTGACTTCTGTTCACAAGCAGCAGCCACTATCCACACTTCTGTTCACATGCAAGTGCCAGCTGTTTGAGAAAGGGACAGATGTCCTAGCACCAACCCCACCTCTCCTCCCTCCTCTGGTCTGGCTCACTACAAACCCCTTTTTAATGTGTGACGGTAGAGGAGAGGCAGGGGTGAACCAGCACAGACTTATTATCAGATTAATGTGACCCCAGAGTTATTGTGAAAATGTGTTTTTGCATACACAGCTGCAAGTTTTATCCCTTTATTTCTACACTGCTCAAAGGCAAAAGTTTGAGGAACCCAATCAAGGAAGCACTGGAGGCAGCATGCAGACCTCCTCCTGAGTGGTGTTCTTGTTTCCAGTGAATATTTGCAAATACACATGGAGAAATTCACAAGCACCTGACAAAGCTGCAGTTGAAAAACAGGGCATTTGCCCTCAGTTGTTTCAAGTAACTTTAATATTGCTAGAGTTTAATTTCACCAGTCAAGAATGATTTTAAAAACATGCCGGTATATTTTATTACAAAGTATTTTACATGAACAGGTATTTCCCTTGGTGGTGGTGTAGGGCAACACAGTGTTTGGAGTCTTTTCTGTGATTTTGCCACTCCAAAACAATTTAGCAAATCCCAAACTCCAGTCTGGCAAGCAAAATCCTTTACACATAACTCCACACTATTATATCGTCCCTCACTCCCTGGGAAATAATATATGACAGGGCCATTAGACAAAGTGGTTTTACAGACATATCTATATTTAGGTATAAACATGCCTGTAAAACCATTATACTTCTATAATCTCATTTTACTTACCAATAAAACATATCCACCATTGTAGAGGAATGCAGCGTCTACTTAGTGCTGCAGAGCAATGTTACACAATCGCCGTTAAAACGGGAAGGGAAAGCTAACTTCTCCAATTGAAAATGCAAGAGGAATGTAGGTAGTCAGACAGTAATTATTCAGATTGGAATTTGGCCAGGACCAAAGGTTAGATTGCTTAAAAATATCATGAGAACCTTATTTGACACTGCATTTTTATGTGGATCGGATCTAAGATAAGTATTAATAGAAAACTATTAGGCTGCACAGGCAAAATACAGCTCAGCGTTTAGAGATATTTCTGGACGATATTTCAAAATACAGAAAGTACACAAATAGGTCACTGTGCATTCAACCAGGCTAACTGTAAATAAAGTACTACTCAGGCAGCGTACAGCAAACCTCGGCAATCTTCAGGTGAGATAAAGAAACTGAGGCAGAACATGGGCTGGTCCCAGGAGTTTGGGGGCAATTCTGTCATGTGCTGGTACCTTCTTCTGCTGCAATTGTGCCAGCTAGGCAGCCTTGCACAATAGCCCCTTGGAAGGGTATTTGCAGGCCCCCAAAACCCCACCTCCAAGCTCAAGACAGTAAGAAGAAATGAAGTCCTGTAACACTGCAGTCCCAGAGAAAAAGCTGTGTTGAAAGCAGCTTTCCTAACTAGGAATACGATGCTTGGGACCGGAGGCCAAAGAGCACGCACTAGCCACCAGCAAAGGGAACTTCACAGGGGCATTGGGTCCACGCTGGAGGAAGAAGATCACCACCTACCATCCAGCCTCCCTCTCCTGTACTTCCCTGGAGGGCCATGGGGAAGTTCATCCCCCAGTGCTTTCTGGGCTCTGCTCACTGGGAGCTCTGATGAGGTCCCAGTACCAGTTAGAGGACTTCAAGCCACAGAATCTGAATCCAACAGCTAATTTTGCATCTGCACCAACTGCAATGCTAATTCCCAGCCCTACTCTCATCCCTGATCATTAGCCCAATTCCAGGACTCACCACCACCCTCAGTCCCACTACTACCTAGAGACAGATGTCCTGCCAGCCCCAGCATTAGCCATCCGTGTTACCATACCCTTCAGTATTTGCTCATCTTTGACAGCATCTTAATTCACACTGGCTTCATTTCTCAGACAGCTTGAGCAGTATCAGACAATGAATCAAAAAGCAATCCTTGTGTTCCAGGCCCTAGTTGTGGGTAGGAAGAAATCCATCTCACCTGTGAGATACTCCACAAAGCTGGAAGGTGCTTTGTGCCTGGTATCCAACACTCCACCAGGGAACAGCAAGTGCACTAGAAGAAGCTGTAGGGAAGTTAACATTGCACTAGACATGCTACTGGGCTGTCTGGCAAGGAAATACCTGTATTTCCAGACCAAAGAAGAATACTATTTCTGTGTTTACCCACCACAGAAGACTGGTGCATATTTGATCTTTTTACCTACTACCTGCCTTATAGGTAAACTGCAGGAGCTAAGAAGACTCATGTGAAGAAAGGGGCAGGACTGATTGCAACCCCAGAAACTGTTACTCCTAAGAGCTGGGATTTAAAGCTGTAAATCACACCATAATTTACACCCAAGCGTCTCCAACTCCCTGACTTTTGGCAAGCCAATTTCAGCTTAGGACAACCTCCCATTCTCATGGTTACTACCATCTCCCCAATCCAGACACGCTGCATATTGTATACCTCTGAAGAGGCATTTCTTGTGTTCTAACACTGCTTTAACCATTTTCCTACCACACCCTCAGCCCAGGCTATTTGTATGCTGACAACTCTTGTGCTGCTGTTCCCGTATTACTGCTTACCAGGTAGGTGACATAAGTGCTCATAAATCTTCTTCTGGCTCGCAGCCCTGTTGTTCCAGGAATTTTGTAAACAGAGACAAAGAAGAGGGGGATGGATCTGGGGCACGATGGATGTGTCTTGGAAGCGCCTGCACACTTCAGGTGCTGATAAACAGAATGAATGATGCTGCAGGAAAATCTCCATACATTCAGAGTAGGAAGACGGCAGAGACTAGAGACAATGGAAAGTGCTATGCGCAGTGATGAATGCAAGAACAATCCAGCACCCAGACCAAAACGGTTCATTATGGTGACTCTGAATAAACACATCCCCCCAAGGGCATTTCAGTAGTTTTAGATGAAAACTGGTGCAGTTTAGTTTATTTTAACTAGCTTTGAACATCACTTATCTTCTCATTCTGATATATAAACATTCCTATGATAGTGGTAGAAACATTGCTCCAAGGACTTTTGGGCAGGTCTTCTTTCTGCTCTTCACAACCACGCCCTCTCCAACATGTACTTTTGTTCATGCTTGTAATGTCCCACAGACTCATTTCTAAGTTACAAAATGCTGCTTCTTTTCCTTTATTTCTCCCTGGACAGCCTTTTTCTTTTGGGAAATGCATCACACACACTGAACTAAAGCCTTTAAAGCCCTTGGAGCTCTCTCATTACCTCGCTGTTAGCTTTTCTTCCATGGACACTGGGTGGAAAGTAGCACATACATTAACTTCTATTCTCTATTTATTTTCTTTCAAGTTGTTCTTTCTTTATTAAACTCCTCCCTGACTTGGGCAGTGTCAGATTCATCCTATATATCACATATTCATTCCTCTCCATCTCTGATGGCTAGTTTGCCTCTGTCTATCCAAGAAGTCTATCCAAGGATAAGGTGAAAAAGTGCTTCCCTTTTTTCTGCCCCATGCAAAGGAGAAGAGCCATTTTCTCCCTACACTTAAGGCAGTACAAAGAATGCTTTGATCATCAATTAGACCCATATCATTCCCAACAGATGAAGAACTATGTCTCATTATTGTAAGCTTGCCCAAGGGTAAGTTCCCAGTGTCCTTCCCACTTCCTCCCACCCACATATTTTACATATCACGGGTGATAGCTGGTACAGCCACAGCCTGCAAGCTTCTGTTGAGACCAACACCAAGTGATTCACGGAAATTACAAATTAAAATCCTCTGCTTAATAGTCTTGCCCTTCCTACAGACACTTCAGGATTGCTGTCTACGGCATCTGCTTTAGCACACTACCTGCTCTGAAACGACTCAAACAACGGGATTACCACTGCTAGGAGACGGCTCCAAGGCTCACATTTAGAAACGTTTCCCTAAACTCAGCCTAAATTTTCCCTTTGCTTAGCTATCCTGTTACTTTAATAACATCTTCTTCATTCAGCCTAAACAAATTCTCCCTCTTGACTCACCGTTTCCACCCTGAAAACGCTTGTAGATGGTTATCTGATCACCCCTTGGGACTTCCCTCTGCTGCAGCAGCAGCTCAGCTGTCTTCATCCCTCCTCGTAAGTTGAGTCCCCTCCAGTGCTCTGCAGGAGGAGTGAGGGAGGATGAAGGTAATGGCTGGGCAAGGGAGAGCAGGAGCAAGTCTGACCTGCTTACCCAGGCTGGCACACACGTGCGGAGCTGCAGGAGTCAGTGTCACACACACAAAAGCCATTAAGCGAGACAGCAGGTCAGTCTGGCATCGCCCAGTGCCAACTTCTAAATGCCAGGGCATAGAGGCTTGGCACCGCCATCGCTCTCTGTGAGCCTGGCTTGCGGAGCCAGGCTGGAGCCACCGTTCCCCTGCCAGGATCTCACCCCTCCCCCCAGCATCCCACTTGGACAAGTTTAGAGGGATGAGACAGGCCCTCCCTGCCAGGGACTGAAATATCCTCACCACCTGGAGGGTTCAGTTGCCACAGCTGTCACTCTGTGCATGCTCCATTTGAAACAAGGATTTCAAAGCTTACGAGACGTGCACCGTTTCCCACTTCCGACTGTCGTCTGCCCCATCTCAGAACGGGATCCAGGCTCAGAGGGAGATCATCCAAAGTAAGGCATGTGTCGCTGTGTGCACATGGCCCCTCCAAAGGGATTTCAGTGTGGTTGAAAGCAGCATTGCCTCCTGAAGTGCAAGACTAAGTTTAACAGGCAGCAGAACGCTGCAGCAGAGCAACACTGGTTTTGCAAATTAAATCAAACTAGAACAATTTGGTAATCCGTGATGAAATCCTTTCCTTCCTTTCTTAATTCTCCGCTTTCAGGTTTGATTTCCAAGCAGGAATCACCAGCACATTAATAACATGAAGATTTTAAAGACTGTTTTCCAAAAGCTAGGGATTTAAATACCTCCAATCCATTAATATCCATGAGAAACACACATATAACTTCAGTTGGATGGTTTGGAGAAGCACATCCTCTGCACTTCTCATTATTTGCTGTATTAATTTGAGGTTTTCTATTCAACCTTAATCAACTCTGCATTCTGTGCACTAGCAGATTGTTATATTGAATTTCAAAATCTAAAAACTGATGAGAATTTTTACTTCCAAGGATAGAAGGACTTTCCCATTCCCCAGACTCTCTTATGCACCTCACTCAGTACCCGTTCGTTCCCTGCATCATTTCCTTAAAGGGAAAACACAGAGCAGGCAAGCAGAGACTGCACTGTCTCCTGAAGGCAGCTGCCAAACACCACACCAGTGCTGAAATCCCATGGGTTACTCGAAGTCTCACATCAAGAGACATTCTTAAGTTCTTTGGGTGCCAGATGTAAACACAGTAAAAGCCAAATCACAAGGATTTCTTAAAACATATCAAAAGTGGGAAAGAAAACAGGATTTTTCTTTTTTTAGGCAGAAATTGAGTGATTCCTTGTTCTACAATACTGAGAATCCCAAAAAGGGGATCTGAACCAAAGAGAGAGAGCCTTAAACTACATCTGCACTTTGGATCCAGCCATCCAGTTTGCTGCCAGTCTCCTCAGATATAGTGTATGACACAGGATAAAGCTTTAAAACATAAACATGCCCATCCCATATGAAAGATCTTCATGGGTGCATGTTTCAGTCTTGCAGCCCAGGCAGCAAGGGCAAGCTAGGAGAAACTCACTGCACTGCCTCTGCTCATTGTGGCACCATTATAGCAAATCTTGAACAGCCCTAAGCAGAGTGCCAGAGCTCACCTGACCTGAATAAGCCCTCATAAAGGTGTTACAGACAGCAGAAATGACAGAGTAGAAGGCTTGATGCCTGAAACACTAAGAAGCAAGGGGGGCAAAGGAGCCACTAAGTAGAGGCAGCAGGGTGGAGAGAGGAAGATGCATCCTATGAGCTGGTCCAGGGCAAAGCCACAGTGCTGTGGACACCGATGGGCCATGGTTTGCAAACTGCCAGCATCCCTCAGGAGCCTCAAGACCTCTTGATTTCCACTGGCATGTAGCATTTTGGAAAATGGTGTTTAATCACCAAGGGACCCCATGAGAACACCAGCCTTGCTCATGAAATGAGACAGGGAATTAATCTGGAAGTGAGAGGGACAAAGAAGTGCTTTTAGCATGGGCAAAAAGGCATGCCACAGCCATGGGAGCCAAGAGGAGTCAAAAACTGGCTCTAGTCAGGCCACTAGAAAGGATGGATGAGTACCCAGAAAACCTTCCTGTGAGTCTCCTTCCTTGTAATTGCCTGTCCCTTCCCTTTTCTTCACTCATCCTCAGCAAAGAACTTTTATGTTCCTGTTATCACTACTTAAAGAAAAACAGAACAAAATCTACCTAGAAGAAGTAACAAGGGAAACCCAATGCGTGACACCAAAGAGTGCCATTCAAGATGTTTGGAGTCATACACTCTCAACAAACACTCATCCCTTTAGAAATACCTCATCCTTACAATAAATCCTAAAGCCAGCATGAAGGGAGAATTGACAAATACAAATCAGGAAATTATTTTGGTGGTCTTATTTTTCTTCTCCTCTCCCCCTTTACTCTCCCCACCTAACACTCTCCCCTTTCCCTGTCTTTCTCTTCCCTAGTTCAGTGACCACTAAGGCACCAGCCATCAAGCCACTGGATACAATATGCTTTCACAGTACATTAGTGCTGTGCACCAGACCATGCTGTGCCTGCGATTGTATGACAGGTCAGGGCCGATTCATCTTACCAAGACCTTCAATCAAAAGCATCCAGAAAGCTTTCCCAGCTGGAGGGACCCAGCCCAGCAGCCACTGACCTCTCCATCCGCTCAGCACTCGATCATATTTATAGAGTTCCAATGAAAGAAACATACACAGGCAAAGCCACATCTGGACCATGGCTAGTCATTGGCTGTTGATGCTTCAGGGACAGGGATGGGAAGGCCCAATCCAGCGCAAAAAAAAACAGATTAGATTTGGCTTAGCTGAATGCCATTTCCATGCATTTTTTCCTCTGCTCTCTGTTTTTTCCAGCCTCTCAAATTCATTCATGCTGGCTCCTTCAGCCACCTTTCCCAGTAGCTCACCCAGCTGTTCATTCCTCCATGTGCTAGCCAATGCCTACGAGGATGTATGAGTCTATGCCTCCTCCCAGCCCAGGTCCACCACTGGCATCCTCAGGGTGCAGCTCAGCCCCCTTGGGCCTCATCTCATTTACACAAAAGTCGCTATAGTTTACATTTGCAGCAGGGGAAAAAAAGCATTAGCAGCAAGAGTAAGAAAGAACCACCAAAACCAGACAATTGTCACAATAAAGAATACCCTACCAGTAAATAAAAATCAGTACTATGGACAAAGTGTAGCTGTGAGTTACTTATGCTGTTTTAAAAGTGTAAACTGACCTTAAAGCATAAGAGGGCTTAGTGTAAAAGAAAACCCAGAATTTCAATATTCACCATGAACTTCCTTCAACCTACAACATATGCCGTACTCTATCATCCTTCTCAGCTTTCTCCATCCATCACTTATCTCTAATCCATTTTTTTGTCCTCCATGACTCCCACAGTCATTCCATTCCTCATTTTAAGCACTGTTATATTTTTGGTCCATCCTTGGTACCTCTTATCTCACTTGTACTCACACTGGGTAGGAATCTGGTTTAAATCTTGAAAGCATGGAGGGAGTGAACCACAACAAGTGAAGTCTTGTTCTAACCCCTTATACCACCATCTAAAAAAAAAATCAATAAGCATTTTTTGAAAGTGTAAACACCATTGTTTTCTTCCTCGCCCTTTGCCTTATAATCCTCATCAGAAAGATGGAGATGCATCTTCTCTGCTTCACAGAGTCAGAAGGTTTAATTATTTATGATATTTAAAGTACTTTTGCCTCTCAAGCGATAGAGGCTACAGGAGCTGAGATTATTATTATTGCTTTCCATTGCACTTTGCCAAAGGCAGCAATGTCTTCTTGGGAGATCATACTCAACATTACTCACAGGATCCCAAGAGAGTGTATTAAAACCTGTATGTCCAAGATCTTCGGGACAATAAATCCTAGTTTAGCTAGGAGCAGAGAGAAAGGAATTGCTGTAATACCATAAATAGTTGTTGGTTTCCAAGCAAAATCCCTGATATTCAATATCGACTTTGCCACGTTGACTCAAACTGCAAAATACTGCTGATCAGTAGTTTCTGATGAAACAACATGTTGTCAGCAAATGCTGGTTTGTTAAGCCTATTCTTATGAAAATATCTCAACTTGCAACACATTTTCATCTACTCCACAGCATCTTCCTTGCTGGCAAGGGACAGCAGGAGCGATGCAGAGCTTTGGAGAGCGAGGCAGAGCTACAGTGGGCAGCCAGCCTCCAGGGTCTGGGCTGGAGGTACAGCTCTTCTGAGCACCAGGCACCATCCCTCTGGCAATTTTAATCCAGACCCGGGCAACTCCGGTTTCATCAACAGATCCACCCTCTGGGTCTGCCATAGATCCGGGGAATTTTGTTCCAGCAGCTCTTGGACAGTGGAAATGTGAAGTCTTTACTTGCAGAAACTCAGAATACGAGATCTCCTTGCCATGAGTCTCAGCAGTGGAGACCCTTGGATGCTGGGTTTCAATAGATCTGGGGAAGGCTGCCAGACCCGAATCACCAGGCTTCTATAGCATCACCAGAAAGTCCTGGGAGCTCTGGTTACCCCCTAAAAAAAAAAATCCTGGTCTTACAGCAGGGATCCTGAAGACCCTGAGAGTCATGGCTGGGGCTACAGTGTCAGAGGTGCCAAAAATCTGGGTTTCACAGAGAAGTCCTCAGAATCACATCACAGCCTTGGGCCAGGCCATTAGTGAGTGCCCCACAGCTGCAAACCTTACAAGGTCTGGGAGCCAGGGGAGGAAACTAAGAGCTCTGAGAGTTTTGCCACAGTTCCTTTTTACCGGTTCCTCTGAACTTGTGGTTTCCCAATATTTCCAGGGAGAGGGAAGAAATTTTGCCATTAAGTTCAGACTAAAACTAAGTTTCTACCTCTGAATATCCCCCTGCCTGGAAAACCTCCCTGCAGCCTGTTGCCCTGTGATTCTGTCGGGCTTCACAAACTACACTGCACTGTGCCTGCTGAGCACCTGAGTGAGACCTCTGGAGAAATACAAGGGGTTTTGAGGGGTGTGGGCAGCCATGGGGTATCTGTTGTCATTGATGAGTTTAAAAAGAGCAACTGGTCTGCTTTGGGGGATTTTTTTGTTGAACAGAGACAGTCAGTAATGACTGGAGTAGTCCTGGAGTCAAGAGAAAAGATGTTGCAGTCTACCCCAACCCAAATTCTTCTTCCAGTTCCCATTATTTCCTGGCTTACACTGCTACAGAGCAATGTTGAATAACGAGTGTGTCCCCACTCCAGAATTAAGTATAAAGAGGGTATGTATATGTATTTTTTTTAATATATGTATACACACATTATGCATATTTATTTGCATATAAATACATATTGTTTACTATTGCTGTTTATTTATATATATATATAAAATTGGTATATATATACTCCATCTCATCTTGAACCAGCAAACAGGGCTGCATTTCTTTGGACAAGGAAATCAGGTGGGAGAAGCAGCTCTTCACAGCATGGCCAGTTACCCCTTTTCCTGCGAGACCTGAAATGCCACCAGTCCCTAATGGCACTAAATCCCTGTATTTCCGAAAACAGGAAAACTCAAAAACAGCTAGGGGGGAACAAGAAAGAAAAAAAAATATGGAGGCAACATTCAGGTTGCATCCCTTTTACATCCAGGCTGGTCCTTGTAGGAAATCAGCTTCCAAGATAGAAACCCAAACCTTGCTGCCTTGCCAGGGGTCAGCCCCTGGCACAGAGAGCTGCTCTCCCTCCTAAGAGTTGTTTCTGGACTGGAGGCAGAGGTGCCATTTGGCCAGGAGGTAGAAGTTTAGTGGATATGGTGTCAAGGCTGTGTTCACACTGCCCATCCTGAAGCACTAGAATAGCTCTGAGATGCCAGTCCTGTTTTGTGAAGGGCTTTTGTACAATCCTGAGGTTATAGCACCATATAACCACCCCGTTCAAGCATTCAGTTAGCAACAGGCTGCAGTCTTTAACTAGGTCTCATCCTTGTTTGTATATGACAGTACCAATATTGACATCCGGAACAGCCAAAGATTATATGCTGCAAATATCACCTGGCCCCCAAAATGAAGTAGAGTAAACAAGCCAAGTTGCCTATATGAACTGCCTCTCCAAGCTTTGCCTCGAGCACACCATTCTTCCCCCTGGATCTTCCTGGGGCTATGCTCACTTTGGAGTTTCCTTGTTTCTCCTCATCGCAGCTTTGACACTTCTCCAGGACAGGTCCGGGTCACAGGGCTGAACCCCAGCCCCACATGGTCACCGGTTTCAATTAAAAAATAAGTCAGCCCTTAGATGCCATGCTGGCTTCCTGCAAAGCCTCTCTGAGACAGCTCCTGCTTTGGTGTCCTGTCAGGATGACACTGTGACAGGACCTTGTTTCCAAGCCAAGAGGCATTTATGCATGCAGCTGCATCAATGATTATATATATGAAGATGCCCAAGTTCCGTAAAATTCCCAGAGGCCTTCGCACTATGTGTTTCCACTAGCCCTGTGCCAGAGGGGTGTAAAGCCCCCTCTGATCCAATGTGGTAGCATTTTAAGCCCACTTTGCACAGGTGTCAACACCTTTATGAAGCGCTGGATGCCACGGGAGGGGGCTCATGATCTATAAACACAGCACACATCCAGAGAGCTGCCTCTTGCCATGCTCCCTGTGATATTTGTCTCAGGAGAGAGAGGGAAACACTGGAACAAACAAGCCATCTATGCATTAACACCCGACTACATTGCCCCGGTGTTGTTCTGGGATCCTCTTCCTCTTGTTTGTACTTTATCTTCTGAGCCTGCAAAGCTTCAGGGACCCTAAACCACCTCCCTGACCATATTCCTAGCACAGCCCTGTCACCACCCCATCCAGAGGCCAAGGATATTTCAGCAAGACTAAAAACAATAACCATTTATCACTTCACCTTTCCTAATTAAAGAGATCAGAGGACATATCAGACCACAGCTGAGCTCCTGGCCCTGGATCCGAGATGGGTTGGTGGGCAAGCTGTGCAGCCCCTCCGGCTGATTCATTTACCCAGGCTGGCCCGGCATGCAGCTAAGGGACTGTCCTCCCCACATCCATCTGCCTTACAGCTTCCCCCACTGCTAAAATTTTAATTTATTTATAAGGAGCAATTGCTTAAAAGTATACATTAAAAAAAAAAATCAAGCGCCCTGACATTAGGAAAAGAAAAGGCACTCAGGCAGTGCACAAATTCCCCAGGGGAGGTGCTCAGGCATGAGTTACTGCCAAGATGACATCTGTAGGGAAATAAGCCAGCAGATGCAGGGGAATGGACTGGAGAGGCCCAGAGCAATGAGGAGGGGAGGGGGGAAAAAAAAGGGAGAAAGAAAAAAAGAGGAAAAAAAAAAAAGAGAGACATAAAACAAGAAATTAAGCAGGCTGGTGTGCCCATCACTAGTTATTATGCTTTACAGGTGTCTTTCACTCCTTATCTCTGCTGAAACAGCTTCCCAAATGTCCCAGTACCTGCTTCAAACCATCTGGCCTGCCATACCCCATCCCAATAGACTCCCAGCCAAAAAGACTTCGGTGTCTACTGCGGCAGAGCAAAAAAGGAGCCATCTTCTCTAGCCACTGTGACCTGACTGTCCCCTTCACCTGAAGGGCCCCCACTTCTCTCATAAGCAAAAATAATCTCATGCACAAGTACACACATACCAGCTTCCAAAGAAATGCACCTCCTCAACTGTCCCTTTGGCAGCCACCATGAGGAGACAGTCCTATCTCCCCCACATCCTCAAGCCAACAGTGGTGCAACAGCAGTGGTGGTGTGAACAGAGGACTTGTCCCATGCCTACAGAGATGTGAAATGAAGAGGATGATGTTTCACCAGATGGCTTCGGACTTGTCACAGCAGGGAGAGAAACCCACTTGGAAAACCTGGCCCTGGCACTAATTAACATCTCCTGGACTGGTAGTACAGGACCGCTGGAGCGGTTGGGGCCAAGTAAGAGAGGCGAGACAACAGGAATGCGGAGCAGCAGTCACACAGGGTGAATGAACATGGAGGTAGTGAGAACCATGAGCTTCCTCTGGGACTGCAACAACATGTTCAGGCAGGCAGCACACTTGGAGCAAGAGCAGAGGAAAAGATGCACATACCAAACAGTCAAGGAAGCGGGGTAATGAAGAGTCAAACTATCTGACCACAGCTTATAATGAATAGCATCAAATCATTACAAGCAATGGGTGAAAGGAGAAAAGCAAGATCTAGAGAAGGCTCTGCAGCATAAAACATGCAGTGCACCAGCCTGGCTACAGAGCTCACCAGCCCAGGAGACTTTACCCTCCCCAACCCAGTATCAGCCCAGAACCACTGCTGGTGTCAGTGATCATTCTTGTTTCACACAGCCCCTCTAAAGGGCCACCTCCTTAGACACCATGCCTGAAAACTCAGATGATTACCAGACAAGTGTCCTTCATACAAGTGAAACCTGCTGTTGTCCAGCACACTGAGGGAAGTGGAAGAAGGTCCTTGACCCCTTCTGCATGGCTTGCTGTGACCCAGGAGACAACCCTCTGCCAGTACAGAAAATACCATCACATTGAAACCTTGCCTAGAGATACACCTTTTTTCCCCCCCACCACCACCACGTTCGTTACATTTTTGGTTTTGATGGGCCTTATCCCAGCACTGGGGGCATCAGGCAGTTGTGTGGGCACAGCTGACACAAAAGTCTGCTGCAAGCCCACCACTGGTGGAACTAAGGGACCTCATGGTGACCATGCTTCCAATTGGATGACTGAGCCCACGCGCTCTTCTCGTAAAAAGGTTTCAGCTGGAAAGGGACTAAAAGGAAAAAGGATGCCCCATAATCATGGTCCGAGAGCAGCTGTTGCATGTATCAAGAGCAAGACAGATAGTACTTGTAGGCAGATGAGCTACATCATGAAGAGGGATCACAGAGACCCTTTCCCTTTCCTTGTCCTCAGGATGCTTCCCTGAGTCAAGGGGCACCCACTCCTCAGAGAGGCCATCAGCCTGCACCCTCCTCTAGTTATGACTACTTTTCCAAAGAAGTAGGAATGCTCAGTTAGATGCACTCCTCCATCACAGGCTGACATCCATTCCAGGTGCAACATACACAACCGCACACCAGTGAACAATGATCAGAGAAAGAGGGGAAAAGCTAAGGGGAAGGAAGCAGCATAGCACAGAGAGCGAGGACAAGAACACAAGTGAAAAGTGAGAGGGTCAGTGAAAAGAGGAGATACGGATGGGAGAGAGAGAGTGGAGAGGGAGTTACTTTGCAAGCAGTAGCTAAAAATCTCTCAACGTTTACAGCAAATGATGCATGAAATACACTGTCAGGAATGTGATGCCCAGAACCTATTGCTGCTAAATATTTAATCTGATTGGCAGGGAGCCGTTAAAACCTCTGTGTCTGGATCTCAGGCTTCTACAGAGCAACAGGTAAAGTAAATACATCAACATGTAGTGATTCACCTGGGGTGCCATCAGCCTTTCCAACCTGCAGCATTGTGCAGGGGGAAAAAAAAAAGTTGTCAATGGATATTAACAACAGCAGAAACAGGCTATAGGAAGGACACAGCTTATGTATCTTGGCTCCCACTGCAAGCTAGAGACAAGTGGAAGGTGGATATGCCGAGTGTCTTTTTCAGAAATGACAACACACTGCTGCAAGGGTCTCATACGATGCAGTTCATGCCTCTCAAGCACTATGAAGTCAGAACTGTGGTACATTGAGGCTGCGGCTCTAATGGCCCACACTTCCCTGCATGTAATCCCTGAAGCCAATCTGTGAGCAGACCAAGGGCTGCCTCCAGCAACCAGCTTCTACTGTCTGTCGAGCATGAAGCAGGTCAGAATGTCCTATATATACGTGCCTCCTAACGCCAGCACACGAGAGCGCAGCGGGGCTGGCTGGGTACATGCAGGTGTGCAGCCCTTTGGGGTAGCAAACCTCATTAGCTGGTATTGCAGCATAGTGAAGGGACAAAGGACAGCCAGCTGCTAGCTGGGGCACATACGTGCATACATTTGCACATCCAGTGCAGGCTCCCACTTTACTGGTGCTACCCACACAACCTGCAGAGCAGCTGCAGTCTGTGTCAGCTCTGGTGTCCCTAAGCCAGCATCTGAGCTGAGCCTGTTCTCCCAAATAGCCACTTCTACAGAGCTTTGCAAAGGAGAAGGATTATGTTTGGGCAAAGCCTTCGCAGTTTCAAACTATGACTACATTCTGACTTGGAGGCAAACCTGGCCACTCAGAGATACTCTGCGGAAAGAAACAGACTTTCTTCTTAAACATTTTATATTGTTCAAGCCAACTCATTTCTGAAAGGTTGAAATAGGTTGCTGTAGAGAGCTCCAGATCAAGTTCCTCACCATCATCCAATACACCAGCAACAGGAGTGCAGTTCCTCCCAAGGACTCTATAGGTCCAGAGCACACAGTTAACTTGCTGCACTGGCACCAACAAGTCACAAACTGCATGAGCCCAGCATCTGCCTTCCACAAATGAATAAATAGATAAATAAATACATAAGAACTGTAAAGTCATGACAGAAATGTAGGGAAAAGCAACATGCCCCATACAGTAAAATCCCATGTCCTCTGTGAAACAAGTATCCAAAACCCCGTATCATGCAGAACATCTGCAAATCTCACACTGGCTGCAGAGCCTTGGAAGCCTGGGATGAGGGCTTCGCACAGAGATCTTCTCTAGGCATAGATCTTGCAGGACTTGTCACAGACTGGTATTCACCAGCATAAATCTTCCATCATATTCCCCTTTCTGTATTTCTGGCTGCTTCCCTGTCCCTGTCGCAGCTGTTCAAGGAGCTGACTTCATCAGAATATGCTTTGTGAAGTGCTTTTCTACTCTGTACGATGCTTTTGCTTTATTTCTTTCAGTAAGTGCCAAACTACTGAAGAATGCCAAGGGTAGAGCTCTGAAAGTCAAGACCAAGTAAAGAATAAGTATTTTCCTATGGCATCATCAGCTGAAAAGTCTCAGGGCACCTCAAACACAAAAGAAAGTGTGACTTTTGAATACAGCTGTATGGTGTGCATGTCCATCATCACAGCTCACAGACGAACAGGTATGCCAAGTGACTTGCTCATGGACTCCAAAAAACCCTGCAACCATTTAAGACTCATCCAACCCCAGCTCACCATGCTCATTAGAAGGTACCGCTTGTAGCTGGCAAGGCAGAAGGAGACACGTGCCTGTGCTTCAGCAACTCCAGTTGACAGCCTGACACGCTATCCTCAACCACCAATGAAGGTGGGTTTGCCAGACTACTGAACTGCTGCAGGAACAAACTCCTGCGGCAGGGAAGGGAAATAACTTTATTGACCACAGATGTTGATTAACTGAATAAAAGCCAATGCATAGAAAAGTCAGATATGGGACCCTGCTGACCTGCCTCCTGTCTTTACCATAAGACGAGTCTTCCACATAGCCCAGGACAGCACAGCCCCACTTGCATGCAGTGCATCAGCCTTTGCCTTAAAAGGTGCTCTTCTGAGTTTACAGCAAGAACTTGTTTCTCTGATCCTGGACTCCTGTCACTCTTTGAACTCCCTCTTAAAATTGCCCAGGAACTGGCTGTGTCACCGGGACACAGTCACTGTCATACAACGTACTAAGCTGAAGCATTTATTTTTACAAACAGCCCTCCAAACAGGTATCACAAAAGAATAAATTTAGGATGCTCTTCACATCGGGCTCAGAGCCATTCACCCAGAGAGACTGGAGCTACCAGCTGAGATACTGCGCTGGCTCATGGCTCTTTTTCTTATCCTCACCTCTTCATTTCACTCGGAAACGCACTTAGTCTTAAAAGCGGATCAGGAAATTAACATTTCCAGGTATGGAATATTTTCCTAGCATCTGAAAATAGACTTTATATGAAAAAAAAAATGTGCAGAATTTCTTAAGTACAACTGGATGAGAAACACTGTGATAAGAGCCCTTGCTTCATGATCAAAATGAGGAGATATAGTACTGCACAGAGACTTTTTTTAAATCTAATTAAGCTATTTCATACCTCAAAAAAGATTCACACTTAAGGGGCAAAAAAACCCCAGCTAATCCACACTCTGCTGGAACTAGCTCCTTGTTGCATTTTTTATAAGTGTGCATTTCATCCATAGTCCCTCCACTGCAAAAGGCAGCAGTCAAACAGATCCATAATCAAAGAAGGAAATACAATTACACAGAAACATTAACAAACATGTCCTGAACAAATAACCTGCAAGAAAAAAACACCACAGCATTGACTCATTTAGAAGCTCAGCCTTTTAAAGACTATGAATTCATATGACATCTTGCTGAAATAAGATTGGTTTCCTGATGCCTGTGTCGCCCCCTGGTAAGTGAGTGCCTAATGTCATCCCTGGGTATCTATACTCACGGCAATTCCCCCACGGTCTCCTAGCCTCCTTGTCACCTGGCACTTCAGCTTCTCCTTCGTACAGATCCCACTTCTCCCAGCTTCAGCTAAGGACTCAGTTTCTTCCAGATCTGCACTTAGTGACTAAAGAGAATAATTGGCCCCTGTTCTCTCTTTATAACAGTCCTTTACAGATTTGCAGACAGTTAGGTTTCCACCCACAGTTATCTTTCCTCTAGACTGAACATGCCTGGCTGTCTTAGCATTTCTCTCAGGACTTAGTGTCTCTTATCATCTACCCCTATCCCCTTCCTTGCTTCCCCTCTAGGCTGCAAACTATATTTTTAAAAACACTACACCCCGACACGGGTGCAACACTACACAATCACAGCCAAAAGGATGGAGGAGAAATGATGTACGGGTCCTGCAAATCAGAGGGGGAGGACTCCTGTGGGAACACCTCATCCTTTGCCTCTTCTCCCGTAGAATTTTGGGCACTCCTTGTAGCAAAGCTCCCATGGCTACGTTTGTTTAGAGACAGCTATCGCTTCCATGGGAATGGTACTTTTGCCACTGCCGTGCTTCACAGCGGGAACAGTGCTGCCCATTCAGTGCTTCCTTTTGTTCGTTTTGCTGCTATTGTTTGGTTACCGCTACTTCTCCTTTTGTTCTGGTTAGGCTCCTACACAACTCCCCTAGCAGTGCAGACCGGGCATCTAACCAACAGCACTAAACAATCCCTCATCCTCTTTCTCTCTCTCCCCTCGGTGTTTACATTCTTAAGCACACACTTTAAGGCAGTCATCACATCTCTCTTTTAATTGTCATTTGGCCAAGCTAAATGTAATTAGTTACTTTAATCTTCCCTCTCAGATCAATCCCTCCAGCATCTTAATCATTTTTGTTGCTCCACTGAATTTGTTCTAATTTGCTGCCATCTTTGGGGCACCGAGTTCTTTCAGAAATGAACTCAATTGCCTAGGTTACACTTGGACCAGGCACATGAAGAAAACATGACTAGAAACATGGAGAAAATATTTCTGTGCTCCGAGATGCAATAGTTCTGTTTATGCAATCCAGAAATCGCATCAGCTTCTTTGCTGCCGCATTGTATTGCGAGCCCATATCTCATTTGCTAACCAGTGTAACCCCAGTGTCGTTTCTGGCATTACTGCTTTCCAGGGGTGTACCTCTCATCTCTGCTTTCTTTCCAAGTGCAGTCTGATTTTAACTCCTACTATTCAATTTATTATCCACTCTGCTAATCCCCAAATCCTATTCTGAGGTATGACTGCTTAGCCAGCTATATATCTCAAATCTCTTTGATTTCCAATGGAAATACTCTCACAAAGCAAAAGGCACAGGGTTTGTCATCACAGTAAAGTCAAGGCACATCCCTAAATTCACAAGACAATATGGATTTTTCACACACCTGTCCCCAGCATCAGTCCCTCACCCAAAACTGCCAAAGGGTTTTCAAACGCTGCAGTTTGGCTTTGGTGGCGTACCAACATTGTGTCGCCACGTGACGGCTTTGCAGAAAAAGCAGTGGCCCCTGGAGACCTGTGCAAGGCCCTGTGAGAACAACTGGGAGCACTGGGCAGGTGCTGAGAAAGCATCACCCAAAGGTACCACTACTGGGGTACATTTCTGTACACTGCCTTTCTCCACAGGAACCCTCAAAGTGGACATAGTACATTCTTAATAGCCTGCGATTCGGCTTCCTCCAAACGGTGGTGTCAAAGCAAGACTCCCCTCCTTCTTCATCCCAAAGGCGGGGGGGGAGGGCACGCTTCTTCAAAACCTTTCTGTGAGACATCACATTGGTGAAAAGCAGCCCAGACACTGCCTGAGCACAGAAGCAGGACTTGGGTGCAGAGGAGATTCATTTTCTTCTGCATCCTAAAAAAAACAAGCTTTCCTTCTCCAAACCTCGTCCCTCTGAAATCTCCTCCAAAACTCTTCCCCAGCCCCAGCTCCCCTACAGACCCCTAGAGCCTCCAGCAGCTCCAAAAAACAGTTCAAAGGCACCAAGACAGGGTAGCTTTGCCCCACCACCACCCCCCCCCGCCCCACACCCAGCACCTGCAGGGCTTCCCTGACCCTGAGCTGGTGGTGATGGCATGAAGTCCAGTCAAGTTTGTCCTGCGTGGAGGAGCAGGGGGAAGAGGATGAAGGATTAAGGGGAAAGTGGGGTGCTGCAGGGTCAGGGGTGGATGGGGAGCTAGCCCTGGGCAGTGTTGATACATTGCCTCTGCATGTTGATCAGCTCTAGGGAGGGGAGACATTGCTCAGCCTAGTCCTCCTTACACAAGCCACAAGGCAGCTGTGGCTCAGCCGTGCCTAAACGAAGTGTGTCAGGGTTCCTTGCCACTGTGCCTGCTCCCCCTCTGCTCTGGGTCCCGGATGAAGGGGGGCACCTCTACCTACACCGAGCTGGCTGTTTCCCTCTCCCCAGAAAACAAAGTAAAATAAAGCACCGGCTACACCCTCCCACCCTCTCCCATGCATATGTACTGCTAGTGTGGGTAAATTTATGAGTCAGCTCTCTCAATCCCTCATGGTCCAGGCTTTCCCAAGACCAGTATGCAATTTACTGCCAGTGAAAGTCCAATGAGGTGTATAAATCTGCCCTCCTTCCACCACCTATTCTCATGACCCACGTCAGCCCAATTCCTCCTCACCAGCAGCAAGAGAAAGTCTTCTGCTCGACTTTCCAGTCTCATGCCAACAGAAAGAAGCAAGGGAAGAGGCTTAGCACAACTCAAATCACTTAAAGCCTCAATGGGTGTGAACTGGCTGGATTTATGACAGTTGTTTGCACCACCACAGAAATCCTCACTACAAGCAACAGGATCAGTTTGAGCAGAGGGAAACCAAACTGGACTCAATAAAAGTACAAAACTGCAGAGTACACATCCTTTGGATGTTCAGAAAAGGTGAGATGGCACAGATGTACGCATACACCTCTCCCACCTCTACACTTTGCACTTACTCAAAGACCGTGGGTCCTCCCTGCAGGAGACTAGTCTACAAGATCTTGAGATGCTTTTAGCCTCAAAAGAAAGAGCAGATCTATCCATACATCTAGAGAGGAGCTCCAACCAAACCACCTGACCATATCTCCTGGCACAGACAAATGCTGATCAGCATATACTAGACCAGCTGAGCCAGGATGGGGAAGGTCAGCCTGGCTTCAGCCAACTGGGAGCTGACTATGGCCAAGAAAAATCTTAGTGTGGCTCCTACCATCTTATTCTAGCAAGTAATGAGACAATTCTCAATTAAATCTTCTCCAAGCCCTCCAGTTTTTGCACCAAGGAACTACATCCATTCAGTGCACTGCAAATGCTGCTCAAGGGTGAATGTTTGTTACCCAGTATGTTCTTCTGTTTACTGGTATGAATGCATAATGTTTCATTTCCAGTTATATTAAGAGGCGCAGCTTAACCTGTTGCTTCCAAGTGAAATTTGCCTTCTCTTTACATTGCTATGCCGATTTTTCATCAAATGGACTATCTCCAGGTGCTTTTATCCAAGTTCTGCATTTTTTTAGCTGGTGTAATAAACATGGCATTTCAGTAAAGCCAAGGTTCAAGTTGACTCTTTTGCATACGAACTTCTCTAACCCCCCAGGCTTCACCTAAAGAATATGTAGATTTGTTGTATTCGGAGGAGCATTGGACCAAACACTGTCTTTCTGCCATCTCCTTTAAGTTCACTGAATATTTAGACATCCTATAATAAAGGAAATTAGGAGTTTTAAAGTTAATTTTGGTCTTTAACTCTTTCTCTTTTCTCTCCCTCCGAATCTCTGACAGTAAAATCAAGTTCTATGATTTTCTATCAAGTTTTGTCCTGCAACTTTTAAAACAGCATTTTGTATTACTCTTTCAAAGTCATTCACATTATGAGAACATACCATTAAGTTGCTTCAAGTCTCAAATTCTGCTCAAATGGAAATTTCAGCTATGCCAAATACAGCCATTTTAAACAGTTCTTACCAGAGAGTCATTGATTTTTCTCCTCCAGGCATAGTCCATGAGGATTTGGGGGAGGAAACTCGACACAACTTAATCTGATCCCAAAACTGAATCTCAACCAGATTCTGTACTTATTGCTGTTTTATACTGCAGGGAAAGCAATACATTAGGTGATCAAGAAAACACCTGAAAACTTATACAGCAAAAGAAGTGTTGATAAATCTATTGGTATCCTTAAAATCGCATCATTTAATGCTTGAAAAACAAGGAAATCAAATACAAAGACAAAAAAAACCCACACCCATTGTATGCACCTAACATCAAGGATTTACACAGCATTCATTGCAGGCATCAAAATAGCAACCTAGTCAGTACCTCAATAGCTCTTTAAGATGTTCCCCAGATGACAAAAGTGAACAAGTTTATAAATAATACTTTGAAAGGAAGCTGATTCAAAGAAATATTGCAAGCCCTTGCGCCTCGTACCACAGAGCAGATGTCCAAAGTCAATCCAGTCCTCACCACAGCCAACACCTTCTGCCCGACTTCAAAGGGACAGCAGATCCAGCTTCTGGGCTGCAGCTGAGCCCTTGTGTAGGTACACATCGCAATTTGTCCTGCCACAGTTGCTGAACTACAGTATCACAGAAGACTGTCATGTCAGTGAAGATACACTGATTTCTGTATTACCCTGTGCAGTTAAAAGGACACAGTTAGACTGCCAGGGCAAACCTTCTCTCTAATTTTCTGTTTTGTTTTACTTTTATGTTTCATTACGCAAGCGATATTTTCTTATGAAACATCTGCCTTGGTGGAAGTGGGCAATGCTTCTAAATGCATGCAGGCAAAGACGTAAAAAGACATATAATTAAATGTCATTCTTACACCAGCTCCCTCCTGGGACACAGTGGTTACAGAAGAAGCCAGCCCTGGCTGCCTCTCCTCAGCCTTCCTGCAGCATCCTGAGGGACAGTTCTCTGTGGGGTGCCAAGGTCCAGCCCTATGACACCTGGTCGTGTCAAGGGACCTCACGTGCCAACTTGCCACTCTCTTGCTTGAAATTAAGGTTTGAGAAGTCCAGAGATCATGGCTCGGCTGAGCTATAGGGACATTGCTGTTCCTTTCAAATTACGTTTGGGAACCACTTACATCAGACCCAGACTGAGGTATCTCCAGGCCTTCACGTTCAAAAAAAAAAAAAAAGAGATGGACTATCAGGTAGCCAGTTTTCTTACAGTGGAAAAATACAAGACAGAGGACCAGGGGTTAGTAGATTTTGGATTCCTCCTGGATCATGACTGTTTTCCAAACTGGGTGGTAAAAGAGGGATAATTTAATACAACCCCTGTCTCTTCCAGCGCCCAGCCCTGTACATCCTTAACATGCATACACACAGAACAAAAGAGAATTAAAAGCCTTTCAGAAGCTCACCTATGTAGGCTGCCTTTGTAGTCAACAGGGATGAGCTTCTCCAGAGGGCAAGCTGGAGCACATCCATTGGGCTCCCGCTCTACACTGCCCTTCAAAGGACCCCCTCTTTCTCCACTGACTCCCTGGAGATCCTCTGGAAACAAGTCTCCCACAGCTAGCATTAGCTTCTGGAAAAACTCCCCTTTCCATATAAAAGTCAAACATCTCACCAAGCTTATAAAAGCAAATGAATAATGAACAAGGAGAGGGGATATACCGAGGGATACAAACTGCAGGAACGAAAACCCCAAGTGATTTTAAAGATCTGGAGACAACTTTAAAGAGCTACCTGCACATTATAGGAAATGATAAAAATTTTCATTGAAGCAATAACTCTGGTTTCCTGTCACAGAGTCTCTGTAGTTCTCATCCCTCATCCTTTGGTTAAGAGCTTTTGCTTGAGGATCAGGCCTTTGTTCCCTGGGAATCCACCTCCTCCTGTCACTTTTTCTCCCACCTGGAGTCAGTACTGAGGCTGGATGCTAAATGAAACAATTTGTTGTCACTGGGAAATACAAATGCATACAAAGCAGAACAAGAACAGACCTGCACTGCCTAATTTTGAGGGAGAATTAGCTCCCGTGTCTCCCGTATCTCAGAGGACTCCACAGCCTCTGGCCTACGGAGTCTGCTTCTCCATTTCTTTCACGCTGAAGTCATTTCCCTTTATATAAGTAATTACTTTATATCGGGCCAAAGAAACAAACTACCTTCACAGCCCAGTCGTTAGAGCACTCCCTCTCCAGCACAATGAATAGGCATTTATATAAAGTAGAACAGCTCCGACTGGAAAAGCTCCAACTGAGAAAGCATTACTGCAGAGGACCCAGTAGTCTGGGCCCTCATGCTGGCTAGGACAGCCTCGGAGACAAGTCCCCACTCCAAAGTATGCAGGATAGGAATGCGTCACCCAGAACCCAGTTACTTTTCTGCTTACCAGGCTGCTAGCTATTCTGGGCTTTTCTCTGCTTTTTCATGAAAGCACATCAAATGCTCCAATTAATTTCAGTGCAGAACTAGCAAAATCTATGAAATTAATACTCTTTTTGTGGGGTAGTAAACCCATTTCCTGCCACGTTCACTCTGTTACAAACCTCTCCTGTCAAAAACCTTAATCACCACCTCTAACGTCAAAAGCTAAAGTCGGGGATCTCTCCGACAAGCTGTGAACAAGGAACATGATTTCACCTCAATGTCCTAACAAAAAAAAGTGTAAGAGTATTAAGGTGAGGTATGTCGTTAACCAACACTTATCTCCTATTGTGTATCTCCTGGTTTCTGAAAGTTATTCCTCTCTCCAGTAAAAAAAAAAAAAAAAAATCTATTGCACAGAAAGGGTTGCTGATGCAAGATACCCACTGTGGGCATCCAGCTTCTGCTTCAGAGAGCACCAAGGCACAAGTGCTCAGCTCCTGCAAAGTTCTCAAAGCCCCGAAGTTCAGAGAGCCTTTTAGCCCCATTGAAATGGTGCAAATTAAAAGTGGATAAAACACGATCCTTACAGCTCTCTGAATCCCTGGTTTGAAAGTTTGCAAACTTTCAAACCAGGGATTCAAAAAGAGCTTTCTGTAAGAGCTACTATGTCTTTCAAGGCAGCCGTCCCACAGCTATCCTATTTTTCTAAGCGACTTATTTTTTATCTCCTCCTGTTTAGAGTACAGGCCCCCCATCATGTAATGAAATGATTGCAATGTCTTTTCTGAGATTCCATTTATGCTTTTGTGGCATTTACCACTTTGTTACTTCCAATGGAACCTTAAAAGCTTCCTCCCAGAACACTCAAATACTTGGTACCTCAGACCACATCCAAGCTGCTTTTATACTTTGACTTCCAATGTTTCAGGACACTATCTTTGCAACTTTAATTATATATAATATTCACCTTTTCAGTAATAAATTAGAGGGTAATTTCAAGTTGCACCAAAAATGTGCAGAGCTGAAGAGGAGAGACTGTGAGAACAGATTATGTCATTCTGTCGCTTTCATTAGACTCTCCCTTGGGGATTGTCAGCCTCTGATGTTTCAGCTTGCCTGTGCTGAAACACGCCTGACACGAGGGAATTTCCCCTGAGATGCTTAGGCCATGGACTACAGCAGCCAGTGATAACAGAGAATTATAGAGGAGGAGAGAGAGGGGTGCAGGGACACACAGATCCCTCCCGCATGCTCTCCACGCAAGTGTATGCCTACGTGCGAGTTGCTGCAAGCTAGTGCATTTTTGTGCATTTCCTCTGCCACAATGCACTTCAAATCCATTTCTCAGCAGAGTCCTGTGACAGAAATTCCCCAGCAATCCAGTCATGTGCAATTAATTAATATCCCGCTTTACCTGGCACGAAGAGACTCACAGCAGCGACCCTTTCTCCATCCTCCTCCTGGAGTGTCTGGCAGCATCCCTACACCTTTCCATGCGGCAGCGGAGCCGTTCTTCTCACTGCACAGGCTTCAAAACCACCTGCCCCCAGATGCTGTGAAGATTCAGGATTGCCCTCAAAATCAGGGCCATCTTTAGGCTCCTAGCAGATCTTCTGCAATTCATTTCCAGGCAGTATTCATTTAGGGCCTTCACCTTTCACGTTCCAAACATCCACTGTGTCTCTCCAGGACCTCATTCCCAGCTGGGAATGCTGGAGTAGCAGAAGTCCTATGCAACAGAGGGAAACCACAGTCCCTTCTTATGGCAGAGTACAACTTCTCACCTACCCATATCCCCCTGTGTCCTGTTCATGGCCCACAGCCAGAGGCAATGCACAGCCGCTGCTATCTTCAGCTATCATTAGGCTATGATGCCTATCACCTGAAAACAATTTTCTGTTCATTAGGCAATCAGCTGTGATGTAGGACATGGCATTTGTGCCAGTAAATTATCAGCGGGTTCATGACACCAAATCTTATCTGTCTCAGCTGGCTCATAGTAACCACCTCACCTTCCAGTCTGTTTTGAAATAGTGAACTTAATAAGTTTTACATTTATTTCACTTTGCAAAATCCTCCAAATTCTTCAGAGGTCATGCGTGCAAGAAACTACATCCACGTGAAAGAATTGTGCGTATTAGCTCCTCAACAGTGCATGGCAACCCTAACTAAGAGATTAGGAGAATAGGTGAAATAAAAATGTTAAATCCAAGTATAACAAAAAAAAGAGAGCTTATCATGTAATTTCCTCCGTTTGAGTTTGTCCTGGACACCCGCATAGAAAGCTCCTGATTCTTACAAAAAAACACCAGAGGTCAGGATTACATGCTTGTTGCTCTGCTAAAAAATAGTGTAACACACCAGCAAGGTTGCACCACAGTCCCCGCTCCTACTGACGCACAGGATAGAAACTGGCATGGGCTTTAGGCGACACAGCACATTTCCAACGCTGGCAAAAATCACAGTCTCAAAATGGCACTTTCAGCCCTCTCAGCCACCAGCAGGGGAAGCTCTACTGACTCAAAGTAGGGAGACCCCTCTCTGAACCCATTAACAGAGCTGCCCATCCAAACCCCAACCACGCACAGGCAGCTCCTCCAACTCAAAAGCACAGAGAGGCGCGACTGCGAAGACTGGCTAGGGAAGCGATGATTCTCAGAAACCACGACGCTCGTGGCTCCCCAAACCCCATTCTATCTTCTGGCAGCAGCAAAGGTGAGTAAACAGAAGGCACCTTTAAACTGTAGCTCATCTTGCAAGACAAAAGAATGACATAATGAAATAGCAAAGCACGTATTTTCACATCGTTCAGTGTGTGATGATACATGTCACCTTCCCTTGCAGTATCGGGTTTTGGCACAGTAACTATTCAAATGCAGTGATAGTGTAAAACCTTGAAAGCGATGGCCTCAGACGGGGGAAGCTTCTTAATGAAAAGGACATGGTCTCAATCTGGAACAGCCCAACTTATCCCAGGATTCAAGAACTGCGCCTGCAAATGCTAAAGCATTGTTCACATGGGACAGGTTTGTAAGTGTCTTCTGCACAAATTTCTGTACTGAAGCTCTAGCCATCACCCAGAACTGGATGCGCTGTCACAATGTACCAGAGGTTTTGAAAACCAGACATCTTTGGGGAGCTCCCGATATGCTCGAGCTGTGCCACCAGTCAACACCATCGTGTTGACTCCTACAGGTACCATATGAGATTTGGAGCACAGGGCCAAACCCACTCAGGAGGGGAGAGTTTCCCCTGACAGGACAGTCTGTCCCTCCCTCCTGCACACAGAACAGATCGACCTCATTATCTTTCTTCCAAAGTTGTTTGGTTAGGCATGCAAATATCATAATCTATTGTTCACTAGAGACGGACTTTATTAGATACAAAGTCCTGATAGATCAGCACCTACATCTAGCTTTAAATATCTTCAGTCACAGCCATTCTGCCACGTTTATCAGCGTCTTCTACTGTCACTAAACCATTATTGCAGTAAACATTTAATTTGATGTTTAATCTGTATTCTCTCTGCTTCATCTTAAACTCATTTATTTCCTGATCTGTCCTCGGTGACTAATGAGAATAATTGGCCCCTGTCCTCTTTCTGTAACGGTCTTTTATGTATTTGCAGACAGTTAGGTATCCACCCACAGTTGTCTTTTCTCCAGACTGAGCTTGCCTGGCTCTCCCAACCTTTCTTTACAGGTCTTGTTTTCACTGATCTGTGATCATTGTCTTTGTTCACTCCCCCACACTCTCCCCAGTCCTTCCCTCTCTCAGAAGTGCAACCCCCAGACAAAATGCAGGTATCATCTAAGCAGGGTTTAACCACATCTGTAAATAGGTGTTAGACACACCATTTCACCATTTTGAACAAATGAGGATTGCATACGGAGCTCACGTGGGCTGGACAGCAGGTCCAGTAGAGGATGGTGGTAGCTGGAGTGATTCATTTCTTGATCAGTGGTTCAAATCCAGACTAGAAGCATAGTAAGCAAGAACTGTTCCCATTTCACAACTAGATAGCTACATACAGACAAGTAGTGTAGGCTGACTGCTACCTTGGCAAGTAACGTATGAGTTTGTCACATGAAGAGTTAACTGGACGTGAGCTCCTACGTGCCTAGCATGCCATGGGTGAGCAGGAGTGACAGAATAATGTCCCATGGACTATTCAGGTCAGATAAACTGGTGGCCCCACAGCTGTTTCAGTGGATAAGCAATCAGCCTGGACAAGGCACCAAACAGACCATGAAGACCAAATTCCCGTTTTTCCCCTAAAAGTGTTTCTTCCCTATAAATGTTTCAGCACAGCCATGCACACCAATATTGATGACACTCACTGTATTTACTCTGGGAATACAGAAACACCTTCAGTATTCAGAGCTGGCAAACCAACATTTTACCTGAGCCACTTTCAGTGGCTCTTTTCAGTTTTGAACCTTCCTTGTGGATGGGGTTAGAGGTATTGGGAGTGAATGCTGCAGAGGTCTCAGCTTAGTATGCCTTTCACTTTGAGCCAGTAACCACACTCTCCGTTGTAATTTCTCTTTTTCCCCAGATGCTTAATCAATCCATCTATGTTGGTGGCTCTGAAACATGGTCTTCGATTGCTTGTGTTAGAAAGGGAAGAGAGCCACCCAGCATACTATACGCTCTGCAAATACCCTCAGTATTAGGAAGTATCAGGTGAAAGTGAGTCTCAGAACACGTACCCTTTCCCTCTCCCCTTTTTTAGTGGCCCTGAGTACAGAAAAAAGCAGTATTTTTATTCCCCTCACGTTAAGCATATTCAGTGTATGCGTAAAAATTAAAGAAAGAGAAGCCAGTCCCTCCTCCTGCCCAGAGCCAGCATTCTCTCCTGCTTCTAAAAAAACACTAAACAAAAAGCAGCCTCACCTTGAGAGGTCCAAATTAGCCATGGTTTGACTTGACTTGATCACAGCACAGTCTGCACACTGCCTAGTGCCATGCATTTGTTTCTGAGTGCATAGAGAGGGTTTTTTTCCCTCTGCATTTGACCTCAGGTGCATGGAAGTACGCTGCCTGGTTTGCACAGATCACCACCATGCACTTGGTCAACTTTTACACACACCAGTTCACACACTGATGCATAATTCTAGCTGGGAGCTGGTGGTTTGTGGCTTAAGGAAGCCATGAGCTCTTGAACTATAAAGGGTGGGTTCATTTGGATTTTTTTGTCCCCAACATGAAAGGTAGCTTTGACATTTAACCCAGCTGGGTCAGTCTCCTGGCTCCCAGGCAGTTAGCACCATGCCACTAATTTTGCCAGAGCACACGCCAGTCCGCACCCTCCAGGAACCTCCTCTCCTGTCTTCAGATGAACAGACAAGCAAGATGGGTAAGTCAGAGGGATGGTGGAGCCCCCTTCGTGGCTGGAGAAATGGTTTTTTTTAGTTCCCGCTATGACGCACTTAGCTGAAGCAGAAACGCAAGGCTCAGAAGAAGGGACAAGGCAGTGGTAGCAAGAGGGCCGTGCTTAGCTTTAGGTATCTTATTTTCCTCTGGTTCCCCTTCCACATATTTCAGTGCTGCGATCTTCAAACTGCCATTTCATCATATGCAAGGAGGCACCCAGGGCAGTAGCTAGTCCGTCTGACTGCGGCGAAGCAACGAAATGAATAAGTTGATTCACTGTGGTTTAAAGAATTCTTGTGGACGGGTGGGTGGAAGACGGATCAGGGTAATAGCGGATAACTTACCAGCCATGTTTCTCCCAACCACTCCCTGCTTTTCTATCAAGTATAAATATATCTCAAATAAGGCTAATCACAGAATTGCAAAAGAGTCAGGCAGTCCTAGAGCCCCGATGTCAGGCAGAGTGGATACTAACAGCATCCCGTTGTAGATTAGGCAATCACAGGACATGTAGCCATCTTTCTCAAAACGATCATCTAGTCGATCTCTCCTATTAACTAATCCATATATATGTAATAAATTGTGGCTTATAGAAAGAAAAGGGGAAAAAAAATTAAAAAAAACTCTGCATATTCTGCAGCTGCAGGATAACTCTTTCCGCACTGCCCACCAAGCCATGCTGAAAAGTACAGGCAGAGTAGAGCTGTGGCCTCCCTAAAGGCTGAGAAGATTAAACCTCTAGGGACCAGCCCTCAGTCTGGGTTATCTCACAGGCAGCTTTTGCGCATCTTAAGGAGCAGAAGATGGGAGCAGGGAATGGAGCCCATTGCAGAGACAAGCAGTGCTTGTCTGTACAGCACTCCCATCCCCTGCCAGCTTGGGGGAATGAGAAAACAGCACTGGGAACCAAATCCAGACCTCCCACATGGTACTGCAGAGAGACCGATTCCCGGTGCCAACCCAGGCGACGCGAGCCCAGCGTGGGAATCCAAGCGCAGCTCCATGCGGTAGCGCAGAATGGCTCCAGCACCAGAGCTGAGGGTCCACCTGCCCTCTTCCAAACCAAGCACAAGAAACATCCCCAGCTGAGCTCCAACAGCAGATGAAACACAGAAATTAATGCTGCTGCCTTTTCGCCCTGTAGGCAAGGGCTTGGGAATAGGGTGCTGGTTCATAGGTTGATAGGAGGTTTTATACAGGAGCAGTTGATAATCCAAAATGAGAATAAAACCAATCAAAGCCTAAATTATTAGATGGGGATGGAGGGTTGGGATTTTCGCCCCTGCTCTGTGTTTTCCATCTCCCCACAATCTCTTTGTGCTCTTGCGCACACAGGTGACAATGTAAAACTCAGCCATCAATGCAGGTATCCTGAGAACCCTGCCCAGGCCTGGATGGCTGGGGGCTGCTCCCGACACCTTCTTTTGCCCAGCTATGGTCTCACTGGCAAAGGGATTGCAAGAGACACCAGGAATTGTGCAGACTGAGCCGGGCTGGTGCAGTAGCTACGTGTCACCGGATCAGAGCCCAGGGTACCCGGGAAGAGGAGTAGCAGCTTTGACCATGCTTCTTTCCTTTTCCCTGCTGAGATCTGCCTTTGTGTACCAAAGGCAGAGCCAAGGGGAAACTGAAGCAGGTCTCACACCCTCAGGCTGTTTCCCCACTCTGCCCTCAACCTGGTCCATCCCATCCAAACCCTCTGAGACCCGCACCCAGGACTGGAAGACGAGCTGGTGTCGTAGGGGACCAGAGAAAACCAGGATATGCGGAGGTGACGTGAGCTGCTGCTTTGGGGTGGCGTAGGTGAGCGCTTAAAAATCACCCATACCCACACCTCCCCTCTTACAGAGCACCCTGCACCCACGCACACACCGCCGCTCTCCCCGGAGCTGCAGTTGGGGTACACCAGGTCACCCCACACCCCCGGGTGCCATGCACCTGCTCTGCTCCCCAAGATCTCGGGCAGTGGGGCAGCACTGGGACCCCATGAGTCCTCCTGCCTGCCCAAGGGGCAGCTCAGCGGGGACCAGCTGACTGACCTGCACTGCTTACAAGGCCTGAGGTGGCTGTGCTTGACGGTGGGGGGCAATATTAGAGGGTACCTCCTTTTGCCCATGCTGGAGCTGGTAGGGAAGGCAAGGAAAAGTCCCAGGTAAAGGTAGCAGCAAGAGAGACTGGGAGGTAAAGGCAGGATGAGGATGTGGGCCCATGCTCCCTGCCCCCACGGCTGAGCATCAAAGCTGCAAGACCCCCTCCCCAACTCCCACCCACCCTGCTCTGCCTCTGCCCAAACCTGGCCCAGGTCAGGGCTGGGAAGGGCCATGTCAGGGCATGTGGTACCTGCTTGGGCCTGGTGCCCCGCAGGCAGGGCTGGTGGCCGTGGCAGGCATCGGGTGGGCAGAGCTGGCCACAGCCCAGTCCAGCTGCTGGGGGCTGCTTCCCTTGCTGGATGCGTGAGGCAATTTTTTCCCCCCTTCCCTCCAATCCGCCAACAAAACCCGGGTCAGGGGGCAGAAGGGCAGGGGCAGAGCCTGGTTCACCCAGCATCTGCCCCCCTCTCCCCTTGCCCTGCTCCTTGAGGGGTGAGGGTGCATCCCACCCAGACCCTGCTGCCATCCCCCCTGAGGGCTGTGCTTTTAGGGGCTCTCACGGGTAAATGAGACCCGAGGGAGTGGGCTACAATGCCCCACGGCGGGCAGTGCTGTGGTCCCGCGTGGATCCGGCAGCAGCCAGCAGCTGCGGGGCCTGAGAAATTCCTCCCAAAAATGGGAGAAAGGCTCCCACACGCCCTCCTCTCCGCACAGGTAAACTTTCTACTCCCACTTGCGGAGGGAGCGGGAGGGAGGGAGCGCTCTGGCAGGGAGGATCCAGGCGCGGATAAACCCTGGGAAGCCTTAGATATTTATAGAAGCACAGCCAGAATATGGCAGGAAAGGTGGCTCTCAACCCCCTCGGCAGGGAACGGCTCCTGGTTTTTAACAATAGCCCGACGAAACCCCCTCAGAAATCTGGGGAAGAGCCATTGGAAGGATCGAGGCGAGGGAAGGGGGTAGCAGAGGCGCGCCCCCGCCGCAGGATGCTCCGGGTACCTCAAGGGCTGGGAGCCCCCCCCGCCACCACCCCGGGCCCCCCGGCTGGCCCTGCGACAGGGCTGCGGGGTGGGGGGCGGCCCCCATCCCTCCTCCTCCTGCTGGAGGGTGAAGCCCACCGCTCTGTATTGCCTTCCCCCGCCCACTGCCAGGCCTCCGGTCCGCTGTAGAGACGAGAGGCAGCGGGAGGCGGGTCGGGGGGGGAGCCCAGGCGGGGGCTGACGGTGAGGGTAAGGATGGTGGGGGTCCGCCCCGGGTCGGGGGGGGGTTGCAGCAATTCGCCCCTTCCTCCCCTGCCTCTCTCTGGGCGTGGGGGCGCGCAGCCCCACGCGTGGCAGGCACGGGCTGAGGCTTAAAATAACCCCGAGACGTTCAACACCTTGTGCCCGGCGCTCCCGGGGAGGGGGGGGAGAGGGGGCGGCGGCCGCGGGCTCCCGCCCCCCCCCCCCGCCCCCCCCCCCCCCCTCGCCGGCGCTCCGCTCCCTCCTTTGTCTTGCCACCATCTTACGGCGAGACTCACATGTCACGTTACGGTCGGGATGCACCGGTGCCTCTCTCCCGCCTATCTTACAGCCGAGCGGCACGATAGCCATTTTGCATCCCTCCCCCGAGTGGGCTGGGGAAGGGGCTTGCCCGCGGGGGGACATGGGGTGCAAGGCGCGGGGGTGGGGGGGGTGCGGCGGAGAGGGGGCCACGATGCCCGCTGACAGCAGCAGGGGGACGGGGCTGAATTAAAACGCGTGAAGTTGCCGGAATAGAGAGCGCCTCGTAGGTTCAGGTTAAATCTCTTGACGTGCTCGGACTTAAAATAGCCCTTCACCTCCACGCAAGCAGGCGCACTCGCCCCGGCGCTGGGCGGGCTCCTGCCGCGGTGCCAGGGGCGGCCCCGGTCCCCCCCACACACACCCACACCCACACCCCCCCGGGTCCCCGGCCCCGGCCCCCGCCTTAGGCCGCTCACGATCGAGAGGCCGGCGTGGGTTTTAAGTAATGCAGCACCCTCCTCGGCAACAAGCAGGTTCCTACGTACTGTTATTCCTAACGAGCTCTATTTTCACATCAAAGCGTGACAAGGAGCCCCTGGACCAGTGAAAAGAAAGAGGCAGTTTGCGGGTGGATGGAGGGATGGATGGATGGATGGATGGATGGGAATTATCTTCGTTTTCGCCCCTTTCCAAAGCCGTGTGTCCTCCTCCCGTGTCTCCCCCTACCCCACCTGCCCACCCCAAAAAAAAAAAAAAAAAATCACAAGGGACTTTCCCCCGATTCACGCCTCGGTATGTAACTCAAAGCATCCCTCTCGCCTTCTCTTCGTGTCCTATTTGATGAGCCAAGAGGGAATCAACATGTCTGGTGAATGTTTCCTCCTTTTTTCTTCTTTTTTTTTTTTTTTTTTTTGGCTGTATTTGCTTCTAAAAGCAGCATCCCTAAACCTTTTGTTCTACCGTGAGTGGTCTTCCCTGGGCAAACCCGTGTACCAAAATGAGCTGCCAGCAAAAACACAGAAGCAGGAATTTCCCTACCTTGGTTTGTAGAAGCAGAACCTCTAGACGGACAGATCAAGGGAGAGAGCATGTTGGGAATGTCCAGTCTCCTCTTCTTGCTTGCATATCCACATAAGAAGAATAAGGGTCGGGGGGCAAACGTGGGGGAATGAGTTTAAAAAAAAAAAAAAAATCCTATTTGGCTGTAAAAAAAAATAAGAGGATTCTTTGTGGCAATCTTGCGTCTTGAAGCGGTGCAAATTCAAAAGCCGGAGAGAATCACTTCAGAGGATATTCAGCGCGAGTGGTGAGGATCGTCAAATGCAGGTTCCAGAGTAAGCATTCCTTTCGCCTTTTTAATGATTATTCTTATAATTATTCTCTTTTTTTTTTTTTCCTGGAGCCCTAGTGGAGGAGGTTGTGTTTAAAGCAACTGGAGGTCGGTGCCGTTCTTCTGTGAAGCATGATTATCCTCAAAGCGTCCCCTTCCTGAAGGGAAAAATAAGCATCAATTTTGTATTAGAGGGGTCTGAAGGCGATAAAAACCTCTCCCCAACAAAGACATTAATATATTGAGAAGAAAGGGAGGCAAAACGCATTTCCCAACAGTGCACACAAGCGGAATTAAAAAATAATAATAACAATAATAATAAAAATAAATTAAAAAAAAAAAAAACAGCTGGCACGAGTCTATAAATAATTCAGATACGGGCTGACTACACCATTCCCGGGATAGGCATGCATACGAGACGGGGAAGCGGGCGCGATGTGAATCGCGGCGAGCAAGCGAGGGCCCCCCCCCACCCCCCACCCCCCCGCGTCCCCCTCCCCACGCACGCACAGCATTTCGCCCACCCCCGGGCCCGGCCCCCGGAGGGCTGGCGAGGGCCGTGCCCACCCCTCTGCAGTGCTGCCGGCACCGCTGCCCGCCGCGCTCCCTCCGCCTCAATGGGCAGCGTGGGGCGCGCAGCGCACACACACGCACACGCACTGACACGGGGGGGGGGGGGGGGGAGTGTGGGGAGGGGGGAAGGGGGGGGCTGCTTCACCTGCGACGTGGACGGTTTGAGCTACGCGGTCCCCCACCATCCCCATCGCCCCCGAGAACACAGCCCTTGGCTCCCTGGGGTTTGGGTTGGGCTCTTTTCTGGGGGTTTTTTTCCCCTTTAGGGGTGGGTTGATGGCTGGGGGTCGTCGTCCCCCCCCCCACCACCACCACCACCTCCTCCAGCACACGCGGACAGGGTTTACAGCTCTGCAGGCATTTATTTAATGAACTCGCAGGTTGGGGTTTTTTTTTTGGTGGTTTTTTTTTTTTTTTCCTTTTCCCCTCCCATCTCGCACGGAAAACAATTCACACTTACAGCTGTCATAAAATACAGACCCACATACATACCAGCAAATCCTGCTTCAAGCACCCGGGCTGCTCTGAGCAGCTACTGCCCCCCTCTCTCCCTGCAAGGCTGAGCCACCTCAGACATGCTCAACTTCTTCAGTCTCTTCTCTCATACTGCCAGGGTAGGAGATACGGGGCGGGGAGGGGGAAGTGTTCAAAGCATCACCCTAAAAATACATTTGGGGAAAAAAAAAAAAAAAAATTCCTCTGCAATGTAAAAGCCCCGAGAATGCTTCCCGGAGGTGGAGAAAGCACGGGAAGGTGAACTAATAAAGCAGCTTTATGATTAATAATAATAAAATATAGACGCGGAGAATGGTGGGGAGGGGGAAAATTAAGGCTCGGGAAGGGAGGGGGGGGGGGGGGGAGTGAGGAAAACGGGGGAAGAGGAGGAGGAGGAGAGACCGTGCAGGCGACGGGAGATCAACCCCTCCCCGCCGCCGGAGGGGGCAGGTCTCAGCCTCCGGCGCCCGGCGGGGGCGAAGGGGGAGCCGGTGCCCGGGCACCGATCCGCGGGCGGCACCGGTACCTGCTGCCGGACCGGGGCCGGGGCCGGGGCCGGGGCCGGGGCCGAGCGGCCGCCGCAGCCGGCGGGGTCAGCTCGATCCGCGCAGCTCTGCGGGGAGCGCCCGGGGCTCCGTGGGTCCGGTCCCCACACGGTCCCCGGGACCCCAGCCCCGGGGAGCGGCTGCTGGCGACCCGCGTGGGTTGGAAGCAACGGAGAGAAGGAATGCTTTAAAAGAAAAAAAATATTAACAATAACCATAAAATGGTAATGGTAAGAAGAAAGGAACGGGCGCCCAGCCAGCAGGCAGGCAGCGGAATTGGATCTGAAGGAAAAGAAAGGAGAGAGAGCGGAGATAAACGCTAATATCCAAATTGGATACTCCGCAATTAAGCCCAGTGCTTTAATTGCTATTCTCAGAGCCCCCTGAAAGCTAAGCGACGTGAAATCACTCTGAACAGAAAGCAGCGTGCGTTTGCACACTCCTTTCTGCCCACGGGTGCCTGCGCCCTTGGCTCCCCAGGGTGCTCTCGGCCTCACCCCTGCCGTGCGATCTGCTCTCTGGTCACCCATCCATCCCTGTCCCCTCCCATGCCTGGGTTTAGCTCTGGGTGGCCTGAGCAGAGCAGAGAGCGCCCAACTGCCCTCCGCGGAACTGCAAAGCAGCCCTGGGCGGGAAGCCTACCCCAAAGCAGGGCAAGCCAGAGAGGACAGCAAGGCAGTGCCTCTCCAAGTGGACGTCCCAAGGGCACCCTTCAGGACATGTAGTTGCCCCCGGATGTAAAGGCTCACCCTGCCACTGGCTGGGCCTTAACAGGAGGTTTGGAAGGGCTCAGCCGGACCTTGGTGACCCCTTCGAGACAAGAGCCACAAGGAAAGCCCTCCTCATGCTGCCCTGCCAGCTACACTTGTCCTGCGGGAAATCAGACGCCAGGCCCAACACCATGTGCCCTGCTTTGGTGCAGATCTGGGCTGCGTTGTCCAGCCTTTGCATCCCTCTCACCAAAAGCACCCTCCAAGGAAAACACAACAGCCTGCACCTTCCCAGGCGTGCACTGCGTCCGGCAGTGGTGAGGAGGCACCCCTCAAAAGACAGGCAAGGAGGGCTGACTCTCACATGCCAGAGTTGTGCTTCAGCGAGCAGCCAAGCACTCTCTGACTCAGCGCTGGCCCTTTGTTGCAGGTACGTATCTGGAGGGCAACAAACGGATAAGGCAAAGGTCCACACTAGCACAGATGAGGTTCCTGAGGGCGAAAAGACTCCTGAAAGCACCATGGCAGCTCCAGACTCTCTCTCAAACCCCAGGTCCTGCCAGTTTGTTCTTCCGAATCCATCTACATGGTTCAAACAGGGTTTGCTGGTGTGTAGGGGTGGTTATGGATGGCAATGTGGCTGCAGCATCGTGTGGATGTATCAATATGCCATCTGGAGCTTGAACGAGTTGCTGTGTACACTGGGTGTACAATGGTATTTTTCATGTAGCTGCAGTGACCACAAGCAATACCAATCTGTGCTTGAGCTCCTTGCCAAAAACAAACACCAAGATATTAATTTCAACAGCCAGGATCTTCCTGAGGGTGCTGGTAAGGTCTGTTCTGTTAGAAAGATTTTCCTAACATTTTTAGGCATGCTTATAAAAAGTGACTATGATCTTTTTCACTCTAATTTCAGTAAAAATGGAAGACATATTAGCCAAAGCCTGAAGTAGTCTGAAATTATCTCAGAACAGTTGGAGGAAAGAAATGTAGAGTGATACTTACATACAGAAGTTGCTAATAGCTGAAGAGATTAGTCATTTGACTTTCCCATTCCTTTCACTGATAATAGTGATACAAGAATAGCAGATGGGATTTGGCCAAGGGATGTTTTTCCTTTCTGTATGGCAAGAAGGGATAAATGAGGACTGTGCGGGTCCTCCTGCATTCTTCGGGATGAAACAAGTGGAGAAGGAGCTTGACAAAAAAAAAGAGGGAATGGTTTTCATCCTGCTTATTGCTTAGAAACACAAAATGGAGGGTTAAGAAGTATCTTAGGAACAATTTCTGAAAAGGGGCCGATCAATCAGAAGAGAACAGCTGCAATTATTTTAAGCAAGTCAGCAATATTTAAGATTATCATTCTCTGTGACCTTAAGATGAAGGAATTCATCAACCGCAAGTTTATTTCTAAAACTACACAACTCCACGGTTACATGGTACGTGGCAGTCTGTGTTATTACTCGCTTTTAAGGATAAGGGTAGTTGCCTTTCTACTTAATAGATGTATATGTACATCTTACATAAACGTTATACGTTTGTATATGTATAATTCTCTCTTAAATAAATCATAAAGGCCGAGTTCCCTATAGTGATTATGGGCCCAAGTGTCCAATTTGGTACCTTTTTTAGAGAAAGGTGACCCATTCCCCCTGACCAAAGAAACTTACAAGTTTGAAATTGGGCACACAAAAATGCCATTTGCTTCAGAATTATCTTCATCTTGAGATTCTGCACAGCATTTAACCCCCAAATTACTTTTACATTAAGATGTAATATTTTTTGTAAATAATGGGTGTGGAGGTAGGCTCCAAATCAAAATTGTTACAAAACCTCCAGTAGCATAGTACTATGACAGGGTTTACTCTCACTAGCTGGGGTTGGCTTTTATTTTTTCTCCAATCAAGTAAGATGAATGAACTGCATAAAATGAAACAAATAGCATCTCTGACAGGAAATTGGTTTTTCAAACATCTCTTCAATTCGAAAACACTTAAATGTTATTTGTAAGACAAATTGAGGGATTTATTTTAAATGTGTCCATGCTTACTATAAATTAAGGGCCATATTATTCTCGTCCTGCCTAAGATAAAAGAATGTGGATGAAAGTTCTTCTATCAAAAACAACCAGGGCTGGATGTGGCAGTGTGAGTGTTGGGGAGGATGCGGAGCAGCAGAGCCATTCTGCCACCACAGAACAGCATCTGCCAACTCTGACAGGGACTGAAGAACCTACTGTATGTTTAACCCTTACTAAATGCCCCGCTGACTTTATAAAATCAGAGCCCCCTTCCCGTGCAGTATGTCCCTAGATAAACAGGGTCTGCAGCTAAGGGAAAAGACTGGCGATTCACAGGTCATCTGCACAAACACAGAAGCAGTTGCGTCAATGTAAGGAAAGCCATGTCTGTGAAGAGCAATTCCTTATAATCAATGAAATGGATTGATTGTTCTGCATAATTCACACTATAAAAAGGTTTTTCATCATAGCATTCCTTTGGGTGTTTGCATATGGGCTGCAGAGCCTGGCAACCATGTCTCCAGCTGCTTTTATACAGTGCTCTGTGCTTCACCTAGCCAATCTCATGATGAAGCAGGCAAATACCCCTATGCCCATGTCCCAGATCTCCCCACTGTCTGAGACACTGTGGAAAGTCCTGGTATGACATTTTTGGAAGATCACCATAACATTGGCCACACAGGTCCACAAGCAAGGATGTCATGTCATGCTGCATAAAGAACAGCATGAAGAAATTGTATCAGATAATTAGAGGGAAAGCAAACAGAAAAATGAGCACACAAACCTGAGAGTGTCACAACCACCTGGCTGAACGACTCAGCTGAATTTTGGCATGAAACCTTTTATCCTTTCTTTTGCATGTGGCTCAGGACCAAGACATGCCAGGGCAGGACTAAGCCAGAAGCCACTGAGGGTGGGTTCTAGCAAGTCTCTTGCAAAGACACCTGGACACGAGGAGACCACTCGATTTCTTTGCTGTCTCAGAGGACACTCATCCTGCCAGCAGCCCTGCAGAAGAGAATTGTGAGCACGGTTGCATTTGCTTTGAACTGATATACATGTTCTCTCAGCTGTCATACCAGGACAGTTAGCTGAGCTCTCATCATTTTATATCGTAGTAATTGCAGCATCCCCTACAGTCTCTGCCATGGTCAGTCAGTCCCCAGAAATCCTAAAGGACTAACAGACTGGGTTTTGTCACACAGAATAAAAAAAAAAAAAAAAAGTGTGAAGTAGATTAAAAGACAAATAGCTTTCTCTGTGTGTTTTTAGACTTGTTTTATTCTTCTCAGTATGGAATGTCAGGCTCACTGAAATTGGTTTTCCTGGATGGTCATTTATATGTGAAATACATACACATTAAGCTAAGAAACTGTAGAGTTCGTTCTTTCAAATGGAAATGTGTTATTTTTAAACTGCAAAAGCACAGACAAGATTTCAAACTGACACTGTCACTTCTTTAAAATGATATATGGCTCCTCTACCTATAGCACACCCAGACTGAAGAACCTATCTGTCAAAAGCCACTACATCTAATAATAAATAGTAATTATCATCAGATGCTGTATTGTATATCATCAAAGCACAGTACAAACATTAGCCATATATGCCATCCCTTTTCATGTGCCATTCAGAAGCATAAAGGGAATGTTGAAGCACTGCCTTGCACCACTCTGAGAAAGAAGCCTTTCCCCTCCGCCTCTGGGGTGCAAAGATTATTCCAGTGGCTGGAGATTTTGTCCCACCTCGCTGGTCTTAACCAGGCGTGTTTTCCTGACACACTTGAATGAATGGGAAACCATAGCACTCCAGGCAGTCATCTGCATCCTGTTCCAACCCTAACGAGACAAACAGATTATCTGGGTTTTTTTTCTAAACTCAACTTTCTGCTCGATGAAAACCTTATTGGTTCTCTTCAGATTTAAGTGATGACACTCTTTCTTCTCTTTACTGGAGGAGCTGCAAAATGGATTAGGCAGATTGCCTTCATGGTTTAAAGGAAACTGGAAAACCGCTTTCAGTAAGAGATAAGGTGTAGCTTTTGCCAGCTTATCATGATGAAAAGCTGAAGAAGAGTCTCTTCAAGAAAGTGCCTGCATTCACCTATTCTCCATACAGGGCATACAGCAGCCAGGAAAATCACCCTTATGTCTGAAAGCCGTCTTCAATGTTCTAGCAGAGGATCCATCAGAGCATTCAAAACTAAATTAAAATCCCAAGGAGGAATAGGGGATTTAATTCTAGGATTAAGCTTTGAAGTTGCTCCCAGGAAATAAATTATTATTGGATGAGAACCAACACACCAATTACCTAGCTTACTGCTCATGCTACTGAGAGCTGCTGCACACACCATGAGGGATCAGATACCGCAGCTTTACCTAGCCAGTCTCATCTTAAACACAATATCCACATAAAGGTGAAAGCTTAGCTAGTCGCATTCCATGAAACTTAGCTTCCCAGCTCCCAACATTAACAGGGAAACTGCCCGCTACCAAAATATAGGGCAATAAGATGCAGTCACTTAAACTGCCCGTGTTTCACCTTTTCTCTTGCTTTGTTGTAGATAATAGAATAGTTAATAACACACCACTTCTTTGCTCTGTATGTTATAGTTGGGTCAAAGTACCACAGTATCAGTGCTACCATAAATAAGCACATTTCTTTTTCTTACACAGAAGGCTACACGCTACTTAAGTAGTAGGCAAGCCCTACTCTGTTCAAATGGCATCTAGATGAAGCAGTGGGACATATAGCTAGCTTTTCACTTGCTGTTCCACAGATTTCTTCAGGCTACCCAGAATACCTCACCTTCACTTACACAGCCTCAAATCCTCAATGCTTGTTCAATGGGACATCGCTACAACATGAACCACCTCCTGTGGAAGGAATAAGTAAAGTTAAATCGCTCCAAGACTGATAAAAGTGTCTGGAGCAAAGAGGAGCACAGACATCAGAGCTGGTATTTCACTCAAACTAAATGCTACCAGTTAATCAGTGCTATTATAAACTCACTCAGAACATTAAGTTACTGTGGGTAAAAAATAAATCCTTCCATCTGAAAAATATACTTGTCACCACTGAGGCAAAAGCTGGCAGCAGCAGTGTACACAAATATTTGGTTTTCTCCCAAAGAATGTATTTTCTGTTTGAACACCTTATGACCTAAAAATACTGCCACCAAAGCATCATTAATTTTTTCCTCCCAAACACATGGTTCATATCTTTTCTCCATAGATTTCTTTTAGTCCTTAACATAGGGAAACGATGTACACAAAGCAAAGATGAAATCCCACCCACCTCCCATGTCCTCCTTCACTTGCAAGCTCTGTCAGAACTTCTGATACCATTTAATACACACACGTACATATGGAGTGGGGCATATCCAGTGAGTGGATTCACTTTAATGGCAACATGGCAAAGCGGAGGCACTGGTTAGTGTCACCAGCCGGGCTCCCTGCTGGTGCAGCAGTTCTGACAAGCCCCATCGCTCACAACCCCCTAACAGATCCAGCTTTTTTCAGAAAAGCTCGGGGTCAATAACAGCACTGAGTCTCTCTCTGTTCCTCTCATTCCTCCTTCAGGTGAAGCAGATGGTATCGCAAATAACTTGCTGAGCGGGTGCAGGGGGAGAAATGGTAGTGAAAGAAAATATTATTCATACTGACAAGGATTCTCAACAAGGAGCTGCATGACGTTAGAAAAGCGTAACACTTTTCTAACACAGAGATGTGGGTCTGAAAGCATTCTTCAAAACACTAGTAAGAATGATTTCACCAGCGAGCCAAAAGTCTGTGAGCTGGGGATGTTCCCACAGGGTTTGGGGAAGGTGCTCACTCTAGCATTTATTGTACATTTGCATTAACCATCTAATTTAAGACAAATTTTAAAGTGAAAAATTATCTCAGCACGTAGCTGTGGTCCCTGAGATAGGTCCTTGCCCAGGGGCAAACAGAAGAGAGATGTTAGTGAGCTTAAAAGTAGCTCTGAAAACCACTGTGTCCATAGTCAGTTGAGAGTCAGCAGGATCAGGGACACCTGCTCCTGTGCCTGTTTATTTAGTTGTCTCATTAATTGAAAACATGGAAAAGCATGTGCTAAACATGAATATTCACAGAGCGGGGAGAGAATATCTACCCCCAGCAACTGAGCTTATCATGCTGCCCCATCACCACCACACCTTCCTGAAAAAAAGATACCTACCCTTGGTAAATTACTTTATGCAGAAGGAGATACATTTACTTTGCCTGAGCTGTTTCCAAGTGAGCCAGCTGACTCAATAGTTCAGCCCTCTGGCTGGAAGAAGCATTAAGATTTCTGTCAGATTGCTCTATATTCTGAAGAAAACTGCCACCTTCTTCTCTCCTTTACTTAGATATCCCCTTACTTAGACATCTAGGAAGAGGCAATAAGCAAAATACCTCTGGTACACCTCAGCTGCCTCTTTTAATCTACCATCAAATTGAAATGGAGGGCGTTTACCTCAAATGCTTTGAAGCCCAGCAGCCCATTTTTGCTCTCATGTTAGGTCCGACTCAAATTCAAGCCTCAGCATCATGATTGCATGCACTACCCACAGACTGTCTCATGCTCTGGTTGGGTTTTTTTTGTCATACATCAGCTGTAAATCTGATACCAAGACCAGGCCTTACTCAAATATGAGCTCTCTCTCACCTCCACAGTGGTTATGAACTCAACAGAGTAAGGTCTGGCTTCAGCTGACCAGCCTCCATCCTCCAGCAAGCCTGCAAATTTGCCTTCTCCCCACCATGTTACTGCCAGGACCCAAGTGCTGATTGTGTTTCTATGGCCTGGCAGTGGGAAAATGGAAAGTATGAACCCTTCCCATGCACGCAGTATGCCTTTTCCTCATCCCTTACCAAGCACTGAATTCAGAAAAGCACATGCTGTTCTGTCCCTCTCCCCTCATCATCTTTTGAAAACATTCACCTAGAGCTTTGGCCACACTCTGGCAATTTTCCCAGTCCAAGGACAGAGGCCGGGCATTAGAGCAAGGCAACATTTATTTGGAAGGACAGCTCAAAGTGGCTCAGAGTGAAAATTTTGGCTTCCTCTGGCCCTCGTAAACAGGTTTGCCTGAGAAGGTGGATATCCGTGATTATGTTCTGTGCTCTTTTCATGGCATTCCCCTGTATTTATGCTGTTGTGTTGTTTGGGTTTATGACAAGGCCATTTGTCCTTTTTTGTGCCCTTTAGATGCAAGTACATAAAGCTCCTGTGGAGCTGTGGCTTGTTCCCCTGGCAAAAGAGCAGCTGGGCGTCTCTGCTCCAGCCCCTATGTCGGTCAGGAGTCAGTACTCTGGACTTGCCGCGCTACCAGGCTTTCTTGTACTGACAAAGAGTGAGCCTGCAGGCTCTTGTGTCCTTGATGGTCACATCCTTATTCTAGGTCAAGGATGGCCATGTGTTTTCATGCTACCTGAAGGAATTGTACATTTTTTCCTCATAAACTGATCTGTGTGTCTCACGTGACTCAACTTCCACAGGCCCCCATCTTCTTGCCTTTGCCAGCTAACAGCTTTGTTGTTGGAGCACAGCCTCTGCAGAGGACACTGTCTCGGTGGCACAGATGGCACAAGGTGCAGTCCATGACCTAATGAAGGAAAAGCACAGGGAAAAGGGGATACCACTAATGCCACTTTTCCCATATATTTTTGTCTTCAGAACCATCAGAGGAGGTCTGTGTCTCAGTTTTGTTCTTTGTGGCACCTCAGGGGATGCAGACAGAGGAAGAGAGATGCTGAGAGAGGGTAATGAGAATGGTGGGAGGGAGCAGTATGTGGCAAAACCACGAATTGTCAATTATAACTGTGAATTATGTTATTATATTCCTTTCTTCCATGGACATATATATTATCAAGAAGCGCTTTTACCTACCCAACGCTGGTGGCTCTGTTAGGCTGAGCAAAGGCAGCTTTGACTCCAGCAAATCCAGTGTTGATGGAACTTATTTGCCTCACTGTCTTGTGTTATCCAGAACAGGCTACAGAAATGTCAGGAAACCTTGGGATGCTGTTACAGGTAACCAGCTGAATATGCACATTATGGCAATTCAGCAGGAGCTGAAGGCCTAGTGCAATGTCCAGGGATGTTCAGAAAGAGATGTAAGAATTCAGGTAAACTGCATCATTTGGAATACAGGTTGGTGGTAGTGTGCTTCAGAAATTCCTGTCCACAGGCAGAAAAAAGCCTGACCTGGCCATGACGACAAAGACAACGTCTGAAGATGCAGGTATCCAACACACGTTCAACATTGCCTGCACTAATGCTCATAGAGTGGGTCAAACATCCTTCTCAACGGTCCATCAGTCCCTACGTTATAATGGCATAGAACCCCTTTTTATTCTTTTGGTGAGCCATCACCTCAGGTTGACAGTTTGTAGAGCCACAGGTCCAGCAGCTGGAGAACCCATTTTGAGCAAAACTGTTAGTGCTCCCTCTGGGACACTACAAGGGGCACACCATGAAGGGATAAAAAGTGTCCATCACGACAGTGCCTACCACTCCTATGACAACCTCAGTGGTGAACTTTGCCTCAAACTTGTCTGCTACCCATTTGACAGAAGCTGATAGCTGTCCCTCTGCACCCTTGGCCTTAAAGGCCATACGATGACAGTCTGAGATGCGTGCAAGCGCACAGCACAGAATGTCAGATCTTCACGTGTATACAAGCCCGTTGTACCTGCTGCTGCTGACATTCCCAGAGACAGAGAACAGCATGGTCCCATGGAGTGTTGGTCCCCGTCTCCCAGAAATGATGCTCTACAGCAGAAAGGCAGAGATCAGCCAGTCAGTTGCAGGGAAGCAAAAATATAAATAGCTCCCAAAAAAACAATTGGGCCAGAACTGCTTTTTCTCTGTTTCCAGATATACTGGGTCCCAGAGTTGAGGATATATAAGACTCTGGAAAAGGCCTTGCTCCTGATCCAGGTCCTCACCAGAAGAAAAGACAGCAGTCCACACACATAGGATCCCTGACAAAAAAACATGCAATAGGAGAAGAAGATGGGGGTCATACAAGGCCTGGTTGCAGGCATCCAGGCAATGCAAACTTAGCAGATGAGTTCAAGCTCTTCTCTGTTCCTCAGGTGATTCCCACTGTCTCCCTCAACCTTTATTCTCCAAAAATGCAAACTGAATATTTTTCCTCTCTGAGCATACTAAAGAAAGACTAAGGGACTGTAACTGCCAAAGAGAAAGTTTGGCTTCAGCTACCACTGTTCCAAACACATAAATCTCCAAAGCAAGAGTGAGGAGGATTGCGCAAGTGACTGCAGGAATCCCCATCTGAAATGGCCGTATTTGGTACAGGGCACTAGACACAAGTGGACCATTCTGGTCACCAGAAGCTGGAGGCAGGTTGGTGTTGAGAAGGTCTCCGCTACACATGATACCACCACTTTGCAACCCGGTGCTCTGAAAGGACAGCTTTTCTGAGAGGCACTGGTGCACTTGAACATGACAAGGACATGGAGCAGAGTTAGGCATCTCCTGGCTTCAGGGCTGACTGGTAAGGCAGCCATGGAAATTTGTGAGCAAGGAAACTGGCTATTATCATGTACTTCTACAGTACTCCGGGAAACAAGTCCTTAGGTACACCATCTGTAAAAAAATAAGCTCACACAAAAGATACACTGAGTTGTACACACAGCTTCTTTGCTTAGTGGAAACAGCATGGCAAGACCACTGATACTGGCTATCTTCCTGGGCCACAAAACAGCAATACCAGGCTGGTGGCAGCCCCATCCCCCCCCAAACTGTCACCCAGATCTGCACTGTTCTGTGCAGCTACCAGCAGCCATAGCTCAGCTAAATAGAATTTAAATAACTAATCACACAATCTCAGGTAATAATGGTAGGCCTCAAGCTCTATGATTGCAAGCATCTAGCATATGTACAGATGATAAATGTCCCCTGGTGTTACTGCTCAAAAGACCAATTTCGGAGTTTTCATCAGATGGCTGGTGAAAGCCTACTGGCTCCTTAAAAATCTATTCTTTCTTTTGAAGTCCAACAGAGGTCAGAACTGCTTGGAGTCTCGGTGTGCTGCAATGAAAGGACTGTAACCTCCTTCGGGGGGTGAATAGGAACAATTGGCTTCACTATTAACTGCATATCTGACTGTCACTGCATCTGTGACATTTTTGTTTTCAAACTTCTCTTGATGGCCACAAGGGTTGGAAACTGCAGAGGTGCTGTATTGACCTGAAGTGCTTGGCTCTGTGGGCATCTTAGAGCGCAGTGACAGAGGAATAGCAGCCACTCCTCACCATCAGGAAGTCACAGGATCATAGGATAATTCAGGCTGGGAGGGACTTCAGGAGGCTCTAGTCCAACCTCCTGCTCAAAACAGAGTCAGCTGTGAGATTGGATCAGGTTGGTCAGGACTTTAACCAGCTGGGTCTTGAAAATATCCAAGAAGGGAGACTGCACAGCCTCTCTGGGCAACGTGTCTCATTGCTTTCCTGTCCTCAGTCAATTTCTGCAGAAGTATAGAAGTACACTCTGCAGGGTCTTTAAGCCTGGATTTCTGAGACAGCCCATGTTGGCTGGACAGACTACAGCCCCCATATTTACGGAATGCTTTCACAAGGTCATGGGGAGGCATGCTTCAGGGTCCCCGCACCCTCACACCCCATATAACTCTTCAAAATCCTGGCTGGTATCAAGACAGGGTGCCCAGCCTCCTCATCAACTGCTTTGCCCACACCCCTGTACCGCATCAAGATGATCACCAGCTCCCTATCCCCACCAAACCCGTGAGGGACTACACACACAGCCATAACCAGACCCAGTACTTGCACCACCACACAGCCCTGAGCAAAGCACAACCAGTGTGGACCACCATGGTTATTGTACTTACCATCCTTCCCTAGCTCCCCCTTCCCCTCCTAGTAGCATTGTCCTCAAAAGTGCCCCCTCCTCAGATATCACCAGCTGAACCGTGACAACAAGGTTGCCAAGCAACACGAATCCTCCAAGCAGCCAACCACGACAGATCAAAGCAACCCATCGCAGATAACTCAAAAGCCTGCCACCATTTTGTCTCTCAGCAGCTCTTCCATCCAGCCATAGCTAGGATCTACTCAGGTCCATCCTCTTCGCTTCCCTCATCAACCAAGAGCACTGGCCCATACACTCATGCCATTGCCAAGCAGCCAAAATGCTCACAACTAATTAACACATTCACAGCAAACACAAGCAGAGAGGCCAAGGAAGTCCAATCAGAAATGGCCTTCATACAGGCACCAAGCACTTCCTTGTCTTGCATGGATCACCAGTCTTCTATCTTACCCCTTGTCTCTTCCTCCTAGCCTTGGTGGTCACACAACGCAGGTGGTCAGGACAGTTCCACATCATCCACACAGAGCTGTCCCATCTCCAGATGGCATGTTGACCAGTCTGGTTTATATAAGCACACATCCAGAATACCAACGAGCGCAACTTGGAATGGCAGCCATATCTGCAACACAGGCCTTACACTTATGTACCCACCCCTGCCTCCACCTATTCCCCATTCACTCCTCAGCTTCTCCACGTTCTGACAGCTGCCATAGGCTGTCCTCCTGTATCTCCAGAGACAGGGCTGAGACACGAGGAAATAGCTTAGCACTGCTCTCAGCCTAGCCCCATCTCTCTGCCCTTCCTGTAATCCTGCTGCATACCAAGGTCAGCTTCCCCGCATCAGACCAAGACAAATGATCCAAGAGCCCAACACCTGCCTCATGTTTTCTTTCCCCTCAACAGGGCTGTTGCAATACACACAATATTTCCTCCAGCCTCACCCCAGTGTTTCAAAAAGAAGCAAAAGGTTTTTATCTCCCTTTGGAAACACACCTGGTCCTTGCAGACCCTCAGCAGATGCAATGGCATGATCATCTGGTAGAAGAAGGTGGTTCAAGCAGAAACCCCAGCCACAGGGTAGGCAAACCCCAGTTTCTCTTGGGCACTTTTGGAACAAGCTCCCCAGCAGAGGAAAACCACGATGGCAGGAGACAAGCACACAGCAGCAAGATCCAAAGGTGACTATTTGCTGCAGCCCCTCCCTGCTCTTTCTTCCATCTCTCTCTTCTGCTTTTCTTAAGGAGGCAGTCATAGCACCTCTTGGGACCAACACTAGTGACTCCCGAACACCAAATCCCTTGTATCACCATCACTTAGCTTCCTATACAAGAGAGCTAGAGAGAGAAGATCCTGTCTGTGCTTCACTGCCCTGGAGTTTTTAAGCAAATACCATGAGCGAGTGGGAGGCAGTAAACTCTTGGAAGGCATTCATGACACCCAGGAGAAACTGAAGGCTTGGCCCTGCTGCCTGCCATCAGCTGAGTTCAGAGGAGGCAGAGATCTCAGGGTGAGCTGAGTGCTGTCTGTACCCATCATAGCCTGAGAAAGAGGCTCCCCAGGCTGCCTTGCGCAACCCCAGAAACCATTCCAGGAGAAGACTGAGCTCAGGAGCTCGCATGCTTGTGCCATCTATCTGGTGTGGGTCGCCCAGATAGCTAAGGACTCTTCACGCACACTGTTTTTAGCAGACATATCACCATTAGGGGCTGGGATCACCCCCATGGTTTGCTCCAAGTTGACTGCCTAAGGACAGAATGCTTAGAGGAAGGTTCTGTCTTGTTCAAGGCCACAAACTCTGAGCACTAGGCACAGTTTTAAAAGGAGCTTTCCAGAAGGGCCACATCTTCTTCCAGAACTGTCTTCCCTTGGAGTTATATGTTTTACTTCATGTCATGTCACACATAGCCCAAGTCCCGGGCCCCACTAGGAAGACAAAGATCTCCCTGTCACGAGCATTGAGCAACATCTGCACAACCAGGGAGAACAAGGAAATGAAGTTGCAAAGAGACCCATTCCTTACCCATGGACATGAGTAATGAATCATAGGATGGCTAGAGCTGGAAGAAACCTTGAAGATTATCTAGTTCCAACAAGTTTGCTAATGAAAGTAAAGGTGTTTCAATCTAGGGGTTGCTTCTTTCCAATGCATGTTGCCTTGTGTCCTGACTGAGGGACTTAAGGAAGGGCCTTGGTCCCCAAATTGACAGGGCATGTCTACACTGTTCCGTGATATGGTACACTGAATTAAAAAAATCCTAATTGTGACATATAATGATGCTAATGTGGCATTGCCCTGCCATTGATCAGCCCAGATGCAGTAGCCTGCTCATATGAATTCTGGATTTGGTCTGTCCAGACCTAGTTTACGTACATCCACCTCCATTGGCTGTACAGACATCCTCTTGTACAGATTCATTTTAACCAAAGCAGACTGAAAGGGTTCAGACTAAGTAAATCAATTCTTCCACATAAAGGGGCTGTATAGACTTAAATTGATAACTGGGCCAACCTGGATTAAACTAGTGGAAATTTGGTATAGATAAGGCTTTCTTTTTCTTATTAAAACCATTAACTAAACCAAGTTTTGATTGGCATTAGCTGCATGGTAACAAATGTGAATCCTCCATCCAGTATTCCAGTGTCTGTGTCTCCATCTGGCCTCAAATACAACACATGGAAGAGCTGGGGCATACTTCTGGTCCTGCCCTCAGAATTCATATTTAGTGGGTTCTTACCTGAACCCCAAAGGACCCAATAAGACTGATGCCTTTTCCGTAAAAATAACCTTATGGAAGCATATATACAACCATTCCTCGTGGAGGAATTTGAGCAAGGCTCACTCTTACAGAGACGCTATAATTTCTGAAGAAGCAGCAGTTAACCAGATCATTCTGTTCCAGCATCTCATCTATGGGCCCTGTATAGGGATGATGGTATTATCCTATTTTTCCTTCCCAGCTAGTTAATAGGAAATCCCCTTTCAAAGGCAATTTCCATTTTAAATCACCCACATTAAGAGAGACATGTTTAATACCAATAAATCCGCTTTCTTAAAAGAGACAGAGAAGCCAGGCTCATCAGCTGACTAAATCCTCTCCCCCCCCACCCCCATTCCTGCCTTGCAATCTGTAGATCTTGCAGAAGGGTGATCTAAGACAGCTGTAGCTAGCTACACTTCTGAGCACTAAGCTGCTCCTCGCTTTGCATTCACTCTGTGCCAAACCAAGGGCACAGGGACACGAGGAGCTAAAAGACTTTTCTCACTGTAAAGGAGCGGGAGTCTCAGGCAGAGATGCTCAGGGACTGGGTTTCCACACACCTTCCATGGGAGCCTCTCCCTACAAGTCAGTGTGGGGTGAGTTCTAAGTAAAGGCTCTGCAGGTGAAATTACTTTCTCTCCTCAAGGCTTTTTGTAGCACACCCAGCAGAACCAGCCACTGACTCCCAGAGGGATCGCTATCCCAAAACACATGCCCTAAGGGCTGGCTCCTCGGCTGTGGGGATGCCACTCCATCCTCACCATCACTGCTTCCCCTCTCCAGAGGTATTTCTAGCCTCATGGCTCTTGCGGACAGTTTTACCACACCTTTGGCAGAGAAGCGGGTGACAGCTTTTAAAGACTCTCCTGTGTGCCTAAAACAAGCAGCCAGCAGTGTGGGCAATGCTAAAGCAATGCACTATCAGAAGCCAGAGGAGGCTGACCTCAAAGGACCCCCCAAGGTCAGGACAGCACCAGCACCAGGGCAGTGGCACAGGTATCTCGCTTATCTGACAGGAAGAGACACAGCTGACTAAGGTGGGAGGATGGGGAGCTCTGAAACCTGAATAAACTCCCTCTTGCTTCCCACTGCTGCGACAAGGATCAGGAGCAAAAACTACAAAGTAAGATAAGGCTTAGGGGAGAAAAAAAAAAAAGAAAAAAAAAACAACCGAAAAACCAAGGTACAGCAGAAAACCTTGGCCTGGCTGCCCCTAGTGCTGCCAAGAACAGACCCAAAGTCACCCATGTGATATTCCCCTGCCTCATCATGCAGGTCTAGTAGCCAGACCTTCTGCTGGCAAGTACATTGCTGTGTTGCTGCAATGGTCTCTCGTGGGAGAGAATGGCCAGCTCCCTTCATTGAGCTGAGATCATGACACAGTGGTAGGAATCCTGAAAACTACTTTGAAATCGTCTATCTGAAGCACATGTTGGAGATACAATATAATTCATCATATGCTTTTCCAGTTGAAAGTCTGAACACCTTATCTGGCAAAACAATTTTTGTTTGCTTGACAGCAAATGGGTCCATTTGCTCTGGGCACATCCTTGTTTCCCCACCAAGTATGCAGGCTCCAGCTCCGCAAGCACCCCTATAGGTAAGTATAGTTATGCATATGCATGCCAGAAACAGCATGGCCATCAGCAAGTACACCTACCTGTGTACCTATATAAGGTAGGGCTCATCAGAGTCAGGGGACTGAGCCCAGCGACCTAGGAAGTCACTTTGATGGTGTCCCAACCATTCAACAGGACCAGATCCTTCTCTTCCAGGAACACTGCTCGGACAAAGCCTGTTGACAGAGGGACATTTCAGAAAAAAGCGTCTTTCTTTAAGGAGCATAAAGGTAAGAACACAAGAGTCTTATTTTGTGCTTTATTGTTTAAAGCACCTCAGCCTCATTTTTCTCCATGAGTCTATAGCTGACTGGGCACCGCTCAGCAGCAAGGACAGCTCTTCCACTGTGGGAAACTGCCCTGCCTTTACTGGAGCAGGAAGCCACCCTCCTCCTCCCTCGCAGCACTCTTTCCAGTCTAGATAGCATGGATAATTATATCTGTTTCCGTGCTCTGCTTAACCAAAGTGGTATTTCTTAAACAATTCCACAAACACAGACAAGAGCACTTTGCTTTCAATCTTGTACTTATTTTCCACCTGGTACTGAGATACATTTCTTGTTCTGAGAGTGAATAAACCTTAAAAAAAAAATTTAATCCTGTAGTCAATGGGGAGAAAGAAGAAGGGGAAAAGCATGAGTTGGGGGAGCTTTCATGGCTTATTGCTCTGCAACTTGTCATAATAGGTCATAGCAGTCAGGTTACATTATAACACAAGACCTATGATATGTAGACTAGTGTAAAGCATACAAAGATTAGTATAAAATTTATACAACAACTTGTTCTAAATACCGCTGCTAGGAAATAACAACTTAAGGGAAATAACAGGGGGAGGCAGAGCACAATCCCCATTTTCTGTTATTCCGAGATTATTTTAACCTGTTCAGTGGACAAAACATCTTGCTTGACCAAAATCTTTTTGCTTTAAAAAAGATGAATTAATACCCTAAGTAACTTCTGCCATGCCCCAGGGTGGAGTTAGGTGCGTGCTAGAATGTTCCTATCTGTCTGTATCTGCACTGAGCTGTTAAGCAGATGCTCACTGAGGAGAAAATAGACTGCAATAAACTGGCACTGACACAGATCTGAATCGCTGGAACTGCCATAGAGATAAAATTCATTTAAGAAATGTGGTTTCCATTTCCATTTTCTTTTAATAAAAAAGCTATTGAAACATTAAAAATATCTACTATTTCAAACAGCACACTATACACATAAGTAAGAGAGGGAACAGAGACTTCATTTTATTGATGTAAAATGCGAATACATCACAATACTGGACCTCATGGAAGAGCTAAATTAAAGTCCCTTTTCATAGCAAGGAACAGATCCTGTCCTCATCTACACAGCTGACCAACACTCAAGGTCTGGTCCATTTTAGAAGCTCTAGTCAACATACGGGACCCCCATGGACCCCAACAGGAGAACCACACGTGGGAAAGAAGACAGCACACAGTGCAACACACCTAAGTTAAGATCTCTACACTACAGTGATAGTGAACTGCCCTTCCCTCCCTAAACAAATCTGCTTTTTGGACTTACTCTCAGCACTCTGCCCCAGCCACTATGCAATGTGAGCCAATATACCCTGGCCACTTTAGCACTGCTCTTCCCAGAGTGGGGCAAGACCCTGAAGCAGTCTATTCTTTGATACTGGTGCAAATACCTCCGAGTTCTGCCCAGGCTGCTTCAACAGCATGTAATGAGCTCCTGTCCTGTGCAATGAGTAGTCATGACAAATCCCCAAAATTACATATATAAATTGATTTCTCCTCTCATGATCCTAAGAGGAGCAATTATTCTGCCAAATTAACCTGCCTCCAAATCAAGCCTTGGGTCCTGCACTCTAGGAAGATTTAAGAGTATGAATTTGAAGTACCCTTAGTACTTGGACGAGACCAGAAGCAGGAGTGGAAAGCTATAATGGAGAGCTATATGCCCCCGCATCCTCTCCAATAACTTCTGTAAGCCAGGCTGACAGCACCAGAGCCGGTGGTTAGTTGTCATACCAGCCTTCTACAGGTATGTAAAACCTGGACAGATTCAGCTCCCTAAATGCCTGCCATTATGCTCCAAAAAGAAAAATTACCATGCTAGCCTAATTGATGATCAGGTCTTTAACAACATGAAAGAAGATCACCATGGATACTATAAGTCACTGCATACTTTAAAGTAAAACAAGAGAAATCTGAAAAGAGTTTTAAATTCCATTTTTTTTCCTGGATATGATCCCCACATATTCTGCCTTGCATATTTTTTCTGGAAACATTCAGTATCACAGTGTCCCTCATCCCAGCTCTTCATGCTCCCTTGTACTCACTGGCACAGGGTGAGTGGGATGCCTTACACCACCCTATTGTGGAAGAAACATGGTGCAAGGTGTAACCTTATCCATGTTGCTGCAGAAAGTTTTCAGGTCACTAGCATTAAAGGACAGCAACCCAGAATTAGCAAGAATATCAAGATTACCAGAAAAATAGTAGGAGGCTCATAACTATACAAAGTTATTGGTCTTCAGGAAGAAGCTAAGCAGCCTTTTCCATGTAACCACATTTTGGTACATGAATGTACTTGCACCAGCTTACGGAAAGCCAAAGAAGTACCAGTGCTGCTTCCAATAATGACTAGAAAAGTACTTGTGATGAAGAAAAGGAAACTGCAGCATTTTAGGGAGATTCCTGAGACAAGAACACAAGCATCTCCCAGGACCTCTACTTTTCTTCAGGCTTTCAGGGAGAAGAAGGTACAGGCTACTCTGCAAAGAAAACCAAGAGAGGATGGGGACTGCAGGATCATACTGTCACCAACACAGGCACAGCCCCACAGTACCTGAGCAAGGCCACCACAGCAATCATCCAACAACCACAAATCAAGTCCAAGGTCAGTTCAGGAAGCCCAACCAGGTGCACTAAAGCTGAGAGCAGACCTGCTCACTACACAGCTGGGGCACACAGCAAGGCTGAGGCTATATAGTGCTCCCAGGCCAAGGAGCAGAGTGGGTGTGGGGGGGTCCCAGGTGAGGCTCCTCAGGGCAATTACAGCCTGTCAGGGCTCAACAGCGGCTCACTTTGAGCACTAGGCAATACTTAGTGTCTCCATTTCCCATGTATGGGCCGTGAGTCAGCTTCCATGGCTGCTGCTCTGAGTTTTTCACCTAGCAACAGGAGAGACGGATGGATGGGGGGGTGTTAGGAGAGATGTTGAAGCAAAATGAGATGAGAAAGACAGAAACTAAATTGTCAGGGAGAATAAGGGGCGGGTGTGATGCCTGAAGCTACTGGAGTTTCCAAAGGATGAAGACCAGCTTGCAGATAGCAAAGTCCCTTCCACACTTTTGCCTTCCTGGGAAACCATGATCAACTCTCGTGGGGTGAGGGACACATCTATCTCTCTCTTGAGCCACGCTGTAGATCAGTGGGCTTTGACCTGTATGTCAGAAGCTTTGCACTGGCTTGGCTGTGACCAAAAGGCTTTGCCATTTGCTGTGCATGAGCTCACCCCAAGCCTGCCTCTTACCAGGCAGCACAAAGTGCTCTGTCAAAGGGTAGCCACGAGGCAGCCCTCGCCATGCCCACCGAGGTACAGCAAGTGACACCGCCATAGCTGATGTTCAGCTGGTTGAACTGAAGGCACTGGGAGAACTGGAAGGCGTGACAGCAAATGCTCCCTGGGGGACAACCCCTGTCAGGGGCCAGAGCCCTGCACCCTCTCCCAGGATACACCATGCCACAGCCATCGCTGCTGGTGGCAGGATCAGGATCAAGAGAAACAGCCAGGCTGCCTGCCCCACCACCTCTTCCCAGAGGAAAGGATGCTCTCAGAGACTCGGGGGTCAGCACTAGGGAAGGCTGTGCCTCCTCAAGCTCTAAAAAAAGGACTTTGTTCCCGCTCAGCATTTTTTTTTTCCCATCTGGGCTAAATCCACTCTTAGAAAGAGATAACTCTATCTCCAGGGAAACAGGCTCTCTGCGCTTGCAGGGACTCAGCCATCTCCACCCCTCCTTTTGCAGTGGGGTCACTCAGCAGCGAGGATGAGGCACGCAGGCACTGTGGGGCATTGGGCTCATGGAGCCACCCCAGGCCAGGAGCACTGCAAGCACAGGATGCTCTGAGGCAACATGTGTCAGTCTCCACACTGGAGCCAGGGCCACCAGAGGACCTTTGTGAGCCTGCCCAGCCCTGGAGAGCTCATGCAGGAGTGATTACAGTGATCGACCGTGCTCAGAAGTCGCTCATTACTGAGACTGACTCGTGCAGTCTGCTTTGAATCTTCTTCTTTTCTGCCCAAAATAGCTCCCTGTTCTCAGCACAGTTTTCTTTGCAAACTCGTTCCCTGCCCTCCCTCCCACCACAGAGAGCCAGACATGTCCTGCTCACAGAAGTCCTCCCCAGCTGCACTGCAGCACCCCCATTCCCCCACACAATCCCTCTCCATCCTCTCCCCAGCTGGGCACTGCAAGTCCATGGGATGCTTTGCACAAGCTGGGGGGCCAAAACTGCTCAGGAGGAGAGAGGGTGACATGACAACAGGCTAAGCTCATTGCAGAGCCCCACAGGCCCCTTTTTCAGCTTGATCGGGTGAGGTATCACCTCCTCTCCCACCTGCCTGACCCCTGGAGAAGCAATTCATCTTGTGGTGGAGGAAGGTTTCGCTCAGCAGTTTCTGTATTTCCCATCTCTAGGCTTAATCCTCAAATCTGAGCCCCAAGAAAATTCCCACAGCAGCTACATTTTGGGGTGGTTCTTTATTCCCATATGCCAAACTCCATTTGAGAGAGCTGCTCTGCATTAGCATCTGAGCTGAAGAGGAAACAAACCTGCAAGGGTCTTCTGGGCTACAGTCCCTCACTCATGGCTGGCCATAAGACCTCTCTTATGGACGTCATCGCAGGTAACCTAGCCCTTCCCTGCTTTGAGGACCAACTCCCAAATCTGTGACCAGCGTTCCCACATATCTCTTCCTTGCTTGGATGCAGAGACATCCAACGCACCCCACAGCACGTTGCAGGAGAGTTATACCCAGACTTCCACACAGCCCTGCCAGCAGGTCTGCCCTGCTGGGACCCCAGTCAAAGAGCACGCATCAGCAGCTCTCGCTGCTTTCCTGCGCCCCAGACTTTCGGGCACGGCATGGTGCAGAAGCCCAGCCCTGACACGATGCCCGCACAGAGTTCGTTGCAGGATCCGTGCCTTATCTCGCCTCAGCATCTGAAAGCAGACTTTGGCTAAGTCCTACACGCTGCTATTTAAAGTAAGCCAATTTGTATTCATTCTGCTCGCTACATTCACCAGTTGTTCTGAATTGTGTTTGAAGCTGAAGGGAAGAGGAAATGTACAACAAGAAAAAATTATACACTGGTAAATTTTGTTCTAATCCCTTCTCCTCCCATTATTACTTCCCCTTTTTTTGGGTTTCTTTTTTGTTTTCTGTGTTTTATGTATTATTAGCTTTAGCATAATTTTGACTGAGAAAATATGTAGCTGATAGGACGGACTAATTACACTACCTAGAAGAATTAATTACACCATCTGTGACTGACAGTGGAGCCTGACTCGTTGCTTCCTGGTAGATGGAGCTACAACACCAGCTGCCCCAAATCTTTCCCTGTAGAAGGCAAAAGAGGAATTACTGTAGGAAACATAACTTAAAAGCCATTACTTCTCTTTTTGAGCAATTTAACATCACTGGGTGACCTAGCCTGACTGGCCAAGACAGGGACGAGGCTTATCCGCCTTCCCTTGTGATCAAGAAAGGAAATATTTCTACACCTATCCTGGCCCTCTGCTGCTTGCGATCAGATGGCTCAGTCAATCCTAGGACCTAAAATGGGCCAGGGCCCATTTTCAAGGCAAGTGGCACAGCATGGCTCATGTCCTCGTAGCTACCCTCCTCTTCTATACCTCCTGCAACCGGTCCCTGGACAAAGCCATCCCTGAGCTAGAGCCAGGCTTTGTCTGTGAGTTGGCACAGGCTAAATCTGTGCCGGGGCCTGTGCTAACAACGTGGTGGTCAGGATGATTGCAGAACAGCCAGTGCCCTGGCCCTGCCCAGTCTACTCACAGAGACTCTTAAGATCAGCATTTGCTCTTGTTTCCCTACTCCAGCAGAGGTGGGAGGGCAGGCTGCTCTCTCAGCACTCACTGTGGATGGACAAGAAACCACAACACCCTGGGGAAGCAGGAGGCTGGAGGCAGTGAGGTTTTGCCTCACTGGAAGGACTGCATCTCTTATAGGTTCACCCACCGAGTCCCATCAGCCTGCTGCTGGCATATCATCAGCAATGGGCTCTGGCTGCAGCCCTGAAAAGGATGGTGGCAGCTTTGGTCCCTGCAGCCAGCTGAAAATCTGTCCTGGTTTCCATCCTGGCTTACAATGGACCTGCTGAAGATTGTCATGGCTGAACGTGGGTGATGGAAGATCTGTTCAGATGCACAGCCTTGAACGTGTGTTTTCAGCTAAGGGAGGGGAGTGGTGCCCACATGGGTCAGGAAACTTTAAATAGTCATGCTTTAAGGTAGCTGTTCCTGCCCTTTTTGCCTCCAGCTCTGCTGCAGTTCTTTTCCTCCCACTCCTCTTTTAAGCCCACTCAGCTTACACAGGATAAGCTGTTGTAGTTATGATGTTAGAGCAAACCTCTTGACTGCATAAACACATCCCTAACTAAAATTCAGGACCCCAAGCATACAGTTATATGTAAACCCCCTTGCTGTTGTTCGGGTGCACATTACATAGATGAAAAAAAACCAACCCTAAATCCCTACTTTAGACCTGGAATCTGGTTTCTCTCGGTGCTGAAAAACCCAATGCCACGATTCTTAACCTGAGAAAGCTGAATCCTTCTCTAGGTCACCAAGGAAGACCTCAAGACATCCACTTAGATCTGATGTTTGCCTGACTCAGTTTTGCCCCAGGTCTTGAACAGCATCCAAACTATATTTTGATTAAACTTCTAGGAAACACACACTAGCAAGACACAGACAGATCCTGGGGAATTCCCAGGCACTCACAGGGGAGGCAAGCTTTATTTTAGACTGGGTATTGGGAAAGGTCCAGGATGGTGACAAGGGACTGTCAATGCACAAAGATGCTCTGGCCACATCCAGCGGGTAGGCAGGGTGCCGAGAGCAGCCCACAACTCTCTAAAGGGCTTTTTTTACATCATGAAATTCCTTGGTGAGGGCTGAAGTACCAAAGTACTAGTTCTGCCCTGCCAGAGCAAGGACTCATGTCTGGCTCATGGCAAATATTTGCATAGATGCATTTCACATGGAAGGAACTTCCTGAAATCCTCCTCTTCTGGAAAGGAAAGGACCTACAGAAAGCAACAAAATTTGGTGGTTGATTTTTCCTCTTCCCAAGTAATCCTTTGACCTCTCATTCTCATAGAAAGGAATGTTCCACCTCCAGCTTGGGAAGTACTTTTCCCTGGAACCTATATCCACTTCCAGCTCCAAGGACACACCACCAATTTCTCTTGGAATGATCATTTTTTTCATCTTGCCAAGTTCTGTATCTGTGGGTGAAGGGTAGAAAAAAAATCAGGCTGGTGCAGAGCCAAAGAGCAGAAAGAAGACATGGCAGTGAAAGAAGACAACGAAGAAGCTAGAGAGTGTCTAAGGAAAGTGTGTCTATATGAATTAAAAGGGTGTCTGATGAAGGGGAACAGAGTCACTGGAGAACGATAGGAAAAATCTGGGGAGCAACAACCGACACGCAATGAGTGAGCAAAATGAGAGAGGAAAAGAGGAGCAGATGCACGGAGAAAAGACAGGGAGACGCCAGTCTGCTGTTTGCAATACTGGAAATAGTAATGGGGTGAAGGATTTGGATCTGGTACAGGATATTCATGCACACATTTTCCAGAAGCTGTTCCTGTGTTTTCAGCTGGGTATTTCTGTGACCTTGAAATGTCACTTTATTTCTTTATACCATAGCTTGCTTACTTGTCACTTGGAGGTAGTGATAATATTTCCATCACAGGAGCATGGGTATGCTTAAACAAAAAGCTTCAAGATCACAGGTGGAAGTGCAAAGTATTGTCACATTTAGTCGAATTTCACAGATACACATGTATAGGTGTGCTCAGATGACCACATATATATTGGTAACTACACAGATGTAGGTATAAATATATTACAAATATATGTATCCCTTTTTTATTTATTTAGGCCAAGCTGACATTTCATGGTTGCTTAGCTACCAGAGAACAATAATGAGAATCTGTTTAGTAGATATTTCATGGAGAAGGGAAGGGAGAGGGCAGCTGGCTATCATGTCAGACACAAACACTTGTTGGGCAGATTAGCCCTTTTGGTGGGAAACATGGAGAAAGGCAAAAGAGATCAAAGCTGAAAGGAGTTCAGACAGGGAGGCAACAAGCTGGGGTGAGTGGTGCATGTAGTTCTTGGTGTTCCTGTGGCACCTCTGTGAGCGTGAATCAAAGCTCAGGTCATCAGGAGTCATAAAGTGTTCATTGCTTTCATGACGTATGCCAGCTCACAAGTTAAACAGACATTAGGAACATCATAAGTGGTTACAAAATCTAACTCTCTTTATTCTGGACCTCTGCTTTCCTGATCCCCATCCACACCAACACCAGCACCCTTGCTTCAAAACAAATGTCTTTGCTAACTGCAAGGAAGAAGGAGGTTTTGCCAGTCAGAGCAAAAAGTACCACAGAAGTAAAAAGCAACAAAAAAAGCACATTATGCCCTCCCAACTGCATTCATTCTCTCTAAGATTTGCCTCCATTGCAGCTCCCAACCATTTCAAAATTTGCTTGGCCTGATTTTGTAAACTCATGGAAGAGTCTTAAGGTTCAGGAACTCATCTCACTCTTTCACTTCATGCTGAAGGTAGTCTGGGTAAATGTTGTTGATGGAAAACAGCTTTTCCAGATTGACATCTGGTGTTGCCAGCTCTCACATAAGCCCAGAAAGCTTAATGAGGGAGCCTGAATTTGTCCCAGGACACCACAAGAGTGGTTTATGGTTCACCATTCCCTTGGGAATAGAACTTCTGGAGTTCAACCTGCCCTGAAGGCACTTCTAACAGTAAACAAGGAGGTTAAGAGAAATGTAAAGATATAAAGTATTTGCTACAATCCATATATTAAAAATAGAATTGCTAAGCTTAGAGACAGACATACAGCAATTAAAGAAAACCAGACTTTTGCTACAGTTAAGATGCCAGAAGTTCACTTGCTGCTACATCCAGTTAAAAAGATGCTAGAACACAGTCCTTGCATCAGGGATCCAAATTTCAGGCAAGACCCTTGTCCTGGATAGTGCTCAGACACATACTGGATATGTTAAATCCATAGTTCCCTCATAGGATTCCACTGAGAGTTAAGCCTTCTTCCCATTCTCCCCAGTCTCCAAGAACTCCCTATGACTCATAACGTTAATATTTAATCAAGGTATGTTAACATTTCTTCCAAATGATTATTGACTGTCCTAACTTTAGAGATGCTGCTGTTGTGCCTTGATCATATCTAGGAACAACTCCTGACAAGATAGTGAAAAAACCTCTCTGCTGATGAAGTTAAACACCAATGTTTAACTTGACTCCAAACAAGCTGTTTGCATGTTCTTAAAGAAATATTGCTGAGACTGTCAGAGCATATGTCTGGTACAAGACCCAAAGGACCACCCAGCCCAGTACTCTGACTGCAACAGGAAACAGCAAAGGCTTAAGCAAAGACAGTGCAAATATACAGTGATCCTTCTCCCACTGTATTCTCCCAGCAGCCAGATACACGCAGCTGAGAGATTTCCTGAGCCAAAGATCACATCTGCATCAGTGTCTTTCGTAGATATTAATGGCCGCCTTTTTTTTTTTCCATAAATGTGTCAAGATGCTTTTAGAACTATTTATAATTTTGCCCTCTACACCATCCTGTGAATTCCACAGTTTAAGCATGCAGCAGATGAAAAAAAGTGTCTCTTCTTGGTTTTGACTGATAACTTTACTGGGGATTCCTACTTTTCACATTAAGAGAAAACAGTCATTTCCTACCCGTCTCTGTGATACTCCTAGACCTCTGTCATGTCCTATTCAGACATCTCTTTTCCAAGTTGAAAAGTCCTAACACCCTACCAAATAAAAGGAAAGGTTCGAATCTTGCTGTCTTAGACGCTGAAACATTGAAAAGTGCGCAAAAGTGTAGAAAATTATATAGGCATAGTATGAAGTAGATATACATTACACAAACATATTAATGAAAATAGCATGTGCAATCCATTACCGGCTCTTGATGAAGACTGGACAGGATAGCAAGCAACCAGCCTTGGGGAGAACAGTGTGCTTGGGACAAACCGTGCCTGCCCCACTACTGAAGGATGTTGTTACATCAGAGCAGTAAAAGCGAACATTCGCTCATAATTCAAACTAGTTTCAGCTCAGCTAAACTGATCCCAGAATCAGCTCTGCTGCCACAGAGATCAGATGTCTGCTATATTTCTATCAAGCCCATTACAAAGCCTGTTCCACATGAGGCTGAAACCCATTCAGCAAAAGTGCCTCTGGCTGCCTGAAATCTGATCTAAATTACAGCTCTGGCAAGTTTTAGATGAAGCTTAACTGAGCAGGTTTTTAAACTACTTTGAATTTTGGAGGCATATTCTCCAAGTCTGGAGTTGTTGGGGGTTTTTCCTGTACTTGTATACCCAGATAAGTAAAAATTATTGCTTTTTAATCCCCTCTGCATGACATAAGTCCTCTTACTGCCTCATCAACCTACCTTCTGGGCTGTGCCATAAATCATACTGGAGGCAAAGTGTATGACATATAGGAGCTAAAGAAACTACAAAAGTAAGACAAAGACCTGAAAACGTCTACTGGCAAATTATATCCCAACTTTATTCTGCAGCCTATACCCTCAAAGACTGTGGCACCTAGAGCTGGATGCTTGTGAGAGATATTGAAGTGACCCTTGACTGTTACACTGCCTACCTACTTAGCAAGACTTATTTACTTCATGTTCATCATGAAATCTGAAATCATCCAATAATAACTATTCTAAAAAAGTCAACCACGTTTTCATATTTAATGTACATACTGTAGCTAAATAAAACCACTTTCGAGGGGTAAATAATTGCAGAGGAAGAGAAAAATTCAAGAGCGTAGGCTATGAAGATGCACTTTCAGCTGAAATGCTTTAAAAAACGATTAGTTGAGGCAGAGGAGCAGGAAAGCTGTTCTTACATGGCTAAATGAACTCTAGGGGAGGGTTTTTTCACACTAACTGTGGTAGAAAAGTAGAAGAAAGCAAGGCGATACACACGAAGGAAGGGGTGGAAGCAGGTTATGGTCTCGGAGATATAATAGACAAGAGCAAGGAACCTGGATCAGAAAGTTGCCTCACCCTGGGTCTAAGGGCAAGTCCCTTAATCTCCTGTCTGACAGCTTTTCCATTTGTAGCAGGGGGATGGATCTTACAAATGGGGCACTGTGAGGATTAATAGTGTGAAGAGGTTTAGGAATATAAGTCCAGTACAGCCAACCACAAGGAGTGAAAAAAAACTGGAGGTGGACTCCAGAAAAGTCATTACAAGATCTTCATATTTTTTTCCTCAGGAAATGGTGCTGTGTTTTAACTGCCTGTGGAGCACCCCATTCCCAGCTCCCCAGCGTGTAACATTCAGAGAGTCACCAGTGTTCCCAAAAGCAGATGGTAACTTTGCAGTGATTCTGTCTGGACACTCAGTGATGCAGAAAATTCAGCTCCTCCCCACAGGTGTCAGTGATTTCCCCCTGCCACACTTCCTCATCTGCAAGTAGTGAATTATTTAGTTCCCAGCCCCACCTCTCCCACCATTGTCTCCGCTCATAGTTGTCCCCATCTCTCCCCCTTACTCCTTGGCATAACTCTGATGAGATTCTTCTTTGCTTTCCTACTCCTACCACAGCCTACTGCATGGGTTGTGCTGAAAGAAGGTGGACTAGGATGGGATAAAACCACAGCAGCATTCAAGCCTTCCTGCTTCTTTCTTGCCCAAGGCAGACAGAGTTTGAAATCTCACTTATTCTCTTTTCCAAGCCTGGTACTACAATGCTGAAAGTGAGTGGAGCAAAACAAAGTCAACCCATTTTCCCCAAAGGTGACAATGGAGGAGCACTATGCAGAACATCTGCTCCCTCCACTGTCTCCTGACAGGAGGTCATCTGTCTGTTCTCCCAGGTTAAAACCACGGTTTTCCAGTCTTTTTCAGAATCTACAAAAACTAGTAGCCATCTGCTCAGTGAAACAAGGGGCATTGTTGGGAGACAATGACCTGGCTAGCAATGTAAGGCAGCACAGGCCTAGACCACAGAGAACAAACATGAGGTGACGTGGGGACCTTTTCCAAACAGACCTGCCAGGTGGACAGGCTAGGCAAGGCCAGGAAAAGGTGTGGAATAAGGAGAGTATGCAAAAATCATCTGCTGAATCATATGGGAATTGCTCCGTTGAGGAGAAGGAGAGAGCAAACCAGGATAAAGGTGTTGCAACAAAGAGAATCTGAAGTTAAAAGAAGGGCTTTTCTGGAGGTAGAACTGAGTCAATTGGCATGCGCGGGTCATGCATGTTACCCTACCTATAATGACACCACCTCAGGGTTTGTCCCCACAGAAACAGCCCGGCCTAGATTGGGCCAGCAGTGGGATGAGCAGCAGGAGGAGACAAAGCAGGAGCTGTGTTGGTGGCTCTGCAGACAGCGCTCTGCCACCAGTGACAGCTCTGGATGAGCACCTCCCTGAAAGACTGTAGCTGAAGACGCTGTCTGCCAGATGGCCCCGAATTCTTCCCAAAGCTTTGGAGTTTTGTCGTGATTTCCTCCTTTTTTTAGGGCTATGATGTCCTGCCTCATGCAAAATGAGGCTTCATCTGCTTTAAGCAGCAGTGAGGCAGACGGCTCGGAGAGCTCTCGGCATGGGAGACTGCCGTTTCTCTCCAGCATTTGCAGGTAGCAGTAACACTGCTCACACCAAAGGCAGCTACCACAGACTGTTGTATCCAGTGGGGATGAAGCACGTCTCCCCAGGGATGTGAGAAATTTTCCCCATGGAGAGCAGGCTGAGTCAGGAAAACATTCAGGTCGGAAAAGGATACTAGGAAGCACAGAGGGGTGGTTTGTAAAGCCAAAGCAGACTAGGATCGTGTCGCATGTCAGGTGAGGGGGCCATCACCAAAGGAACATGGTGTGCAGGGGACCAGAGGTAAAGTAAAGGTAAAAACGAAGAAGAGAGAGAAGGAGATCAAGTGGAAAAAGGAGGCTGCTGTGGGGCAGAAAAAACAGCGGATGAGATGGGGGAATGCAAGCTGGATAAACGCTATTCTATCCCCCCTCCTTACTGAGCAAAAGCACTTTGAAAATAAGTCATTATAATTATGAACATAAAGAAATAATCCCAGTTTTGCTCTATCATCTGTCCGTTTGGTTGAGAAATGTCAGATGCTCGGGGAGGGGAGGAGGAAAGGTTGACATCAGACAACATCCATTTGTAAAATTGTATCTGCCAGTTTCCCAGCAGCTGTGATCTCCAGTTAATATCAGGAGTGAATGTGAAAGGCTGGACAGAGGGGAGCTTGGGGTGGAGGAATTATGATTTTCAGTTCTCCCAAGCAACACTTGGCACTAGAGCCAGCACTTGATAACAAATTGACTCAGTCGCTAACTCGCATAGGCTCCCTCTCTAGTAATGGACTCCTCTCTCATTAGCAAATACAACTGGCAGCAAAAATAAACACACTTGAACCCTCCCCCTCTTGTGCTGCTGACACAGCCCCGACTGACGGATCTCACAAGTACATCAATGAAAGGAGAGGACAGTTGCTGTTATCAGCCGGCTTGAACACGGGACAGAGCTAATAATAATATCTTACGTTCACACAGTGCCTTTCTGTCACGATCCAAAGCACCGCAGAGAACAGAGAGTGGTCTAGCAATCTCTGAATGATTTGCAGTAAGTAAATTTGAGAAAGGGCTCTCATTCTAAACTTCTCTGCTCAGTTGCTCAAAGCAGCCATATTTTAAGTTTATTCATTTTCTGCTAGCACTGACAGTGAACAATAACCAGAGTTAACAGCCTAGAAAGGAGAACAACAGAAAGCAGCCAGGCTTTGTTTTGTTTGCAAAGTGAACAAAGTCCCAAACAGTTCCTTTGGTCCTGAAGCCCGACTGCAGATACCTGTGCCTCATCCTCGTGATGAAGTATTCTGGCAAGCCTCAGGAAAAAACTGCAAAGACGTTATGCCCGAGTTAGCTGAGAAAGAGAGGGGGAGAGAGGGAAGGAAGCATATTTGCTGCCTTTAAACAAATAATTAATCAGATCTTTTTTGCACTGAAGTTCAAGTATTTGAGATTAACACTTCGGTGAGGAATTGTCATTACAGCAGATCATAATGAAGGAAAAATCTTCATCGTTTCAGAAGTATGTCTAGGCATTAGCAATGTACACATGCAGTAACACCAGAACATTATGCACAGAACATGCCCAGCAGTCTGCAATGGCAGATGCAGTTTTGTGCAGAAGCAAAGTCTCTACTTCCCATCAAAGATTATACATTACAAAAACTTCAGCAAAGAGCCATTATGCACATACTCCACAGTCTATGTCTGAAGACACTATTTTGAGCAAGAGCCGTATGTAAGTCTTCCAGCACACAGTGTTCTGCATGCATTATCCCACTTCACGTTACTCACTGCACATATCCTCCTGCCTGAACTGTCAGCTGTAATCTCACCGAAAAGGGCAACGGAGTTGAACCCATTCCCCTAGTGTTTAATATCATGGAGTCCATCCGCTTTTCTGGGATTCAGTTTCTCTCCTGGGTGGGAGGGGTTTTTCTGGCAAGGCCCCACATTTTCCACAGCAGCAGAATTTCCTATGGAATACATTTTATTTCTTCTTAAACTGCAGGACTGCATTCTTCAGGGAATAACATTCTACTTTAAGGTTGTAAAGAAACCTTAAAATACCAAACAGATGTAATCTGATGCCATTCTGTCCTCCTGAATCCATGGCCAGCCTGAAAGCATCCTTTTCCATTCTCTTCCAGGGAGGTTTTATGCATGAGCCAGCTCTGTGGCTCTTCAGCCCTTGGGAGAAAGGCATAAAACCTTCTGTTTTCCTTACTGGCATCTAGTCCTAATTAAAACAAAAACATTAGCTCTATTAGGTTCATCTTAATGGAGAAAACAGCTAAATGAACCTGGGGTTCCTTAGCCCCAGTATGGACAGTGGCTGATTTACCAAACCCCAAGTCACCATCGCTTCTCTCATTGCCTTCCCTGTCAGCTGGTTCAGCACTGAACCGCAACCAGTGCAAAAACTCATTTCATGTTGAAAACAGAGATGCTGTGCAAAACAAAATCAACTAACCTCAATATTGTTAATGAAAAGGACACAATATTAACCAGAACACTATCATTTTATGTGTAAATACATGATTTTTTTTTTAGAATTCCCCTACAAATGGCACATGCTGTGGAAGGTAAAGAGCTTTCCAGAAGCATTAAGACCCGGTCAATGGAAAAAACACGAGTTTTGTTTCTAGCAGCTGGATGACAAGATTATCTCAGACCTGGTTCCTGCAAAGAATCCAGCCTGGCCAGTTCTTCCCCAGTCACTTCTCTCTTCTGCTTAGCCAGCACACCCCATCTGCTGGCATATGTTCTTCACCAATGCTTCTAGACAGGAGTTTGTGGACATCAGCTTGTGGACTTGAAGAAAAGGGCATCAAACTCAGATCAGCTAAACTGGCAGTAGTGAATAGCATTAGGGGCTGGAGGCTGCCAAAATCTCAGTCCCTTGGAGGCTGAATACAGGATTTTCTGCATGGATGAAGGTCCTAGAGAAAGTAGAGAAAAAGTGAAAAGGTTTCTTTAGGAAGGAGGGAGAAGACGAAGGAGACATGAGCCAATGCCCACCTTTCAGTTCAAACCATCAAGAACACACCTATTCTTCCTGAATGCTCTGAGGCTGAGATGGAAAGCCATCATTTTTTCTTTCCAGTCTAACTGTGGTACCATGTTTTGCACAAAAACCCATCTGTTGTTGATGTTCAGTGTGCTCGACAGTTCTCTTTTCCCCTCCACCACAAGCTGTTGCTGTAGGGTTCAGTTCTTCTTATCCCAGATCTCATTTGCTTTCTGCAGCCAACAAGCTGCAGCTCCGAATGACTCCTAAAGAGAACAGAAGACATGCAGCTTCTGATCTTGCTGATGGAAGTATTTGCTTTGTAACCTTTATCTTTTTCTGTTAGCATACAGGAATTCCTTTGTGTACAAAGACCCCTTTATTTCTGTACCCACCTGCCCCAGATTTTTTCTCCTCCAACCTCCTGCATTGCATTCAGCACATCCTGCCTCCTGGGCCAGACCCTTCTGATGACATCAGGTGAATAGAATAGGAGCAGCTCTATAATAGCAATTACGTTTGTTTTAAATCTATATTTGTCATGCCAGTGTGCAACAGAGAAGATTTAATTAGCCAGTGAAGCTCGCCTTTGGTATGTTTTCATGAATACAGTAAGAGTTTTGATGCATGACTTCAGGCTACTACAACAAACAAAGAAAACACACCATGAAATTAAGAAATATAATAATATACAAGAGAAGACACTTGGCTGGTTTTATACATTTCACCAAGAAATGGGCCACCACCAAACCTGGATCAAGCTGCTAAATCTGGGGACTTATTTTAATTCAGATCCAAATTTTGCACTACAGTTTCAGTTAAATGCTGGAAAGAAGTTAATCACACATGAGATGTCTGCATAGGACCCGGTACAGAAATGAGGAGGGAGAAGAAAGCATGAGTGACTAAAGGAATGGCCCTGATGTGACACATTAACAAAACCCCAGGGTTGTTTTGCATTATTTTGATGGCAAGGGCTGCAAAAAGACTGCTCTACCAACCTGGAGAGCACCAGAACACAGCATGACCCTGTCTGTATTTCTGCCATGCTCCCTATTATGGGTCTGTACAACTCTGCAGTGGACCCACACAGCTGCACAAGTGCCCACACAGCTCTTTAGAGCAGAGGTATGTCCTGCTGGTGTCAGTGATGTAGTACAGATGAGTAATATTAAGATTCAGCATCAAGTTGAAGCTGGACTTTCCATTCACCTCTTCTAAGCAGCTGCAAAATGGCATCCTTGGGGTAGCCAGACCACTTCTCAGTGAAGGAGGTCTTCAGGTCTGCCCAGGTATACCTTTGATCCAGTCCTAACTCTGTCACATATGTCTTGCCTGACCTTCTCTGATGAGCAGAAGTTAAATGATACATTTGGCCTTGCAGGGATGTTATAAGGATTCATTATTTAACATTTACACTTCCCTACACACACTGCTGTGTGATGCCATTTATTATCTTTCCATCCTCCATTCACGTTAAGAGGAGAAATCAAACAAAAACCCAGTTTCAGACTACCAAGAGGAAAATAATCCAGCCCAAATTTCTAGCAACGGCTTTCAATTTTATCTACCGTGATTTCTAGCTGATAGACTTTCTCTCCTAGGTTTCAGAAATGCTGGTAACCTGCAACCTGAAGGAGAAGCACTATATCAGCAAGTTTTATCAGGTGTGGTTCTGCTGGCAAATTCCTTACAGCTTTACTGTGCTTGCAGCATCCATTAATGTATGCCTGTCTTTGCCACTACTATTTCCACATAGCACAGCATGAGAAAGACAAGCAGACACCTGGGGTTTGCAACCAGGTGTGAGCAGCTCAGGCTTTTTCGTGTGATTCAGGTTACGAGGAAGCCACACTTGGAGCACATGGATGAGGAGCAGTGTGGGAAGGTCTTACCAAAACTGGTTCTGTCACTCCAGGGCTGAAGAGAAGATTTCATTCTCCAAGAGCTGCCAATCTAGTACTTTTTTGCTAGTGACAATATTTTCTAAGTTTAAAAATAAACTTAGTGAAGTATGTGCTACCTAACAATGTATGTCTCTCCAGTCTCGAGAAGGGAAAGGAAAAAAAAAAAGAAAAACCAGATTGAATATCGAGCACTGCAAACCAGTATCAGGTATAACCAAATTATAGCTTAATATGTTTCAGGTATCCCATTTAGAGCTTCAGATCTTTCAAGGAAATAGGTTTGCCCCACTGAGAAATGTATATGCAGTGAAATTAAAGCAACTTTAGCCCCATGTGAACCAAAAGTAGGTTGGATATCTATTTTAAATAATCACCCAAATGTTAATTTTTCATGATGGAAGGAAGACCTGAGAGGAGAGGAACGTTTTCTTCTAACCCTTATGTTCACCTCCAAACTACTGTCTTGGCTACTCAAGCCTGGGGTATACTACAGCATGTTGTTAAATACATAAAATCCTGCTTTCATTGCTAGTTGCTATCTTCAGAGACAGGGCAAGGCACCAGTGGCCTGGAGAACCCTCTTTGAATATTTGGGGAACCGTCCATGTGCCATCTAGCATGAGAGGAAAACAAGATGTCAGGGTGAGGGGAAGACTCTTGGTGTACATCCAACCATTGACGCCCAAACCCTTCTTCCGTCCAACGTCCATCCTCCCTCTTCCCTTTCTAGCTTGGGAGGCAGATCCCGCGGGAGCACTGGCATCCTGGGTGGCCGTGGGGCTGGGACCTGGTTCCCTGCTGTGTGTGGGGCTCCTCCGGCTCCCCCCACACTGCCCCTCCACGCACAAGAGAGAAAAAAAAATCCGCAGGCAAAGGAGGAAGGCAAGTGCTGCTAAGTGGCTCATTGGTTTCTATGGCAACTGGCTCCACTCTACTCCAGCTGCTTACCCCACAGTCCCTCTGTCACCCTATTTTTAGCTGAAAAATCAAAGAAAGAGGAAAAGCAGTGGGGGTTTGGGGAGGAGAGAGTTGGGAGACCTTCTTGCTTTTTGCAGAGAGGAGGTTAATATGAATGCAGCCTTGTCTTGCTTTTAAACACAAGTTAAATCCTCGCTGTGGAGGCTTCCTATGGGATTCCTCAGACTCGATGCACTGTCAGGTCCCATATTTGCCAAGACCATGAAGCAGCGTGCAAGTGAGGCAGCCCTGCCATCCCCCCGTGAGCGTGCGAAGCAGCTGGGCTGTGAATTTGACCTTGGCATCAAAAGTGGAAAGAGCAAGAAGGCTTTTCCTTAGTTGGGAAAAAAACTCACCCCTCCCACAACCCAACACAATGAAGTGATGGATGTCAGCACGCCAACGTTTTCTTAACTCTTTGATCTGAAAAGGTTTTTTTGTTTTTTTTTTTTTTTAAGTTGAATCAGTCCATGATATTTCTGTCCTGTGTGGCGCAAGAAAATCCTCACAATGGATGCAACAGGTTTTGCTCAAATATCTCATAAATGGAAGACCCAGAACCAAATTTACCTGGGCTGTACTGAGGCTACGCTTTAGTTAATGGATTTTGGTATTGGAGACTCTGATTGTTGAGCTGCAATATATCTGCTGGTAAATCTAGAGCAAAGATATTTTAGCCTGCAGTTTTAGTATGCATAGGAGTGTGTGTTCAAAAAAGCATGGGTCCCTCAGTCTCTTCTGACCGACTACCTGCCTTCCTGAAATGGATGTTCCTAAACACACTGAGGTACAGCTATTTCAACAGATACTTATAGCTTCATTCCCCTCTTTCTCCCCAGAAATTCTAGAAATTTTATAATGAAATGTTGCAATTATCCTCAAAATAATAATCCTTAAACTCCAAACGAAGGCAGACTGATGCCATAAACATCTATATTCACTTTCTTCATTTCAACTGCTGTGACATTTGATGCTTGCCTCCAAACTATTCCTGCTAACAGCATCGTGGAAGTCTACCTTTGTACCACTCATTTTCATTTGCTGCCATGAGAAGGGATATTGATCTGTGTATCTCTGTTCACACAGCAAGGCTTCCCATTTTGGAGCTGTGATATTGTCAGACTAAGAGGACAAGGAAAAGATCAATGATTTCTAACAATGATCACTTTTAAGAGGAAATGCATTGGTAAAATGACTTACCAGTCCAAGTATCGCATTTGCAGTCTCTGCAACCAGTTCTATACCCTGGCAGGCATTAACACTTTTGCTGTAGATAAAAGCAGTATACTGGGAGGGAATTGTCCACTTTAAAAATGTTATTGGCTATGGCATGTGAAGGTACAGACTGTACAGGGCTTAAGAGAAACCACACAAATGGAGCAGGATGCGGCTGACAGAGTCTAGCAGTGTCCACACCAAACAACGTAGGAAGTGTCAGGACATGAAGAGGGCTGGGGGCTCCCCAGGGACATCCCACCACCCCAGCCAGGGAGCAGGGCAGTTGAGGGGCACCAGGGGCAGCCCCAGCCCTTGGCATCAGGTACCTCCCTGGTGCAGTGGGGCTGTGGCTGGGCAGGGCAGGGCTGTGGGGAGCTGGAGATCAGCCCTGCTGCAGTGTCACCGCAGCTGGGACTGATGGCCCTGGGGGGCTGAAATAGGGTTCTGGGACCCAGGCAGGGTGCAAAGAGCCCCAGGAGATGCTGGACAGGGAGAGTCAGGGCTGGTGGTGCCCTCCACGCCCTGAAAATAAGTTGCAGAAGGAGGCTCAAGAAACATTTTAATTCCTAGAAAACTGGAAACTGGCTCACTCTGTAAAGCCACTAAGATTTTTTGCTTTAGTTTGTGTCCTTCAGAACACCCAGTAGCAATATGCCTTGTGGCTTAATTACCACTGTGCAAAGTACTCGAGTACTATATTTGCCAATTTTTCCCTGAATGGCCCTTCATTAGTTTGTGGAGAGACATAAAGAAAAGGTGTTCCCAACAGACCTCTTCTGCTACATGTTACTTTAGATACTTTGATCAAGTCCCTTCTCACTAAATGTCATTTCTTGAAGCCACTACCATGTCCATCCTCCCAGGGAACCTTGTAAAACCCATTATCAAAATCTGCCCTGGCAGCAAACAACACACACCTTATAACCCTCCTGCATCCTGCATCCCTGCAGTTTGGCAGGGGGTGTCAGGATGAAAACCTACACAAGAAAGCAGAGAGAGGACTCAGAACTACAAATCTTCCTGTGGCAGCCCTGGAAGATGAGAGACCCCTGAGAAAACGACAGGGCCAGTGGGAGAGGTTGAGAAAACCCAGACACACAATCAGGCCTCCTCTGCAAGAAAACTTGCTTTAGAAGGCCTCTGGTCAGCCAAGAAGAGATGCAGGGGAGAAGAGATCATCTGCAGTGAGGGGCACTGAAGGCAGAAGCAGAGGTGACCTGAAGGGAAGCAGCAAGGCATGCCTGCAAGGCAAGGAGGAAGAGAGACCAAGCGAAAATACATGCCAGTAAGCACACACGCACAGCCAGCATAGACGGCAGCCTGTGCTGGGTGGTGATGGATAACCTTGTGCCCTGAGCTGTAAATGAAAGGGTGAGCAACTCCTTTTAAAAGGGGCAGTCAAGGATGGAAGCAAAAATAATCAAATGTGCATCCTCGCTTGCCTCTAGAGGTTAGCTAGAGAGGTGGAAGCTCTGTGACTGCCAGACAAGTGACTTTACTAAGGAACTGTGTCCCATTTGCAAAATCAGAGGCTATGATCCAGACCTTCCTTGTACAGCATTTTCATATCTCCAGATGGAAATCACCAGCTCTAGGTGGTGATTCTGATCGTTATTTATTCTGCTTTCTGACAAGAGGGGTGTACGAGCACTTCCAGATGAAGTGTATGTGCACATTTAATATTCATTTATGGCAAGTAGTCATGTGCAGCCTTGACATTTGTTTTCCACGTATACTAGCAACAAGAAACTTGAGCCTTTGAATGTTTATGAGAAATGAGCACACATGCAAACAATGCTTGACAGAAGATGATCTTCTTTAAAACCTGCCTATTTTCATTTCTTTTGCATTTCTCATTTGTCCTTATTCAGCACATTTTAACCCGCAAACTTTATCCTCGGAAGGTCATAGGAAACTCAGACTGTCAAATAAAGATGAGGCACTGCAAAGATGGGACTTAGTAAGACATACAGACTGAGACTGATAGAGATGCATGGAGAGAAATCTTAAAGAGGTCTGACCATAGTGTGAGGTCTGTCCATAATGTCGGTCAATAAAAGAATCCCCCATTCTGCAATGGAGACCCTTAGCTCTATCTCCACCATAAACTAGAAGATCAAGCTAAAAAGAAAAAGCCATAACAATTCTTGAATGAGAACCAACCCCACGGAACAGCCTCTTGCATCTGTACCTCCAAATAGCCTATGGCAGCAAGGCTATACAAAACTCCTCAGTTTGGGTGACACAGCCTAAAATTCAGGACTGACTCATTCACAAAAGTCCCAGGGCTGTCAACAAACACAACTACAGTTGTAGAGTTGTAGAGCAACTACAAGACATCAAAGTCTATTTGTTCTGCAGAGCTCTTGGATAAATCCCTCCAGATAGTGGTCTGCAGGAGGGCTGAGCTACAAAGGTGATAGGTACCAGAGACCACACCAACACCTGATGTCTCTCTAATGATCTCAAATCCTTAAGCCTCAGGGGAAAACAAGAGAAATACAAAACACAGACAGAGAGAAGACGACTCTCTCCTGGAGAGAGAAATAAACTCTTTGGATTGTCCTGTCTGGCAGATCATGTTCATGGGAGATACTCAAGGGAAGAAAGGAGAAAGACAGATGAACACCTTTTGCACCTTCTTCATAAGGGCTGCTAAACTATTTTGCATTAGAAAGATGTTCTTTTGTCAAGGAGAACTCCATGGCCATCATATCTCTTTTAGCAATGTCATGTATGGACATTTATCATCTGCTGCGTTAGACCTTATCCAAGCTTGATGCCCTTAATATCACAAGAGTGACATGTAACATCTAGTCCAGGTGTCATGCCATTTGTGTGCTCTCAGTTCTGGGCACAGAAACATAGAGGAACTGAATCTCGAGGTTGTTTCCTCATCAGTTGTTTTAATGAAGCAGAATAATTCCATTACTCTATACAGAGGGGACAGGCAGTCTCTCTTGTCCTTCTGAGGTCTGTTTGCTTGGTCATAATTTGCAGGGGTGATCTTGAAAAGGCTGGTAGAGCGTACAACCAGGCACTCTTCAGAAAGGAGATACGTCACGGAGAATTACTCACTTAAGCAGGCCACCCTCCCCATCAGCCAGTGCAAAAGGCTTGTAAGCTAATTTCCACTCTACCTACCATCCTAAGTCCACATCAGTCTCATGTTTGTAGTAAAGGATTTCATTCAGTGTATTCGCGTCCTTAAAATTCCAGCTACACCTTGGCATCCAGTGACCCTGGTTGCCTTGGCTGCAAAGAGATGTCAGGGGCATTTCAGGATCTTGTGCCAGCAAAAGAAGCAGAATCAGAATGAAACAGGGAGGAGGATGCTGTGTTATACAAGGCATCCATGAAAGAAATTATGCAAGACACCAGCACCAACCTGCAAGACAAGCAGACTTCTAGATATTGTTTCAGATACTGGCAGTATCTGAACCATCACAGGATGATGATGCTGTGACTGCTTTTGTGTTTCAGCATCTCCACCAGCAGACAGCTCACAAGGTGCTTATGCTGAAAAGCAGGAAAGAGCTGTCTGGAAATCAGGATTTCACAGCAGCAATGGCCATAGGAGTGATCCAACCACCAGGCACAGGCATGCACTGGAAGACTGAAACACACCTTATGAGTGACTGTGGCTCACCCCTCAAAATAGCCTTTCAATTGGATCAATGAAGACTCAGTTCAGAGAAGTGATGGGGTCACATACGTCCTGTTAAGTTTGCCTGACGCTAGACTTCTTTGAGGATATTGCTGCTCCCTGATCTGTCTCTTCTGCCCCATCCTGCACAGGCGCATCTTTTTCTCCCTAAGGCCTGTATTGATAGGTCCTCAAGGACTTCTGTCTCTAGTGTATTACTTTGAGACACCTTTGCAGCAAATTACATGGCATCATTCAGCAAGAGACAAAGGTCAAACAACCAGGTTCCTAAAAAGGGCTCTAATAATGGGGATAATGTAAGGGACTGCCGTAACAGCAATCTGACAATTTATTGTTGCTATGCAACTTGAGTTGTGAACAGACTTTTGCAGTTGCTTCTTGTTTGTCCATTGAATGCTCAGTGACAGTGTCTGGCAACCTTCCCCCTTCATCACTTTACCTAAAGCAGCAAGAATTCACATGCAGGTTTTGTTCCAGGGTGCCCTCTTCCAGCCACTAGTCTGAGCAAACTGAGATGCAGACACCTACAATGATTTTTCCAATCTGAATGAGATTCCTGTTGTGCCACACACACACGAACAGCCACATACATACACATGCATTTCCCCTTTCCTCTGATTTGTTGTGCATCTTCCACATTTTCCTCCTTTCCTTCCCGAAGGTACATCATGTTGTCAAAGAGCACTGTCTCTGAAAGCTTTTCCCTTGCCATGTCCTAGCTCTTGTCAGGCCAGTTCACACTATTTTCTAACTTTGTACACAAGGTTCCTTCAGACCTCGCTGTCCTTCTCCCAAATGTTTTCTCAGACTTATACAAAGTGGGGATATATACGACTATTTGCTCTGTCCTGTTTTATTCACCTGTCCTGATACTGCCTTGTCCTGTCTTCAAACTTTGACCAGTTTTAAAACCCTCAAGCAATGACACTTGCAGCCCTTTCCTTGAGACACTGACAGTCTGACAAAATTCAGTGATTAGAGAAGCTGACCTGCTCCTCTCCCTGGCTGAAACCTGATTACTCCTAGTGACATCTCTTTGTGCCACCCTCAAAAGCTCTTCCATGCATGCTGGTATCACCTGAATATCGAGGTGATTGATAGTTATTCTGCATCACCATTAACCACTACTCGTTCCCTATAATCCTTTGATGTTACTTCCTAGACAACCCTTGCAGTCCTCACTCAATTTGTTGCTTTTCTCTGAATTCCTTTGCTTTCCATAATCTGTTTTGTGGTGTTGCTTGTGTGAGGTTTAATAGCCGCAGCTCAGAGTTGGCTGCATTTCAGTGGTAGGAGGGGGAACACAGTGAACTGTGAACTGAAACTCCATATAATGTTGCTAGAGATGAGAACAAGTAAAGGAAGGCTTGCTATGCACGCTATCTCCAGAAAAACATCTTTGTAAATGCGTATCTGTGCAGGCATTGTGGAGATAGGGATTACGTTATGCAGAGGGGAAGAGGAGCTGACTGACAGTAGAGATTTGCAGTCCATATTGATGTTTCACAATTGTGCATCTGTCTGCAGAACAGCCACGGAGCTCTCAAAGTCATTGCACTAAAAAAAAAAAAAAAAAAACGAAAAAAAAATGCCAAGGAAAGATAAATCAATAATTTCACTTACTCTTTTACCACAGCTCAGAGGGCGGAGGAGGAGAGTGTCATGACAGCTCACACTAGTGACAAAATTTTAATCGAAACAGTCTTCAACACGAAAATACTATTTTGATAAAATCAACATTTTTCATAAAATCATAAGTACAAATGAAAAATCCCTATGGAAAAGGAGACTCAAACAAATTTTTCTGTATTGGAAAGTTTGCCTTAGGGAAAAAAATGCCAGATTTTCTTTCAAATTAAAATACTAATTTTGAAAGCAACCTTGGTTTTTCTTATCATATTCCACTGCTTGTATTGTTTTTACATTCTTCAGTTAATAGCGAGAGACAACAATGTGTTCAATATCCTGCCATTAGCCTGGAATCAGGTTTCTAGGATATTAAAAACAATTGGTCCCTAACTAGTACCCAGCACATTTCTTCTTCAGAGTGTAAAAATTTAAATTGTTTCATTCAGCACAGACTAGTAAAGTTGGTACTGCTTCTGATAGAAAACTCGTTACTCGGTAGAAAAATCCTTTGTTTTGAAAATAAAATATCACCTGTACCAAATTATATAACAGGCTATTTAATTACGTTCATAGTATGCTATGTTACTGGTAGGATTGCATAACATGCCCTCATATGAGACTTGATTTGGCATAACCAAACCACATTACAACTGACATGTGAAACTGTACCAAGATTTAACTAATTTTCAAAACAAAACATCAGTTATTTTTTTAAAAGTATCTAATTGAAATGTTCATAATTTTCAGTTCTTAGCAATATATACTGACAACAGTATTTTTTATCACTAAGAGTAACAAGAAGCTTTGAAATAATAAACTTTGAAATTTCTCTCAAAATGAACATTCCAAGTTTCATCTGGCTCTCACTTAACCTGTGATTCATTCTTTGTACTAACTCTAAATATCCCTGTTTGGAATAGTTTTAAGATTGGAGGCCTTGTCGAAAGCAATCGTCATAAATACAGCATGCACTTCATCTTAGCTTGTTCTACCAGCATTTGTCGCTAGATAAAACAGCTCATCGGTCCTCGCTTTCATCTCAATTTTAATACTTTTTATATGCATTCATGGGGATCTCAAAATTATCCCCGTCAGGATATATAAATGAGGATAAAATAAATCAGAATAAATTAAATCAATCTTGCAACCCAACCACACCCAAGAACTAGGAAGGCTTCAATGCTCCCACAGCAGCCCTGCTCACAAAATCCCGCTTCAGAGAGGACCTGGGATGGGGCAGACACCTCTCCTCCAGTCCTCCGCTCATCTCATTCTGCACCTGGAGAGCTTGGACTTTCCTTTCTAGCATGTGAGAGCGACAAGAAAAGAAAAATATCTCCCTTCTGAAAGCACAAGTCCTCTGCTCTTTCTGCCTCCAGTGACTGTGGTGAAACTGCAGCCCAAGGCCTCCACCTAGTGTCTGCTGGCAAACTCGGCACACCACCCCGACGGAAAATGGGGGATGCCAGTGGGTCCCTTGAAGCTTACAGATAAAAAGCAAAGGCTTGGTTTATTTTTGAGATGGGAATATTTTCCTCACAATACAAAAACGAGTCTCAGCTCATTATGAACCACCCAAGCCTCGTATGCCCTCACCTAGAACTCAAACACTAGATTCTGGTCTACGTGTGGAGAATACAATTATCTTTTTTTTTTCCCCCCATCACACAGACCGTGCTAAAATCCAAGGCTTTAGGAGGATGCAACACAAAAAAGGAGAAGAGAAACTTGTTGGATTAGGTAGGACTGCTCTCCTACGCCCAAGGATCTCTTCTTAACCTTTCTCTGTGGTGCTGCCTTCACTCCACGGTCAGCCCCCAAGAAAACTGGAAGAGTTTTATAACTTCAATCCTTACTAACTGAGAGACATATAAAAATTAGGCCTGGCCTCTAGAACAGGTACGTGATATACAAGCACTTTCTTTCCACTTGTGTTTCACTACCTCCTCCACCTTCATTTCACAGACTTGGTGGGACTTTAGGCAGAAAAAAGAATCAAGGACCCTATCACCAATTGCTTCTGCCTATCCCTTTCTCCATCCCAAGAAAAGACAGTGTGTTTGCTATTGGATTTTTATTTCCTCGAAGGCAGCTAAAGCAGTACGATCTTAGTAGCTGTCAAAGCAGCACCCTTTCTGTTCATTGTCACCTTCATATACTGGCCTGGTATGAAACTGTCCTCTACCTTCTCTGGTAAATCCAGGTTTTAAAAATCTCTAGTGCAGGTGTTTCCAAGACCTTTCACAAAAAGCTGTTCCTTCCCAGTTTTAAAATGCCTCTCTTGATCTCTTTGCTTCAGCTACCTTGGAGCAAGACTCCTTGCACTCCCCTGTGCTTTGGTTTATGGAGGCTAGAGGCCATGTTCTCCCTCCAATATCCATTATTAGTCATTTGCCAAGTGGGTGCATATATGTAGATCCATACATACACCCATTCACAAGAAAACTTTGTGGAGAGGAGCTCCGAGCTTACAACATGGACCCAGAGCTTTTTAGAACATGAAGTCACACTTGGAAACTGGAGTTGCTGAAAGCCATAAAAACTCTCCAAGTCATGAAACCTAATCCAGCAGCCCCAGTGTCCCACTACCCCACTTTTCTCGCCTACAAAAGCCCATCTTCCTTCAGCTTCCCAGCTGCCTAATCTTTCGACATGTATGTGAAATTCAGGATATGTTCTATAGGGCTTAAATCCCATTCTAGCTGAATCTGTCTGTGTGCAACGTATGGGTAAAAGGGAAAGAAGACGACACTGACAGAAGAAATGGTTGGAGCAGATGCACGCACATTGCCCCTTGGGGGTGATGAAGGCATTGTGCAATACACACACTTCAGCATCCTGCTAGCACAAGACCACTAGACTCCTCTGTGGGAGCTCCACCACTGTACTGGTAGAAGCTATAGGGTAAAGACAGAGAGTATACTTTATTGACGTCACTAGCCAGCATTACTTAGAACAAGGCTAAGCACAATTGCAAAAAGAACTGCCTCCAAGCTATTCTATTTATATTCCTACCAGAGCTACCATTGGTACAGTCATCCTGCTGCTGAAATCCTGACCCTGTCATTGCCAGTGTAGCCACAGCCCCGAGAAGATCATTTTGGATCGTTTCAGAATTTGGCATGTCTTAATACCAGCAAAAGCAGCATTGGCAGGGGGTGGAGTGTGCTATTTGCACAGGACCTGCGTCAGGATTGGCATTCAGTGAATAGCAAGACATATGAAGGCATTTTATCCCAATATAGAGAATAACGCATCTTCCTCTGCGTTGCTGGTGGTAACTTTGACAGTCCAAGGAACAATGGTAATTGCTTGTTACTGTGGAAACAAGACCTCCAGAAATAACACTAATGAGCCAGCAGGGTCGTGGGAGAAACACAAGCATACTGTCTCCTGCAAACACACATGATTTGGCTGCACACAAGAGATGGGGCTCTGGGGAAAGGATCAATTTATTTGAAGGCAACAGGCACCCAGCAGAACCTCCACTCATCCCCCACGCCAGCCTGAGCCTGTAAACAAATCAAGTGACTTGAAAAAAAGTTCAGATAACTTTGGAAATCATTGCTTTTCACCTCCCTGCCTGCCTTAAATTAGGGGGGAGTTGACTGGGAGATGCTCCCTTTGGAGGGAGCCATTTTGTAGTTTGTGTAATACACTTGATAGCTAAGTGTCTCCAAAAATCTCTGGGCGAAAAACACATTCTTACAAATTTCCCTACCCAGTTCTGCAGATGCAAGGGATATTGGTAATCTGGGAGATATGCCTGTAAGTGTCTGAATGGCAAGGTCCTTTTCCTAATAATAGTCTGTTGGTGATCCACCACTCCACTCAAAACAAGATGAAAGGAGGGAAGCATACAGCAGAAGAGGGGAAAGGGGGTTAGGAGACACCAGAGAGCTTACTGCAGCCTCAGCACACCATGTCGTTTTCCCCTTTCATGCTGTGTTGCCCTTGACAAAGAGAGAAGAAGATGGTGTAAAGGAAGCGAGATGGTGGATGGCAACCTGTGAACGCAGGTATTTCATGCTCCACATTCTTCTGCCTTGTGCAGTCCCCAAAATGCTGCTTTCTGCCCCCGGGCAGAAAAAGTGGGTGGCTACATGTTTATAGTCAGCTCAGCCTCGTGCGCTGGGTGCCAAGAAGTGGACCTAGCAGTCAAACTTCCCTGAAGGAGACTTCCCTCTGCCTGCCAATGGCGCTGAGGCCTTTAAACTTTTTGCCAAACTCTGTAAGAGAAATGTTTTACCCTTGAGAAGAGCAGGTAGGAGCTGGCAGCAGCAAACACTACATGTGCCACCTGATGTTACAGCCTTGCTGCTGCATTTGGGGTGGCCTTGCAGTAGCCCCACTGCTCACTGAACACTCCTTGCCAGCTCAGAAGGAGCCAAATTATGTTCATCAACAGCTCTCCTCAATGGCTATTTCACCGATGTCAGGCAGGTCATGGGGCAATACACAAGTCAAGAACCATTGAGAAAGGAATTGCTGGTGTATGCAAGGTCCCCCTCAGGGCTTTACCCCTATTAGGAAGCCACGTTCAGATGTACTTCCAATGTACTCAAATATACGCAGTAACCAAGAGCTGATGGGGCTTTAGCGGAAAGTATAAACCGGATACTTGGTTGTTTTCTAAAAAAAATAATCTACTTATGAGTGAGAGTGTAGCACAGGTCAGCCCCTTGCAGTAACTATTGATGCACAAGCTCTTCCCCCAGGATGAATCCAAGTTGGTTTTGCTCTTCTTAGTTAAGGGTGAAGTATTTCAGATTAGCATACAGCTATCAAGGAGCAAAAATAGGCACAGAAGCCAGAGCTGGCCCAGGCCAGGCAACACTTGAAACCACACCCTGCCTTAATGTGCAGGAATGTTTTTGATTGCCCCCACCCTACAGGGGAAAGAAAAGATGGTTTAACTGTCAGTCACAGGGGGAAGAAAGAAGTGGTTGTACTCAGATGACAGGGGTTTATTTACTGATAGCTCCTGTGGTGGGCCAGGACCTTCTCAAAAAGCAAACAAACTGGTAAGGTCACCACTCACACTCTATTATTGCACTCCCTCAAATAGCTTTTATTTACTATTTATTTATTTATTAGCTGCACCAAGAAACTTCAGATAAAATCAAGGCACTACTGCACAGATTAAGAACATCCCTGACCCCAGCATTTGCCACACTCTATGCCCACACAAAAAGCAAAAGGATGAGAAAAAAGACTGTGTGTTGTCTACAGACTAGGACCTCAGGCAGAAAGACATGCAATGGCTCAGCCATGGTTATCTCAGGAGTTAGTGGCAGAGCCAGTAGTTCACTAATAGCAATTTTAGTCTACACAGCCTTTGTCCAGAGCTTTAATCATAAACTACTCTTTTTTCCTGCAGCCTAAAAACCACAAAGAGAACATGGGAAATCAGCAGGAAGCAGCTTGACACATAAAATAGGAAATAAAAATCAGAACTTCAGTGATCAAGATGGTGACATGTCCTTAATATAATATTGCATTGACACAGTATCATGGGGGAGGGTTCTCTAAGTCTTTAATAATTTTATTTTCAGAAGTCTCAATGCACATTTCTGACAGTTTTTTTCCTTTCAAAAATATTATTAAAAAAAACCAAAACAACCAACCAAACAAAAAAAGAACAAATAAACCAAGCCCACAACCTGTTTAAGGTCCCAAGTCATTCTCAGATATGTACGTCAAACAAAACAAAATAGAACTAACTATGTGTATACTGAAGCCAGTAAATGAACAGCGTATTCTCCAATGCTGAGCTGCTGGGACCCCAGCTCGGGATTTCTGCGTTTCCCCAGCAACAGCGGGTGACGCTGCAGGCACCGGAGCAGAGCGTGGTCCAGCAGCTCCCAAAGAGCTGAGCTGGCTTGGAGCCGCAGCCGGGGAAGGATGGAGCCAGTTGAATAAGGGAGGGAATGGCCCCAAATGCTGCTCTTTTCAAAGACAGAAAACAAAGAGTTTAAATCTGTACGGCCTCCCTCTGATCTGGTTACACAACCAGCTGCCCAGTGTGCAAGAACCTTATAGGTGTTGAAAAAAGAGAGGAGAAACAAAACCCAATTTGGGTAACGATTTCTGAGGTTGCAGCCACATATTTGCCTAGAGCACCCCGCCCCTCCAAATCCAGAAGGTTACCATGGTGACAAATTTCAGCTGTAGGTAAGAAGAAAATGTTTCTGTATGAAAGCCATTTTGTAGAAACATAAAAACCCAAAGATTAAGCCCCATTGCGCCATTTATAATCTTTGTTGCCATATATTCACAACTAGATGAGCTTTCGCATCTCAGGAATGGTTAATCACAATGCAAATAAGCTGCTTTTGTTTTAATTCATGTGTTCTGCTAATGGAGTTCATCTCCATACAGTAAAATAATGCTCTCAAAATTTACCAAAAAACTGGGGGCATTCATTTGCTTCCAAACTGCATCTATGGGAGTTATTAACACTTTTGATTCTCAGAAGATAGATCTATTCCATTGCCTGACTGCGAATTAGAAGAAAATTACCTTAAATCATGTTTGGATCTGATTCATAGCACTTTAAGCACGGAGAGTCCCCAGCGCAGCCCACATCAGGAAGGCACCGCGGGGAGCCGAGCACGGCTGGTACTACAGACCTCCTCCCAGTAACTCAGGGGAAGGTTACAACCCAACGCTCACGCATTCACCAGGCCTAAATCATACATCAGCTCGTGAAAGCCACCACAGCAAACTCCCTCCGCTCCCATCCTGGGATCCCCAGGTAACTGGTGTGTATTGAGCTGCCATTTCCCTGGCTGTCCCAGGGCGAGCAGCTCTGCTCCCGCTGGTTTAATTTCTCTCAGACTTAGCACCGCAGCAGGCATAGGCAGCCACACAGCCTTGGAGCACACCATATCATCACCTGGGAGCCATGGGCACTGCCAGCTGCTAGCAGCTCCTGTAAGATTACTGACCTCACCAACACTGAGGATCTGGCTCCGTGGCATCCAGCGATGCCTTTCTCTACAAACTCTTCCTCGCCTGCTGAGTCTCACATGGACACCAACACGCCTGTGGCTGTAAAACCGTTCCTCACGGCCACAAGCACAGCTAAATCACACTCTGGCTTTAGTAGGGTCAAATGAGCAGCAAGACAGTGCTCATGCTGTGGAATAAAAACATGCTTTAAGCAACATATGCCTTTTATGGGAACTGGAAAAAAAAAAATGGTGTGCAGTTGTCACTCCCCACTACCGAGCACAGGTCCATGATGCGACTGGCAATGCATTCCACCTCCTTTGCCTCCAGCGCAGGAACGAAGGCTCTCCCTGTGAGCCCATGCAGCTGTGTACTACTTCAGCATCCCCTGTCAGCACACACAGCCACATCACAAGCATTGCAGAGCACCACACGCATTCTCCTTTTGCCTCAAATCCTTTCAAAAGACCTACAATCTGAAATCTCAACATCCTGCTTTATTTAGTCTTCAAAATGCCTTTCAGTAGTCACTGAAATGCAGTGATTACGATCCATTTATTGTGGAAGGATTTACAGTGAACTATGCCACAGTGAATTGTGCCAGGTTAATTGTGCACTGAGCTCCACAAATACACAACCAAAGTTCAGCCCTTGCCCAGTTAAGAGAGGTGCTCTCTGGATAATTTATTATGTCTTCTAGCCATGGGAGCAGAAGAGGGGGCAATCACTAGCCGGTAAAGCCAGCAGCAGTTTTGAGTCTTCATCACGTAGTAGTAGCAAATGTGCTCTTGTGGTTTGTAATGTGAAGATCCTTGCTGCTCATCTTTCTTCCTAAGATTGTCACGGGACTGTGAGTAACATTTGTACTGGAGAGTCCAAGTTAAGCAAGGGTGTGATCTGGTCAGAGTGCGGACAGAAGCAGGACTGTGCAAGCAGTTGTTTCATCCACTTCAGTACAATCAAGTGTCAAAAGCTGTCTCCAAACATCTCCACTCCCTCATCCTCAGCCAGGACCAACACTGGCTGTGCTCAGCTCAGCCACCAGCCCTCCTACTGTCTGACCATGCCCAAGCCCAGAAGCCTCTGCCTGCACAAATCTCTGCCCCACTTCCAGAACTGATGGGTATTGTCCTGGTAGCCCAAGATAGCAATTCTCCGTGGGAAAATCGTGTGGGAGAAGGACAGACATTCTCTTGGGAATCTGACTTTTCCTGGTGCTGGCAGTTGTCTTCTTTCTGGATGAAATAAAAAGCCAAGGTTCTTCCTGCTAATAGTCATTAAATAACTTTTCTCTTTTTTTTCCTAGTACCATTTCAGTATTTTGATCAAGTTCCAGCTTGGTTTAATTACATACTTTCTATCTGAATTCCTGCCCAAGCTTCATTTAGAGAAATTATTCATTTCCCATCTTCAAAATTATTATTATTGTGCTTATTTGCACGATGTGCTTAGCATTCATTGTACACATCTTCGGTGCTCTGATGGGCTCATCAGGGTGGTGCCAGTGGGATGGAACAGAAGAGCACTCCTCATCCGCCACCCTGAAAAATCAGCCCTCCTCCCCATCACATACAGGCAATTTTGCACTGCTGCAGATTAGGGAATGCTCAGAGTCACATCTGAAGCATCACAAAAATATTACCAGTTCCTCCTCAGGACATGCCTGAACGCTGAACAGTAATGTTATTGAGAAACAATCTTTATCTGACTGCAAATAACAAGTCAAAGGGGAAAATACTCATTTCAGACTATCACGTTTTCAAGGACACACCTTCCCAACAGTGAAAATGGCGAGGAAAACTTGGGCGGGACTGGCAGAAACACATGCCCTGGGAACACTTTCCATGTTTCCTTGCAAGGATAGAAGATTTGAGCAGTCTCCATCTCACATGACAGTCTTGTGTGAACCTCGTGCAGCGTGTGGTTTTCTGTCACATGGTAATGGATGTGCACAGAGAATTTCAGTTTATGAAACTCAGTCATGCTGAAAGTGATATTTTCCTTGCCCCAGTGATTTGTTTTCTACCCAGCTGCTTCCACCAGCTTTTAGACTTCCCTTCTCTTCTCTCCCCTCTCTCTCCTGTAGCCCCCAGAGTTTCCCATACAGGATCAAAGAAGAGCACTTTTTCCTTCTTTCCATCTCAGCCAGGGACTTTATTTGAAAACCCCTGGAGACCGGCAGAGGCACCAACACAACAGCCATTTTGCTGGCTCACTGACAGAAGGGCAGGAGCAGGACAGCTGGCGTGGAGGAGTGCATAACCCCACACATGCCCACCCGCAGCTGCGATCATTCCCAGCACATGAGGTCAGGCAAGCATTATTTAAAATTATAATGAACATAAAATGGATGATCTAACACCAACTGCATTATATACTTTTGTTGGGTAATAATATCCCCAGGACCAGAGAGAGCCTTGCATAAACGTCAGAAACGGAGCAAACACCCAGGCAGCCTATCTTAATACATCAACTGCACTCTAGCTCTTGGGGTTTGTTTGCTTTCTGATGTGGATTAGGATCTGATTCCAAACACAGTGCATCAAAATCAAAGCAGCAGTATCCAGACAGGAAGCCCTGTATGAGACAGCTCCATCTGTATCTAATCATGGAGAGACACAGAGCCGTGATGGAGCAAAGATGACATGTCACTATACAGTTGAAAATCAGCCTCCTTCCCAATGCTGAGATAAAACCCAAAACAGTTTCAGTGGCTCAGCCTCAGTCTGAAGGGCAAACACATTTCAGTGAGGTGACACCTCATCCTCTGCTTCTCACGCACACTCCTTCGTGCACTACAGGTTACTGCAATCTCTCTTGAGAAAGCAGAAAGCACCTTAGAGGCAGGAACTTTCAGTGTCTGTAATATCAAGCTGCATTAACGGCACCTTTCCAGCCTTGCCTTGGGTTAGACACACATTTATTCTACAGAGAACTGGAAGTGATTTAAGACATTAGCATTCCTCAGATGCATGTCACCCCCAATCTCCTCACTCCTATCAGCAGCATCCTCACTCCCACGAGAACAGTGGTCCTCATCCACTGTGGTTCAGGGGCTGTTATCTGAGCTTAAACTGCTGGGGAAGGTGATCTGGCATTGCACCCTTCACATGGCACCAGCTCAGCTGGGGAGGCAGAATTCTCCAGTGCTGGGAGAAGCTGAACAACTGGGACTAGGTATATCACAGTATCACAGTATCGTCAGGGTTGGAAGGGACCTCTGGAGATCATCTAAGTCCAACCCCCCTGCCACAGCAGGGACACCTACAGCACATTGCACAGGACGGCATCCAGGCGGGTTTTGAACGTCTCCAGTGTGGGAGACTCCACAACCTCCCTGGGCAGCCTGTTCCAGTGCTCCACCACCCTCAGAGTAAAGAAGTTCCTCCTCATGTTAAGATCTTAAACTAAGTACCTAGACCCAGAAAAGAAAGCCTGTCCACATCCTTAAGCATCTTACACATCTTCTTAACTCACTCAAGGTTTATCTTCTACTCGACTCGTGTGAACACGCATATCTCCCACCCTGGCATTCAAAACTATGTTCCTTACAGCATGCAAGTGTGAATCTCCACAGTTACACAATCCTGAGTCGTCACACCCAGCACAACTCTTGTGATACCTGATGGCTTTGTGAGTATTGCAGAGGCTATAATCAGAGTCTGCACAATCAGGCTACCCTAGAGTCTGAGACTTCTTTTTTTTTTTAAGCACATTTCTAGCTTTCATGACAATGTGGCAAACTCGCAAGCAAACAATGAATGTTCCAACACCAGACAGCAAATAAAAGGAATCCAAAATATGTTGAATTAGGTGGTTGTTGTTGGTGGTTTAATCTTGTAATTTTAAAGGCAATCTCATTTTGGAGGGGAGGCTTGGCACATGATTTCTGTATGTTTGGATTGGCAGCATTGTTTCCAATAAGCAAACATTCTGCCATACTAAATATGTACGTGTTCAGGGACCAGCTTGCTAGGGGTATGTTTATGCAACATATTTCTGGTAGTCACAAGCGCGTGCTGGCCCATAATACACCATGTAGACATACCCTGTGATTCCCTGAGGAAAGAGGTCTTTGCTTCACTCTCTTTGCTTACGACTGCGGAGACCATCCCAGCTCTCAGTACACTTTGTGAGTTGACTTGTCTGCGGTTTGCTCTGAACATGCTTGGCATTAGTGTCACTCTTCCCCCAAGCCATTTGCTACAAGGGCTATCCCCTTTCCTGTCTTGCACAATGTCAGCATTGCAGGAAGCTGAGTCAATGACACTTTAAAACAAAAATCACACTTTGTTTTTCCAGTAGATTCTTTCTTCTGTCAATAGGTTGTTAAGACTGAAAAATACACCTCTTTTCTTAACTCTCAGTGCAGTTATCTTTAGTTTGCCAGAGCCTTGATGCTGCCCATACCCTGCTTAACTTTCTAGTTCTCTAAACAAGATCCTATCTAGTCTGGAGCTCATTACAGCTCTGGTTATGTTTCACATCCAATGTACAAGCAGTGAACTGCACTGAGGCAGTTCCTTCCCCTTTGTCTAGTCTCATCTTTGCCATCATGGAGGTTTCCCACATGGAAACGAGGGAAATTTTGCGTAATCTGACATAACACAGCTACGTCAGCAGGACTTCACAGCCCAGACATAGCATCACTCAATGCTCTTGTGCAGAAATTCCAACTTGGCCTGGGGATGTTTAGACTATGTACCTTTTGTTTGTTTTATTTAATGTTACATATTTACTTCATTTAACTCAAGGCTTTATTCAATCTGATTAATATTTGCTTTATCAAGCATTCCCCGCCCCCCCCCTTTTTATTTTTTTAAGCCCAAGTTCTACATTTGTGTCCTATGCAAAAGGCAGTTGTACTCTGCTAAGGCTGTGGTAACATGTTGGTCTAAACTAAGGAGACTCTAAGCAGGGATGCAAAAAGGAGTCCTAGTAAGCAGCATGGTCACCATCAAAATTTCCATTAAAACCAAGAAACTACATAACTGAAAATAAAGACCCCACAAACACCACCCAGGTTTACTCCAGACAGGAAAAAAGAGAAAAAGGAAGAAGATACATTAAAGAAGACTGTGCAGATACTTACGGTTTAAAAAGTGACCAACCGCTACCCCAACCATAACCCCAGAAACAGGAAGAAACTCCTCCTTTATGGGGAGATGAAATTCAGTTTCTGAAGGTCTCTAAAAAGCTATGGAAGAATTTCTCATCATTTTAGGGGGAGGGAGGGATCAAAAGTCAATAAAATGTATGTTCTGAATGCTGAAGGCAGAAACCACACTCTTCAGATGGGACCAGGTATTTTCCAAAGAAGGAAAAGGATGAGATACCCAGAAAGAAGAAAAGCAGGAGAAGCAGACGTTTAAAAAGTAAAAATGGGATTTGTGTGATACATGTGATTACTAAAAATCTCAGTGCAGAGGATACAGAATGCCTGTGGAGGGCAAGGAAGCACAGGGACTAGAAGAGCAGCTGAATCAAATCCTGCAGAGGGAGGGACAGGGTTTGGTGGAAGGCAAAGGAGCTGAACTGGCACTTCTAGAAAAGGGAAGACAATTACAAGACATAGAACTGAAACACAGTTGCTTTTTACAAAGAGAATAGCTAATGGGTAAGAGGAGCTGGATAAAATGCTGCTGTGGAGAAGTCACTATCAGTTCACATAGCTTGTTGCAAACTCTGCATGCCCTTCCTCAGTATAAAAGCAGCGAAGAGATTGAAAGTCGATAATGCAACCAGGTGAGAAAGGAAAAACAAGTTTGGCTGGTAAATTCTGCAGAGATACTTACAAAGGTCAGCCAAGGAGCTGGATGGGAGCTTCAGTGAACAGCCATCCTAAAATAAAAGGAAGTAAGGGAGAACACCTGGGAGCTGCTGTTTGAAAGCAGCAGCAAGCAGAAAAGGAATAAAAAGCTACCAGGATTCCCTCTAGAGCTCCCTAGAAAGCTCATCCATTTTATTAAACCACAAAATCTCATGAAAACAAAGCAGCCTTGGCTCTACTTGCTGTTTCACCACCATCTTTTTTTTTTTTCCCCACTCTCCTTGCTCTCTTCCAAACAAACCAGCCAAAGAAAGTGTTTAATTTCTAAAGAGCCCTTAATTGATACCACCATTACTCTATTCCCAAAGCACGGTGATGCAGAAACCACTGGGACCTGCAGAGAAGCACTAACACACACAGGGTCAGCAGCAGGTATCAGTGTAGGATCACAGAAAGACACAGTATGCTACTCTACGGCAGATCTCAGGACAACAGGACACCCAGGGCTACAGCACATGCATTCAGAGAATCAGGGTGGGAGACATCTGTTGACCACTACTTTAGCCTATACAAATGCAAACGTTAGCCATGGTCTCAGAAGTATCACCCATCCCAGTCTTTGAAAACTCTTGTCCAAATGCAAGTGGCCCACTTCTCATTTCCCCAGCAAGCTTCAGCTTCTCAAAAGCTTTGTTTTTCAGGTGTCTTACAAACACCCAGCATCTCTCCTCCGCTGCTGCTCCTCCCATTTCAAAATAAATGTGTGCAACAGCAGGATTTCATTTGGGGAAGAAGAGAAAAGCAATTTCAAACAAAACGCATCTTTAAAACACTTCTCAGATCTGATTGCCAAGCCTCTGGCAACCAGCACAGTTGTCTAGGGCTCTGTTATTAGGCCATAAATTACCTAGCCAAGAGCAGCACAAGCAGAAAGAGTCAAAGAAAAATAGTAATAAAAAAACGAATGTGAAAATAAAAACAGTTGTCTTCCCCCCCCACGACTAAAATGCCAGTGTAGCAAAGTTACAGAATGACATTACAGTGGGGTTTTCTAAGGGGATAGATGTAAAATTTTGTTACAGATCCGAATATTTCCAAGTTGTCAGTTGCGTTCCAGTTCAGATCAGTATTCTATAACACATAACTTCTGAGTGGTACCGGAAATCTCAGGCCAGTTCTCATGAAAACAGCATCCTCATTGGAAATGTACCACCTCATGTTGTAAGGATGAGAGAAAAACCTGAAGTCCAAATGAAAACTTGCATTTTCTAATCACTAATTTTGCTATTTTAAAAGGAGTTTAAGAAACATTTGTGGAAACAGCTAGGCTGGCATAATTGTCTTTACGTACCAAATGCAGTTGCCAAGACAGGGACAACAATCATACCAGCTTGTTTCAATCTGTCCAGGAGGAAGTATATTTAGAAACAAGGACAAAGTTCATTTTCAACTGGCTGCAGAGATTAGATTTGTTGAGAAATGTTATCCTCCATTCAAATTAATATCTAACCATATTAATTTTCAAGACAGGTCAAAACGTAACTAAAACTAAGTTATAATTCCTTCAAATTCAGAAATAATTTCAGAATATTTCTGTAGAACCCTACTGTCTCAATCATTTCAAAATGAGACCTTCAGATTTTGGTGTTTTTCACATACACTAGCTTAAAAACAATTGTCATCTTAACCCAAAACCTTAAACTTCCACATTTTAAAACACTGATAAATTGTAGGGGGAATGACAAAAAAAAGACTGACCTTTTTGTAAAGCTTTAGGAAAATATTAGCCTATTGGAATCCATTCTTCTCCATTAATTCGTTCAGGTATTTTCCAGTGACAAACTTTCTGGCCAAAGGAAAAAAAAACCCACCACTAAAATCTCCACATAGAATTATAATTTGGAATCAACATTTTGGGTTTCCCACTTGAAACTAAACTAAGACCCCAGTTTATAGAAACCCCAAAGCAACTGTTGCTGAGCAAGAGAAAGTGGGTTTCCAACTTTTGGGAACTCAGAAATAAAGGTTTTGTAGTCTCTATCCTGGCTTCCAGTCACAAGAGAGACCTTTAAAGAGTTCACAAAGCATATAGCAAGTAATGGACAGATCTGTTGTTTTCATTCCTTTCATCTCTCTGTTTCTCAGTGTTAATTTTTAATTTAAATGACAGCAATTCAAAACAGCCTCAAAGTTTGTGTCAAGAAAGTTACTTATAAAAGCCTGAAAGTAGCCTTGCTTGAGGTAAACGCAGCTATGTGTTTAAGGAATTGAGAGGCTTTAGGTAAAAAAAAATAATGATATCATTTGTTAACTCCGGGATTTGTAGAGGTCTTGGGTTTTACTGTTAAGAATCCCCCCCACATATCCCATGAATTGTTAAGGGTGGCAATACCAAACAAGACCGAGAGATGGCAGCATTGGTAAAGCATCTCACCGCTCAGCCTCGCTCCCCGTTCTGTACTGGACCAGACTTGCTCAATATATTGTTGGTGCTAAAACCCCAACTTCAAAAAAATGTTCTGATTAAGCATTCCCTGAATTGCTGTCGGTTTCCAGATCTTGTTTATGTGCGGTACAAATGTGGACTGACCAAAAAAAAAAGTGTTAGAAAAGAGGGAGTAACTACTCTTCTTAGTGGAACACTGGCCAGCTCTCAAAGACTGGAACTCCCAGGCACGCTACTGTTACATGTATAATTAAGATTAGTAATTGTTTGCCTTACGGTAGCCCCTCAATGTTCTAATCAGAACTATATTTAATTGTAGTGTTGCTGCAAAAGCATATATTAAAAGGCAGTCTCTGCCAAAAAAATTTACAATGTAGATTAGGACACAGAATGAAAACCCACTAAATCACTGAAAAAGAGAGCAGGAGGAGTGCAAAGATAACACAGGAAAGTCATTCTATATATGATAATCCAATCTCATACATATGACTTGCAGTAACATTAAGATATACAATAAAAAATAATAAGAATAATAACCGTATTTTTTTAAAAAAATATCTCTAGTTATCTCTTCAGCGTGTCCAGCATTTTTTAAAATCTACCCATCTGAGTCCTATTCAGATCCAGGAAAACAGTTGCACAGTGCAAGCTAGTCTTTTTTATTTCAATAGAACTTCAGCCCACCTTTAAATGCAAACATTTGGTTGGGCTATGCCTTGGAAGATAATCTGAAGTTCAATCTGAAAGATATTATATATCACAATAGTGATAGTCAAGCACGTAAAACCCAGGAGAAGTAGACTAGAAGAAAATGAAGCACATTTTCACAACTTTCACCCCACTACATGAAACACACGTGTTTCTCAGGTGACTGAGGTCACCATGAGATCCACTGTCAAACATTAATGTGAAGACCATTTTGTGGTATGCAATGTGTTCATGACCAGTGCTAGAAATTTAACTAAAGAAACAGCTTTGAGGGATTTACAGTCATCCAGCTAATGCTGTGGTCACACAGGCTAGGTATATTGTCTTTGACTCCATCATTTAAGTGTAACACAAGCACCCAGCCAGAGAGGCTGGGAAGTCCCTTGGGACATGCTGTTTGTGCCCGTGATCCATGGACAGGCACTACGAAGGGGAACTGGTGGTCCCAGCAGTCCCATTCAGGCACATACCCACATGGGGCTGGAGGGAGAGGGCAGGAACCAGGAGCCTAGGGTGCAGGGCAGAAAGGGGTGCGCTTCCTCTGCACCTCTCAGGTTGAGACTTCATGAGACACCTCAGCCAGTCTAAGAACTTGCTGCCTCCAAAGGGGAGCTCCACTCCTTCCCACCCACCCCCGACACCTACCTATACCTTCCATCCCCCACAGACCCATCTGGCCCTTTAGTCAATCAGTGCAACTGGTTCAGGAGCAGAAATCAAACCAAACAGTCCAGCAACAACGGTTTTCTGCTATTTCAGCAAGTGCCGAGCTCACTAGAAGTCACCCAAGAGCCAAGGGGACAGAAGCACCCATGGGAGCAGGGGAAGGGCAAGCAGGACTCAATAGCCTCAAACTATTTGATCAGCTCAAACTATCATGTGAAACATCACCCTTAATTAATATCTGAAGACTTTAAGCAAGGTGCTTTCAGGTAACATCAGTCACAACTCTGTGCTGGTGATGATGTAAATTTTAGTAGACTTATCAACCCACTTAGACTCACAATCTCATATTAGATTTATAATCTCACGGTACAAAAGTCTTCATTCCAAATATTTCTGGCCTTCTTTGAATGTTCAGAAATGCTATTGACTGCTTTTCTTTTGTATGAAGAGCATTATCATATACCCATGCTACAGTGTTTTAACAGAATGATTGTTTTTATCAACACCATCTAACTACATCAAATCATCTGAACAAATCATCTAACTGCACCAAATTAAGATTATGCTGTGTATTCCACACACTATTATATACCATCCTTTCGAAGCAAGGTTCATACATTCATCTTTGGAGAGAAATCTCAGAGATTCATCAAGCGGTAGAAAGTAAGCAGCCTTTGTGAGGTATCTCAGTGCAGGATAAGTAAATTAAAAGAACATAATAAATACAGTAAGTGGGTGCCTGTTCTTCAAGCCTGTATTTCCCACAACTTCAGCAAAACACAAGCTAACAGCTGAAGGTTCACATTTTACATATTTCACAGAAGAAACATATTCAGGTAATCAGCAGACAAACTGAACAAGAAATTTTACAGCTATGTTTTGCATGTGTCTGTCTTTTGTTTTGTGAACAGTTTCCTAATCTTCGATTAGAAAATTAGGGGGGTTGTTTTTCAAAATTACTTGTTCAACAAATCCCAAGGGGGACTGCTTAAATGGTGAGGCTAAGGAATGTTTTTTCAATTTATTTTTTTTTATTTTGCTTTTCTATCATCTGTAAAATGCTAACCGAGCACTTACCTGATTGCTATAGTTGAAATTATAAACTAGAGGGAAAGTTTTTAAAATATCATGTGCAGTTATGTCTGGAAAAAAGATTGCTAAGCTCATGCAATGTTTATTGAAATTCTAAAACCCTAATCCCTCGTGAGGTGTGACTAGAGCTTTTAGATTAGCTGCTTTGCCCACATAAGACACAAACTTTGTTAATAATAAAACAACCAGTGCTGGGTTCATTTCAGACTACTATGACATTGTCCTAATTCCAAGGCACTCTGCACATCTTATAAAGGTATTCTCAACACCTGAGAGTACTTCTAGCTGTAACTATACATAAATATCCCAAGAATGCATGCTATATAGACCCTACTTTTCTTGATCGATGGCATTAAAGCTGTTTTAACACACTATCTTGATAACCCGTAACACACACCACATTGAATTGACTCCAGAACAACATTGTCTCGTCTAGATTTCTGTCCTCCTAGAAGTACACGAGCCTTTTAAATGATGAAAAGGCTTTTGACAGTGTGGAGTGGCCACATAGCCAAAATACTGAAGGAAGTTTTCCCTAAGAGGGTCTATTTTAATTGTCTGAACTACTTTGCAGGAAAGCCCAAATGTTTGTGAACCTTGGTCAGATGATAAAAACCCTTACTTTCAATTTTTTTTTAAAAAGAGAGAGAGGGTGTTTCTTTACTAGTTTTTGATAAAACAGTTTGAATAATCAGTAACTGCTCTAAAAATACCTGGGTTTATTCACATAGTAATAAAGAAATAACATTAGCCTTTATGTAAATATTTTCTCATATATAAGCAGTGGAGAGAGGCACTCTACCCTAATGCTGATGAAAATACAGATTTGCTCCTTCTACAACATAAAAATATAACTTGTGTAGAAGGCTACTGCTGAAGAAAAATAAGAGTTTTTCCATTTTACTCTATCAGAGAATTAGTCAATGCTTTTATAAGACTTAAAATTGAACTGAATACCGGTGTTCCTCAAACAGAAGTGAAAGAAAGCTAACATGACACGCAAAAAAAAAGTACTCTTAATTTTAAAAAAACGGGTTGAATATTAGAATTGTATTTTTTGTATGAGAAAATTTTGTCTTCCCTCTACTCCTGGAAAAAAAAAATATATAATTTTTTTTTTTACTAAAAAGGTAAATATAATGTCCCATAATGTTAGTGCCCTACTAATATTTTAATAATACTTTAAAATAATGAGGTAATCACACTTGAACACTTTCACTATTTAAACATTAGAAAACACCAGACCTTTGCTCACATGCACATGTAACCCCATCCTTCAAAGAATGACATTATTATTGCTATTCAAAGTTCAAATGTTTGTCAGGTGCATGTTCATTAAACTGTAATATACTGTTTATAATTTAAAAAAAAAATACTAGGTAACAAAGTATTTTTTAAAAATGTAAATTATGCATAGCAACTTTTTCTTTCTTGACTTTATTTTTTACAAAGATCATTTCCTTGTCTATATGAATACATTTTGCCGCTATAGAAAGATAAGAATCTGCTTCACAGCAATTGAGATGTACTTACACGGTGAGATTTTTTTCTTAGTGAAGTGTTCTTTGGTCTCACAGAAAAGCAGTTAAAGATATTCTGAAAGCTGAAAGTTGAACATAGATTAAATTAACATGAAACACTGTGCAAAATATTATCCATCAGATAAATTAGTCATAGAAACAGCTTCTAAAGACATCCATTGAAATCTCTAATTCAAGAGTGAATATTATTTTGAAACTTTAAGCAGAAACTACTGAGCTTGATTTAAAAAAAGCACTGAGGGCAGTTCTACAGTCTCCTGAAACAGAGAGATGTTGCGCTCACATCTAGCCTTAAAAAATATTATGATAAGCATAATTCTCAAGCTTACATGTTTATTTACTTAATTTCATCATTTCACCAGCACTTATGCAAAGAGTAACATGTTTTTTCCTTTTACTTGTTGCTCCTCTTCTATGTGGCAGCAGCACAGTCTTGTAAATAGAGGAACACACAACATCATTAGGCAATCTCCTTCAAAAGCCTACACCTGCCTCAGAACATCCTGGTCCCACTACACAGACAGGAGAAAACATACCTAAAATTACCAAAATCCTGCACAATATCCCTTCTTCATTTGCAGTACAGGAAAGGAGGGCATTAATTGTGAAGCTAACATAGATATAGATGGTCAAAATTCTTAGGAGCATACAGGCCCTCTCCTTTTCACACAGGTGGACAAGGTTTCAGCCTGCAAAAACCTCTGGCAATTACTTCTGCAATTATTCAAATAACCAGTGCTTAAACTCAAGTATTTCAAAAGAGCATAATTCATCTCAGGTGACCTGGGCCAACAAAAACTACCATAGCAGGAGAGGATACGGCCTGAAAAACACACCTGCTATGATGCTTCAAAAAAGGATGATGAGGATGTAAGAGACACTTGCAGACTCAGCAATTTCTGCTATAAATAACACCCACCTACCCCTCAAGCAAATTTACCTCCTTTGACTTGTTGGAGGTATATTATAGCTGTTGACCATAAGAAGAGTAACTCTGCATTGTTAAATTACATTTCTTTATACTATAAAGACATAATCTCTATTCCATTATGTTGTTACACTACAATTTGCAGGGCTTTTTCCTATTCCCACTTGTCTACTGCCTCTTAGTTGTTAATCCAATCAGCGGTTGTTAGTCCAACCCTGGCCACAGAGCTCTCAAGAGCAACTCACTTCTTTCTCCACCTAAATCTTTTCCTTTTCATAAGATCAAAACCAGGATGTGAAATTCTTGTATCCCATCCACCCACCCCCCCAAGAGAGAAAATACTGTCTTCAAAATTATAGAATGTTTTCAATCTCTCACCCTTTTCAGTAAAGTTTTTCTTTTTTTAGCTTTAGGGAGGGAACCCACCCTCACATCAAACCTTAAATTCACACACAAAAATATAGGCTTCCTCCTGGCTGCTCTAGGTAGAACTCTGCCTGTTCTCCTGTCTTGCAGGTCAGGGAGTTTTCCATTCTGTGTTTTTCAACTCCCACCTCCTCCTCTTCCCTTTCCCATCTTGCCATCCTGCTGTTCTCCTCCACTCATTTTCTTGTACAGCCCAATCTCCTGCTGCATGTGTACCCTCAGACTTTTGCCTGCTCCTGTGAGGCTCCCTTTCCTCCCATTCTGCACCCTATTCTGCTGCTATACTTCTCCCACCTGCAATTACATTCCCTTACCCCCACCAACGCGCTTCCCTTCACACCGTGTCCCACAGACAGGGCTTTGCCCACTTCTGGAGTCTCCGTCCATTTTATCCGTTTGTCCTGCAGCACAGGTGACTCCCACAGACGTCTCAGGGAAATCCTTAACTGTAATTCAGTCAGCACACTAATGCTCTGCGCTCTATCTGTATAATATCTGGGGGCAGATGTTCCACCAGCTCTGCTTCCCTTTGTGAGACATTTGCAGAGACTGATGCCCTGGGAGGCTGCAGTGAAAACCTAGGCCAAGAAAACCAGAGGCAAAAGGATGCTAAAAGCTCTGTTGCTTCAGGGAGTGTTTTAACACAGAAATCAACCAGAAGGCAGCTTGCCTCACCATCCACCCCTTTCCAGGAGAGGATCCTGGGAGGACTGGAAATTACCAAATTTAAGTCCTCCTCCCTCTCCCAGCCAAAGTTGTGACTGCAGAGCTCAGCTGCCACAGGCTGCAAGCGAAGGCACTGCCTCCAGGCTCTGATCCTTCCAATGTCTCACATCTGGGTAAGATAGTCTCCCTGGCCTATAGACTCCAGTGATGCAGATCAGGAGGGAGCTTGGTACATAGACCTGCTGAACTCTGAAAGAGCCTAGAGGCAGGAGAGGACAAACAGCAGCTGTACTTAATGACTATCTATGGATGTGCATCACAAGTAGGAAACTTGGGGAGGGATGAAGTGCTACCGTGTCCCTTAATATGGACCTTACACAACTAGGGTGTATAGCTGCACCCAGGAGCTGCGAAGCATTCCCAGGGCCCCACAGTAACGAAGAGTGAAAAAGATCACGTTTTGAGGGCAAGGAACTACTCAAAATATCTACTCAAAATATCTCATAGCAATCTCTAATCCCAACTTTCGCTCTCCATTTTCTGAAGAAGGATCATAAGAATGAAACTCATGAAGAAGAAATAAGTCCATAAAAGCATTGTCATAGAGGGCAGCCTAACAAATAGCCCACAGTGTGTGGGTCTCCCACACATCTTCACAGAAGGCAGCATAAGGGATCCCTGCACAAAGTGAACTCTTCTCTTCACAGAGAGGAAAAGCAGTTGCCTGAATTCAGGTAGGCAAATAGTAAATATAAGTACATAATTCATCAGATAAAATCACGGAGAATTTCCTCCTTCCAAAGTGCAAGGTGCACTGGACGGTCTTCTATACCAACTGCAGCTATGGATATCTTCTCACATACAGATATCAGAGGCATCTGACAAGCAAATGCAACAGAGAGCAAGTGCAACTTTTCCTGGAAGAGATGTCCCCTTCACAAGCAGCCAACTTCTAACAACTTCATCACTCCCTGAAAAAACAGCCTTCAGGTGGCCTCAGGCAATAATAAATCATTAAGAAATGCTACTGGCACCCTGCATCTCTCTACAAGACACTGCAAGTAACATGCAGTCTTTCAAAGCAAGTACGTTTCCAGCTACCCTCATGACACACTGTGAAATTTTATGAGAAATTTAAACTATTCAGAATACTTTTCAGATAATTTTACTCATACAGACACTCACTATGGAAAATGTTAATGCAGCATATTGGCAGGGATCTGGACAGGCTGGACCAATGGGCTGAGGCCAATGGTATGAGATTCAACAAGGCCAAGTGCCGAGACCTGCACTTGGGTCATAACAACCTCAAGCAGTACTACAGGCTTGGGGAAGAGTGGCTGGAAAGCTGCCTGGTGGAAAAGGGCCTGGAGATGTTGGTTGTTAGCTGGCTGAATATGAGCCAGCAGTGTGCCCGGGTGGCCAAGAAGGCCAACAGCATCCTGGCCTGTATCAGAAATAGTGTGGTGAGCAGGACTACGGAAGTGATTGTCCCGCTGTACTTGGCACTGGTGAGGCCCCAACTCGAGTACTGCATCCAGTTTTGGGCCCCTCACTATAAGAAAGACATTGAGGTGCTGAAGCATATCCAGAGAAGGGCAATGAAGCTGGTGAGGGGTCTAAAGTGGTTGAGGAAACTGGGGCTGTTTAGTCTGGAGAAAAGGAGGCTGAGGGGAGACCTTATCGCTCTCTACAACCACCTGAAAGGAGGTTGTAGGGAGGTGTAGGTCAGTCTCTTCTACCAAGTAACAAGCAATAGGACAAAAGGAAATGACTTCAAGTTATGCCAGGGGAGGTTTAGATTGGATATTAGGAAAATTTCTTCACTGAAAGGGTTATCAAACATTGGAACAGGCTGCCCAGGGAAGTGGGCACCCCTGGAGGTATTTAAAAGACTGGTAGTTTAGCGACATGGTTTAGTGGTGCTTTTGGCAGTGTTAGGTTGATGGTTGGACTCAATGATCTTAAAGGTCCCCTCCAACCTCAACGATTCTGTGTTGAATCATATTGAAAAGGAAAATTTTGCTTTCTAAGTAACAATGAGGAGGACTGCAGGTACCAAAGCAAAAACTGTCTGTACTGACCTGGACCTGTCTGGAGCCAGGATTGGTGCCTGACTCCTTCAGTGTGAGAACACCTATCACTAAAGATATGTACATTTAGCTTTGATCAAATGAGGACATTAGATACTGTTCAGCAGAGAAGAGAAACACTTTGCCAAACTCTACAAGAACTGCACACACTGCTTTGTCTCATGACAAATGGCAGCAAACCATGGAGATGCTATGACACAACGATTTCCACCTATTTCAGATTAGATCTCTACAATCCATCTTTTACCCTGTTTCTAGCCTTTACCAAAGAAAAGCAAATGAGGGCCTTGTCTGAAGCAACTAAACAAGTTCCTAAAGCCAGTATGATCTCCAGATATTCCCATTTCACCATTTTCAGATAATTGCTATGTTATGCAGATGATGGTTATTGTTTTCTTCATCTGGCTCTTTAGTGCTTTTTCCTGAATGCGTTCCCAGGCTCTTTTTAGTGTCATGACATACAAACTTCTAGGAAGAAAGAAATTAACTTCCATTTAATCTTCTTTCTTCAAGGTTTTTCAGAGAGAAAGCCGAAGCAAATATTACTTTGACACAGTTTGGATTCAAAACCAACATGATTTCAGAGAAGTTATAATTATAAGTCCGCACTAAAGATAAGCTTGTGGTGCAAAACTTGTGGTGTACAAGTTTACATTCATTATGAATACGAAAGTAGTAAAAAAAAATTCAAGTTGGAGTCCACTGAAAAGGCAATGTCATCCCACAGTGACTCAGATCACCACTTCTTGTTTTGACCACACAGTCAGTGTGTCACCTTCATTGGTCACAAGTAAGAAAGAAAATGATCAACAGCGTTTCCTGGTTTTGGTAGTCAATGTCTAATACAGACAAAATGAACACCAAAACTACGAAGCAAATGAGTGCCTCCCACATTCTGCAACATAAATCAATCTGCTGGGCAAATGATTTACAGCCTTGCACATAAGAACATCAATAAAGTGACCTCAAGGTGCTCCCTTGACTCTCAGACTGAAGATGCCAGATGACCTTGCAAGCCTGGGTGCAGACTATGTAGCATGTCTTCCCACCTCTCCCTGCTCACAGAGATGCTCAGAAAGACACAGAAAGCACAGTCTGCGCTCTTGCGGTTACCAAAGCAATAATTCAGAGCAGGGGGTCAGTAAAGCGAACAGCAATTGAGATGAAGACACTCCATCATCTAACAGACAAGCCTCAGTGGATACACAGGATACAACTATACAAAACTAAGCAATGGCACATAGTTCTGTTAACAAGACCTCACTAATCCTAGCTATCAGGTATCCCAGCAGCCTTGGGGACCTGGAGATGGCATACTGCAGAGATCCATGCAAATGCAGCTCCTTTACATTCAGTGTTCACAGGTCTGTTCTTCTTGTCACTTGTTTTTTTCCCCGGTTCTTTTGAGTCTTCTAATGCCTTCCTCTACTTCAACACTTGTTTTTCCCGCCTCTTTTCTAAATCCTTACAAAGACGCTTTCTTCAGCTTCTTTATCTCCTTCCATCCTGCTTACAAGCTTTGAAATAACACAACAGCAGCTATTCTTCTTTCTGGTTTATTTTGCTAGTCCAGTTCTGGGTTACTTAACCCAACTATTGCAGATGCCAACTACAGGCTGCACTGGCTACATTAGAACTGCATGTGTAATGATTCTGTGTCTTGATTAACCTAGTATTAGATTTTTGGGATACTGCTGTCTCCCTAGCTCTCATTGCAGAATACCAATCTTATTTCTGTAACCATGTCTGAAATCAACATGAAAAAAATATCGTGGAGCACAAAAAGTCAACATATAGCATTATCCTGGTTCCGGCAGGGATGGGGTTAATTTCCCCAAGGATGGGGAGGGGACACAGGTATTCCATGCCATGTGAGCCATGCCCGGGCTATAGTGGGGAGCTGGCCGGAGGAGGGGGCAGGAAGTCACGGCTCAGAGTGGGTCGGTAGGTGAGCGGCGGTACCATAATCGTGTTTGTATATTCCTTTATCGGTGTTATTGTTACTGCTTTTCTCTTCCCTTTGCTGTTCTGTTAAACTGCCTTTATCTCAACCCACGAGTTTTGCCTTTTTCTTCTGATTTTCCCCACGCTGTGGGGGTTGAGCGAGCGGCCACGTGGTTCTTCTTTGTTGCCGGCTGAGGCCAAACCACGACAGTCCTTTTTGGCACCCAACATGGGGCAAGGAGGTTGAGATACTGACAGATCCGACCAGAGCTTGTTAACACAAGTTTGTTATATGCGTTTCTCATATTAGTTAGATAGTCACCAGTTACAATGTTGCTTCGTTTGTTTGCATGGCTGTGTTATGTAAATTCTTACATGTTCTATGTACTCCCCATGATGCTGTTTGTTACGTCAGGGAGAGGGATCAGGATTATAATTTTTCTGTCCTGTGCAATATCAGTTTATGATATGATAACATCACTGTTTAGGTGGCTATGTTGGGGTGTTTATGCAGTATTGCTGTCCTGTCCATACCTTGGTCACTGTGTCTCAGAATTTTTTAACAATCACACCCAATCTATGGGCGAAGCAGGGGGTGATACTTTCTCTGGCTCTTTCACCTCCCTTTTCTCCTTCAGGCCAGGTATGACAGCTTTTGAGAATTTCGAATACCCTTTGGATGCTCAAACCAGCATGGTCCTATTGCTATGTCTCCTGAATGTGTTTCAGGTATTGTTCACGGTTAAACAACTGTTTAAGACTACCATGCAAAGATCTGCCCCGAGGCTGGATAGTCATGGTTGGCATGGCATGTGGGAGAATATGGGCAGGTATCTAGAGAACTTCTCACCTCCAATGTTTTGGGACTTCACCCCTGAACAACTACAGGACCCTGATAAAGTGGTAGAATTTTTAAAAGGAAAATGCTGTGGCTATTCCAGAGAGGCACAACTCACTGCACCGTGCTGGGCCCTGGCCAGTATCTACCAAACACTGCTCAGTGTTATGCAGCACCCTCAGGGGAAAGAGGGGGAAACCAAACCAGTAGGCACTGCAGCTATTCCAACCCCTGCGGCAGACAATGCAGCTACTCCAACCCCGGTGGCAGGCACAGTAGCTACTCAAACCCTGGTGACGGGCAATGCGGCCACTCAAACCCCAGTGGCAGACACTGCAGCTGAACCAGACAGCCAACCCGTGCTGGTATCAGTTGCTCCTATACAGAAGAAGAAATACACCAAGAAATCAGTTCGCTTAGTTAGGGATGATGATGAACCAGGGCCATCAAAGGAACGGGAGGAAGAGATGGAACCAGAGATAATCACCCGATCCCTATCCCTGAGTGAGCTGTGAGATATGCGAAAAGATTTTAGACTTCCGGGCGAGCACATTGTCACCTGGCTGCTCTGATGCTGGGATAACGGGGCCAGTAGCTTGGAATTAGAGGGCAGGGAAGCCAGGCAGCTGGGATCCCTGTCTAGGGAAGGGGGCATTGACAAGGCGATTGGGAAAAAGACACAAGCCCTCAGCCTCTAGAGGCGACTCCTGTCAGGCATGAGGGAAAGGTACCCCTTCAGTGAAGATGTTGTATGTCATCCAAGCAAGTGGACCACCATGGAAAAAGGTATCCAGTGCCTCAGGGAATTAGCCATGCGGGAAATGATTTACTACGACCCAGACAACGTGCAGTTACCCACAGACCCTGATGAAGTCCAATGGACAAGGCCCATATGGCGGAAGTTTGTATGGAGTGCACCATCATCGTATGCCAACTCCTTAGCAGTGATGGAATGGAAAGGTGAAGAGGGACCAACGGTAGATGAGGTAGCTGGCCGACTCCAGCAATATGAAGAAAGTCTCTCTTCCCCCCTTGTCTCAGATGTGGAGAAACTGTCCCAGAAGGTCCAGCAACTTGAAGAGAATATGCCCTATTCCGCACCTGTACAGGCCAGCATCTCAGCTATTAGGAGCAAGCGTTTCCCTACTCAAGAGGGAGAGTATAGAGGGTACACACCACGAGGCACCCTGTGGTTTTACTTGCGCGACCACGAAGAGGACATCAGGAGGTGGGATGGACAACCTACCTCGACCCTACAGGCACGGGTACATGAGTTGCAAGGAAGAACAGTCACAAAAGGAGATCCCTCCAGGAAAAGTGCTGCTCCCGTTTCCAGCAGGCAGCTCCCCAGACAGAGTAGAAGGCCTGATCTTACCTCTGATCTTCTTGAAGGGACCTCCAAGTCATTTCTGCAACCAGTAAGTAACGGATACTACGATCAGGATTAGAGGGGCCCTGCCTCCAGACAGGTGGGGGAAAGGGACAACCAGGTTTATTGGAGCGTGTGAATTCGATGGCCTGGCACATCAGAGCCACAGGAGTATAGGGCTCTAGTGGACACTGGTGCACAATGTACCTTAATACCATCACGTTACAGAGGGGCAGAACCCATTTGTATTTCTGGAGTGACAGGGGGATCCCAAGAGTTGACTGTATTGGAAGCTGGAATGAGCCTAACTGGAAATGAGTGGCAAAAGCATCCCATTGTGACTGGCCCAGAGGCTCCATGCATCCTTGGCATAGACTATCTCAGGAGACGGTACTTCAAGGACCCAAAAGGATACCGGTGGGCTTTTGGCATAGCTGCTTTGGAGACGGAGGAAATTAAACAGCTGTCTACATTGCCTGGTCTCTCAGAGGACCCTTCTGTGGTAGGTTTATTGAGGGTCAGAGAACAACAGGTGCCGATTGCTACCACGACAGTGCATCGGCGGCAATATCGCACTAACTGAGATTCTCTGATTCCCATCCATATGCTGATTCGTCAAATGGAGACTCAAGGAGTGATCAGCAAGACCCGCTCACCCTTTAATAGTCCCATACGGCCAGTGCGAAAATCTAATGGAGAGTGGAGGCTAACAATGGACTATTGTGGCCTGAATGAAGTGACGCCACCACTGAGTGCTGCCAAGCCAGACATGCTAGAACTTCAATACGAACTGGAGTCAAAGGCAGCCAAGTGGTATGCAACAATTGATATCGCCAATGCATTCTTCTCAATCCCTTTGGCAGCAGAGTGCAGACCACAGTTTGCTTTCACTTGGAGAGGCATCCAGTACACCTGGAATCGACTGCCCCAGGGGTGGAAACACAGGCCCACCATTTGCCATGGACTAATCCAGACCACACTGGAACAGGGTGAAGCTCCGGAACATCTGCAGTACGTTGACAACATCATTGTATGGGGCAACACAGCAGAAGAAGTATTTGAGAAAGGGAATAAAATAGTTCAAATCCTTCTGAAAGCTGGTTTTGCCATAAAACGAAGTAAGGTCAAGGGACCCGCACAGGAGATCCAGTTTTTAGGAATAAAATGGCAAGATGGACGCTGTCAGGTCCCAATGGATGTGATCAACAAAATAGCAGCTATGACTCCACCAACTACTAAAAAGGAAACGCAAGCTTTCTTAGGTGTTGTGGGTTTTTGGAGGATGCATATTCCAGATTACAGTCTGATTGTGAGCCCTCTATATCAAGTGACCCGGAAAAAGAATGATTTAAAATGGGGCCCTGAGCAACGACAAGCCTTTGAACGAATTAAGAAGGAAATAGTTCATGCAGTAGCCCTGGGGCCAGTCTGAGCAGGCCAAGATGTTAAAAATGTGCTCTACACCGCAGCCGGGGAGAATGGCCCTACCTGGAGCCTCTGGCAGAAAACACCAGGGGAGACTCGAGGTCGACCCCTAAGGTTTTGGAGTCGGAGATACTGAGGATCTGAAATCCACGATACTCCAACCGAAAAAGAGATATTGGCAGCATACAAGGGGGTTCGAGCTGCTTTGGAAGTGGTTGGAACTGAAGCACAGCTCCTCTTGGCACCTCGACTGCCAGTGCTAGGCTGGATGTTCAAAGAAAGGGTCCCTGCCACGCACCATGCAACTGATGCCACATGGAGTAAGTGGATTGCACTGATCACACAGCGAACTCGAATGGAAAACCCCAATTGCCCAGGAATATTTGAAGTGATCATGGACTGGCCAGAAGGCAAAGGTTTTGGAATATCACCAGAGGAGGAGGTGACGCGTGCGGAAGAGGCCCCACCGTTTAATAAACTACCAGAAAATGAGAAGAAACATGCCCTGTTCACTGATGGGTCCTGCCGGATTGTGGGAAAGCATCGGAAGTGGAAGGCTGCTGTGTGGAGTCCCACATGACGAGTTGCAGAAGCCACTGAAGGACAAGGTGAATTGAGCCAGTTTGCAGAGGTGAAAGCCATCCAGCTAGCTTTAGACATTGCTGAACGAGAGAAATGGCCAGTACTTTACCTCTATACTGATTCATGGATGGTGGCAAATGCTCTGTGGGGGTGGTTACAGCAGTGGAAGCAGAGCAACTGGCAGCGCAGCGGTAAACCCATCTGGGCTGCTGAACTGTGGCAAGATATTGCTGCCCGGATAGAGAATCTGGTTGTGAAAGTACATCATGTAGATGCCCGCGTACCCAGGAGTCGCACCACTGAGGAACATCAAAACAACCAGCAGGTAGATCAGGCTGCTAAGATTGAAGTGTTTCAGGTGGATCTGGACTGGCAACATAAGGGTGAATTATTCATAGCTCGGTGGGCTCATGATGCCTCAGGCCATCAGGGAAGAGATGCAACATATAGATGGGCTCGAGACCATGGACACTATTGAACAGGTTATCCACAAATGTGAAACGTGCTGCAATTAAGCAAGCCAAACGGTTAAAGCCTCTTTGGTATGGAGGACCATGGCTAAAATATAAATATGGGGAGGCCTGGCAGATTGATTATATCACACTCCCACAAACCCACCAAGGCAAGCGCCATGTGCTCACAATCGTGGAAGCAACCACTGGGTGGCTGGAAACATACCCTGTGCCCCATGCCACTGCCTGGAACGCTATCCTGGGCCTTGAAAAACAAGTCTTATGGTGACATGGCACCCCAGAGAGAATTGAGTCAGACAATGGGACTCATTTCCGAAACAGCCTCATAGACACCTGGGCCAAAGAGCATGGCATTGAGTGGGTATGTCACATCCCCTATCACGCACCGGCCTCAGGGAAGATAGAATGATACAATGGACTGTTAAAGACCACACTGAGAGCCATGGGTGGTGGGACTTTCAAACATTGCGATACACATTTAGCAAAAGCCACCTGGTTAGTCAACACCAGGGGATCTGCCAAGCTAGCTGGCCCTGCCCAATCAAAACTTCCATGTACAGTAGAAGGGGATAAAGTCCCTGTAGTGCACATGAACAATATGTTAGGGAAGACAGTCTGGGTTAGTCCTGCCTCAGGCAAAGGCAAACCCATCCGTGGGATTGCTTTTGCACAAGGACCTGGGTACACTTGGTGGGTGATGCGGAAGGATGGGGAGGTCCGATGTGTACCTCATGGGGATCTGATCTTGGGTGAGAATAGCCAATGAATCAAATTTTATTATGTTAAGTGCTAAATAACCCTTTCACTGTATGTCATCATTACTATAACTGCTACCAAGGGTACTACAGTGAGAATCACCCAAACCAATGACAGATGGACTTTGATAAAACGGAGTAAAGTGCAGCAGTGATGTAATGAGAACCGACCTCAGCAGCTGGCGTCCAGCAACTTCCTTGAGATCAACATCTTCAACCTGCGAACTGCGGGCATGGGCCACACCGGGTACACCAGCTGCGAGCTCCGAATGCAGCATGCACCAGTCCAGCACCACACACCATCTCACCTGCCCTTAGAGACTGTTCTCACAGATGGGGCCCACAGTGATGGACTAAATGAACTCAACAGACATTTTAGAAGGATCACCCATAGACTATGGGAATTAAATCTGTATATATATACATGTACATATATATATATAAAAAAGACAGGGGAAAGTGGTGGTAAATGATTGGGAACTGTAGGATCTGGGCATGGCGCAGATGGTATGGAATAAGGGGTGGATAATGTCCTGGTTCTGGCAGGGATGGGGTTAATTTCCCCAATGGTGGGGAGGGGACACAAGTATTCCATGCCATGTGAGCCATGCCCGGGCTATAGGGGGGAGCTGGTCGGGGGAGGGGGCAGGAAGTCACGGCTCAGAGCAGGTCCGGTCGGTGAGCAGAGGTACCGTAATCATGTTTGTATATTCCTTTATCGGTGTTATTGTTACTCTTTTTCTCTTCCCTTTGCTGTTCTGTTAAACTGCCTTTATCTCAACCCACAAGTTTTGCCTTTTTCTTCTGATTTTCCCCACGGCTGTGGGGGTTGAGCGAGCGGCCGCGTGGTTCTTCTTTTCTGCCGGCTGAGGCCAAACCACGACAAGCATGTATTTGCCTGATTCGTGCAAAGCCCTTAATCTAATTCCCTGAAAAACAAGTGAAACATAAACTCTGATTTCACAGGAGCTTGGCTGTGAATGTAAAACAACATGCAAGCTTATATTTTCATGAAGCTCAAGAAAAGGGAGCGACATGCAACATGTAAATTTTAGGATAGGAAAGCAGAGTGACGTTACAAGATCTTATTTTGGTTTTACTAGAAGAATTCCCATTCTCTCCAGATTTAGAAATCGTGCTCTTTTCTGAAAGCAGAGTGAAGCTATACCATAGAAAAAATACAGGACCAACAGTACTACTTCCATGTAAGCGGCTGTATGGGATCATGCCGGGAAGCATTCTCGTAGTGCCAGCAACCAGCAAGTGCATTCAGCTCTCAGCAAGCATCCTTTGTCAGGGATCTTCAGCCTTCATCACCTGCCAAGAGAAAATTCGAACTCTATTTTTCTAATTCCTTACCTCCTGCTCATTCAACTTCTCATCCCTCCTGCATCTCAGCTCCCCATCCCCTCTCAACTCTTAGTTCCCTTGCAGGTTATGTTGCACCACCTGATCAGTCTATTCCAGTTCCAGGTTGCCCACACTTCTCTGGCCTCAAGTCTCCTGAATACAACTGAACACTTTCTTGAGAAAGCTTATCAGAAGAAATTCAGTAAATTAGACCTTCTATTTTTTTTCAATACTCACTCCTACATTTTTTATCCACATTTTGTGACAAAGATTTGTGAATGAAATTGTATGTTTCTTTCACCTGAAATATAGTGCTGCAAAAATGCTTCTGCAGCACTACATCTGCTTCTGTGTGTATTTTTCAGCTGAGATTACACTGGCCACCTTGAGGATTTTAAAGTATTTTGAGATGTTTGAGGATGACAGTATGGCTCCTAGGAATCTAAAGAGAGATGATGCAGAAAGATCCCATGCCAACTTCTGGCTATCCTCTACACCTAGGTTTCCAGGAGCATTATCAGGCTTTCTTATAGGGATTCAAACACCTGTTCTACTTCCAATACTGTGCTAATTTCTATAATTGTGGCAGATGCCAGTGAATTCTCAAACCCAGGTGAAATAAATCATAGGGATAAAGAACAAAGGCAAATTCACATATCTGTATGAAAACAAAATTTGACATGAACTCACACACGGGATTTCTGAACCAGCAGTCTTTCTGATTTAAGTATTGATTTCAAGTCTGTTCTTTGTTAATGTACTAATACATTTCATAGTTTCTTATTCACTTAATTATACATGTTACACACATATTCATTAAACCTTTGGCAAATACATGGAACAATTTGAGGCCAAAGTGGCAGAGGTACAGTTGGCCGCAAGAATCTCCTGTAGATTCTGCTGAAACAACTTTGATCTATAGTTGTGGCCAGCTCTCTCAGTCAGCAGCCAAAGCTTTAGGTCTTACAGATCCCTAATAAATCAAGAGACTTTTGAACCCTGCAGGCACAGTTTAGCTGGATTCCATTAGATCCTTAGAGGCTTGCCAAGATTATATACCCAGCAACTGTAACAATTACTGGATTTATCCAAACTGAACTACTGTGTTTCTCAGGTAATTGTTTTTTTGATTGAAACCTAAAGGTGTGTGGGTGCAAAAGGGGAAAAAAGGAAGACCCAGGGAACTACAGGCCAGTCAGTCTCACCTCTGTGCCTAGCAAGATCGTGGAGCAGATCCTCCTGGAAACTCTGCTAAGGCACATGGAAAATAAGGAGGTGAGAGATGACAGCCAACATGGCTTCACCGTGGGCAAATCATGCCTGAAAAATCTGGTGGCCTTCTATGATGGCATTACAGCGTTGGTGGATAAGGGGAGAGCAACTGGCGTCACCTACCTGGACTTGTCCAAAGGGTTTGGCACTGTCCCACATGACATCCTTGTCTCTAAACTGGAGAAACATGGATTTGACAGGTGGAACACTCGGTGGGTAAGGAATTGGCTGGAAGGCTGCACTCAAAGGGTCGCGGTCAATGGCTCGATGTCCAAGAGGTGACCAGCGACGAGTGGCATTCTTCAGAGGTCGGTACTGGGACCAGTGCTATTTAACATCTTTGTTGGCGACATGGACAGTGGGATTGAGTGCACCCTCAGAAAGTTTGCCAATGACACCAAGCTGTGTGGTGCAGTTGACATGCTGGAGGGAAGGGTTGCCATCTAGAGGGCCCTGGACAGGCTTGAGAGGTGGGCCTGTGCATTCTTCATGGAGTTCAACAAGGCCAAGTGCAAGATCCTGCACCTGGGTCAGGGCAATCCCAAGCACAAATACAGTCTGGGCAGAGAATGGATTGATAGCAGCCCTGAGGAGAAGGACTTGGGGGTGTTGGTTGATAAGAAGCTCAACATGAGCCGGCAATGTACGCTCGCAGCCCAGAAAGGCAAGCACATCCTGGGCTGCATCAAAAGAAGCACGGCCAGCAGGTCGAGCGAGGTGATTCTGTCCCTCTACTCCACTCTTGTGAGTCCCCACCTGGAGTACTGTGTCCAGCTCTGGACCCCCCACCAGAAGAAGGACATGGACCCATTGGAACGAGTCCAGAGAAGGGCTACAAAGATGATCAGAGGGCTGGAGCACCTCTCCTATGAGGAGAGGCTGAAAGAGTTGGGGCTGCTCAGTTCTCAGAGAAGAGAAAGCTCTGGGGAAATCTTATAGCAGCCTTCCAGTACCTACAGGGGGCCTACAGGAAAGATGGGGAGGGACTCTTTTTCAGGGAGTGTAGTGACAGGACGAGGGGTAACAGTTTTAAACCAGAAGAGGGTAAATTTAGATTAGATGTTAGGAAGAAATTCTTTACTCTGAGGGTGGTAAGGCACTGGAACAGGTTGCCCAGAGAAGCTGTGGAGGCCCCATCCCTGGAAGTGTTCAAGGCCAGGTTGGATGGGGGTTTGAGTAACCTCATCTAGTGGAAGGTGTTGGAACTAGATGATCTTCAAAGTCCCTTCCAACTCAAACTATTCTATGATTCTATGATTCAAAGTGAAGTGTTCTATGATTCTATGATTCGAAGTGAAGACTAATTAATTCTGGTGAAAATCAGCTTTCTATCAAGTTGTCAATACTTTGTTCAAAACAGTAGCAGAACCTCCAACACTAGTACATAACTTTTGTAATTCCTGTTTAGCTTAAACTGACTGTTAAATGACTATTGAAGAATAATTCTGTTCACCTCCCTGCCTGGCTCCAGACATTTTTCCTGTTACTGCCCTTGGGCTGCCATTACTGTTTGTACTGCTCACAGTGAGGAAAACTAGGCTAGCAAAAGAAAAATTAGCTTTCACCCAGAGTGGTTCCCTGAAGCAACTCATTGCACAGCCACAGGCATATGAGTGGCACAAGGGAAGTGGTGGGAAGAAGTGACAGGAGACAGCCAGAGAAGGAAAACTAGCCCGCTCCTTTCAACAGCAGCCCATACTTCTGCCAGATTAAAATAACAGTGTAATGACAGCCTAAACCACTTTTGAACAAAGGAGGGAGGCCGCTTTCAGGCCCATATTTTTTTTTTCTTTAAAATTTCCATAGTAGAACATTTGTTTGCTAAAGGGAAAGCATTCAATTATGACAAATCATGGAAAAAACAACACATGTTAAAAAATCTCCCAGTTATGTCAGAGTAGGAGATCTGAGTGAGTTTAATGAGCTGAAAAGTTTGAAGACTTATCACAAGACAATCAGGACAATAAAAGAATTATTTGACAAACAACTTTCTTAAAGGACACCAACTAATTTACCAATACACTTGAATCTTCTAAGAATATATATTCTACACTCAAAGTAAACGCTGGCGTACTCTTCATAAAAAAATACAGTTGCTGAATCCTTATTTTGCTTGTTAAACTGAAATGTAGGAACAGAATTGTTTGAATTTTTGTTACGTTTCTTCTATGCTCTGTATTCTGTGAAGTGATTTTTCAAAGCTTTTTAATGTTGAATCTGGTTTTTTCTTTGCTTTCTAAATAATAAACTAATCCAGATGGCTACTTTCTTAGAACTCAGACTCTGGTGTTCCTTACTCATCTCTACAGTTCTGCCCTTTCTTCTCCTGAATACATCAACATTAATTGCTAAAATGTAATAAATAAATAAATAAATAAATAAAGCAGAGCAGATTTGCAGCTGAAACACAGATTTCTCCTTAAGACAAGAAGACTATTCTGAAACAAGCCTGTATTTAGTTTCCATTTTTTTAAAATGGGAAAAAGGAGATGGTCAAGTGGTGGAAGAAAGACAACATAGCTGCTGCACAAGTGAATACAGTTTAGTGATACACTGGGATATGTAATTACTTGGATATTTAACTACTTGGAATTTTCTGGGCTACAGGATACTCACATTCTTCTGTATTTCATAACTGAAATTAAATTGGAAGGTCTTTTTGTCCTAGTCTAAATAACACTTGTTATCTACAAAAACTACGTAACTAGACACAATTAGCTGTCCTGTCCACAGAAAATCCCTGAGTAGACTCTCAGGGTGCTGAGGATGAAGCCTCTAGGGTCCAGAGAGAGATCTGTGGAAGCCTGGACTTAAATAGCAGTTTCCATGGATAGTGGCTGAGTTGGATTTCAAAGCCAGAAAGGGAAGGGAATGAAACAGTGGCTAAAATTTTTGACAGGAACCTATAAGGATGCAGAAGAAACAGGCTTGGCATTGTGTGGTAGGTGAGGAACAGAACTGAGGTGACCTACCAAAACTGGGATTGTTGGGTAGCCCTTGAATAGATACTGCATTCAGGGAATAATGGGTACTGTCAGAACCAGAACAGGAAGATTATGTATTATCTGAGTACCTCTCAGCCTATTCCCAGGCTCTTCATTATACACAGCAATAAATTAATTCTGCCTCTTTTTTTTTTTTAACATACATTTCATTTATATGACTCATTAAAGCAAAAGGTAAAAATTGGCAGCCTGAGGTGTATTATGTCAGTAGGAAGCCTTTAAAAGCCAGAAGAATTCAATTTACTATACCAAAACTATTAAATTCCCTTAAACTGATCGACTCCAGCTCTTTTCCCTGTCACCACCTCTTGAGAAATGCAGCCACCTCTCGGCACCACTATTCCTGGCATCTTCCCAGCGTGCCGAACTTGCCTGAAAGTGAGCGCTCATCTTAGCAGGATTACCCCTGGCTCATTTTCAGAGATATGGCAAGATTTATGTTTTCATTTCAAGACTGCAGAGGTGTATTTTTAAGTAGGTAAATATTTATTTAACCCTTCAACACGCTGCAACAAGTATGCATGTATAAAATCCATTTTGCTCAGCCACCTATTCACTTCGGGTTCTTTGTGCATGGACAAAAGCCAAACAAAGACTTCTCTACCCAAAATCCCACAAAGCCTGGAAAACAATAACTGCCATTGACCAGGAGAGGGAGACAAATGAGAACAGCCAAAATCGGGACCGTTGGTGCTTATCCCTAAATGAGGCATAATGTATTATCAGGAATTTTTTTAAGTCCTGTTTCAAAGAGGGTGGGTAGGACATGCCTGTTACAAAACAATCTGTATTCAGTTGCAATGTAAAACGTTTTTCTGATTGCTTAAATTCCTGAAGGTTTCTACTTACTTTTTTCTTTCTCTCATCCCTGCAGCTACAGATGAAAAACCAAACTGTTTCCCTAGAGAATTTCAGAGATGGTCTGACCTGCCTTTTCTAAGGAAATCGGGCAGAGAGACCAAGGGAGCACGGCAGGCAGGTAAAGCAGAGACTTTCCCTTTGTCAGAGTGGCCTCCCAGAGCCAGCGCCAGGTCTGCCAACATTTCAAAGTTATAAATACAGTGTGAAAATGAGGGGACACTTTCGACTCTACTGAAAAATGTGAGAATGCAAGTAATTTCTGTTGGCATGAGGGCTGGAGGCAATGGATGGGGTGAGGGAAGGGAAAGCTGTGCTTTATAAAGGGACTAGTCCCTTTTAGCAGAGACAGTCGTTCAGACAGCCTCCCGTGAGATGAGAGTGACACCTTTTTTTTCCCCTATTCTCTTAAATCTTCTCTGTTTTAAGGCTAGGCAGGAACTACCTGTTTTGAAAAGCAGCATTCTTCTACTCCTGGAGCAGGGGCTCCTTGAAGTGGATACTTAAAATGCAGCATAACTGCAAACCACCACTTTGTTCAGACTTTACTTGGTAATGTATGTGTGTGTGTGCACGCACATGTTTGTACACGTACATAAATTTCCCCCAAGGTCATTGCTGCTCTTATTTTAGAGGAAAGCAGCAAGTAGATGTGTTTCCTTCAGCAGGCAGCAAGGATGTTGTGTGAACAACCTTCTGTAAAACACTCTGCAGCTGGTGAAGGGAGTGCGTACGCTGCGGACAGAAAACTGGAGGGGGAGAGGTCAACATGCTTGATGGCTGGGCTGCCGCTCAACAGCAGTCTCAACAAACTGGAAAAATAGGTCAAAAGAAACCTCATAAAGTCTAACAAAAACCAATGTGAAATCCTGTACCTGGAACAGGACAACACCACAAATCTGTACAGCTTAGGGGATCAACTAGAAGGCAGCTTTCCAAAAAAGGACCTGCGACTCCTGGTAGACAAGAAGTTAAACATGGCTCAGCAGTGCACTTTTGCAGACATCAAGGCTACCTACTGAGCTGTGTTAGCCAGAAGCACAGCCAGCAGATTCAAAGGAATTGTTATTTGCCTCCATTCAGCAAGTGCAAAACTGCACTACTCCAAAGTACTCTGTTGTGGTTTGGGATCCCCAGTGCTAGAAAGGTATCTGCAAACCACAGCAAGCCCAGTGGAGGGCCACCAAGATGGTTTGAGGTTTGAATCTGGTAAGGTAGAAGAAAAGATAAGAGAACATGGGAAATAATGTTGCAATGTTGTAGCAACAATCATAGAATCATAGAATCATAGAATGGTTTAGGTTGGAAGGGACCTTGAAGATCATCGAGTTCCAACCCCCCTGCCATAGGCAGGGACACCTCTCACTAGACCAGGTTGCCCAAGGCCACGTCCAGCCTGGCCTTGAACACCTCCAGGGACGGGGCTTCAACAACCTCTCTGGGCAACCTGTTCCAGTGCCTCACCACCCTCACAGTGAAAAACTTCTTCCTAATGTTCAATCTAAACCTGCCCTCTTCCAGCTTAAAGCCATTCCCCCTCGTCCTGTCACTACATGCCCTAGTAAAAAGTCCTTCCCCAGCTCTCCTGTAGGCCCCCTTTAGGTACTGGAAGGCCGCAATAAGATCTCCCCGGAGCCTTCTCTTCTGCAGGCTGAACAGCCACAACTCTCTCAGCCTCTCCTCATAGGAGAGGTGCTCCAGCCCTCGGATCATCCTCGTGGCTCTCCTCTGGACACGCTCCAGCAGGTCCATGTTGGGGACTCCAGAGCTGAATGCAGTACTCCAGGTGGGGTCTCACGAGAGCAGAGTAGAGGGGCAGAATCACCTCCCTTGACCTGCTGGCCACACTTCTTTTGATGCAGCCCAGGATATGGTTGGCCTTCTGGGCTGCGATTGCACATTGCTGGCTCATGTCGAGCTTCTCATCAATCAGCACACCCAGGTCCTTCTCCTCAGGGCTGCTCTCCAGCCATTCCCCGCCGAGCCTGTATTTGTGCTTGGGATTGCCCCGACCCAGATGTAGGACCTTGCACTTGGCCTTGTTGAACTGCATGAGGTTGGCTTGGGCCCACCTCTCAATGGAGAATGGAAGGCCCCGTAGGAGGAGAAGGTGATTTCGTTTTAAAGAAAAACTGGTTTCATTTACTTGCTCACTTTTGGTCCCAGTGGTCTTGTCAGGCTTCCTTGCAATTACACTCAAGACAAGTGACGACAGCTACCAAGTGCTCCTCAGCTTTCCTGGGTTCATAGCTTTGTGTCAAGATGTTCTGGTAGATGTGGTTTTTTGGTTTTCGGTCTGGTTGGTGGAGGTTTTTTGGTAGCTTTTAGGAGCTGACACTAATTAGTCTCTTCGTCTTCCCATCTCTGTGAGTCACTAACATATACTGGCAGTCTTTTGTGTCTGGAGAAGTTGCTTGTAGATGTATCGAGGTCTTAATCGAGGCACCATCAACATACGCCATTTTATAAACATTTTTTTTGCCTTTCCTTCTGGTGCCAGCACACCCATTCAGTCCCCACTAATACCAACTGTTAAAGGAGAAGCCACTGCTTGAGCATTCACACACCATTCAAGGAGTCGCACACACACCACCCAAGACTTTAACTGCCAGGACCAGGGTCCCTTCGCAGCAGGTGACCCCAGTGAGCCAACAGGCGACCCTTTCGACTCCACACACACACTCTCTTACTCTTGGGTGTGCTCCCTCCTTCTTCAGGCTCAACCATAGGCTTCCCACAGAAGAGTCTCCGGTGTTGGATTTTATAAAAATAAATAATTTAAGTGAAAGGTACAGCAGGAAGGTCAGCCTGGGCTGGGTGCCTCCAGAGAGGGACACCGAACAAAGAAATCCCTGGGCAATTATACCGTTGTGATCGATATACCCACCCCTCACCCGCTCTTCATGTGTCTTTTAGTCCAATGGTGATTTTTGGTCTGCAGCCTTCTAACACCTTACTGGATTCTTGTTCTGTGTCCAGGCTGGCAGGCCGTTGACTGCTCTTATCTTGTTGATGTGCAGTCTCTGCTGATGGTTGTAGCCTCCTTATCTTTTGGTTTATGCTTCTTGTGCATCTATGCTCGCTGTCAGAACATGGGGAACTGAAAAGTCCCAGATTTAGGAAAAACAATACCAAAACATCACTGCATTATCGACATTTCTCTTATACTAAAAGACTAAACACAGCACCATACCAGCTGCTAGGAAAATTAACTCTATTTCGGCCTAAAGGCTTCAGGAAATCTAGATGCTCATGCTAAGTAAAGCTGAGCAAACAGTGTAAACCACCCCATATTATAACCCTAAGTAATTTATTCTAATTAAAACTTACTTATTTAAACTAAACAACTAATATCTCTCAACACCAACCTTAATGTTTCTGTCCTCTACAAGACAGCTGGGTTTCTTTGAACTGGAAAGGCGGCCATGGAGGGATCAAATTGCTGCCTTGTATTACCTATTGGTAGTTACAGAGTAAACAGAACTGGACTGTTCTTGGGGGAAATTTTAAGTAAATATAAGGAAAAAAATCTTCACAGCAATGATGCTCAAATACTGGGGTAAGTTGTCTAGAGAGGATGCTGAATAACCGCCTTTGGAGACATCAAAAATTTGTCTGGGCAATGGTGGGAGCAGCCTGATCGACCTGCAAAACTGGCCTTTTTGGCAGGAGGGGGACAGAGGAAGATGGCCCCAGATGACCTCCAAAGGTCCTTTCCAACTTTTTCTGTGATTCATAACTCTGAGTCCCGTACTGGGTCCAGATGTCAAGGTGTTGGCAGTGGGGGGCTGCAGGGGTGGCTTCTGTGAGAAAAGACCACTGTGCCAGACACAGCCAGATCCAGCTGGCTCCAACACAGAAGGAAGAGAAGGAGGAAGAGGAGGTGCTCCATGGCAGAGCAGACACTCCCTGCAACCCGTGAGGACCTGTGCCAGAGCAGATGAAAAGCAAGAGATGAAAGGAGTATCAGAGGGAAACTTCTGTGTACTGACTGTAACACCCCCCTTGCCCCACTCTCTTCCTCGCTGAAGGGACTGAGTGTGACCTGCGGTAGTAAGAAGCTGGTAGGACAGGCGTCTGGAAAAAAAGAATGAAGTGAGCCTGGGAAATAGGAGGAAAGGAGTTTTCCCAAGTGTTTTAATGTTTGTTGTTTTATTTCCCAATACCCAAATTAGTAATCATGTTTATATATATATAAATTGGCAATAAATTAAGTTAATTTCCCCAAGGTGAGTCTGTTTTGCCTGCAATGGTAATTGGTAAGTGATGTCCTCAACTTTATCTCAACGCAGGAGCTTCCTCATTCCTGTTCTTCCTATTCTCTCCACCATCCTGCCGTGAATGGGGGGCGAGAGAGCAGCTGGGTGAGAGCTTGCCAGCCAGCCCGGGCCAACCCAACACAACTCCTTCTACACGAGGATGGCCAACCAATTGCATGTGTATGAACTTTTCTTCCTACTTTCCTTGGGGAATCTCTACATTTTTCAAACATTTTTCACAACATACTAACCAGATGACTTGTGCCTGTTGTCTGTGCCATCCTCAAAAATCAATAGGAGTGGCACACATATGTTTACATCCAGATGTGGATACAAATCGCGTGCCTCTATGGGAGAAGTCTTTACACCTATAGTGCTTACACATCTAAGGATGATGAACGGTTGACTTCCAGAGATGCAGCAAGTGGAGGTACACATCATCACATGCAGTTGCCTCTCCTCACTAAGCAGGAACTGTTCAGGAACAGCTTGACACTATCAGTGAGATGAATAAACATCCTGCTGCCACAAGGGGGGGTTGTTTACTCCTCTCCCACATCGCATTTGTGTAGGAGACCTGCGCTGGAGTTCGCTGCAACATTTGCTGGACTCTTTGGTGAGCCAGCTCAACTCACGGATCTGGGAGAACATTCCTCTTGAAGGACGGAAGTAACATCTACCACGTTAGTAAACTAAATATGCTCAGTGAGGTGTCCAACAAATGCCAGAGCTAGCACAGGTGAAAGAGGGGAACTCCTTCAGCAGCAAACAGCTGCTAGGTCTACTCATCTGAATAATCAAACCAAAGCCAGGGAAGAAAGCAGCAAACATACACCTATGCCTCCACCTTGAGTTGTGGGAAACGTCCCCCTGAGACATGTGTAGGGTCGCTACCTCAATGCGTTCAGAAGCACAGAGGTCTGAAAACAAAGTTTTCCCCGAAACTACCACAAGTGCAGCAGAGCTGCCGAAAGCCCAGGCACACATACTGCTCCAGTTTGGCATAGAACCGTGCCTGACAAAACCACTCTGCCACAGAGAAGTGGTGCCAGCCACTGGCCCCAGACGGCTGAGAGGCGTCCCACAGCATCCCCAGCAGCCAGGCGTGCTCTCGCCCTCCCGCTCCGGATGCTGCTGGAGAAAATTGCTCCATAGAGGGAAGTCAAATCTCCGGGCAATAGCGTCTCCAAAATGGAGTCAGGCCCTATTTCCTTTTGATCTGTAAGAATGGGGGATGGGTTAACAAGAAAAACAAACCAAAAAAAGAAGATGCAGTGTCCTCTGTGGCTATCGGGTGACAAAGGCAGGGGGTGCTTATCTTCCTGGTGACTGTGTGGGGCAGAAGCGAAGGCGGCAGAGGGTAACACCCAGGGTTCTTTGTCTCCTGTACTGACAGGGGGGGACTGGGCTGACCCTGCCTGGGGGAGACGGGGAGGCGCAGGGGGGCCATGACAGCGCAGGCAACGGAGCTGCATTTTGCTCCTTGCAGGGCTGTGATAAGAAGGGACAAAGCAGCTGGGGGCCCACGTCTGGAGGCAGGCATACGTGTGCTGGGGGAACAAGATGGCGAGTCGTCTCTGAGGTGCACATGATTACGGGCAGGGCACTGTGAGGGCCTCAGGTGCAGCCATGTCCACTGCAGAGAGGTGGCTCTGACCCAGAAGAGGACAGCTTGTGTCCTGCCCATTTCTTCCCTAAGTAAAGATTAAAAAAAAAAATCCGCGGAACACACAGTTATCTCCCCGATTGTGGAGGAGAGGGGAACGTGGGTAGGGAGCCAGGGCAGAGAGGCACCGTGCCCATGGGGTTCAAGGCCGGGGGCAGCGGGCTGTGCCCCGGCTGTGGGGAGGGCGGTGGGCTCAGCAGGGCCCCCCTGCCCACCGAGGCAGAGCGGGGGGCGGAGGCAGGGGAGCACCGGTTCACTGTGCTCCAGGGAGGGAGGGAGGGAGGCAGGGGGACTCGGGGGAGAGGAGGAGGAGGAGGAGGAGGAGAAGGGGGGTGGGGGGAGGCGCAGCTCCGCGGGCAGCAGATCCGGCCCCGGCCGGCTCGAGCCGGTTTGTGCCGGTTGGGGCGTTGAAAGGAGACAGCAGCAGCTGAGGACACCGCCTGCATCCGGGCGGGCGGTACGACCCGGACTGGATTCCTCAGAGCCCTCGGAGCGGGGTTCTGCGCGACACCGCCCCGCGCGGCCGCCGCCGGCAGCCGCAGGACGGGCGCGGCCCGGCCCGGCCCGGCCCGGCCTTACCCCGGGCGGAACTCCACGCCTGCCTTTCCGTCTCGCCTGGCGCGGCCCCAGGCGGCCGGCGGGGCAGGGAGGCCCCCCTCGGGTGTCGGGTTTCAGCCGGAGCAGCTGCTTTTGCGGCCGGTGGGGGAGGGGGCGCCTCAGGGCCGGGCCGGGCCGGGCCTGAGGACTCAGGAGCTGGGGGCGCGGGTCGGGGGCTGCCCGCCGCCGGCCCAGCTGGGCAACGCAGCCCCGGGCCGCCCCTCACACGGCCGAGCCGCTCTCCGCCCCCCCCCGGGGTGCTGCCCCCGAGCCCCCGGTGCGGGGTCCCGCTGCGCAGGGCCTGCGGAGAGGGAGAAAGCGGGCCGGCCCGCCCCGGGGTGTTCTCAGGGGGCTGTGGGGAGGGTCGGGGTGTGGGGCGGTGGCGCCTCAGAGGTACCCCGGGGCGGGAAGCCTTGGGGTTTACTGGTCACAGGTGGAGAAAGGAGCTTGGTTTTCCCCAGCGACCCCTCAGCGCGGGTTTTTGGGCTTGCCTAGAATCTCCCTTGAAACGCCCATCAAACCACACCCGTTTTCTGTGTTCCCCTTGCAATGCATTTGCAAATATATACATACTGCATTTGATGTGCTGTGGTGGCATTTGAAGTACAAAAAGGCATCTGAACCCTTTTGCAGGGGAAGTGACAATCTCCCCTGAAATACACTATCCTCCCATGGCCGATACGGTGTCGTTATTAAAAGTGTCCGTCACTGGAGCACACCCAGAGCCACAGGCGCCTGACTTTCTTTGTGAAACAATTTCACACTTTAATACCTTACCTGGTAGAAGGCACTTCTTTATCCTTCCTCAGCCTAAATTACCATTTTTTTACATTGTACTTTCTAGATCAGTTTTCAATGGCCACCTTCAGCATAGTAAGTCAATCAACTTTTAACAAATGGTGTACTTTTCACCTGTACCCATTACTTGAGTGGAGATCTGCAATTGCAACAGATGCAATTTCTGGTTTCATGTTCTTTTGTTCTTTATGTTACACTAGGTTGGTAACAACAATGTAAACTGGCCTGTGGTGTTTCAGCCTAAGGGCTAACTCAATCATCTTGTCATCCTACCAAACAGCAAAAGAACAGGTTTGTCCCCTCTCTTTATATTAGAATAGATCTCTGTATGTGTCTTTAATCTCCTTGTAAACATTTTATCTGCTTCTGGTTTCAGTCTTTCATCTCTGTCTGTCTTACTGGGTATATTGTTCTCCAGATAGCCCTGATAAATGGAGGATGCTCCCTTTCCACCTGTCTGTCATCAACAGTGGGGTTTTTTACCTTCTTATTTTGTCCCACAAGGCATAACTATATGTCACTTTTTCACCATGGGCACAGCTTTGGGAAGGGTGGGAATGGTGGTGCACACAAGGTTATCTGATGCATTTAGAGTATGTAGATCCATTTAGAGAGGCTATTAAAAAAATGCTTTTGACAACAGAGATTTTGCCTACAGCAGTATTCTTGCAGGTCTTATTCAAAAGTGGAGCTGCCCTGATAACTCCAAAGCAGGCACAGGAGAGAATCTAGCTCAGGCAGAACCTAAAAGTGTAGGAAGATATAGGAGCTGTATTTTGTTCTTCAAAAGCCCAAAGAAGTCAGCATATGTCAATACGGACAAATTGCATTTTTATAAGTACTAAATATGGACAGAGCCACTGGACCAGAGGTGTTCCTGTTTCAGCTCAATATGCTTAGTACGTGGGGTAAAAGATCTGTTAGTTGTTCACATCCTTATTTCCTTCCAAGAATCACAGGACCATACAATCATTATGGTTGAAAGAGACCTTTAAGATCATCAAGTCCAACCATTAACCTAGCACTGCCAAGTTACCACTAAACCATGTCCCTTAGCACCTCATCTACACGTCTTTTAAATACCTCCAGGGATGGCAACTCAACCACTTCCCTGGGCAGCCTGTTCCAATGTTTGATAACCCTTTCAGTGAAGAAATTTTCCTAATATTCATCTTAAACCTCCTCTGCTGCAACTTGAGGCTGTTTCCTCTTAAGACATGCAGGTAAATATAGCTAGCAGCAGATACTCTTTCTCCTTGACATGAAGGATAATGAAGCAAGAGAGCTACTTACTGTTTTTGTTGGTTACTACAGTGCAGTCAGCTGTGGTGGTTTGGGTAAGCCAGTTGTGCTGCACTCTTCTGATACACTTTGTTGTCAAAGGATGGGGATGGGTCATTTTGGAATTAAAACCATATTTGAATGCATGGGACAGTTTATCCTCCCAGTACTAGCTCTTCTACATTTTTTTTTCTGTTATAATAATAAAACTCTGTGTCCCATCAGAGGAAGAAAAAGATAAAAAAAAACCCCGACATTTCTGTTCCTTCAGTTCTTTGGATATTGTGTCTAGAAGTATTTCTGCACCTGAGAAAGTCAGACCTGATTATCTATGACACGGATGCAGGAACTATAAACTCTTGTTGCAGCCAGATTTTTTTACCCATGCTTACCTGAGAGGTGTGACTCGATGAGCAAGCAGTTTCCTGCATGTGTCTCTTCAATATTGGTGAATATGTGTTGCTTCAGTCAGAGCTGCTATGTTAATTTTGTCATGCTTGAATTGTATTGCATTTTTATTAAAAAAAAAGTTTCTAAATTATGAAACAGCATTTTCTCTCCTCTTTTATCCCAAATATCTTCGCCAGTGTGTTTATTTGTTATAACATTCTGGCATAACCGTAAGAGTGCATGTGAGGTATTACAAGTGAGTCAAACATTAAGCAGATTATTTTAGTCATTTGCATATTTCAGATGTCTTGGTTAGCACATTGCACAGTAAGTTTATGTTCTTGCACTTTTAAGAATGCACCTATGTCACAGATCCTTTTGTAGAGTAGGCATGAAAAAAAATTGTTCACACAAGCATGAGAACAAGGTGAAGGGAGTTGCTGAAGGTGACTGCAAGTCAAGTCGAGTCACGCACAGGACATTGATCATCTGGCAGCTAACCGCTAGACTACTCTTCTCATATTACTGGGGTTTACATTTTTAAACAAAATTGAATTGCCACTCATCTTTCACCTATCTGCAAAGACTAGAATTGAGGATTCCCTGTCTGTAGGAACAATTGAGAATACTACAGGCATCTAAAGCCATGTAGGATGTTCGGTGAAATATTTTGCTTTCGTTGCTTTTATCCACTGTTTCCTAGGCGACAATGAACTTTGAATGTGGGTCCTGACAGATAAATGAAAGAGAAATACAGTCTTTTTAGTGTAAATACTACATATACAAGCATACTGTAAAGAGTTGCTTAGTATAATTGAACACTATAAATGCAATTTGTTGGTTTGATCCTCAATTTGCCTGATGTCTTTAATGGAATATAAAACTGGAGGGCTAACAAGGGTATTCTTCCAGAAGATCTTGGAGCATCTTCTTTGTTGTCACTGGAATGGGTGTTTGAACCCAATGTCTCGACCAGACTCCAATGTGTGTAATTAGGTTTGATCAGCTCAAGATTCCTCTTGCCTTGTTGTGTTATACACCATGTGCGTGCAGAACTACAGAGATACTTTGTTCTGCCTCAGACCTGGCTGAATGTTAACCATGCAGACAGACCTCTTTGGGATAACCAGAGGTGTCTATCCCCACACCCATTCTCTACTTTTTATAGCAGGGGGGAAGAAAAGCAACGTGCCTGTGTCCATCTTCTCAGACGTCTGCCTCCCTCAGTCTCCCGCTTTCCTTCTCTGCTGGCTGTCAAGGCAGATTATGTGAAAACTCAAGAGATACTTAGCCACACAGAAGTAGCTGTATGTTGACAGCAGGATATTAAGATGTGTGAAACCCTTTCAAATTTTCAGTCAAACCCGCCTAAGGCTAACCAACCTAACATGAGTTGCCTTTCCTCAAACATCTTATTATGGGGGCTGTATTTCTCTTGTACTTCAAGGTAGAAATATCTTCTGGTCTTATGCTTCAAAATGCACCTTAGTGGTAGAAAATAAGCTCAAAATATGCAACAGCAAGGTAGAAATAAAAGCGTGTAGTTAAGCTTTGGGTAACAGTGATGGAACTAAGATTTTGAGGAAGCCATAGATAAAATGGATTTAAGGCAGGGAAGTTTGGTACCTACGCTTTATACCTGAGGATACCTGGACACAAATAGTGAAAGGAAGAAATCAAGAAGTAGAGCCACCAAATGTTGTAGAGGTGTATACCCTACCATGGTTTCAGCTAATGCAAATTTTGACTTTAACAGTTAATTCATGGTCATTCTTCTCCACACAGCTGTGCACATGTATGCAGCTTCTGCCCCAGCACCCCTTCCAAGACAAAAACACCTATTAGATGTGGATGTTGGGTGTAATACTGCATTGGGTTGAGAGAGAGGATTAGTTCAGGAGTGTATGTGGAAGCTTGTGGATTTAAGATCATCTTACTCTCAAAAAAGTTCTTCAGACTAATAGCAGGGATGAAAGAATGGAAGTTGAAAGTGTCTTTTTTAAGGAATCCACTAAACTCAGACCTGAAGATTAGAACTGGATGTATCTGCCAACAAATCTATACCTATAATACAGGAAGCAATGAATAACAAATTTATTTTTTTTTCCTAGAAAATAAGAGTTTTATTTGTATGGGTGATTCTAGAGCACCACTTATTATTAAAGTTGATTGCAATTCCTATGGTAAACCCATTTCCAATTGCAAAAGCTTTCACAAAATATTAACCATTGAGGCTAAGACTTTGTGGTCATATGTCTGGTGTTTGTATTTCATTTGATTACTTTTTAATTTATTTTGAAAATTGCAGTCAAAAACATTCCTCTATTTCTGAGAAAGAGGTCAGGGAAAAAGAAGAGACTGTTTTCCTTCATGAAGGAATTCTGATGTCCGTTACTTTAGGAAGCTCTGGAGTAACTTGACATTTTGGAGAGAAATGGTCTTTATGCTGGGGATGTGCTTTTTTGCTGTTCCTGTGAAGCTCTGCACACATTTGGCAAGTTAAATCCCTTTTAAAAAAAACACAGGATGTTCATGCTTTCAGCAGGCATCCTAATTTTTTTATCATCATGAACATAATCCCATCTAGCTTTCACTCTGAACCAAGATCCCACTGTGCTATGCTCTGTGCAGACACAACTCCAAGGGAGTCCTTGTCCCAGAAATGTGCTGATCAGGATGCACGGAGCAGGACAGCAGATGGCTATAGACAGGCAGGTAAAGGAGTTAAGGAATAGGGAGGTAATGAACTGCTACTGATCAGTGAGATAAATAGTGGTCTCAGCACACCAGTATATTAACCACTGTCGCATTTCTTGCATCCACATTGGGCATACTATGGTGGAGGACTGAGCATGGTCTTTGGTTGTAACTCTGATGCGTTTGTGGGCTGAACTATGGCAAACAACAGGACTAAAACCAAATACCTGTCTCAGTTACTCTCTACCCCATCAATGCTCAAGGAGTAGAAAAAAGGGATCTAATTTAAATGGAAAAAGGGCAGGAACTAGATATGGGAGGCAGAACGCTAGGGTGAGGCATGGGTATCCCAGGAATACAACTGGTACAGTAGAAGGAAATAGAGAAAACAGAAACAGAGACTGCGATTTAATATGGAAGTACAGTAGACTGGCTGGTCAAGAAAATTGGGTGGAGAATTGAGGAAAAAGTGGAGTCTGGGGGTTTTTGAGCTGTTTGGCCTAGGCCTTGGAGAGGGATAATACATGCTATGAAAACAAAAGGGTATTAAATCATCTGGTTTGGATCTTGGAGGAGACTGGAACTGTTCTGGGAGGAAAATGGTAGAAATTTGCATAAGCTGGGCAAGAAAGTATGGGCTAGAAATAGAGGTAAGAGAGAGCAAGGATTTGGGAGTCAATGTGGAAAGACTGAAGCAGAAAGGGTCAGTTTCAAGGGAAACAGGCAGAGGAGCTTAAGAGTGATCTACTAGATTTCTGTTTCAGGTCTGGAATAAAACTCATGACTTCTGAATCTCCCCAGTCATCAGATGTAAAAAAATAGTAGTCTAATCCACTCACAAAGGCGTGGCACTCTGCATAGCAGATGAAAACATGCTACCTCAGTTATTTCTCTGCTAGCACAAGTCACAAAAGTTTGTAATTTGGGCTTGTCTGGGACCAAAGTATCAAGCTGGCATCATGTGATTGAATTGCTAGCGAAGAATAAGAAAATAGGTCAATTTTTGGTCATTTTCTGTTAAAAATTACTGATAAAAGTCCTCATTTAAACCATTGTTAAAGCTGCAAAATCATGTATTCATTCCAAAAATACTAGAATGAAGGTTGCCTGCACAACTCCAGTTTATCCCATACTTCCAGTAAACATTATGGTCATTCACAAAATCTTTGCTGTATGCAGAGTACAGTGTTGTAGGAATGAATCAGGATTATACAATAAAGGAAACATCCACAGAAACTCTGCATTTCTTGCTGGAATTAGAAGTTGTGCCGTAGGTCACTATTCTAGTCTGAGTATTGCTCACGTTTTCAAGTTTACACCTCTGAGGAGTCTCTAGATTTCTTATTAATTTGGGCCTTGGCTAATAGCTTTTGTTGTTACTAATTGTAAACAAGCCTGATTCCTGCTCTCCGTGTTTGGTCTCAGCTTTTAACTTACTGGCAATACAAAGAAATGTGGTCTCTTTGATGGTTCTTTTCCTTATGACATCTGAACAGCATGTTGTTTCCCTTTCTTTGGGGACATACTGACCCTGGCTGGTTATCACTTGTTTGACATTTTCTTTGCTTCCTCCATCTTCTTAAGAATTCAACAGTGTTTCTCCACTTTTGTTAGGCATACAAAATAAACCAAATTCTTTGTTGCTGTAGCATTTATGAAATGCTTTGTGTCTGGCTAGTATTGAGGATTAAAATACAGACAATAGGATATATTTCTAGGATGAGTAATTGCTTATCTGTGTTACTCTCTTCTTAATTTTCTATTGCAATTTATAGATAAAAACCTATGTTAAAACTTTACATGTAATTTTTTGATTCTAGTTTAACTTTCTTTAATAGCTAGGATAGAAACATTTTCAGTTACTCACTTGCTTTAGGGAATTCTAATTACCTCTTACTGGAAAAGGGAGTGTAATTGTCCTTCAGGATAAGGGACACCAGAAGTAGTCTGGCTTCAGAGCAAGTTTACTGTTACTGTAAAATTCCCCAAATCTTTAAGAGTAAGAGAGATTGCTCTCCATTTTGGGTTCTTGACCACAGCACTGAGAACCTTGGTAAATAATGTAGTTAGAGAATAAAATGCTTTCTTCTCCCCTCCTGATAAGTCAAACAGAAAAACAAAAAAACCCAGATGAATTAATTTTGCTTAGAGCATTTCAAAATACTTTCCAGCTGAGATTAAACATGGAAAATTCTCAAGGCTTAATGCGGAGAGCTTAAACACACAAATACTTCAAAAAGTCCCATGTATAAAAAGTTGTTATAATTAGGAACAATTTTGAACCCTCAGTTATGATGCACTATCAAGTGTCTGCTGTAATACAAGCAATCATAACTAATGAATAATGGAGACACACAAGAAATAGATTTTAAAGGAAAGGGTTTGGTTTTTTTCTCCAGAGGTCCCATGCTCTAAAATTCTCATTAATGTTGTCTGCGTTGTGGTTATTTTCAATAGTATAGAGTTATTGGAGAGACTTAGGGGATCAGTAGTCTTCTCTTTAATTGTCTAACCTGCAGTTGGTATTGCCTGGTGGTCTCTCTTAGTTACCTGAGAGTGGGTAACCTCAGCTGTTGCACAAGCACTTAATTCATTAACATTGTGGCCACATCCAGCCTTCAGCACCTCTGAAAAACTGCTTGAAGTGGGTTGGAGAAGAATCAAGAACTTCCTCCCTGTAGATTTCCTGATGAAGAGTTTACATGAGCAAGGTATTATGCATCTCCATAATTTTAAATGGCAGCATGGTGACGAATGCAAGTTTTTTACAGTCTTAAGTATTTCAGTGACACAGAACTTGGTGAGAAGAAGGAAGGAGGAAGAGAACAGGAAAGTGAAACTATCACCAGTCTCTTCTTGCAGAGTGCAAACATCAAATTAGAAGCATCAAGGACAGGTCTCGTGAGAGAGCACCAGAAAAGGAGCAAGTATGGTGACAAGAACGGGAAGAGAGAACAAGTTGGAAAAGTTACACAAGGCGTAGGAGGAAAGAGGAAGGCATTGTAGATTGAAGAAAGACAAAAAGGGATGAAAGGAGGTTGCCAGAGGAAAGGAATGAAACATGAAGGAGAGCAAATGAAGAGTAAAACAAACAAACACAAAAAAGCAGGAGTTAATGAACAAGTAGATTTGCATCCTTCCTTCCAGAAATCCTTTGGAGGTCAAAATATCTCTGTGGACGTCAGTAAAAGGTCTATTTTTTTTCTTCAAGATTTATCTTTTAAATTATATAAAGTCTTCTTTGGTATAGTGCAGCTTAGAGTTCATATGTAGCACAAAAAATGATGTATCTTGGTACAGCAGTGCAGACTATGGCTTATAAACGTCCATGTTTACAGTTCTTTGAGCTATGAGATGACCAAGTAATTGTGATTCATCTAGTCTTTAGAAGTTATTGGGCTTTGCCTCAGAGCAGGGAGGTTATTGATGTGATATTCCTGGAGGAGTTTTTTAAATTACATTCATTGATCGGACAATAGCATTTGTCTGAATTACAGTTTTTATAAATGCAGTTTTCTGATTTTTGTAGTTTACCCATGGGTGGTGGTGGTGGTGGTGGCGGGTGTTTTAATGAATGTGCTCTGTAGTACTTCTTTTCCTGAACTGCACTGAGAAACTTTCAGCATTAATTTTCCATTAGGGTGGAAGAATATCTCCCTTCAATCAAGCAACAACTAGCTCATTTCAACTAAGGTGAGAAAAGTTTGTGCTCCTTTATAGTGCCAGAGAATGGTCTCCACCACCAAACATACGCATGTATTGGCAAACAAAACAGGCAAATATCAGACCTGTATGGGAGAAATATATTTTGCTGGCAGTTTTCTAAGGAAGCGTCTCCTGTTATTAGGTTCCTGCTGATTTCAGGCAATGTGTACAGTGTTTCTGAAGAAGTGGAATTGATCAAAGAGCCTCCTGCTTCCGCTGTCATTTTTAACCTACTAAAAGTAATTCACAGTTCCCCTAGTTTGAGCAATAACTTGGGTAATTATATACGATAACCTACCAGTTCTGGATCACACATTGCCCCATATTTGTATTGTGTATCCCTTTGCAAGAAATAAGGAATATATGTGCTTAAATGTCACGGATTTCACATGCGTATTTTTTAACAGTGCCTCTTATCACAGCAATTCATTTGTTAAAACAAGTTTTTTCTTGTTTTTCTCTCATTGTTTGTGAGTTCTTTCTTTAACACTGGGGTTTCACAAAGTGTTCGGTGTTTGACAGCGTAGACTCTCCAAATGTCAGCAGGTGTGTGTAAAAACCTGTTTACTAGGGTGAGAGAAAAAATGCTGAAAACTGATGAGACGCTGCAGCAGAATTTGAAATAGTGCTAATTTATGTCTAGCTGATGGGTGTATATCATAGTTCCAATGTTTTCTTAATGTAATTTGAGCAGGGCTCATATTTTCAAGCAAACTGTATATCCACATGTAAAATGAAAAGGCAGGAACACTTTGAAGTCTTACCGTGAAATGCTCAATTCCAATCAGGACTATGAAACCAGTGAAATATAACAAAAAAGTGTTTATTTTCCTTTATGCTTACATTAGGATTGCTAAAAAAGGGGAGAGGAGGGAGGAGAGAGAATTTTTCTCATTGATCATCCAAATAACTCACATTTGAACAATAGTGCTCTAACCAAAAGCCTGTGTCTGGAATGGAAATCCTCTCCCACACCCTTCCAGGCTGACCTTCCCTCCTCCCATCTACCATAGCTCATATTTCAGAGCTGAGCTGGTTGCCAGCAGACTGTAAGCTGCCAGGAAGAACACATTATTTGCTCAAAAGAAAAGCAGAGGCGCAACCATTAACTGTCCCCCATGCCCCACTCCCTACAGGACTAAGCATATTTCTACATAAGAGCTGAACTTGCTGTTCCTCGTAGGTACAGCAAATCTCGTAAAAAAACATCACATGTGCTCACCTACACAAGGGCTTTACTGTGATCAAGAGGCTGCATCTCCTCCCAGAAAGCTAAGTAGGTCATGGCAGATGACCTGTCCCTGTGTTCGCACGTGATCGAGTCCTAGAGCCAAATCCAGATTGTTGTTCTCATGTGATTTAGGCAATCTGGTCACATCTGGTAGGCAAAAAAGACATGGATTAATAAAAGCAAAGTTTATAAAAGGACATCAAGATTACGCTGTTGCCGTTGGGCATGGGACATTTAACAGCAGGTCTTGCCTCTGCTAAGAAGTGTTTATTAAGATAGTTACATGTTTGTACCAGCAGACTTTGCAAGTGGACATAAACCAGCAGTTGAGTCTCTTTTGCCCATCCTCTGAACAAAACCAAATTGGCAGCAGTGCCCCTTGCGCTATAGTTGCATCCATTCTTAGATTTTTCCGCTCTGTGGTTCCATTGGTTGTGGAGTCTGGGAGGGCTGAATTTTCTTTAGCTTTGTCAGTCAAACTTTAAGAAATTAGGAAGAACACTGTCAAAATCTTAAATTAAAAATTCTCCAATTTTACAAAAGTTTTATAAAAGCCAAGAATATTTTTGGTTTTCTTCTTCATCTTTTTTTGGCAATAAATGCTTACTCACCGCTAATCATCAACCACAATTACAGCATCTGTGTCAATGTGTGTACACTGTGCTTGGAATATATTTTGATTCCCAGGTAGGGTTTACTTTTAACTGTAGGAGGACCTTTCCATGGAATTAGGTGTGATGAGGCGAGGGAAATTTCATAGAAAAATGGCTGGACTTAGTGAGATGATGGCAATATAACAAACTAAACATTAAACATTCATAAATAGATGAAATAATTAAGCCCAATGGCATTGGCTCCTGAACAAGAATTTTTATTCAAATAACCATTCAAATATGGGTTTTTTCCCCTGAAATATTCGTATTTGTCCAATAAACATTCTTTGTATAATGTCATCATGGAAAGTGTGGAATGGAGAGAGTTCTCCCTACTAAAGGTGGGCATCTTAGGGTGAAACAGCAAGAAAAAAAAAAGGTCAAGGGCTGCCTGTATAAATGAAATATTGTGAAACAAGCTGGGGTGTGAATTTAAGAGCACAATAGCTATTCTCACCCCTTCTTAACCAACATGGAAAGCACTCATTCTGTCTTCAGTTTTCTGTGTTATATTGGCAGGTAGACAAGCTCTCAAAAACATGTTTGTTTTAACAGCGCTTCAAAGTTAATGTGAGTTGGGGAGGCAATAAATTTAAAAGTGCAATAGCTGCTCTGAAATAACTGCACATGGGTTTTCCTTATTCAGAACAAAAGCATCTGCACATGGTCTTCATCAGGAAAGGCTTCATGTGTAAACAAGTCTTAATAAAGAATTTACTTAGAGTCTAAGTGACAAAATTTGACAGTCAAAGGGTGGTTGTTTATTCATTCCACTTAGAAACTATAAAGCTGAATCTAAGCAAGGCTTTTGGATATGAAACTGTCCCTCAGCTCAGTTAGAGCATTAGGTGGGCAAAGTGTCTGAGAGGAGGTCTGCAAGCCATGTTTCTTTTTTCCCCTGCCTCTGGACGCAGCTTAAAGCCAGACCCATCCATTTTGTGACTGAAAGAGGTCTGAGAGCGCAGTTAACCATGGAGGAATGATCTTCTTGGCATCAAATAGTCAGAGATCCTGGAGCACAGTTCACACATGTCAAAGAAGCCTGGGTCTAGAAGAATTGAGTCATAAATGTCTTTGGCTTGATGTAGTTGAGAATATTCAGTGTCAGTGCCACCTCCCAGCCTCGGCAGATCAAAACGGTTTTAGAGAGAACACAAGTTTGGGCTTGTATGTACAGGTTTGCCATTGCCTTTACCTTTTTTGTTCTTTATTGTTAGAAGGAGGGAGTCCCCCCAGCACGTGGGGAGGGACAATCCCATGCACAGATTGTTGTATGGGAAGGCATACAGAGGAGCCTTGCCTCATTGTGGTTTTTTTCCAGGTGGAGAAGAAGAAGTCAGTTCACAGTTGCCATGAAGTGGTTGCTAATGTGCCGGAAATGCTGACAACTCCAGGGGTGTTGCGTCTGGACCAGCTAAACCTGTTAAGCAACTATAGCAACTCCTGCACATTACCAGGCTCCAGAGCTGCTCTGAAGGCCTCCTATCTTTGCTTTGCAGGAATGCCTCTGTATAGTGCTGCTTGTGGCCTCTCCCTCTAAAAGTGCATGGCAGAAGTCGTTAATTTTGTTTCTGATTTCAGGTTTCAATGCCAAGGGGTAGGGGGAATGGTTCCTTATCAAGAGAAGTGCCTCTAACCACTCCTTGTGGCTTCAGCTCTTGCCATCTCATATTTTAAATGAAACCACGTTACTATTACAGGTACCAATGAAGGAATGGGTTGAATGCATAGAACTTCATTCACTGGTACCAGCAGCCAGTTCAGCAGAACATGCACCTTGTGCTTACAAGCTCTTGAAAGAGGCTCCCCCTTCATCAAACCAGTCCTGCCTAGATGCCTGCAGAGACCAGCTGCTGCCCTCCCCCACCAGAGGTGATGGGGCGCGGGAGTGTGAACCTTTGACACCACCTTTTCCAGCCAGGATGACTAATAATGTCTGCATGACAGTGTCATGGAAACAGTTGTTAGGAAAACAATAGTGCTGATGACCAGACTCAAGCGCAGGGCTGGTGTGGTGAGCCAGGTGCAGAGCTCTTCGGGACCTTGAAACCTCATTGGACACAGCTTCTCTCAGTGCTCCCACAAACAGCCAGCCCTTCAGCAGGTGATCCAAAGCAGTCCTTCCAAATACTGTTTTCTCAGTATCAGATCCTGACCCTCAAGATGTTTATTCCTCCTGCTGCTCCTCCCTTGCTAACGCAATTTATCCCTCCTCAGTGAATCAGTACAACGGTGCATGGAGCTGCACTATTAATTAGGTCATTGAAGAGGTGGGGAAAAAAACCCAACCTGTTTTCCCCCCTGTAAAGTTACATTTCAAACTGATAATTTCTGTGATCTGGGATAAGATACATCTCCATAAAGGGTTCATCAGCACAGTGAAGGAGTGGCAGACAGCTGAGGGTAGGAGCAAGATGATGTTTGCTGATGATCATCAAGTTTGCTGATGATGCCAAACTGGAAGGTGCTGTTGACTCTCTTGAGGGACAGGAGGCCTTGCAGAGGGATCTAGATAGATTGGAACATTGGGCTATGATTAATGGGATGAAATTTAACAAGTCAAAATGCTGGATTCTGCACCTAGGATTGAGTAAGGCCAAGCACAAGTATAAATTAGGAGCGGAGTGGCTGGAGAGCAGCCCTGAAGAAAGGGATCTGGGGGTGCTGGTCAACAGCAGGCTCAATTTGAGAAAGCAGTATGCCCTGGCAATCCAGACAGCAAACAGCATCCTGGGCTGCATCAAACACAGCACAACCAGTGGTCGAAAGAGGTGATTATCCCACTGTATTCAGCTTTGGTGCGGCTTCATGTTGAGTACTGTGTGCAGTTCTGGGGCCCACAATTACGGAAGGATGTGAAGGCCCTTGAATGCATCCAGAGGAAGGCAACAAAGCTGGTGAAAGGCATGTTCTATCAGGAGCGGCTAAAGACTTTGGCCTTGTCTAGTTTGGAGAAAAGGAGGCTGAGGGGCAACCTCATTGCTCTCTACAGCTTCCTGAGGAGGGGAAGTGGAGAGGAAGGTGCTATTCTCTTCTCCCTGGGATCCAGTGACAGGATGCATGGGAATGGTTCAAAGCTACACCAGGGGAGGTTTAGACTGGACTTTAGGGAGCATTTCTTTACTGAGAGGGTGGTCAAACACTGGAACAGGCTTCCCAGGGAGGCGTTCGATGCCCCAAGCCTGTCAGTGCTTAAGAGGCATTTGGACAATGCCCTTAATAACATGCTTTAACTTTTGGTCGGCCCTGAAGTGGTCAGGCAGTTGGACTAGATGATTGGTGTAGGTCCCTGTTGTGGTATAACCCCAGCTGGCAACTAGAACGACGCAGCCGCTCGCTCACCCCCCTGCTTTTCAGCACGAAGAAGGGGGGGGCGGGGAAAAGGAGGGGAAAGGGATTAAAAAATCCTTGTGGGTTGAGATAAAGACAGTTTAACAGAAACAATAACAGAAAAGGAAAAATAACAAAAATAATAACAATAATAATAATGACACAGATCACTCTCACTGCCCAGTGATCGTGGATTCCCATCCCCCAGCTAACCCCCATTTGTATACTGAGCATGACATTTATGGTATGGAATATTTCATTGGCCATTACATTGCTCTGTCTATTCTTCTATGGGAAGCTGAAAAAAGTCCTTGAATAGTGTAAATATCACTTAGCAGCAACTAAAAACAGTAGGTATTATTGACATTTCTTTCACAGCAATCACTAGAAAGAAAATTAACTCTTTCCCAGCTGAAACCAGGACAGTCCCTTTCAACTGAAATTATTCTATTCTATTCTATTCTATTCTATTCTATTCTATTCTATTCTATTCTATTCTATTCTGTTCTGTTCTGTTCTGTTCTGTTCTGTTCTGAGCAGCTGACCTTTGTGGCCCTGTTAAGCTGACTTCAGCCCCAAAGCCAACCTGCGTTGTGATGGTACAGCTGGTGTTGTCCTCTCCCTCCACTTGAGTGTTAATAATATTAGAATAAAGTACTTTTTCCTGCAGATGTTTTTGAAAGAGAAACTTCTGCCTTGGATAGATAACTGACAGTGAAAGTCTTTGTCTATCCTTAGAAGAGGTGAGGTGTGGGTAGGAGCCTATGAACTTTTACGCCCACTCTACTTCTTCCTTCTCCCTGTGGTTCTTCTCTGAGCTCACGAGACCACTACTAAAGCAAAAAGCAGTTTGGTTTCTGTGCGCTTGCTGTAATAGGGCTTCTAGCAGAGACTGCCAACACAAGGACTGATTAGAGACCTGTGAAGTAGAGAGATACGAACACTACTTCCTCAGAAAATAACCATAAGGCTTGTTTTGTGCAGGCTGCCGAGAGCCACCAAGCAAATGAATCCGTTTCAGTCACTCCTAGCCTGAGAACAGTTGGAAAACTCTGGGTGACAGATTCTGTTTTACTGATACTTTTAGTTTAGTTTTTTAACACCTGGGAAATGCTTATCCTGCCTTTTCCCAGTAAGAGCATGAGAAAATCCTTTCACTGCTCCTTTTACCTCTTGCTGTTCATCCTCCATGCTCTAGTTGTTTTTCTTAGCCAGCTGAGTCCCATTTCCTCCTTGCACCATTCTTTACCTTCTTTCCTCCCTTCCCCCACATCTTAATTACCATAGATTTCCCTCTGGGTTTTTTTTCTGTTCCTGTCAAAAATTATATTTTTAAAAAAAAACACAAAAAACACATTTTGACAACATTGAAAGAAGTATGTAATTTCATTTGCCATCCTGTAGTCCCCAGAGAGGAAATGATCTTACCTATAACCCAGAAAAACACTTTGACAGAACAAAACAGAAAGCGTCAGGAGAAGTTCGGGTCTAGCAAGATGTTTCCCTGGGCATTCTACAGCAAGGAAAGCATTACTTTGGTAGATTAGAGTGGTTTAATCTAGTATGCTGTCTCCTATAGTAATCACTGTTAGTTGCCTCGGGGGAAGGTACAAAATGCAGACTAACTCATCCAGAAAAAGTCCCTTTTAGCACTTCCCATCCTCCCAACAGAGCTTGTCCTCACTTGACTTTCCCTCAAGTTAACAAATGGCCACTTAATTTGAGGCACCTCATATTTGTAAAGGTTAATGTGTGCACTCCTCACACAACTGATCCAGGTTCTAAACATTTATTCTTTAAATTAAGACTGTACCTTCATTGATAAAAAGGGGTTGTGCATGTGTGTATTCATAAAATTTCTCACTATGAAACTCTAGTGGAGACAAGCACATGGACAATTTCTATTTCACTACAGCAGGCCAATGTGAACACTATGCTCTAATGCAGTCTTTCCACTCAGGTTAGTTGTAGCGTCGTAAAAACTACAGGGCCCTGAGTTTCCTGGGATTTCCTAGCAAGATAGTTACAAAAAGTAAAAAAAAATGCAATTCTGTCCGTAAAAACCTCAGGCTGCTACTTGCTTTTCCCTGGAATCTGTTCAGTTTGGGGTTTTTTTTCTTCCTTTTTCTCCTACTTAAATATCATTCTTGAATGATGACTCATGTCAGGAAACAGAGCTGCTTTGTGTAGTTGTGCAAGAGCCAGAAGGCATATGTAGGTCAACCGAGCACGTACAGAATGTCCCGCAAACTTGAATGCAATGCACTCCACATTGTAAGTGCTACACTCAAAAGCATTCCTCAGTGCTAAAAGTACTGGTGAAACACTGTGTCCTGAAAAAAAAACCAAAGGGAAATCCAGTGGCAAAGAATGGTATTCGCTAGGAAAGACCTGGAGCCATCATTTTTGAGAAATAAACTATCTTGTTTCTGATTACCATTTGCGACGTTGTCTAGAGGTGCAGAAACTAGAACAGAACAGTTGCAGAACACCATGAAGTTTAGGTGATGTGCAAATACTGATTAAAAATAAATAAATGTTAAAACTGGGTGGTGACCCAAATAAGTTTTTCCACTGTCCAGCTCCTTCTGTTGCCTCGTACACCTTTGCTGTATGACAAATAGTTACCCCTGATTCATAGAGAGTTACAACCTGTATGTGTTGAGAGGTTCTGTCCAGACACTAGTCAGAAGCATCTTCCAACAGTAGCAGCCATGATTCACGTTGAAAACAATGTGGAGCCTAACCACGAGGATAAAAAGAAAGTTTAAGATCTCTTCAGATCTGTAGAGCCCAGCAAGATAATCTGGTTTGCCATTTCACTTCCAAAAAGCCCCAACGTCCACTTCATGCTACAAGCCATTCATGGGGATCTTCAATAGCCTTCTGAGGACTTTACAGATAGCTGACATTGGGCTGATGTAAAGCTGGTTACTACTTTAAAACAACACAGAAAAATTGACATCTATGCAGCCAATCCTGAAGTCATTTTTTCCAAGTACTACTCCTGCATATGATTCCACTATGTCAGTTATTGCAGCTTTTTACAATCAAACTTTCCTGTTTCTCCAATTGTCTTTCCATAGTAGGAAAATCCGTAGTAGTCCATCCGTAGTAGGAAAATAGAAATTAGGGAAGCTGTGATTCTGACTGTGCATAAAACGGGTAAATTCACAAGTTCAAAATGTAGACATTTCCCTGCCAGTAATCTCTCTCAGTTGAGCTAGGAATAAGTAAAATACCACTTAATTATGGTGATCTTGTGCTTTACCCTCCCAGCTCTTTAAGCTCTCCTGGGGCCATTTAGGAAGAATTCTACCCTTTCTACTATGTATTCAGCCCTGCAGTGCCAGCAACTTCAGCTACCCTGGAACTGTGAACACTGGTTGTCAGAAATAATTTCTAATCAGAGGAAAAAATGTTTTTAAACAGTCCTTACGCTGCAAGGAACCAAAATCCTACTCGCCTTTCCTCTTGCCAACAAAACTACAAAATATTGCTTGACAAATTCTGGACCTGGAATTTTTCCACAGCAAGATAAGATGGAAAGCTATCCTGTAACTATGGAGGGCCCACATTGTCCTGATGGGGAGTGTATGTGTGCATGTGTGGCACGTGAAGAGTATGAGACTGAACAGAGAATGGAGAGATGGAGCTTCTTGTTTTCCCCACAAAAATCAAGAGTTTTGTAGGTATCATGCTTCAGTCTACAGGAGTAAAGGAAGTAAAGGTGGAAACACTGGGAAAACATGAAATCTGACTTCAGTCTTTTATGTCAGTCACAGAAAGAGAAAGGTCCAGATGAAAATAACGATGCAGGCTCTTGTTTGACATATTCAGTATCTTTCCCTCACAGCAGCATTGAAAATGTGTCTTTGTTAGAAAATGCCAGTTATCAAATGCACACAGCGCCCCTGGGAAACGTAAGTCACATCCAAAGGTCAGGAGACCTCTATTTAGGCTGCAGATTTTACTTCTCCCATCCGAGGGGACAGGACTGTTTGCTTTGGACTGAAGAGAAGTCACAGAGTGAGGGCTCTGAAGAGGGTCAGATGAACTATGCAGAGGCTGAAATGAGCTCTGTACTGCAAAGAAAAGGTTTCAGCTGGGGTCCTTGGAGAAAATTATCCATCTCATGTCTTTTGGCTTCATCCAGTTAAGCTTCTTCTTGTTCAACAGCCCTGTGAAGGAGAGGCATCAGATCTGTGAATTCCTTTCAGCTGTGTCTTTCTCTTACCCCAGCCTCAGCCCCTGTGGGTTGTGCTTGTGCTGGATGGGGAACAGATTTCATTGCATTGTGTGATGGAAAGGGCTTCCATCTGGTTTTTATACTGTAAATTGTGAATTCTATGTAATTACTTTAGTGCAGGCTTTAAAATAGATCCATATAGCTTTGCAATAGATTTCTACTGTTAAGCACTGTTTCTCCCATGCTGTTAGTTAGCCACTGAATTTGCATTAGCAGGGTATCTCAGCCAAGGACATCTTGAAATCGTAGCATGATATTTACTTGTCATGCTCTAGTGCTGTGTGACCATGAGCTGTTTGGATTTGGCAGTGCTGGCTGAGGACCTGAGCATGCTAGGAAATTGCGTAGGTTTTGGTTTTGATAATTTCTTCCTCATCCTGATAGGTAATCTCCATTTTTTAGTCTCCTGACTGTCTTCAGATACTGTTAACAGTTCAGGAACAAATATGTCCCCAAGCATTCAGCTGCAGTAACACAAATTTCACCCTTTCAGGTCTCTGCTGACAGCACAGACAAAACAATTTTAGGGAAACAAAAGGCAGGAGGTTTGAACCCTGGATGTTCAAGAATGGATATAATTTTATTTTCTATAGAATTCTTCATATTTAGGAGAGGCTTATCATAACATCATTTCCATTAGAAAAATGACTGAAAAAATCATTTAATCTGTAAATCTGCCAGCCAGTGTTCCAGATCCTGGGTTTCTTTTTAATATTTAAGATCATAAAATAGCCTGATTTTAAACTTATAAGTTTAAACAGCACTTGGTTGCCAAAGGCAGATTATCAAAGTAATTAAAGCTATGCAAAGTACTTAAATAAATGGCCAGATCATCAAGCTTTTTGGATGCTGGACACTGAGTGACTTTGGAACTGTGGCCAGTTGTGACCAGAAGTAATTATTATCAGAGAGTTGTTTCTTACTCTGTGCAAAACAAGTTCAGGACTGTAAATTAAGAACAAGTTAGGTGACTGCTGCCCACTCACCACAAGTGTAGTTATGAGTGTTGCCAGTTTTTAGCTGGCTGAATTGGAACCAAGAATCAAAAGGTTTAAACTCTTTCCTGTTGTCAGAAACTGGGAGTTTGCAGTTGGGTTTTTTTTTAGTGTACAAATACAGAGACACAATATATATGGCAACTTAGATTTCAGTATAGTATTCACTTCCCATGGATGAAAGTGTCAGCTTTTTATGGATACTACAGAAAGTAAAGTTGTTCAGCTACAAACTGATCATCTGCTGAACAACAATACAATAAATTTAAAAACCTGTTGGGCAGGTGGAGGGCCTTATGATCAGCTGATAGTTTCTGAGCAGTATCTGCTTTAGGTGACAGGTTGTTACTGTGTTTTGCTCAGTAACATGGCAGAGATACCTGGCTGTGACTAGGAGATAAAGGTGGAGAGACTTTCTGGATCTATTGAATAGCCAGTTGTATTGGGTTTGCTTGGCAAGGTTTTGGTAGTGGGGAGGCTGCAGGGGTGGCTTCTGTGAGAAGATGCCAGAAGCTTCACCCATGTCCAATAGGGCCAATGCCAGGCAGCTGCAAGATGGACCTGCTGCTGGCCAAGGCTGAGCCAATCAGCAATGGTGGTAGCACCTCTGGGATAACATATTTAAGAAGGCAAAAAAACCTGCTGCGCAACAGCAGCCGGAGAGAGGAGTGAGAATATGTGAGAGAAACAGCCCTGCAGGCACCAAGGTCAGTGAAAAAGGAGGGGGAGGAGGTGCTCCAGGCGCCAGAGCAGAGATTCCTCTGCAGCCCATGGTGAAGACCATGGTGAGGCAGGCTGTCTCCCTGCAGCCCGTGAAGATTAATGGTGGAGCAGATATCCACCCACAGCCCATGGAGGAAATCACGCCAGAGCAGGTGGATGTGCCCAAAGGAGACTGTGACCCTGTGGAGAGCCCGCACTGGAGCAGCCTCCTGGCAGGACCTGTGACCCCATGGAGAGGAGCACACACTGGAGCAGGTCTTCTGGCAGGACTTGTGACCCCATGGAGAGGAGCACACACTGGAGCAGGTCTTCTGGCAGGACTTGTGACCCCATGGAGAGGAGCACACACTGGAGCAGGTCTTCTGGCAGGACTTGTGACCCCATGGGGGACCCACGCTGGAGCAGTCTGTTCCTGAAGGACTGCACCCTGCGGAAGGGACCTGCACTGGAGCAGTTTGTGGAGAACTGCAGCCCATGGGAAGGACCTACATTAGAGAAATTTGTGGAGGACTGTCTCCTGTGGGAGGAACCCCACACTGGAGCAGGGGAAGAGTGTGAGGAGGAAGGAGCAGCAAAGACTTATGATGAACTGACCACAACCCCCATTCCCTGTCCCCCATGCACCGCTCAGGGCGAGGAGGTAGAGAAGCCAGCAGTGAAGTTGGGCACAGGAAGAAGGGAGGGGTGGGGGAAGATGTTTTAATATTTGTTTTTATTTCTCATTATCCTACTCTGACTTTTGATTGGCGATAAATTAAATTCATTTTCCCCAAGTCGAGTTTGCTTTGCCCGTGACGGTAATTGATGAGTGATCTCCCTGTCCTTATCTCAACCTATGAGCCTTTCATCATATTTTCTCCCTGCTGTCCAGTTGAGGAGGGGGAGCGATAGAGCAGCTTTGGTGGGCACCTGACGTCCAGCCAAGGTTAACCAACCACACCTGTGAGGATGGATATGCACAATTTCTGTCTGTTCAGCTAGGTGCCTACTGTTCTTGATCAGCAATGAGGTTTGAGCAATAGGAAAAGAATGTACTTATACCAAGGAAACTGAAGAAATTATTTTAAAAATACTATATAAATTGATGTAATTGGGGGAAACTGTACATCAGTGAACTCCCAATAAAATTCCTAAGACGAATTTTACATAATAAAAATATTATTTATTCAACATAATAATGATCATTTAAAGTGTATAGGGAACAATGGCAGAATTTCCTTTCACTTTACAAGTGAAAAACATGCTAAAATCTTAGGTATAAAATAGTATGTTCAGATATAGGCACTAGACTCCAAGCAAATACAGGTCAGCTGGAGCAAATCCAAAGATGAGTAACAAAAATGATAAGAAATCTAGAAAACTTGACCCAGGGGTGGAATAACTGGACATGTTTAGTCTTGTGAAGAATGACAGGTAATGTGGTTACAATTTAAATATTGAAAAAGTTGCTGCAAAAAGGAGCAGGATAATTATTTTATTTCATGTCCACTGGAATAGGACAAGAAGTAACAAAGTGGAAAGAGAAGAAGGTATTTTCATATGAAGAATGTTTAACAGTTTTAGAAAAACTTTTCTAAATGTTAGGATAGATATGTACTGAATGAATTGCAATCGGAAGGCTGCGAAATACCTGTTGTCTTTACTTGTCAGCTTTCTGGCCATTTTGCTGAGATGCAGATATGAGTTCAGCAAGTTTGTCCTTCATCCCTCTCTCTTTCTTGGAGCTTTGTCAGGTACTCAGCAGATGACAGCCTCTATCTATTAGGAGTGAAGTATGCAGGTAGAAATAAAGAAGAAAAAAATGCACAAATCTTCATTGTCCAAATAGTAGGCTGAGCGCCAGCAAGGATGAAATTTGCTTTTCTTTATCACTTTTTTATTATTTCCATTACCAGTTTGAAGTGCACTTCAAAAGGACATTTTTTTCACCTGCAGCTCATTTCTATGGGACCTTCAAGCCTATACAAAGTTGCTATTTGCTTGGAGAGCATCTGAGGAATCTGCAGCTGTGATTGTAATTGCATGCTCAGACCTGCAGGCTGTCTGGGTGGAAAGTATTATTTGAGATGCATTTCAGATGGCAGAAAGGCTTCATTTAAAAGTCCCTGGTCTTTTTGGAAATATGCATTATGCTGTTTGCAAGGTTGAAGTCTCTAGGCTGAATGAGCAAAACCACACTGTGGACAACCTAGAAAAGGTAAGTCTTGTGAAGAATTTGCTAAAGTTTAACATATACACACATGACAAAGATACACATAGATAGAAGTAAAATATAAATAATTGCAGTGAGTGCCTTATAATGCATTCAAGGAGATCTGCTTCTGTTGGTTTGCATTCTAAAATGTGAAAGGTACATAAAAGGACTGTAAGCAAATTTATTTTTCCTGGGTTTTTTTTTTCCCCCTGTATTTTTCCTGTTTCCACAAAGTCAAAAGCTGCAGAATATATCTCTAGGAAATGAGCATGTGGAAAATGTAATTCTTTGGTGCACACAGCTTTTCATGCGCTAAGATGTGTAGACGGAACCTGAGGATGCAGGGAGAGGCTGTTCACAGTGTGACAGTGCTCAAACACTACGAGGAATGAGGTAGCTTAGCTTTCTCTGTAAAGTCAACACAGTAATGCCAGATGACCTCTGCATACCAGTTTCAGGCTGGGTCTTCATTGTGTTTCCAGGAGTATCTGTAGCATCTGGATCTCTGCTTCTGGGCCACACATTGAAAGGAACCACCACATTAGGGGCTGACTTTGTTTGAATACTTTGTGATGTCAACTTCAAACTTTCTAGAACCTCTGTTGGGGTTTGCTGATGGCTTTTGCTGTAAACATTGAATTTGTTCCACGTAGAATGGGTGATGGTGTCAATAGCATTAACAGAAGTGTTGATGTTGCCCTTTCCCTTAATGCAGTCCTGCCAGTGACCCCTGTAGTGGCCTCAGTCCGTGTTCCATAAATACCCTTCCTCCAGTGTTGGCACTGCCAACTGGTTGCAGGTCTCAGTATTTCAGAAGCTGCTTAGCTAGGATTGGATGTGATCGTCTCTCAGGAGAACATGGATCTATCCAGGGCATCCTGATAGGGCTATATTGAAGCACAGGAGAGAAAAGTGTGGCCACTTTAAGGAGGTCTGTACCCTTTTCCGCATATACTTGTAAACAAGTTGTAACTGCGAACACTTGTACTGCATGGTGCACTTGCCTTTAGAACGGGAAGGTGACATCAGGTCAAGATGATCTGAGCACAAGAGAAAGTACACAAGTAAAGGGAGAAGCTGATCCAGATGTGGAGGAATGCCGGATAAAGAGCAATAGCCAGCAGAGTAGCTTATCTGAAACATATATGGATTCAATGTGACCCTGTTTCCTGCAGGGCTCTCATATGTGCAGCACTGGAACAGGTGAGATGACTCAGTGCCAGCTTCTTGGATATATTTGTCAGCGGTGCTGTGGGAAGCAAGAAACTAGCAGGAAGGTTACACAGGTCTTTTCTGTGTTGGACTTCAGATGTAATGAGGTCATTCCTTCTTCTCTTGATATAATCTGGCAATGGGTATACAGCCATTTCCTGAAACTATGTGAGTCATATTGATTCATTAGTTTTCATTTGGTTTTATTTTTAAAGAATAAGTGGGTTCTAAGGTGAACTATTGTGCTTCCATTTTGGCTCACTGGTCTGTTTTTAAATGTCTTCCAAGTGTTTCCTTTGTTAGCCATGTTAATTTAAGAGGAGTCCATTGATGTTAGATCCCGGGCATCATTACTGCCACTGCCTTCCAGAATTGGGTTTGGGTTTTGGGGTTTGTTTGTGTTTGTTTTTTGTTTGGGTTTTGGTTTGGTTTTGTTTTTTTTTCCTGTCATGTACATTCAATGATTTCAATGTAGCTTCTTTTTTTTTTTTTTGGTGGCATGGAAAAAAATCAAATAATTCTTGCAAAGCACCTCTTTGGAAAGAGAGAGACAAACTACATTTGTAATATCAAGATGAAGCTCCTGGCTTGCCCCCCAAAAATATTTCTAGAAAAAGTGACTTGGATTCAGGTACACATACAGATAGTCTCACTATATTTCTAGGTTCTTGAACAGATCTGACTTCCTAAGCACTTACACTTTTTGTTGTCTACGGTACAGCAGTCTCAAAATTAAAAATATCTTGTTATCTGTTTGTCTGTTTAAGATAAGAAGGCAAATGTAATATCCAATGATCAACTGGTAGGATACGCCAGCATTAACATGGTGCAATTTGTCTTTGCATTCCAGTTTCCCTCTTCTCTGCCTTTTGGTGTTGGATATTTATAAAAGTGAGTTGTTCATACCTAAGGATCTTATGTTGGGCTTCAAGTTAATCAGTTCTCACCAGCTAACATGCCTATACAGGAGACTGCCAAGGAAAATCCATTTGCTTCAGTAAAAAGACTAGATTACCTGCTGTAGGTGAACCTGCTCTGGCAGGGGGGCTGAACTAGATGATCTCCAGAGGTCCCTTCCAACCCTGACCATTCTGTGATTCTGTGATCTTTTTCCTGTGGTTTTCATTTTAATACGTTTGATAAAAAAAGGACCTTGAAGTACTTTAAAAGGGGGAATAATTATGTGATTGCCCTGCACCATTCCACCTCAGACACGTCCCATTTCAGAATGAGAGTTTTCCTGCATTAGAAGTTATGCACTGTAATCATTGGTCTGTGGAGGAAATGAGTTGTTACACATTTGTTGTAACACTCCTCAGTTGTCTACACTGTTCATACCAATAGCATTACATATTTATGTATGCCATCATAAAACAGACTCACCCATGCAATAATTATTACCACGTGAATGTGAGACACTTACTGAACGTCCACTTAGGAACATACAAGTCTGTTCATGGATGAATACATATGTAGTGGTATAATGGCCATAAATATTGCTACACCTTTCTTCCTTCAGGTACTTCAAAGATACATGTTTTCATAGGTATATTAACCTGACTTTATTGCGTGCAGGTAAGGTGAGTACAATAGTAGATAGGCTTAGAAATAATTGACTTACTAAGCTTGGTAGCTTACAAAATTAGTCTTCTTGAGAAGTCACTAACAAGAGCCTCATTCCAAGTACTTAATACTACCTTGCCATACTGCTGTGCAGGCATGCAACTGCGGAAGGGATTTGAATATATAACCCTCCACTTACAGATGCAGTAATACAATGCAGGAGAGTATGTAGCATGCAAGGTTGCATTAGCTTTCTTGCCTCTGAAGAGAGGAAGTTAGATGAATGTGCTGTTAAAACTGAACTATCATGACCAGTGGAATTTCACAACAGAGATGATGTTGCAAAGCCATCCTGAATGGTAAATGCATATCTTAACTTAGCCACACATTTCTATTTTAGTTACCAAATATGCAGAAGTAGAATTGCAGAGACATTTGCAAATAAATCCTTTTCATCTGCATTCTATTTTTAGCTGTAGTTTAGCCTTGCTGTAGGAAAAAAATCATTATTTCACACCTCATCATTCAGTGACACAGTTTCCATGCAGTTGTCTTCCTCCACACCATCACTCAGTGTTTATATGAGCTAAGGGGAAGGATAAACATTTTCCTGTAAGGACTCCACCGGAGTTTGGTGTTGGCAGACATAATCACAAAAGTCATTTCAGTAGGCTCACTGATGATGTCATTGCACGGTACTCTTTGTTCTGAACTCTCCTGACCCTGCCTGATGGACTGCTTCCCGTATGGCTCTCACTTCCTTCTTTCATCAACACTGCACTTCCTGCCTCCAATGGTCCTTCCCAGCCTCTCGTTCTCTTTGTGTTTCCTGCAACCAAACCCTTCCGTTTTTCTGCCATATAAAGCAGAGAGACAAAGCCACACCCCGAAACTGAAAAACCAAGACATAAATCAAGGAGCCAAAAAGATCACCGCTACTATTTTGCTCTACCTTTGTCTTTTTTCTCCTTCATATCTGTCTTACTCTTTAGATTATAAGCATTCCTTACGTTCTAGTGTGAAAGTTAGTGCACTGTAAAAACTTAAATATTTTCAACAATTTGTTGTGAAAGCTAATGTGAAACGTGCCAATAATAATGTGGAACATTTAATATCTTAGTCTTTCTAATAGCTTGAAACTGTGGTGGCTTCTCAGTGTTTCTTACAGAAAACTAATATTATAAACGTAAAATTCTACATCTTACCTATTTTTGAATTACAAAAGCATCAAAACCAAGTTTGGAATCATTTCATAACACTCGAATAATTCGATGATTTATTTTTTTAAAATGTGGCATTTCAACACACAATCATTTATAAACAATTGCAAGTAACTGAGATTAGAATGCAGTCGCTATGTCAGCTTTTAAAATGATGTGCAATAGAGAGTTAAAGTATTTTGTGTTTTAAGCATATGGGATATCAACATAATCACACAGTGATTAATTACACTGTAGTTTCAGTCCATCTGATACCCAGTTATAGTAAAGTCATACTTTTTAATGATTAATTTATCCCAATACAAATATGAAGTAACCATACAGGTATTCCAGTTATTCCCATTCTACAAAACACATATGTGTATTCTACATCTGAGTTCTACGTACATGTATAGACAGACACACAATCACATCTATCTATATGTATGTATATATGTATGTATATGTATTTCAGATGTACATTGTGTTCACATGAACCATTGTGTTTCCACTATAATTATTCCCAGCCAGGCTCTTTGTGGTTACACGAATTTGTGGTAATTGTAGGATAAAAAATTACTGGTGTAACTATACTATAATTTCAGTGTAATTACAGTCATTGTATTACGAATTTTAACCAAATATCAAGCCTGTACTCTTTCAAAACAGAACATTTAAGTGCAAGCATTGCATAAAAAAGCTTGAAACTTATTTCACTTTCTGAAAGTTTCCTCTTTCTCTCCCACACTAGTGCCTTTCTTGGTTTCTTAAAAATTAAAAAGAAGAATCTGTGGGCTCCACGATCTTGCCAGGCACAGAGGTGAGACTGACCGGCCTTTAGTTCCCTGGGTCTTCTTTTTTTCCTTTTGTGAAAACGGGGTTATGTTTCCCCTTTTCCAGTCAGTGGGAACTTCACCAGACTGCCATGACTTTCCAAATATGATGGGTAGTGGCTTAGCAACTTCATCCGCCAGTTACCTCAGGACCCACAGATGGATTTCATCAAGTCCCATGGACTTGTGTACCTTCAGGTTCCTTAGATGGTCTTGCACTTGATCTTTACCTACAGTGGGCGGTTCTTCATTGTCCCAGTCTCTGCCTTTGCCTTCTGCAACTTGGGTGGTGTGGTTAGAGCCCTTGCTGATGAAGACCAAGGCAAAAAAGTCATTGAGTACCTCAGCCTTCTCCATATCCTGGGTGACCAGGTCTCCTGTTTTCTTCAAGAGGTCCCACATCTTCCTTAGTCTTCTTTTTATCACTGACATACTGCTCTTGATGTCCCTGGCCAGATTTAATTCTATCTGGGCTTTAGCTTGCCTAAGCTGGTCCCTGGCTGCTTGGGCAGTTTCTCTGTATTCCTCCCAGGCTACCTGTCATTGCTTCCACCCTCTGTAGGCTTCCTTTTTGCTTTTGAGTGTGTCCAGGAGCAACTTGTTCATCCACGCAGGCCTCCTGCCTTTTTTGCCTGACTTCTTCTTAGTTGGGATACATCACTTCTGAGCTTGGAGGAGGTGATCCTTGAATACTAACAAGCTTCCTTGGGCCCCTCTCCCCTCCAGTGCTTTCTCCCATGGAACCGTACCAAGCAGATACCTCAAGAGGCCAAAGTCTGCTCTCCTTAAGTCCAGGATACTGAGCTTGCTGTACACCGTCCTTGCTGCCCTAAAGATCTTGAAGTCTACCATTTCATGATTGCTCCAGCTAAGGCTACCCTTGAGCTTGACATTCCCCAGTAGCCCCTCCTTGTTGGTAAGGACAAGGTCCAGCATAGCTCCTCTCCTCGTTGGCTCCTCTACCACTTGGAGAAGGAAGTTGTCATCAACGTATTCCAAGAACTTCCTGGATTGTTTGTGCCCTGCTGTCTTTGTCTGTTCAACAGATACTGGGGTGAATGAAGTCCCCCATGAGGACCAGAGCTTGTGAACACAATGCCGCTCCTATCTGTCTATAAAGGGCCTCATCCACTCCATCATCCTGGTCAGGTGGGCTGTAGCAGACCCCCACTGTAACATCACCTACCCCTGCATTCCCTTCAGTCATGACCCATAAGCTCTTGGTAGGCTCTTCATCCATCCCCAGATGGAGCTCCATGCACTCCAGCTGTCCATTGACATAGAGGGCAACACCCCCTCCTCATCTCCCCTCCCTGTCCTTCCTAAAGAGCCTGTATCCTTCCATTCTAACACTCCACCCATAGGAGCCATCCCACCATGTCTCCGTGATGCCAATGAGATCATAGCTCTGGAGGTGTGCGCATATCTCTTAACTGCTTGTTTTTTCCCCATGCTATGTGCATTTGCATGGAGGCACTTAAGCTGGGTCCCCGTTGAAGCTGAGTTACTAGCTGGAGTGACTGCAATTCCTTCATGCTGCTTTACAGGTGGCCTTCCTTTGACATGTTTTACCCGTATTTCCTCGTTGGCTTCTATTGCCTCAGGAGCCCCTGGCTTATCTCCGTAAGACTTTGAGTGTGCTGCAATGTACCCAGTACATCTCAGAGCAACAGGTTGAGGGCCCTCACTAGCAATCCATCCCTCAAACCTTGGTGTGTCATCCCTTGGCTTGTCATAGGTAAGCCTGATAATATCCCCCTCCCCCATCAAGTCTAGTTTAAAGCTCAGTCAATGAGCCCTGCTAGATGAACCCCATTCAACACCAGGAAGCCTGGTGCCTTGTAGGCCATCCCATTGTCAAAAAAACTAAAACTGTGGCAGTGACACCCGCCACGGAGCCATGTATTAACCAACTAAGTGTGTCTGTTTCTTCCAGTGTCACTGCCTGTAACTGGAAGGAGAGAAGAAAAGATAACCTGCACCCCAGATTCCCTTACTAACCATCCCAAGTCCCTGAAGTCTCTTTTAATCACCCTTGGGCTACATGTTACCACTTCATTGCCACCCACATGGAAGAGCAGCAGTGGGTAATAGTCCGAGGGCCATACCAGGCTAGGAAGTGTCCTAGTGATGTCCCTAACCTGTGCCCCAGGAAGGCAGCATGCTTCCCTAAGAGGATGGTCTGCCCGACATCTTGGACCCTGTGCTCCCCTCAGAAGGGAGTCACCTACAACTATAACCCATCTTCTCTTCCTTGTAGAGGTGGTTGTTAACAGGGCGTAGGCTTTTCCAGTCCTGGCAACTCCTCTGGTGTAGTTGGACCATCATCCATATCATCCATTGGCTGGCCTACCTCATCCAGAGCGTCATACCTATTGTACAAAGGCACCCGGGTAGGAGAGGTGAGCAAGAAGAGGGTTCACTCGCAACCCCTAGCACAGACTTGCCTCCATTCACAGCTCTCCGTTTGGCCACCGCCTTCAGCCTGGTGAGGGGAGGATATGGAATCCCCTTGATCTTGGTTTTTTTCTGGTGTCTGTCCCTGTTTCTCTCTCAGAGAGGTCAGAGTGTGATTCCACCAGTCCATTTCTTTCTTGCGCTCCCTGATGCTCCTCAGCCTTTCTACTTCCTCTCCTAGCTCTGCCACCAGGCTGAACAGATCATCCACCTGGTCACACCTCACACAGCTGTCATCCCTACTACTGTCCATTTAGCCATGTAAGGCTGTGGCCCTCCCTGCAGCCTGAGACCTGGGTGGCTGCATGTTTCCACGGGAGCTCTGTCTGTGTGGCTACCTCTACTCTGGCAAGCGCAGAAGATGTCGTTTTCTGCCAGGTAGAGACGATAGCTAAGTTCCCTCTCACCAGTGGACTGCTGCTTTTCACATGAAAGAAAGGTGGTTACTTTAGTTATGCATCCCTAAGAAATGACCCATTAATTTTGCAGCTGAATAGCAAAAATAGCTTTTAATTCCTAAAGTATAGAAACCCAGCCTAGGATGCTCAGGAACTAGAGCATCATTGGTAATAGTCTTAGTGCACAGCATGGCAGCTATAGTTGAAACCCCCCAATAGGTGACTGTTTTCCTCAAGCACAAGCTTTTCAGCTTCTAAAGACCAGCTGCAATAAACCCCATAGTTCAAAGGAGAAGATTGTGACACATTTTGTCCCATGCCAAGCTCCCCTTGATAGTCACACCACAGGCTGCAGCTGGGAAACGTGGTTTTGGGATGAACAGCGCACTGGGAGACGCATGCCATGGACACAGCCTGTCATTACAGGCTCTTTCCCCCTCCTCATTCACCACATGCCACGCAGAGCTGATAAGCATGATCTTGGGTGCCTGAGTGAGAGGAGGCAGCAGCACTGCACCGCCAGTGCATGAGCTATGGGTGATGTGAAATGAGACAAGAACCTGTTGAGTAAGCCTGAAGCGTCCTAAATCCTAATGTTTTATTGTTAGTGCAAATGTCAGATAACAGTTTCAAGATCTACAGGCCTGCTTTCTTACTACCCTGAAGCTTATGACATTGTTGAAAGATATTAGTTGTTTAGCTGAAATAAGTTTTAATTAGAATAAATTACTTAGGGTTATAATATGGTGTGATTTATGCTGTTTGCCTAGCTTTACTTGGCATGAGTAGCTAGATTTGCTGAAGCCTTTAAGCCAAAATAGACTTAACTTTCTTAGTAACTTTCCTAGCAGCTGGTACAGTGCTGTGTTTAGTCTTTTAGTATGAAGAAAATGTCGATAACACAGTGATGTTTTGGTAGTGTTTCTCCAAAGTGTGGGACTTTTCAGTTCTCCATGTTCTGACAGCGAGCGTAGATGCACAAGAAGCATAAACCAAAAGATAAGGAGGCTACAACCATCAGCAGAGACTGCACATCAACAAGATAAGTGCAGTCAACGGCCTGCCGGCCTGGACACTGAACAAGAATCCCGTAAAGTGTTAGAAGGCTGCAGACCAAAAATCACCATTGGACTAAAAGATGCATGAAGAGCGGGTGAGGGGTGGGTATATCGATCACAACGGTATAATTGCCCAGGGATTTCTTTGTTTGATGTCCCGTTCTGGAGGCACCCAGCCCAGGCTGACCTTCCTGCTGTACCTTTCACTTAAATTATTTATTTTTATAAAATCCGACACCTGAGACTCTTCTGTGGGAAGCCTATGGTTGAGCCTGAAGAAGGAGGGAGCACGCCCAAGAGTAAGAGAGCGTGTGTGTGGAGTCGAAAGGGTCACCCGTTGGCTCTCTGGGGTCACCTGCTGTGAAGGGACCCTGGTCCTGGCAGTTAAAGTCTCAGGTGGTGTGTGTGCGACTCCTTGAATGGTGTGTGAATGCTCAAGCAATGGCTTCTCCTTTAACAGACATAATTTACAAAAGCAGAATTATATATTAACAAATCAACATATCAATACACATGGTAAAGTGTGGGGCAGAGGAAACCCACATCTTTCTATGTAACTGTTTAGCACTGTTAAATAGTAAAAGAGGGCACATGCAAAAGTTGGATATATGAAATACAATATGGTGCTTTCAATAGCACAGCTGACTATAAAAATGTTACTGTTCCGTGCTTGATATTAAAAGTCTTTTCAGTTTAAACTCAGGGTGAGTGTAAAACATGGCCTCTTTACAGATGGAGTTATTCTCTTCCATATATCTTATAAAAAATAGCATACACTCTTTTCTAATGCAGCAGACCATAATTTGACCAACTGGTGCTGGAAGTAGTGATAAACAAGGAGACTGAAAGCCAGGGAAGTTTATCACGTCGACTAGAAACCAGAAATAAAATTCTACACTTTAGAAATGCTATAAAGTGTGCTCATGAGTCATAAAAACAATTTATAGCCATAGTGGTTTGCACTTTACAGTAAAATTCTGATGTCTGAAGAATTTGGGATAGTTTCTGAATTTCTGCTTTTTTGCAACACAGGAATTGGAGGGCGAGGAGGCAGTAAACCTGGGACTTCCCAGATTTGCTTTTAGCATCATGGCGGTGAGTCTGCCTAGATACTTGCTTCTTACATGGCTCCTCATCAGCTCCTCCTTAACATACCCACTTCACAGTTATTAGGCAAGTTTATACTAAAATCACAATTCTAAAATGCTAAACAGAAGACTCGTAGAACAGGTCTAGTGCCAGGAATTCAGATTGCCATGTAGGGATTTTAACAAAACAATTAGAAAATTCTTTCCCATTGCACAGTTTGATAGTAATTGAAAAAGCTCATAATTGGCTTCTCTTGTGGATGCAAGAGAGATGCAAGTTTAATGCCTGGAGTAGAACTAAAGAAGATAAAAAATGGATACATTTTTATTTGAGACACCTTATGAACTTGTAGACCTGGTTTCTATTATGTGATGTAGAAATTGCATACATTTAATCGTTCAGGTCTGAGTAAAGCTGCAGTGGTGATAGGAAGGTGTCATAATGGAGCAATTTCTTTCACATCAGATGGAGCATTGGCTAAACCGGGCAGTTCTAATGCGGAGACTACAACGCTGCTAGGCTTTCTGACTGCTGTAATTTAGTACATCCACAGTGCATGTCATTCAGCTTTCACAACATGCCCTTGACATGTTTTTTGAAAGGACAAATGGAAAGTCAGCGCAAAATCTCTGTGCTATTCAGAATTTTTCACAACTTTTATAGCTGTTGTCACTTACTATTTTCTAAACAAAAGATGATCAACTTCTCATTTTTGTTCTAATCAATGTTTTCAGACATCTCAACTCAAATTTCTGTAATGGTGTACCTGTTTGAGATGGAAGTATCACAGCTGAAAACTATTTCATATGAGAAAATATAATAGAGAGATAGATAGGCTAATATTCTACTACTGTGTCATTTTTCTTCCAAATTTGTATGTCTTCTCATATTTTTCTATTTTATTTTTTAACCGTTAATTCATATTCAGTGAAGATTTATGTGTCTATCATAACTACCAAATGTCTTTCCTGAGGAATCAGTCAATGTAGAAGCCATCACTAAGTCTCTGTATTACACCTTCTCATTCTGACCTGTTGTCTATATTATCAAAATTCCCTTCCCTAGCTATTATATCAAGAAGTCTTTATAGTATGAAAGTATATTAACTTTGTTAATATATATTAGTTCACATTACTAATATTAGTTCACATTAGTTCATATTAGTTCACATTACTTTACTGTGAGGGTGGTGAGACATCAAAACAGGTTGCTCAGAGAAGCTGTGGTTGCCCCATCCCTGGAAGTGTTCAAGGCCAGGTTGGATGGGGCTTTGAGCAATGTGGTCTAGTGGGAGGTGTCCCTGGCCATGGCAGGGGGGTTGGAACTAGATGATCTTTAAGGTCCCTTCCAACTCTAACCCTTCTGTTATTCTATGATTCTATTATACACTGCAATGTAATAAGGTTGTGGAATTTTACTGGAGACTTTGGGATTGTTTATGCTTAAGAAAAACAAATGGACACCAGCTTATTGCAAGGACCTGGAGGACAGCCTGGCCCTGGAGACAAACCTTGAGCTGTCCATGAAGAATATAAGATACCCCTGAACAGACAAGATAACGCCAGCATCCTAACCCCTCTAACAGATCTTTGAAACCCTCCTAGTGTCGTCTGGCATCATAGATAACTAAGTATAGCAAGACTGACGTCTGGATCAATAAACAAGAAGCCAGAATGCTGCAGAACTATAGTTGCTTTGCAAAGTTTTACTATGACTAGTAAGCAGTAGTGTTGTGTTAGTGGTTAGCCAAATCGTGTTGTAGCTGAACACTTGAAGGGTACAGGACGCTTGTGTAAAACCACACTTTGGGTGCCCCACTTTGGTTGGGACACCTTACATGCATGAATAAATATTTACCCTTGTAATTCCATACTTTGCATCCCAGCCTCTATCCTCGGTTGGCATGAGCCAGTTGCAAATTTTCATAACATCTAGCATGGAAAAAAAAAGAAAATTAACTGTCATTATATAGACATCTGGTTGTCTCCATCAGCCCCCTCCGAACTTCTCTCATGACCTCTTTTGTTGGGATGCAAAGTCTAGATCTCAGCAAGTCTTTGTAAATACGTTCTATTTTAAGGAACTGTTTTACCTATCGGCATTACTAATGTTACTGAAAAAAAAGAAGAGTACTGCCCTGGTGACATGATTTTAGAAGGCAACTTGGCTGCACGCAAGTGGTATGCTCAATGAGCTCTTCCTGACCTCAGCCTACACCAAGAAAACCAAAACTGGGGCAGGGCCGTTCCGTACTGCCCCTTCACATCACCATGTGCTCTTCGGCTTACCCTGGCAGTACTCCCCACGGCAAAGGACGAGGGGACCACATGACAGATTTGCAGGCCGAGCGGCGTGCGCGGGGAGCAGTCCCCAGTGATGGCTGCCACGAAGCCCCGCCAGCGCCACCCTGGTGCAGCGAGCACCTGCGGCCTGCACCCCTCCCGCCTCAGCCCATCCATCGACACTCCCTTCGGCCGGTTTCGGCTCTGTGTTCACGGCAGGTTCCCGCTTCCTCCCCTCCCCCACGACAACTGCCTAACCCCCCCCCCAACCCAACGGCCGCCTTCCGACCTCTCCAGAGGCTCCTCGTGCCCGCAGCCCCGGTTGCTAGGCAACACCGCTTACCTCACGCGCGTTGCCGCGGTGACGGCTCCCCGCGCCCCGTCCCCCGGGTCGGCAGACCGCCATGGCGGCCCCTCAGCGGGAGGCCCCTGGGGCCCAGCACGGGTAGGTGGGCCGCCCCGCAGCTCCTGGCCTGGCCGTCAGCCGGCGGAGGAGCCCCGGCCGCCTTCCCCGCAGGCTTCTGGCCGGAGGCGCCACACACAGGCGGCACTCCCAGCTCTGCCTTGCACAGTGTAAGGACCACTGGCTGCTCCGAGGCTCGGGGAGGGGGCGGGAGAGGATTAAAAAAATAAGAAAGAATGTTGTTCACTGAAAGCAGAGACTAGGAATTCAGGGAGGCTAAGCAGCAACCCTTCACTTCACTTTGCCACGGTCACAGTTAGACTAATGGGCAGACATATTTTGGTTTACTTCCATGCACGCCATGTGTTGGTGGAAGCAGGTTTCTCTGAAGGTGCCTGAGGCAGCTGAGGAGCATGTCTGCGCGTGCAGGCACGCACGTGTGCATGGCCGGAGAGGAGCCATCGTGAAGGGATCATCTTGAGTGCATAACAGAACCCTACAAACGTTCATTTTCCTATTCTAGGGAGCCACTTTTACCACTCTGCTGATGAATTAGCAAGTGACTAGTAAGTACAACCATGGTGCTAATCCTTAGCAAGAAACAGAACAGTGTAGTGGAAACCCACAACCTGACACGCGGAAACAAACTCTACAACTCACGGAGAGTTATAAAGCAGGTATGTTTATTGCAGCACTGGGTGCAAGGGGGATCGGCTCCTCCAAACTTGCACACTGTATCGTAAAGCAAGCGTATATTTATGATGCAAAGGCATACATATTCATCAGTGTAGGCTGGGAATAGGCACACCTATAGTGATTATTTCTGGAAACTAATTATCATAAGTCTCCTCTTTTTTTGTCTTCTGGAGGAAGGCTCATAGTCTTTCTCACAGTATACTTTACCTTTGGCTCAAAAATGCTAATCTGGCTGAGCTCCAAGCCCGAGGCGAGACCAGTTCTTACCAGATGGTTACTCCTCTCAGACAATAGGCCTTGAATAGCTGTTCCCATTGTCTTTATGGCTCTGGATGGCTCCACTCATCTGCTACTTCTAAGGTGAGTTGCCCTAGTATTGTCATTCAGGAGCCTCTTATCTATATTCTCACTTGTGACAGGCTTTCAGTATCTTGCTAAGCTATTTGCTATGTTGCAATGTCTAACTGGATGTTACTTCCCATATCAAGTCCCCCCTTTTCTTTTACCTTTGCAAATTATTTTGCTATGATGCCATTCCCTTTAAGGGTTTTGGCAAACTATTTACCACTTTCAATGTTCTGACGTAATTTATGTTTCTTCCATTCTTCATATGTGCTGTTGGTTTGTTTACACATCCACATGAAGCACTGCAACATACAGCAAATTAACAATCCTAACACAATGACGATAATAAATGCAATAAAGAGTTGCTTTAGAAACAAATTTTTCTCCCAAAAACCAACTAATATTGTCCATCTTTTCGCCGAATTCGAAGTTTCAGTGGTCCAGTAGATGCTGATTCCCATCGTGGTTTAGGGGCCCTCTTCACTCTAGTGTGATGTATCCATGATGTTTGTTCTTTAATCTTGACTGCCGTATGAGAGGTCAACATTACTTGGAATGGGCCTTCCCACTTTGGTTCCAAAGGTGAATCTGAAATAGATCTAACATACACATAATCCCCAGGCTCAACATTGTGTACTGGCCCATCAAGACCTCGGGTTCTGGTTCCTAAAACCAGTTTCTCTATTTCCCAAAGCTGTTTTTGCAAGCTTATTATATAGTCAGTTAATATCTCATTGCCGATTTGAGTTGATGTTCCAGCCTGTATCATATAGGGTCTTCCATACATTATTTCAGAAGAACTTAGGCCTTCCTTGGTTCTGGGCTTAGTTCTAATTCTCAGAAGTGCTAGAGGCAATGATTGAGGCCAAGACAAACCGGCCTCCTGACCTAATTTTACAATTTGCAGCTTAATCAGGTGATTAATCTTTTCTACTTGACCACTTGATTGAGGATTATATGGGGTATGTAGCTGCCAATCTATTCCCAGAAGTTTACTAACTTGTTTAATGACCTTTGCAATGAAGTTTACCCCCGATCTGATGAGATTATTGCAGGAACCCCAAATCTTGGTATTATTTCTTGTAACGGGACCTTGGTTACCTCCCTAGCTTTATTAGTTTGTCAAGGGAATGCTTCTGGCCACCCTGAAAAGGTATCTGTCAAGACCAACAGGTACCAAAACCCCCCTTTCTTGGGAGTTCTGAGAAATCAATTTGCCACTGTTGCCCTGGATAATTTCCTTTCCCTATTTGTCCAAGCTGGGCTTTAGGTCCTGTTTTGGGATTATTCTGCAAACAAACCTCACACTGCTGTGTTACTTGCTTAATAGTGGTATACAGGTTTTGGGCGAATATCAGCCGGCTCAGATACTTATACAGGGCTTCTGTTCCCCAATGGGATTTTCTATGCTCTGCCATAACTACAGCCCATAACAATGCAAATGGTATTATTATTTTACCTTGTGGAGTTTTTACCCACCTACCTTCTTCTATCTTTCCTCCTAGATCTTCAATTAGTTTTTGATCCTCTTTAGAATACTTGGGTTCACAATCAATTTGTACTTTACCGTCTGGGACCAAAGACTGTACCTCTAAATCACTTTTCTCAGCCACTCTTTTGGCCTCGCGATCTGCCATGGCGTTGCCCAATTCCTGAGCAGTGTTTCCTTTTTGATGAGCTTTACAATGCATAATAGCCACCTTCTCAGGCAGTTGCACTGCTTCCAAAAGCTTAAGAATCTCTCCAGTATGTTTTATATGTTTCCCTTGCGTAGACAGGAGTCCTCTCTCCTTCCATACAGCTCCATGAGAATGGACTACCCAAAAAGTGTATTTGGAGTCTGTCCGGATGTTAATTTTCTTGCCTTTGGCTAACTCCAATGCTCAAGTTAAAGCTATTATCTCCGCTTTTTGTGCCGAGGTGTTCGGGGCAAGGGCTTTGGACTCTATTTCCTGATCTGCAGTGGTTACTGCATATCCTGCCTTACGGATGCCGTGTCAGGTGAAGCTGCTTCTATCCATGTAAAGCGGCTTCACTAAGAGTCCGTAGTTATATATCCATAGGTGACACCATCCCGTCATTCCTAAGAACATGCGGAGTTCTTTGGCTGTCTGCAGTCGAGAGGTCTGACAAATAGCCTCCTTCCTTGCTGTTCCCAGGGTCCGTTGGCCTGCAGTTATCTCGTATCCAAGGTAAACTACTTGCTGCTGAGCTACTTGGGCTTTCTGTGGAGAGACTCGATTACCATTGAGTCCAAGAAAATTTAGCAGACTGATTGTCCATACTATACACAGTTCTTTCGTCTCGGTAGCTACCAATAGATCATTTACATATTGTAATAGTACTCCAACTCCAGGTGGTCTCTCCCATCGGTCCAAATCTTTGGCCAGTTGATTCCCAAAAAGAGTGGGGCTGTTCTTAAACCCCTGTGGTAACACAGTCCATGTTAGTTGTGTCTTTCTCCCAGAGTCTGGGTTTTCCCATTCAAATGCAAACATCAGCTGGCTCTCTGGGCTCAATGGTAGGCAAAAGAAGGCATCTTTTAGGTCCAATATGGTAAACCAGGCCAATTCAGGTACTAACTTGGTCAATAATGTGTATGGGTTTGCTACGACAGGATGCAGGTCTTCAACAATTTTATTAATAGCCCTGAGATCCTGTACTATTCAATAACTACCATCCGGCTTCTTGACGGGTAAAATGGGAGTGTTATATTCCGATTCACACTCCGCTAATAGCCCATGCTTGATGAACCGGTCAATTATTGGTTAGATTCCTTCCCTATCCTCTATTCTGAGGGGATATTGTTTAATCCTTACATCCCGCGCCCCTTGCTTGAGTTTGACTATTATTGGAGAGGTATTTTTCGCTTTCCCTGGTATCTGCAAGGCCCACACTCCCGGATATACTTGGTTCTGGACTTCTTCAGGTACTCCCAAGCTGACAGGAGTATTTATGAGGGGCAGACTTAAAATTTCAATTAGCTGGTCATTTCTATCTCAGAGTTCTACTTTCCCTTTTTCGAATCTTATTTCTGCCTCAAATTGTTCTAATAGGTCTTGCCCTAATAAGGGCCTTGGTGAATTAGGCATATATAAGAATTTGTGTATCCCCAATTGTTTCCCTAATTTGAATTCCAGAGGTTTCAAAAAGTATGCCTTTTCACTCTGGCCAGTAGCTCCCCTTACCGTTACAGTCATCATCTACAGGTGCCAAAGCTTGACTTAAAACCAAAAATGTTGCTCCAGTGTCGACTAGAAATTCCATGCCCTGTTGTTGCTTCCCTAGCTCTAATATAACCAGTGGATCCGCTAGGGTAGATTCCTCAGGTCCCCATCAGTCCCCCTTGATGTGGGCCTGAGTTCTGCTTCTCTCTCGCTGTCTTTTTGGGCATTCATTCTTCCAATGCCCTCTTTGCCTACACCATGCACACTGATCTTTTCCCAAAGGCCTCTTAGGCCCCACACTTCTGAATCCTCCACTCTCTTGTAACGCTGCTACCAGCGCCCGCTTGTCTTTCCTTTGGTCCTCCTCCTCCCTATTACTAAACACTCTCCACGCTCCATCTAATAAAGTCTCCAAATTTCTACTTTCTGCCAGTCTTAATTTCTGCAACTTTGTCCGAATATCACTTCACAGTATCACAGTATCATCAGGGTTGGAAGGGACCTCTGGAGATCATCTAAGTCCAACCCCCCTGCCACAGCAGGGACACCTACAGCACATTGCACAGGATGGCGTCTAGTTGGGTTTTGAATGTCTCCAGTGTGGGAGACTCCACAGCCTCTCTGGGCAGCCTGTTCCAGTGCTCTGCCACCCTCAGAGTAAAGAAGTTCCTCCTCATGTTAAGATGGAACTTCCTGTGCTCCAGTTTGTGCCCGTTACCTCTTGTCCTATCACTGGGCACAACTGAAAAAAGACTCTTCTCATCTACCTGGCACCCTCCCCTTAAGTATTTATAAGTATTGATAAGATCCCCCCTCAGTCTTCTTTTTTCTAGACTAAAAAGCCCCAAGTCCCTGAGCCTTTCCTCATAAGAAAGATGCTCCAGTCCCCTAATCATCTTTGTAGCTCTTTGCTGGACCCTCTCCGGCAGTTCCCTGTCCTTCTTGAACCGGGGAGCCCAGAACTGGACACAGTACTCCAGATGTGGCCTCACCAGGGCAGAGTAGAGGGGGAGGATGACCTCCCTCGACCTGATGGCCACATTCTTCTTGATACACCCCAGGATGCCATTGGCCTTCTTGGCCACCAGGGCACATTGCTGGTTCATGGTCATCCTGTTGTCCACCAGGACTCCCAGGTCCCTTTCCACAGAGCTGCTCTCCAGGAGGTCAGCCCCCAACCTATACTGATGCATGGGGTTATTCCTCCCCAGATGCAGTACCCTACACTTGCCCTTGTTGAACCTCATCAGGTTTTTCTCTGCCCAACTCTCCAGCCTGTCCAGGTCACACTGAATGGCGGCACAGCCTTCCGTCGTGTCAGCCACCCCTCCCAGTTTTGTGTCATCAGCAAACTTGCTGAGGGTACACTCTATCCCTTCATCCAGGTCATTGATGAATATATTGAACAGGACTGGACCCAGTACTGACCCCTGAGGGACACCACTTGTTACTGGCCTCCAACTAGACTCTGCACCACTAACCACAACCCTCTGAGCTCTATCTGTCAGCCACTGTTCAATCCACCCCACTGTCCATTCATCTAACCCACACTTCCTAAGCTTGTCTGTGAGGATGATGTGGGAGACAGTGTCAAAAGCCTTGCTGAAGTCAAGGTAGACAACATCCACTACCCTCCCCTCATCCACCCATCCAGTCACGCCATCATAGAAGGCTATCAGATTAGTCAGACATGACTTCCCTTTGGTGAATCCATGTTGACTACTTCCGATAACCTTCTTTTCCTCCAGATGTTTGGAGATGACCCCCAGAACAAGCTGTTCCATCATCTTTCCAGGGATGGAGGTGAGGCTGACTGGCCTGTAGTTTCCCGGGTCATCCTTCTTTCCCTTTTTGAAGACTGGAGTGACATTGGCTTTCCTCCAGTCCTCAGGCACCTCCCCTGTTCTCCAGGACCTTTCAAAGATGATGGACAGTGGCCCAGCAATGACTTCTGATAGCTCCCTCAGCACTTGTGGGTGCATCCCATCAGGCCCCATGGACTTGTGGCTATCCAGTTTACTTAATTGTTCTCGAACTTGTTCCTCTTCAACCAAGGGAAAGTTTTGCTTCCTCCAGACTTTCTCTGTTACTTGCAAAGTCTGGGACTCCGGAGAGCTGGCCCGAGCAGTGAAGACAGAAGCAAAGTCACTTGCTGACTGCCCAATGAATAGAGACACTAACTGCTGAATTCCTGTCTCCGATCCTGGGTCTAGAGGAGTGTGTCGCCTCATAGGGTCCCATAATTTATCTAAGAATTCCGAGGGGGTTTCTTTTGGGCCTTGCCAAACAGCATATAAGACTGACCAATTGATTATTTTAGGAATGGCCCGTTCCATTCCTTTTACTACTAAATCTCTGCATGCGTTTAATAATTTCAAGTGAGCTCCTCTATAGGTCCCAATATGGATCTTGCAAGGGGAAGTGTTCTTTTATATCGTCCCCTGTATCCTTCAGCTGATCAGTAGCTAAATCTTGGGCCGGTTTTAGAATTAGCTGCTTTTCAGTTTCTGTCATGTGGTCCAATACCAACTGAGTGTCACTCCAATCAGAATTATGTTGTTTTCTCAGAAACTGAAAATGTTTAGTCACACCTACCAAGTCACTCTGATAACCCTTTGCTACATTTTTCCAGGTTTTGAGATCGAACGATGAAAAGGGAAGCTTTTTCAAGACAGGTTCTCCCTGTGGCCCCACTGCTTCCCTTAGGGGTGCTTGCAGTGCTACTTGCTCTTTTCTCCTTCGAGTACAAGAAGATACCGGGCTATCAAGGGGGATGGGGGGGGAAGTCTCTGTGTCAGAGTCATCATCTCTGCGTGGTGCCTCTACTGGTGGTTTGTAATATTCTGGCAGGTCTTTCCCTCTGGGATCTCTTATTTTCCCCAGCTTAGTACATCTCTGCCCTATACTGCATGTCGAACAACACCTCTTCAACTTTACTTTTCCTTCTTTCTTACTTACTTACTTACTTTCTTACTAGGACTTTTTACTAGGGCATGTAGTGATAGGACGAGGGGGAACGGCTTTAAGCTGGAAGAGGGCAGGTTTAGATGAAACATTAGGAAGAAGTTTTTCACTTTAAGGGTGGTAAGGCACTGGAACAGGTTGCCCAGAGAGGTTGTTGAAGCTCCGTCCCTGGAGGTGTTCAAAGCCAGGCTGGACGTGGCCTTGGGCAACCTGGTCTAGTGAGGTGTGTCCAGGTGTCCCTGCCTATGGCAGGGGAGTTGGAACTCGATGATCTTCAAGGTTCCTTCCAACCTAAACCATTCTATGATTCTATGAGTAACACTGTTTTAAAGTCTGTCATGTGCTTCGTTCGTCTCCAGCCGCTCTCCTCGCAGAGAACACGGAACCACGGATCAGAATGCCACACTCGCTCCGCAGCCAGGCTGCGTCTCACTCGCTCAAACACTCACTCGGTCACACAAAGGGGCCCGTTACACTCCTCACTCACGCCACAAAATATTCCAATAGAACAATAGCCAAATTCACATGTAGCATAAATCGTAAACCGTTAACCGTTTGCCACAGGTCCACACCAACCAATAAATTAACACATAATACACGGTACCGGATTTTTACAACAGATGACAATAATTGTGGCCACCACCACCCCGAGGAGATTCCACAGGAGGGCCCTTCACCCTGCTACTACTCCTGGGAAAACCCAAATGCTATTCAACAGGGTGCCCTTCACCCTGGTACTACCTTAGGGGACTCAAACCCCACCACCCAGGGGCAAGCACTAAGGCTCTTTACCTCGTGTAGGACGTCTCCTCACGACTTACAGGTATCTCCTTTACCCAAACATACCTGGCCCGCTGGTGATGGTCCTTGTCTATCCCTGCGGTGATCTGAATGAGTAGGGGAGTCCTCCCAAGAACTCTCGGGAGTGCCCAGAGGAGTCCCGTCCTCAGCAGGTCCCGCAGCTGGACAGAGAGGGTCTCATCTGGGGTGCCAAATTGACACGTGGAAACACACTCTACAACTCACGGAGAGTTATAAAGCAGGTATGTTTATTGCAGCACTGGGTGCAAGGGGGATCGGCTCCTCCAAACTTGCACACTGTATCGTAAAGCAAGCGTATATTTATGATGCAAAGGCATACATATTCATCAGTGTAGGCTGGGAATAGGCACACCTATGGTAATTATTTCTGGAAACTAATTATCATAAGTCTCCTCTTTTTTTGTCTTCTGGAGGAAGGCTCATAGTCTTTCTCACAATATACTTTTAACCTTTGGCTCAAAAATGCTAATCTGGCTGAGCTCCGAGCCACAAGACCAGTTCTTACCAGATGGTTACTCCTCTCAGACAATAGGCCTTGAATAGCTGTTCCCATTGTCTTTATGGCTCTGGATGGCTCCACTCATCTGCTACTTCTAAGGTGAGTTGCCCTAGTATTGTCATTCAGGAGCCTCTTATCTATATTCTCACTTGTGACAGGCTTTCAGTATCTTGCTAAGCTATTTGCTATGTTGCAATGTCTAACTGGATGTTACTTCCCATATCAAACCTCTCTAGCAAACGGGACATTACTTTTGAGTAACTGGAAGAAGCCACTTTAAAAGTAGAGGGAGCATGGCCACTCAAAAGAGAAAATACTGCAAAGCAGAAGAAAATTACTCATCCAAGCAAAACTTGAAACAAGGCAAATCTTTTACCTCTTTGTAACAGGTAGTTGCTTTCCTGGATAAAGAGCATCGACTCCTTTTGAGGAGTATTGTATAATAATTCCAGTCCTCACAGTTATGATGGATATATACAAAACCACTTTGGTTTTTTGCTGTTGCGCCAATGCTGTAGCTTACAGGTTTGGTAGCTATGTAGTTCCTCATTGGTTTCGCTGTTGGGTGACCAAAAATGTGAGTGAACCTACTCTTTTCTCAACTAGTTAGAGAAACCCTGAACAGTTTCATGTGTCAGGGGAGAAGTGAAAGGCACAGACAGGCTGGGAAAAGGTAAAGCAAAAGAGATGCAAGAGCCTGGAGCAGCTGGGACAGGTGAGACAGAAACAGCATGTGCCCAGTGGACACATCTCAGGAGTGAATGGGCTGGACATCATTAGCATGAGACTAGTACAAAGAGAACTACACAGGAGACTAAAGAGAAATGCACCTAAAAACCTCAGTAATTTGAAAGGGGTTGACTATTCACGTGAGGGCTTCATGTCTTTTTTTCAGAGCTTTGTCCCTTGACAATGAGACTCCTGACCAGATTCCAATGCAATTCCAAAACACATTTTTGTGGGTCAAGTTTTGGGAACAGGAATGGAAGATTGATTGTGGAAAGGAAGATGTAATGAAAGAAAAGATACGTGGCTAAACTTCATAAGTCAAGCAGGTTTTAATGGATATGTTCTTTCAAAATGTATCAAATATTCAAGTGATATTTCTGACAATTACTTATGTTGTTGGCTAGGTCTGTTGTTAATCAAATACTACGTAGAAAGTGTATTATTTAAAGTGTTGTGAAATACTTACTTCTTTGTCATTCATTACACAAAAGTTGTATTTTGGTAGCTGTTAGTGTTGCCATCAGACACACTAAAAATGATGCATTCCTCTTATTCCAGGCAACTCTGCACTACCATCATGAGGGTGGACTTTTTAGCTATGGTTAGTAAGTGAATTCTAGAGATGTCTCTGTTTTTTCTTTAGAGACACGAGACCAGGATAAACTGAGGTCACACAAAGAGTGTTTATAAATTAAAAATGTCTGAATTTTCAATCAAACATATTTTTAGTACTTTTGACATTTCACTAAGCAGCATTATTAATATAATACAGTTTAATATAAAACGTTTTTCTTTCAGATTAAATCCTCAAGGGTTATTGGTATCTGAAAGTTGGGCTAATAGAAAATGCAAAATAAAGAGTGAATTTACTTAAAGATGTTATAAGCACTTAGAACATGCTATTGAGTGACACCATAACTTCTTCCACGTATCTATGGATTTTCTGCATGATTTATTTCTCTTCCTTCCGTTCCAAAAGGGGTATTTTTGCCACAGAAGGAACTTACTAGAAACCTGTCCCTAACCCATCATAATGAAGAAACTGAGTATGATGAGACAATGTTTCCTTTTGAATTGAGGTTGTTCACTTTCTTTTGAAACAAATGAAGTACATTTGAGAAGATGGTTTTCTTAATCCTTAATAATTTGACTTATATGGTGAGCTACATCAAGAGAACATTAAAATGTCAACTTGTAAGACTATGGCAGAATAACACAAACAAAACAAAAAACAGTAGCAGCTTGTGGTAAAAGGAACTAATGTTTCAGTATTTTTATCAAAAACCAAAGAATAAAGGAAAATATGATTTATTACACAATAGGCACTTTGGGCTCTTTTTGGTTTGAGATAGGGGAGGGGGGAAGGTGTTGTTTCAATTTTTGTTTTTAATTCTCATTACCCAATTCTATTTTTATTGGCAAGAAATTAAGTTAATGATCCCCGGGTGGAGTGTGTTTTGCCAGTGGCAGTAACTAGTGATTTCACTGTCTTTATCTCAACTATCCTCAGCTTGTCCATCCTATTTTTTCCCACTGTCCTGTTGAGGAGGGGGGAATGAGACAGCGGCTGGGTGGGCATCTGACTGCTAGACAAGGCTAAGCCACCACAGTCCTTTTTGGTGTCCAACATAGGGCTCAAGGAATTTGAGATAACGACAGTAATGGGGAGATGTAATGGGCAAAACTTGGACTGGACATTGCCAGGGAGTGGAATAATTTAGGGGAGCTTTGCTACTGGTGTTGTGAATTTTTATTTTGGTGATGGGACAAGTGGTGGAGTTTTAGTGTGTGTGTGTATATTGTTCACCCTCGTCAGTGTCATGATGGTGTTACTTTTGATTTTGACATGGGGAATATTTTGTTGATGTTGTAAGTGAAGTTTGTGGAGGATGTGTGAGGAATGTATGCTTTAATGACAAAAACGTTTCACAAAGGCAAGGAGAGGAACGTATTCCATGTAGGCGTCAAAGTTTTGGTAGCAGGGGGGCTGCAGGGATGGCCACTGAGAAGAGGTCAGGGACTGCCTTGTGCTGGACACAACCGGTTCCAGCTGGCTTTGCAACAGACCCACTGCAAGACACAGATGAGCCCATCAGCCAACCCGATGACAGCTCTGAGAAAACATACTTATGAATGGGTAAAAATTGTATGACAGTATAAGTGAGGAAAAGAAGTATGAGAAACAACCCTGTGAACACCAAGGTCAGAGAAGAAAGAGGGGGAGGAGGTGCTCCAGATGCTGGAACAGAGATTCCCCTGCAACCCATGGAGACCATGGTGGAGCAGATATTACCTGGAAGCCCATGGGAGAGACCATGGTGGAGCAGGTATCCACAGTGCAGCCCACGATGGACCCCACAGTGAAGCAGGTTTATCCTGAAGGAGTGCAGCCCATGGAAGGACCTACACAGCAGCAGGGGGAAAGTGTGAGGAGGAAGGAGCAGTAGAGAGCAAAAATTATGTACTGACCATAATCTCCCATCCCGTCTGCACCACTGGGCAGGTGTTAGAGGAGTCAGGAGTGAAGTTGAGCCTGGAAAAAAGGGGGAGGGTGAGATGCTGTTTTAAAGTTTGTTTTTGTTTCTCACAATGCAAATTATTTTATTTGGCAATAAATAAATTAATTTTCCCAAAGTCAAGTCTGTCTTACCTATGACAGTAACTGGAAAGCAATCTCCATCTTTCTCTTGACCCATGAGCTTTTCCAACCAATTAATTTATCACTCAATTTTTATTTCTTACTACCCAATTCTATTTTAATTGGCAATAAATTAAATTAAAGATCCCCAGGTCTAGTCTGTTTTGCCAGTGGCAAAACCGGTAAGTGATTTCACTGTCTTTATCTCAACTATCCTCAGCTTGTCCATCCTACTTTTTCCCCCTGTCCTGTTGAGGAGGGGGGAGTGAGAGAGTGGCTGGGTGGGCATCTGACTGCTGGCCACGGCTAACCCACCACAGGAGAGTAGCTAGTGCAGTCATCTCTTGGAGTCCAGGACGAAGATTTTTAAGTACTTTCATAAAGGCTCACTAGTAATAATTTTAATACCATATGCTACTAGAAATTACCAAAAACATAATTATTATGTATGTATTTTAGATTGGTTCTATTGAATAAAACAGCTGCTATAGCTGTTTTGTGGCAACTGTATTCTTGCCACAGCTTCAAATCAGGCTTCAGTGGTTATTTTTGTAAGTAAAATCTTAAGACACTTTTGCAGGATAGTAGGGTAGAAATAACACGGTATATTTTCAGCTTTAACTCTGTCCAGTGTCATTTGTGATGAATAGAAACTAGGAATCTGAATAACACACCCATAGCCATGGAAGGGATAAATCCAGTCCACAGCAACCAAGTTGCGCTAGCAAATGATTGTTGAACAGCTCAGAATACCCTTTCACACCTACTCGTGATATTTCAGTCACAAGCAATGGACTGTACAGTTGTAGAGCAGATACATTTCGTAGCTGTTGTCAAAACAAAATGAAAATTTTTGATAAATAGTTGAAATAATGAATCCTGTCCGCTGAACAATGGAACTGATTGAGATCAAAGGAAGACAAGCTTTGGCAACACTTGATTCAGGGCTTACAAGACATGCAGCCCCCGAACATGAACAGGTAATAGCACTTGCAGATTCTTACAATCCTAGCACAGTTGAGGAATGAAGGCACAAAGAAGACTGTTGGAAGAGGCAAAAGATTAGAGAATGGAGAAGTGGAAAGAGTGGAAGGACAGTAGGTTGAAGCTGTGGCAGAGGAAGAGGACATTAAGGGATAGGGTAAATGGAATGGATGGAGAAGATAAATGCTTGGCAGCTCTACTTTCAGTCCTACTATTTGTTGTAATCACTGGTCCCCTTCTCTTAATTTCCACTCTTCTCTTGTCATAGGCAGACATGCATCCACTCTTCACAGCCTTCACAGCCACAGGGAATGGCTGGTGTAGAACAGATGTATCTCACACAAAACTGGGAATGGAGAAGTGCTTTCAGGTCTCTGTATCGTAGGGAATGTCTCAGTGAGAGGGCCCTCCTACACTGGTAGAGGGATAAGATTGTTTCTATGTGTATGTGTTAGCCTGTTGGCCAAATTCCAAGGTCTTCTCATCAGTGGCTCCTTCATTCAAATTTTGAGGACAATGCCTCCCTGGTGAAAGACGCACAAGAGGCAATATAAGCTTTCCTCCCTTCCTTCCTCCTTTCCCTCCCTCCCTCCCTCCCTTCCTCCCTTCCTTCCTCCTTTCCCTCCCTCCCTCCCTCCCTTCCTTCCTCCCTGCCTCCCTTCCTCTCTTCCTTTCTTCCTCCCTCCCTCCCTCCCTCCCTCCAGTGTATGTGCAGATATTATGATCTGTAGGACCCCTACCTGAAAAATATAAGACCTCCTTTCTCACTTCCCCAAGTGCACCAACATATGGAGAGATCGCCTAAATTTATTCTCTTAAGTAATGGAAATTAAATGTTACTAAGTAAGATGGTGGTAACTGGCAATGGATAGGTGCTGAGTTCTCCATTTGTTAATGATCAGTGAATATCATGTGTTTTAGCTAGTTACTTACCTCACTATTATCGTATAGAATCATGGAATGGTTAGAGTTGGAAGGGACCTTGAAGATCAGCTAGTTCCAACTCCACTGCTGTGGCCAGGGACACCTTCCACTAGACCAGATTGCTCAAAGCCCCATCCAGCCTGGTCTTCAACACTTCCAGGGATGGGGCATCCACAAGTTATCTGGGCAACCTGTTCCAGTGCCTCACCACCCTCAGAGTAAAGAATTTCTTCCTAATGTCTAATCTAAATCTGCCCTCTTCCAGTTTAAAACCGTTACCCCTCATCCTACCACTGCATTCGCTGATAAAGAGTCCCTCCCCATCTTTCCTATAAGCCCCCTTTAGGAACAGGAAAGCTGCTATAAGGTCTCTCCGGAGCCTTCTCTTCTCCAGGCTGAACACCACCAACTCTTTCAGCCTTTCCTCATAGGAGAGGTGCTCCAGCCCTCTGATCACCTTCGTGGCCCTCCTTTGGACCCGCTGTAACAGGTCCCTGTCTTTCCTGTGCTGAGGGCTCCAGAGCTGGATGCAGTACTCCAGGAGGGGTCTCACAAGAGCGGAGTAGAGGGGCAGAATCACCTGCCTCAACCTGCTGGCCGTGCTTCTTTTGATGCAGCCCGGGATGTGGTTGGCTTTCTAGGCTGCAAGCCCACATTGCTGCCTCATGTTGAGCTTCTCATCAACCAACACTCCCAAGTCCTTCTCCTCAGGGCTGCTCTCGTCACTGGTCACTACTTGGACATCAGGCTGTTGACCACAACTCTTTGAGGGCGATCATCCAGCCAATTCCTTACCCACTGAGTGGTCCGTCTGTCAAAACCATGTCTTTCCAATTTAGAGACAAGGATGTCATGCGGGACAGTGCCAAACCCTTTGGACAAGTCCAGGTAGATGACGTCAGTTGCTCTCCCCTTATCCACCAACACTGTAACACCGTTGGTAGAAGGCCACCAGATTTTTCAGGCATGATTTGCCATCAGTGAAGCCACGTTGGCTGTCATTGCTCACCCCTTATTTTCCATGTGCCTTAGCAGAGTTTCCAGGAGGATCTGCTCCACGATCTTGCCAGGCACAGAGGTGAGACTGACTGGCCTGTAGTTCCCTGGGTCTTCCTTTTTTCCTTTTGAAACTGGGGGTTATGTTTCCCCTTTTCCAGTCAGTGGGAACTTCACCAGACTGCCATGACTTATATGATGGGTAGTGGCTTAGCAACTTCATCCGCCAGTTCCCTCAGGACCTACGGATGGATTTCATCAGGTCCCATGGACTTGTGTACCTTCAGGTTCCTTAGATGGTCTTGCACTTGATCTTTATCTACAGTGGGCAGTTCTTCATTGTCCCAGTCTCTGCCTTTGCCTTCTGCGACTTGGGTGTTGTGGTTAGAACCCTTGCTGATGAAGACCGAGGCAAAAAAGTCATTGAGTACCTCAGCCTTCTCCATATCCCCAGTGACCAGGTCTCCCATTTCCTTTGATAAGGAACTCTTTTGAACTCTTTGATAATTTTTAAGCCATATTTATACATGAGGTATTAATCTTGTTTTACCACATAATAAAATGAACCTATAGGAGGAAGTAATGAGAAAGTACTCAGAATGTGGCAAAAAATACCAGATGACAATTTCAATTAGGAAGAAGCTTTAAAGGCAAGAGAATGACGTATAGCAAAAATAACAGGCAACTTAACTATGACAAAGTCCAACAATTAAAAAGCTTTTTTTTTAATAGATATGATTGCATTTTTAGGTTTTAGGTTAGTGAGTTTTAAGTTGCCCTTCATTTTCACTTTAAGTCACTGGGGAGAAAATTCAACCCAAGTGGGAAACACAACAGTAATAAACCCAACAATAATAAATAAATAAACCCAAACAAGTACATTTTGACATTCCAGTACTTTTCTGACAGCCAAATTTTTATTTAAAAAGCCTCCAGCAAGTTAATACAAGGCCAATCATCCTGTGTTTGAGAAAAAAAAGAGAGACCTTTTAGTATACAACTGAAGAGATCATGAGATATTCTTATGTCCCAATTATTTTGTAATTAACGTCGTCTTGAAAAAGTTCACTGTGGCTAAGCCCAAGTATTTTACCCTTTTAAGTTGTTACTAAACCACTCTGCATCTGATTCTTCACTGGCAACTTCCTGCAGATACACATAATTTATTGAGAAATTTATTACCACTAGTACTACTTGCGTTCATTAACCCATGAGTCTTCCACTTTCTAGGGAGACCTAAAGCAGATATTACATTGAAAGGTTCGAGACATCCCAAGGTTAGAGATGAGAAAAAAAAATTGAGAAAATAAACTGATTCACCCTGAGGATACACCTTTTTAAACAGTATAGAATTTTTTCTTTTAAAGAAAGTATTTCCATTTCTAAACATTTGAAAGCGTCAAATATTTTCATTCATTTAAACTAAGTCAGTAACATGACTACACAAAAATCAGCCCACAAATTTCAGATGATCTGCATAGTTCATTTACTGAAGATATCCCATATTCATTACATTCCAGAGTGATGTTCAGGTAAATTTCTTCCAACAGGTCAAAACATACTCCCAAGGAGGAAAAATGAAATATTCTTTGCATTTCTTCATCAGTTTCTAAAAATATTTAAATGTATTGGATAAAACTTAATGAGACACATGTTCCTAAAACGTTACGTGTGTAATTTGGAGATCAAGCACACTGCTTCTAAGAACTATTGCAGGAGTTAAAACTGAGCACTAATTACTCAACCTCTACTGTAATAACAATGCTACCACAGTATTACTTTGCATTTTTATTGGGAAAAGGCATCTTCCAAACCAAGCTACTTCTAGAGCAATTATCTCTGAAGCAATGAAAAGACAACTGTATTCAGGAAGTAAGTTACGTAGTCAACAGACTTGAAAACCAGAGATTGTTCCATGGCCACCACATGAATACCTCTAATGATTCAAAATAGACTGCAAGAAAAATAGCTAAAAACAAAAGAGCTTTTATAACTTCAAGGTCGTCCAGTATATCAGGTGCTGTTTTTACAACTAGGTTCACAACTTTCTCATATCAAAGAGTAAATGGGACAATGGGAGACAAGCTCTTCCTTCCAACAAACAGATTCCTGATCGATGCTTAGGATTGACTGAATTTTTAGACCTTTGGTAAAGGATCTTCATTTAATAGATTCCAATTGTCAATCAGGTCACATTTTGTTAAAATTACTTTTTCTTTTGATGTCTGATAGACTCTTCAGCTAGAGTCGCGGTCAATGGCTCGGTGTCCAAGTGGAGAGCAGTGACAAGTGGCGTTCCTCAGGGGCCGGTACTGGGACCTGTACTATTCAACATCTTTGTCAGCGGCATGGACAGTGAGGTAGAGTGCACCCTCAGCAAGTTTGCTGATGATACCAAGCTCTTTGGCGAGGCAGACATGCTGGAGGGGAGGGATGCCATCCAGAAGGACCTGGACAGGCTGGAGAGGTGGGCCCAAGCCAACCTCATGCAGCTCAACAAGGCCAAGTGCAAGGTCCTACATCTGGGTCGGGGCAATCCCAAGCACAAATACAGGCTCGGCGGGGAATGGCTGGAGAGCAGCCCAGTGGAGAAGGACCTGGGGGTGCTGATGGACGAGAAGCTCAACATGAGCCAGCAATGTGTGATCGCAGCCCAGAAGGCCAACTGTATCCTGGGCTGCATCAAAAGAAGTGTGGCCAGCAGGTCAAGGGAGGTGATTCTGCCCCTCTACTCCGCTCTTGTGAGACCCCACCTGGAGTACTGCATCCAGCTGTGGAGTCCCCAACATAAGAAGGACATGGACCTGCTGGAGCGTGTCCAGAGGAGAGCCACGAGGATGATCAGAGGGATGGAGCACCTCTCCTATAAGGAGAGGCTGAGGGAGTTGTGGCTGTTCAGCCTGGAGACGAGAAGGCTCCGGGGAGATCTTATTGCGGCCTTCCAGTACCTCAAGGGGGCCTACAGGAGAGCTGGGGAAGGACTTTTTACTAGGGCATGTAGCGATAGGACGAGGGGGAATGGCTTTAAGCTGGAAGAGGGCAGGTTTAGATGAAACATTAGGAAGAAGTTTTTCACTTTAAGGGTGGTAAGGCACTGGAACAGGTTGCCCAGAGAAGTTGTTGAAGCCCCGTCCCTGGAGGTGTTCAAGGCCAGGCTGGACGTGGCCTTGGGCAACCTGGTCTAGTGAGAGGTGTCCCTGCCTATGGCAGGGGGGTTGGAACTCGATGATCTTCAAGGTCCCTTCCAACCTAAACCATTCTATGATTCTATGATTCTATGTTAAGCACAAGAATTCACGGTGCAGATAATACTTGCTTGTATCTCAAAATACCGATAGTTTAGTGTAGCAGAAACAAATTTAACAAGCTATAAAAACATGTTTTTGTCACTACTTCTTCATCATTGAACTCTGCACTTACCACTGAACTGTATCAATCTTTATGGTACAATTCTCTTATTAAAACCAGAAGTGAAGTTATATCTAGTTTCTTACGGTGGAGGTGGAAGGTAGCAAAGAGAGAGGACAAATGAGAGGAAAAAATGACTGGTAGGTGTTCAACCTAAAGATATCGGCTCTGTAAATAAATGAGTTAGTTAATACAGCAAAGTCACCACAGATTAAGCTTGATCAGAAGACAGCCAAGCAGCAGAATATTTACTTCATGATTAGTAAATTTATTTTAAAAAACTATTACTAAATCAGAGAGGAATAGAGTAGATTTAGGAATTTTCCCCAAATCCTCTTACTGCCCTTAAAGGTAATAGATAATATTATTATATTTTACAAAAGTCACATTACGGGAAGGTACTTAATCTACAGTGAAAAGTGACCTAAGTGAAAATGCCTTAATTTAGCTTTAATTCATTATAGCAAAATTTCCCCAAGTGTTTTGGTTACATTTACCATGTTTGTGCTCTTTGTACATTGTTTACATTTTTTAAAAGTTTAGGGAATGTCTTAACATATCTTCATAGATTTCCTCCTGCTGGCTGTGCTTTAACTTTCTGTATTTGAAAAAAAAGTGCCCTTATATGGAAAAGGAATTTTAAAAATCTTCTCTCTTTTTCTTCACCAGAAAGGTATCATGCAATTCCTTTTTGAGTGACATGATAAGCCTTCCTAGTGAAATTCTTGATGTTCCAAATGACTCATTAAATCACAGATTATGTTGTCAAATAGGGATTTTTTTTTTTCTTGCTAGAAATATTTCTGTTAGTGAAATTACTTTCTGGTATTTCTTTTGCCCTGTGTAGGAACTGTTTATAATCAGAGAAGTCGTAATCAATCCATCCTATTAGGCTACTACTATGCAAGAAAAACTATTAATCTAGTCAATTACCCAGAAAAATTAACATAAATTTTATTATCTCAAACGTTTCGTCCATTTAGTAAGGTGACCTCTTGTAAATACACATTTTCCAGCAATGATTTAAAAATAAAATGTACAAATAAAATTATTTCCCCCCCATTGCTAACCATTTCTTATGATCATATTTTGATTTCTTTAAAAGTCAGTAGTTTTCTGCATACAAAAAGTTCATTTTTATACTGAGAACTATACCTCTTTAGTGCATCACTTTCCTGTTTTCCTTTTATCATTTCCATTTGTGACCCTGCAATGTCTCCATTAGCAATTATTAAATCATTTGGAGAGAGTTAGTATTTTGGAGATATTCAAGGTGTTAAGTCTTGTTTTGCTAACACAATTTGACATATAGAAAGAAGGATCATGTAATCAGCTTACTAGTGATACGTCACTTGTAGGTTGGGGGCTGTCCTATGACAGTTACCTAGAAATAAGAAAATGAAATGTTATATGCATACTTCAAGCCTTAAGTTCAGTGGAGAATTGAGAACATCAAGAAGAAATTCTCTGTTGCACATAAAATACTCTTTTTTAAAAATTATTTCTGTAAAGTGTGTTGGAATCTATTGGGTTTTTTTCTCTGTGTTTATCCTTACAATGCCTGAACACATTAGCAGAGGCCTCAGACAGGAAAGTGAACTATATGGACATCTACTTTTCCGTGGTGTTACAATTTTAGTATCTTGTAAATTTAACTCCAGGGTAGTATTTGCTTTACGTGTCACTTTCATAGCAAAAAAAAATAAATAAATTTACAAATAAAGAAAAGCTGCTGAAGTCGTATTTTCTCAACAATTTTTTATTTTAACTTTCTTCTTGCGAAGAGTCTGAGCGGTATAAACAGATACCATTGCTTTTTCAAATTTATGACCAGACTGACTTCGGCAAGAGCAGTTGACAGAAATCTGGACTTTTGCTTCCTCAAATTACTAACCTGGTAATTCAAATATGGTTATTGCTCTTCAAATTTTAGGATGTTAGCCTACTGCTTATACTGGTATCTAAAACACTTTAATCTAAAAAGGGCACTTACTTGCTGTAACAGCTACATTAATACAACTTTGGATTTAATTAACACAACTGTGACGTATGTGAATAAAGTAAATAAAATACAGGTTGGATTTTTTTTTGCTTTGAAGGCTGAATGGGAATATTGCCTGAGAAAGAAGTTGAAAAAAAGAACACTGGCATTAAAAAAATATTATAGGGTGTATTCTTTAGTGTTTCTACAAATCCCTTTTTAAGTAATAATAATAATAATAATAATAATAATAATAATAATAATAATAATAATAATAATAATAATAATAAAAAATAATCATCTGATATGTATTTGTATGATAGAAAATGGCTATGGTATCATGATGAACATATTAACTTAATTTATGCTAAGTAAAACAAGAACGAAAATAAATTTTCCATTTAGAAATAATTTTGATGCTAATTTTCTGTTAATCTTTATTGTCTTTGGTGATCAACAACAAGTAGTTCTGAAAACAAAATTAACTGATTTGTTTTGTTTGCTTGCTTTTTAATAGTATGCTTTGTAGCAAAGAAAGTTATATTCCACTTCCATCATTGCTGTAAAGCTTTGGTGAAGAACAGGATCACATTCTTGTCTTTGGAAAAAGAATTCATATACCAAGTTAAATAGAATAAGCAATTCTATATAAAACTTTGCATGCATTTGTTTCCTGTCACCTTTCAAATAAGTGTTTAATTTATTAATAATTAAAAAAAAAACCAAACACAAACACAAAAACCCTAAAAAAAAAGGTCTTTCTAAACAGCATTTGAAATATTTATGAGGAATTCTTAAGAAATAGTCATTGGTCTACTGAGCCTTGCAGAAGCTTTCCCACGCTATGTGTGAGATTTCAATGGCAACTTTCATGTTTCTGTATTTTATTACAGAACTGGGTCTCTAAACTTCTTCCAGAAGTCCTTCTGTCCTCGTGAACAACGTATAAACTCTGGACAGCTGGATTCTTCAGTGTTTGAAAGAACAGTAGCATGTTTGTAAGTAGACTTATAAACACTTCAGAGATTGTCAGCAATCTAGATTATCTGGGGATAATCACAATCAACTGCATCCTATCTCTTATAATAGTAATTGATGGGTCCCCTCACTTCCTGTTTAAACTGTCTTATCACCAAATGGAGACAGATATGAGGCCTGACAAAGAGGATTTTTTTGGGGTACTCAGATTTTCAGTAATATCTTTTCCTCAGAGATCCAGAAAGATTTTTGTAATCATTTGTTTCTTGTTGCATATCTATATTTTCTATTTATTAAAAAAAAATAGAAAATCAAGGCAATAGCAGCAAATTGGTATCTAAATGCAGACTTGACAAATATGTATTTTTTAGGGTAACAAACCCTTCTTCATTCTCCCTTTAGATGCACAAAATGCACTGCAGTGGACAAAATACTATGTTGCTGAAACAGCATCCATAATAAATTGAGTTTGGAATAACACCAATTATTATCCAAACAGGTGGCTAAACTAATACCCAGTCTTCTGAAAACATGCATCTTTTAGCCACAAAGCATTCACTCCTGAATGACTCCCAAAGGCATGGACCTTGCAAAAGGGCTCACCAGCAGTGAAATTTCAAGTTAAACATTAGGCATGGCTAGTAACGGCCCACTTCTAGATAGTTCTAATGCTTCTTTCTGAAATCCCTTGTCCTCTGACTGTACGCAAAAGCACAGAAGACTCGACTAAGATTCAACTCTCCCTTTTTCCAAGACAAAACATTGCAGTATTGTACTGGAGTTCGATAGAGCTAGCTGTGAAAGTTTAAGAAATTACTGTTGCATGTGTCCACCATGCTTTCTCTTAGAAATTGTCATTCCTGTAGCAAAGATGGCAGAGCAAAATGTTCACATTTCAGCAGTACAAGTTCCCAGGCTAGTACAACTGCTTAAACCAGTGTTGCAGATGTGTTTGCACAAATTTATGGGCACATATAAACATTTCCTTTTTCCATCTCAGCTGTGCAACGGAAGCATGTAGCAGGGAGGTCAGGCAAAGCACTGGGAACAGCAGCATTTTAAAACACTGCCCCTCAAAACCACCAAGCACATCTGAGAGGACTCTTATGATGGCTGTGTCATAGGTACTGTTTCACAACATACAGGAACAAAGCGCCCAACCTGTTGGTCAGCCTGGTCTGTATGCAGCTGAAAAAAGTTTAATTCATATTTAGCTTACTCTTGAAGTAGATAAATCAGGATGCCATTTTTCATGCCTTCGGTAGGAAGAATGTCAACTTTATTGGCCTTACTAAGGAGGGAATGGGACTCCCCTTTACAGGGTTAGTAGGTGACTGGGTACTTGAATCTCAGCACCAGGCGGCATATAAGCATTTCTGCCAAAAACCCTATGCATGTCCTTCTGTGCTCCTCTACCTTCTTGTGTACCTGAGGATACATACAGCTGCCGGTCTCTCCGCTGGACCTGACCCATGCCTTGTGGGACAGACCAGCTGTTGGCAATGGTCATTCCGGCCTTTGGCTACGGTACAAAGGGCTCCGAGTTCTGGCTCAGATTAAAGCAGATCCCATGTTTTTTTCCCCCTCCCACCCGCACCCCTTCAGGCAGAACTGGAGGCTGGGGGGGAAACGGCCACTTGCGGGTTTGAGGCAGGACAGGCTCTGTGTGTGTGTGCGTGTGTGTGCCTGATATCCACTCACAGCACAGCCCACAGTACTGTTTGGTTTCTCGGCACTCTTGAAACCCAAAGCCGGTTCTTAAACCCGCCCCGCCCCCCACCCCCCCCCCTTTGTGTTTTGGCCAGGCACAGCCTGTCTGTGGAGAAAACTTGGGGGAGTTACCCCGCGCACAGCCCAGAACCTGGACGAGGGGAGCTGTGAGGCAGCCACAGCGAGCGATGCCAGAAGCTGGTAAGGCGGGTTATTTTCAGAGGCGCCCAGCGGACCTCGGGCAGGCTTTCGAAGGTGTCGGCGAGGCTCCAGGGCCAGGCAGCCCACAGCCGCTGTGGCGGGAAGCTGAGGGAGGGGCGGGCGGGACGGCCGCCCCCGGCCCTGCCACAGCGCCCCCTGGCAGCGACGGCGGCAGCGCGCCCCGCGGGCCCGGCGCGTTATCGCCAATAACCGTCCGCCACCCCCCGCCAAGGGGCGGGGCCACCTGCTCATTTAAATAACCCGGCGGCTCATTTGCATGCTGCCAAGGTGGCCGGCCCTGGGATTGGCCGGCTCCGAGGCAGCCCCCACTGCCGGCCCCTGTGCCCACGGAGGGGGCGGGGTCAGCCGGGAGAGGGGAGGGGACACGGGGCTTATTTGCATAACGGCCCGGCGCGTGCGACGGCGGGAGGTGGCGTTGGTGCAGGGAGCGGGTTCCGATTTTGAATCTACGGCGGCAGCGGCAGCGTCGGGACAGGCGGGAGCGGCGGCGACGGCCGCCGAGCGCAGAGGCAGGAGCCGCCGCGGGACGCAGGGGCGCAGGTACCGCACCTCCCTTCCGGGGCACGCACGGCCGGGCAACGGCAGCAACACTCTCTGCGGAACGCTGCCCCGCGCGCTGCTGGCGGCGGCGGCAGCGGCGGTGGTGGCAGTGCGCATGCTCCGGGGCTGCAGCTTTGCACACGCGCCGCTGCGCGCACCCACTCACCCACCCACGCTCGCTCACAAGCGTGGCGCAGCTCGGCGCGCGCTGCATGGGAGCACGTGACGCGGCTCCAGTGCAGGCGGCAGGCGCGCATGCGCGGTGGGGTTTTCGCGCAGAGGTGGCAGCAGGTGGGGAGCGGGGTGCGGGGAGGCGGTTTCCTCCGCCCCCCGACGTGTGGAGGGATCCCCGCGGCGGCCGCTGCGGGTCACCGGTAGGTCTGGCGTGGGGCAGGGCTGCAGCTGGGGCGCTTCCTTCTGTCCTGAAGGCAGTTGTCAGGTTGTATTCCGGTGAGGTGAGGCGGAGGCGCCTCCTAGACCGCAGTGGGTGGGTGTTTGTGTGGGACAGCGGGGCGTCTGGCAGCTTGGCACCTCGAAGGTGTTTCTTTACTCTCTGTCCGAATTGGAGGTGTCGAGACCTGGGTGATGCGGTGCACAGCCGGTGGGTGTCCTCGCACGTACAGCGGGTGTGGGTGTCGAGTGTCGTGGCGGATGGGTTGCGGAAGCAACCAGAAGAAAACCAATTTGCTTGTTATTGTGCTCAATAGCGCACTGATGAACTTCAGGTTAAAGTTTTTGAAGCGTGTTGATTTACTAGAAATGAGGGTGTTTCAGTGTGTGCGTGGGGGGGTAAGGCCTAGTTGTGTATTATTTGTGATGTCATCAGTAAACAAGGCCAGAGTGGCTACGCCAGGTTGTAGTGGAGGCCCTTGTCAAACAAAATGGAAACAGTTAACTGTTTTAAGAAGTATATTCATGTAAAGAAGGTCCACTTGAACTTATAATTTTATGTGAACCTGAGCATTTAAAATACTGAAACTGTGTTCATAGTTAAGCGTTTCTAATTCTGATGGGACATTGGGGCCTGTTAGAGGTTCTCAAGCAGCTCTTTGTTTTAACAGGTATATATTCTTATTAGATCTCCTGATCTTCAACAGATATCTAGTGGAAATTCTTACATTAGAAGATTTTGTTGCATAATACTAATAGTGAAATAAATCTACATATTGTAATGTCAGTGTGTCCCTTAACAAAGACAGACTTGTCGGATGGAAAAATTGGATGGAATTGTTGATGGAAAAATATTCTCTTAAAATAAAGGGGTGAACAGTTCAACTGTTCTGGGCAACAGTCAAAGAGCTTAAAACTGCAGCCTTCATGCAGTTGCAGAAAAATAACACTTGTACATCTAGACAGCATATTTAACGTGCTGACTAACTGGCGGAAGTAAAAGTATGTTAATACATAACATTTGGTCAATATCTCAGTTTATACAACCAAATACAATATTTTATGAATAATTTTATTGGAATTTGCATCTGCAAGATCACAATATTCTACAAGTACACTATTTGGCTCTCTTTTGCAAGTTAAACTGTAATTTGGGCCATTACCTGTTATACCAGTTTGTCCTAGTTACAGTTATTAGTTATTAATATCTACTTTATGTTTAGTTTTTTAAAAATGGAAATGTGGAAAATGTACTTAGCTTCTGCTTAAATCTGAAATTCATAAGTTAAATATGAATTCTGTACACAAACAACAGGTATCAGTGTAAAATAAGGATGTTTTTCTAATTAGCTACTGTTTTGTGCAGTACTACAGGAAGGTATAAAGGAGAGTGATAGCTTGAATATTAAGAATTCTTTGGGGGGGGGGACACACCAAACACAAAACCCACTACTGTTTGATATGTGATCTGGGGTAAGTAATTTTTCAGTTTTCAAATCTGTGAAATGGGGCTAATGGTAGTTGTCAGGCCCGTCATAAAATGAATTCACTAGTGATTGCATGAGGACTTGCGCAATTCATGAATCATGGCAACTAAACCCACTGTTTACTCCTCAACTTTGGTAATTAATCTAATTATTTTATATGCACCAGAAGTATCAAATCAAGTTCTTATGTACATATAATCCAGAAAGGAATTGTAATAATTTTGGATAGCAATATATTTTTTGAAAAATGCCAAATAATTAAAATACAGAAAAACTTGTTTTGTCACTGCTTATAAGTAAATACCCATTGTGTGTTCTTTTTCAAAGAATCTCAAGAGATTTTTGTGTTCTCATCATTATGTTCCTAGTTTAGTAGATTTCTTACGTTGCTTGGAGTAAAAGGCTTTTTATCAGCTCCAACCTTGCTACCAACTGTAGCAGTGCTGAACTGATGCTTCCTGTGATAATGTGGAACAGTGTTGTATTTTGCTGTATGAATTAATTTAATGAGACTATCTTGATTGTTGCATAGGCTTGAAATTGATCACACTTAACAGAATTGATTCATAGAAGGATAAAATAATTATATGCATCAATTGAAGAAGTCATTTTGATGTTCTTATTGAGGGACGTCTTAATTCTCATTTCTTATCCATTATGAAGTCTATTTTCAATAAGATGCTAATCCAAATAGATATGCATGCATGCTGTACTCTGCTCTGTTTGCTGATACCTCCTGCTTTTGCTTGTATTGTTACGCCCATTTCACATATTCAGAAGCTCAACATTAACTGTAGTATGTTAGTTTTCCTGTAAAGGCTCCTTTAGTAATGTTTCCAGAATTTGGGGCACAAAGACAGGAAATGTGGTCTAATACAGACATATGCTTTCCCCCCAGCATGGGAGGTCATCTGGCTAGCCGAGAGACTGAACAACCTATCAATAAAAATATTTTCATTTTGAATACTGATCTGTTGCAAACAGAAACAGGTTACATGTTAAACAATTTTTTAATCCTATTTCAGTGACTGATTCCAAATTAGTAACTAAATCCTCATTTTCATTGTGTTTGATTGTGATTTTAGGGAGAAGGCTTTTTTTTCTGTTCTACAAACAGATGATATTTCCACAATGAAAAGTAGCTAGCTAAACCATAAATTCTATTTTCCTTTCAAAACAAGAAAAAAGTCTAATATCTTCCCATCTAGATTGTTTTTTAATAATGTAATCATTAATTCAGCTTATTTGGGCTTACTGTCAGGAATTGTATTTATGCCAGAAGTCTTAGGGTTATTCATGAAATGTAGATAGTAAGGCCAAAAGGTACTTTACTAGTATGTTGCTCTTAGATAGTTTGCAAGTTGAATGCATTTCTTCTATTTGCTTTCCACCTAGTGTTTTTCAATATTGTGTGCTGGTTATATGTTTAAGTTATGAGTTTGGTTTGGAAATTACTGAAGTGACACAGATGTACAACACAGTTTTCATAGGGGGCATTAGATGAGGAAAGTAAGTTGCAAGTTATATAAGTTAACGGTACGTGAATGTGGGTTTTTTGTTTGTTTCTTCTTCTCTTGTCACAAATACATGTTTATTTAATATTTATCTTAAATGCAGTGAAATCGAAGACTGTTAATGTTTTCTAGTTAAATCTGTGGCTGGACTCTTTACTTCTTTTTAGTATGTGACATTGCTTTGAGAGATTTACATACACACACACAAAGCAATTGGGAAGTCATAAATTGGCCAATGCAAATGGTGCTTTCATGATGCATACTTGTAGCTCTGGTATTTCAGTTATACTCATTGTGCTATATGCTGTACTGCATGAAAAAAACGCTCTCCTGTTTCCGTCATACTGTAAGAAACAATGTTGATCAAGCAGCAGTGGTTTATACAAATACAGAATGGACAGTAAGATAAGGTTGTTGTGCGGGGTTTTTTCTTTCTTTCTTTCTTTCAAAAAACAAACAAACAAAACCCCCAACCAAAACAAGCAAATAAAACTTGATACTTTTTTTTGACAGCTCATTAAGAAGCAGAGAGAAAGTTAGGTTGTTCTCTAAAGTGATCTCTGTAACCAGCTGTTCTTGATAAGTTGGACAGTTACAGAATGTCTTAATCTCTGAATAAAGGTTAGATGTGAATTGGGTAATACTTCATATTTAAAATTCCTGTAGCTCAGTCTTGTTTTGGATATTAAAGCATGGTGGCTGATCCCAAAGAAGGTAACTGTACAGTCTTCTAGCTTTGAGATTTTCAGTCAGGAGGATCTGGAGCATAGATTTTGTCAGCCTCTTGAGTTCTGGTTATCTTTTTAGAAGCAAAATTTTGCATTATGTGGGATCTTCATTTTCATTTGCCTGAAGAGATTTTGTGTATCATTCGTAGTGTGTTTAGGTGTCTTACTTTTTTTCTTTGACTGAGGTTTTTTGTTACTTTTTTTTCCTTCCCTATTTCTGTAGCAATGGGGATCAGAAAATCCTTGAGTTCTTACGTTCATATGCAACCTGGTTTTAGTTAATGTTCTAGTTCTTATCTCTGTTCTGTCTTGACTATTTGTGTGCATATATATATGCAAAAAACCATTGCAAAGTTAGGAGTAGAATTTCAGCTACACTTGAATTTTATGTGGCTTTGTGTTTTATGTTTTCATTTGAGATTATGTTAGTATTAAACAAAAACCAGAATGCTGTTAGTGAAAAAGAAATGCCTGCATGAAACTTAAAATGCATTAATAAGGTTATTAAATGGCACTTAGGAATTCCACTACGAAGACAAATGTCTTTAACAAATATAAATTATCTTTTTTTGCTGAAGCAGAAAATTGCAAAACAGGTATGTGACAAAAATGTTTAACTGTGCCACAGCCCTACAAGTTTTAACAGAAATCTGCTCAGTTCTAATATAGTAGTACAATTTTATGTGGTCATTGTTTTTCAATTGTTCTATTTGTAGTAATTCTTGTAAGACTTGTTGGTTTTCAGTAAATTTGACAGAGTAGTAAGTATCAAAGATAATTTAATTCCTGCAAACTTTGTGAAAACAAGGAGCTGGCATGAGGAGAGGCCACTGTTGTCCCCAGTGAGGGAACTTGGCAGTTACACGTTGTTTAGGGGGGATAACTTGCTGTCAGTTGGGACACAGGTATCCTCTGTCAAAGCAGTATGGAGGCTGTCACATCAACATGCGGCTTAGGACTAGATGCATACATGCACTCCCTCGCTCAGTGGAGTAAGACACCAATGATCACTTGAGGTTACTCTGATAAAAAGTTGCAAGACAATGCTTATAAACCTGCAGGAAATGTGGTTTCATTAGTTTCATTACTCACTCATTATCTTCTTTAGTACCACTGGCATATATTTTGTAAAACCACAGTATATTTAACAGCAAGTCTGCTCCCCCTTCTCACCCCCTTTTTTTTCCAGTGATGATTCCTTGGTGGTGTAGCTGAAGGCATAATAGTAACTATGTGGTATTAAATGCCTGATCCTCAGTTGTATGTCGGCTTCTATCATAGAATCATAGAATAAGTGAGGTTGGAAGGGACCATTAAGATCATCAAGTCCAACCGTTAACCTACCCTGATTTAAAAACACCCACTTCTAAACCATGTCCCTAAGCATCTCATCTACCCTTTTCTTAAACACCTCCAGGGATGGTGAATCCACCACCTCTCTGGGCAGCCCATTCCAATGTTTAATAACCCTTTGAGTGAAAAAATGCTTCCTAATATCCAATCTAAACCTGCCCTGACATAACTTGAACCCGTTTCCTCTTGTCCTATCACTTGCCACGTGGGAGAAGAGGTCAGCCCCCATCTCTCTAAAACCTCCCTTCAGGTAGTTGTAGAGGGTGATAAGGTCTCCCCTCAGCCTCCTCTTCTCCAGGCTAAACAACCCCAGCTCCCTCAGTCGTTCCTCATAAGGCTTGTCCTCCAGACCCCTCACCAGCCTGGTAGCCCTTCTCTGGACACGCTCCAGCACCTCAATGTCCTTCTTGTAGTGAGGGGCCCAAAACTGAACACAGTACTCGAGGTGAGGCCTCACCAGTGCCGAGTACAGGGGGATGATTACTTCCCTACTCCGGCTCGCTACACTATTCCTGATGCAGGCCAGGATGTTGTTGGCCCTCTTGGCTGCCTGGGCACACTGCTGGCTCATACTCAGCCGGCTGTCCACCAACACCCCCAGATCCTTCTCTGCCAGGCAGCTTTCGAGCCACTCCGCCCCCAGTCTGTAGCACTGCATGGGGTTGTTGTGACCCAAGTGCAGGACCCGACACTTGGCCTTGTTGAACCTTATACCATTGGCCTCAGCCCATCTGTCCAGCCTGTCCAGATCTCTCTGCAGAGCCAATCTACCCTCAAGCAGATCAACACGCCCCCCCCAGTTTAGTGTCGTCTGCGAACTTACTGAGGGTGCACTCAATCCCCTCATCCAGATCATTAATAAAGATATTAAAGAGAACCAGTCCCAGCACCGATCCCTGGGGGACACCACTTGTCACTGGACACCAACTGGATTTAACTCCATTTATCACCACTCTCTGGGTACGGCCATCCAACCAGTTTTTTACCCAGCGAAGGGTACACCTGTCCAGGCCACGAGCAGCCAGTTTCTCCAGTAGAATGCTATGGGAAACGGTGTCAAAAGCCTTGCAAAAGTCCAGGTAGACAACATCCACAGCTTTTCCTTCATCCACTAAGCGGGTCACCTCATCATAGAAGGAGATCAGGTTTGACAGGCATGACCTGCCTTTCACAAACCCATGCTGACTGGGCCTGATCACCTTGTTCTCCTGCATGTGCCGTGTGATGGCACTGAGGATGATCTGTTCCATGACCTTCCCAGGCACCGATGTCAGACTGACTGGCCTGTAGTTCCCCGGATCCTCCTTCCGGCCCTTCTTATGGATGGGTGTCACATTTGCCAACCTCCAGTCGGCTGGGACCTCCCCGGTTATCCAGGACTGTTCATAAATGATGCAGAGTGGCCTGGTGAGCACTTCCGCCAGCTCCTTCAGTACCCTTGGATGGATCCCATCCGGCCCCATAGATTTGTGCACCTCCAGGTGCTGAAGCAGGTCCCTCACCATTTCCCTTTGGATTACAGGGGCTTCATTCTGCTCCCCATCCCTGTATTCTAGCTCAGGGGTTAGGGAACTCAAGGAACAACTGGTCCTACTGCTGAAGACTGAGGCAAAGACGGCATTAAGTACCTCAGCCTTATCCTCGTCCTTGGTCAATACGTTACCAGCCTGGTCTACTAGAGGACAGAGATTATCCTTAGTCCTCTTTTTATTGCCAATATATTTATAGAAACTTTTTTTGTTGTCCTTGACAACAGAAGCCAGGTTTAGTTCTAGCTGGGCTTTGGCCTTCCTAATTTTTTCCCTACATAGCTTCACTACCTCTTTGTAGTCCTCCTGAGTGGCCTGCCCTTCTTTCCAAAGGCCATATATCCTCTTTTTTTCCCTAAGCTGCAACACTAGCTCCCTGCTTAGCCAGGCCGGTCTTTTTCCCCGACGGCTTGTCTTCCGGCACATGGGGACAGCCTGCTCCTGCGCCTTTAGGACTTCCTTCTTGAAAAACATCCAGGCTTCCTGGGCTCCTTTGCCCTGGAGGACTGCCTCCCAGGGGACTTTTTCAACCAGGCTCCTGAAGAGCCCAAAGTCTGCCCTCCGGAAGTCCAAGGTGGCAGTTCTGCTGACCCCCTTCCTTGCTTCTCCCAGAATTGAGAACTCTATCATTTCGTGATCACTGTTGCCAAGACGGCCTCCGACCATCACATCCCCCACAAGACCTTCCCTGTTGACAAACAACAGATCCAGCAGGGCACTTTCCCTAGTTGGCTCTTTCACTAACTGTGTTAAGAAGTTATCCCCAGTACCTTCCAGGAACTTTCTAGACTGTTCCCTCCCTGCTGTATTGTATTCCCAGCAGATGTCTGGCAAATTGAAGTCACCCACGAGGACTAGAGCTCGCGACCTTGAGACTTCTCCCAGCCGTTTATAGAATATTTCATCTGCCTCCTCATCCTGGTTGGGCGGTCTATAACAGACTCCTACTACAATATCTGCCTTGTTAGCCCTCCCCCTGATCTTTACCCATAAACACTCAATCCCATTATCACCATCTTCTAATTCAAAGCATTCATAACACTCCCTGATATATAGGGCCACACCCCCGCCTCTTCTTGCTCGCCTATCCTTCCTGAAGAGTCTATAGCCATCCATGGCAACATTATAGTCATGAGAGTCATCCCACCATGTTTCTGTGATGGCAACTACATCATAATTACCCTGGTGCACGATGGCTTCCAGCTCCTCTTGTTTGTTGCCCATGCTACGTGCATTAGTGTATAAGCACTTCAGGTGGGCTATAGGTCCTTTCTCCTTTTTACTAGAGGGAGCTAAAGTTCTGCTATCCCCAGACATCTTCCTAAGGAGCCCGGTTACACCCCCTGTCTTTTCCAAGTCTAGTGCCAGCCCACCAATTTCAGGATTTTTGCTAGCAACCTTGGATCTATCCCCATCCCCCTTCGAACCTAGTTTAAAGCCCTGTCAATGAGCCCCGCCAACTGCTGCCCTAAAACCCTTTTCCCCCTCTGAGACAGGCTTTTGGTGTCTGTTGCCAGCAGGTCTGGTGTCCTGAAAAGCAGCCCATGGTCAAAGAACCCAAAATCTTGGGGGTTTTTTTATGTTTATCATATCACTGGGGAAGAAATCGTAACACTATGTATATGTATGTCTATTGTATAAATGCCCTTTATGTTTGTTTGGGATTTGTAAGTAACTTCAAAAAAAAAAAAAAAGCTGTGCTCTTTAAGATGTTTTATTTTGACCTGTGCATGTTGTGCCTATTATAAATGACTAAAAACTGTACTCATGAATTACCAACTCTTATTTCTTTCAGGAACAAACATGAAATCATGTGAAGTCTTATTAAATTAGATGGCTGTTTGCAAAGTATTTTTGTAAAAGAATTTATTTTCTGAGATACTTGGGTAAACTAATAGCGGTTGTTTGTTGTATGTAACTTGGATATTTTTAATACAGGAAAAAACTTTTTCTCTCCTAGATACAATTTCTGAAAATACTCTTAAGTAAATTCACATACTCGAAGTACAGGTTTTATGAACGACATGACTGTGGATATGTCAGCTAGCTGTTACAATAACCTCTATATTTGCTCCATTGTTTTGTGCTGTCCTAAGCATTATCCTCCATTTCACAACAGTGTAAGGAAACATTATGGTAAAAAAAAAAAAAAAAAAAAAAAAAACGAAAACCCTGGCATGAAAGAAAGTTCTTTCTACCTTTGCCTCCAACTTATTGCAGTTTCCAGAAGGTCATTTTAAAAAGGTGTTGCATTCTCAGTCTTTAAAAATGTGTTTAGTAGCAGACTAGCACATAAACATACATGGTTGCTGAGTTCAGTCAATGCATTGAAAACTTCCTTCATTGGTCCTACCATCAAGTGGCTTGGAATTATGGGAAGACCTCAGCTGTTGTGCAGACTTTGACTTTCTGGACTCTAGTGTTCTCTGTCTCATGATCATCATGGACTCTTTCTTCTCCTCAATAGTTTAAGCAGTTTTTATCTGTGAAGTTCTTGCAATCCTAAGTGAGAGTTGAGATGTTCCTTGACGTCAGCCTACTTTGTAAATATAGGAATAAAAGAGGGTTTCAGTAGATGGTTTATTGAGACTTCAGTTCACATGCATACAAACAGTAGTAGTCTTCATGAATTTCATCAGTGTAAGAACTGTTTTGTCCATTTAATGTTAACAAACATACAAAACCAACAAAACAAAACACACAACAAAAGAAGAGGGTAAGTGAGAGAAGTGGATGAGATGTGGTTTGTGTACACGGAAATGTGGATGATATTTAGCAGACTGGTTTCTAAGCATATAATTTGAGCAAAAGAAATTACTTATGCTTTGGCTGCTTTTTTTTTACTGCCCTTATAATGCGAAGTGGTATAAAATCCTGTCTGAAAGTCCAGAATTTTCTGCCTGTCCTTGATTGTTCAGGGTAGGAGCCCTAGTATAAAGTCTGACACTGTGTAATGATATTTAAAAGACGTATGTGTGGGGCAATATTACTCATACAGGGCAACAATTAGAGAAACGACAGGGTACCATTCTCTTGAGTTTCTTGTTTGATGTTCATGAGAAGGTTGGAAAATAGAAGCTCTGTTTTAAAATTTAACTTATGACTGAATAATTGAACTTGCTGACATGCTACTGCAGTGTATTGGCATGTCATCTAAAAAGGGCAGAGTTAAGATTGTTTGGAGTTTTTATCGTGTATTTAAGGAAAATCTAAACAGGTTAAACTTAAATTCCATTCTGAATGTTTTTTAAATGCCCGATTCTCTTATTTAGTTTTGATTTTTAGAGAGCCTGTATAGCTGCCACCCTAAGATAAGCAATAAGAAATTGTAGTCCCACGCTAATATAGGAATTCCACATTAGTGTAGGTTCACTTTAATATTTCCTGGACCAAAGCATTCTCAGATGAGTTATTTTACTCCTAATTTTGTGTTTAATTAAATGTCAGGATTTATTTTGAAATTAGCTTGGTTATTATTTTTTAATATATTAACACACCTGTGTATGGTAACCAAAGTATATTGAAGTTAACTCTTGAGTAAATGCATATGGTTTCTTACCATTCAGCTAGATTTTTTGCAACTATATGTCTGTATTAACATATCGGTACTTCTGCCTGTTCATGAAACTTTCTGACAAGGTAAGACAACTGACTGCAGCAACTGAAGTGTGACATGGGTTCTGTTTTCTCTGGCTCAGTGAAAGTGTTCCCTGAAGTCTTTTTGCCAAGTAGTTATGCCTATTCAAACCGATTTAAGTCATTGAGTTTCCATATATCGAGCTTCAAGACTGAATGTTAGAGAATGCAGTGTTGTGCAAGTGCAGCTCTCGGGTTCCGGATTAGAACCTCCCTAGGTTTTTGTTGAACTTCTAGGACTGGAAGTCAGAATTCACCTTTTGATATAGGAATTTTGTAGGTGCACTTAACATAGAATTCTCGTCTATTTTAATCATTGCTACTGTGGATATCAAAGTGTATGTATATTTGTTATATAACTGAAGTACTAAGTTTGAATTTTGAAGTGTTACAAGTTACTGTAAATTCCTCTAAGCTGAAGGTGTTCTATGTATGAAGTTCAGAGTAAGCAACGTGGGGTTGCTTATGTATCTTTCAAATTTGTTGTAAACTTGGGTTTTTTTGATTTAGTAATACATCTTGATGAAGCTTCAGTGTAGCGGGTAATTTTAAATTAATTGTAATGAAGTTGTTCTCCAGTCTTCACAGATTTGGTTTTGAGAGACTTGTCTTCTGGGCATTTGAACTTCAAGCACGTTTTAATTTAGTCCTCCGAATCTGTACAGTATTATAAAAAATTATAATGATCCATGTAGCTGTTTACATGTATGTAGCATGTGCTTTTTCTTGTGCTGCAAATCATGCTTTTCCTTTTGTCCCTGTATTAGCCAGACGGTCTATTTCAGCATTTTTAAAGTTTGAAATACTAACTGTGGTGCTGATGAGTGCATCAGACAACTACTGCTGGCATGATTAATCAGTCCTGAAATAACCAGGTACAGCTGGCAACAGACATGCACAGTTATGTAAGTTTAGACATTTTCATAAAAGAAGTAATGGAGGGCACATTCTCCTGCTTTGGGGGGTGTGTGTCTTACCGTGTAGGGCTAATTTTGGATCACAAAGACTGATTTTTGGTAGAAGGTTAGCAATAATTCAACATTTATTTCCTTCAGGCTCACCCCATGTGCTCTTGCAGTTATTTTGTATTAAAATAGCCGTATTTGGATTTTGTAGAAGAGGTGTAGGAGGCAAAAGGAAAACTAGGGAAAATGTGGGCCCACTCTTGAACGAGATGGGTGCTGTGACAGGGGAGCTGGACTAGATGATCTCCAGAGGTCCCTTCCAACCCTGACCATTCTGTGTACATGGTGAAATGAAGCAGATATAGAGGAGCTCCCTCCAGAACTGATCCACTGTTGTCTGGACAAGAGGGTGTGATTGGCATTAATGAACACAGATACTAGAGAGGAACCTGTATTATATTTAGTTCTGCTTGCGTTAAAATTGTATATTTATTTGACAGCCCCTCTGTCCCCCCATAGGTTCCCAAACCAGTTCTTTGGGTACAAACTACTCTGTATTATTACAAGAAGATTCCAGCAAAATTGCTGAAGGGATTCTAGACATGGCTCTTTTTCGAAAAACTTAAACATACTGCATCATTTATAAAGAATTAGATGCTTGATTTCTGCGGGCACTGACGTTCTGGAGTGTACTTGGGGTTTTTGCTAGCTTCCTTATTTATAAAGTGAACTTCCTTTCCCCCCCCCCCCCCCCCAAGTAAAACTGTTTTATTGGGCAACTAATATTACACAGTATTTCAAAATAGGTGGTGCTGTAAAAAGGTATAGATCGGTTTCTTAAGCTTTTTTTTTTTTTAAAAAAAAGACTGAAATGAGGCTGCTCTTGAAAAATATTCCCTAATGCTTGTGATCTGGCTCTGTATCTGTGGCTGTTAATACGTGACATGGATTCTGAACTGCCTGGAGTTGGGAGGGATTTGAAGTATGTGATACAAATCCTGGAACGCAGACCTAGCGGGGCTGCCTCTGGCTGGTTTTTGGTTTATTTTAGCTTCCTCTTTACCAGTGGTGCTCTGAGTAGCTGCAATGTTGCAGCCATGCATTAACCATTTCCTGCCCATCAAAGAAACCATTCCTCTGGCCCCCCTCTGCCTGCGCAGTTTGTTGCAGTGTGGCAAAGAGGGAGGTGCTTTGCTGTATAAATGTTTTATCCACTGCTGAGTTGTCACCGAGTGGCTGGTCTTGAGTGCACATTGCAGCCATCTTAATCACGTTTTCAGTGCAGCTGAGAGAGTGCAGTTTCAAAATGGCTGACGAAGTGCTCTTCATTGCAGCAGTTTAGCTTGACTGTATGCAAATGAGCAGAGCTGTTGGCATCACATGCTCCAGACCTTAGAGGTAAGCACCAGCTCTGCTTTGCTGAGAAACAATTTCAAACTTTGTTTAGGCAAATTAACTAGTTCTAAGCTGTATAAAATATCTTAAAATATTGTCCCTTTTTTTGTCAACAGGAGGGTGTTTTTTGGTGAGGTTTTTTTTGTTTGGTGTGTTCTATGCTTTGTTTTCCCTCCTCTCTCTCTCTGAATTAATTCATAGACCTCTATTGCTTCTCAGTTACAGGGTAGATTGGGTGGGACAGGAGAGGTCAAAGGTCATATCCATATGTCTTGCTAATCAAATTATTTCATTTTGGCTTACTTCCTTACCAGGCCAGAAGAGCTCTCTGTTTATGCTGTCCTTTCTCAAAAGCTTATCTTACGGTTTAACTAGAACAGTAAAATAAACTCTTCATAAACTTTGTTAATTTTTTGTAACCAAGTGGTTAGATTTACATTTGATTATCATATTTGCAACATGTAATTTTTTCCGATGGTAGATAAGAACTACAGAACCTGCGTAAACTGGAATGCAATGATTATGTAAATGTTAACTATTTTGCAGGTAGCAGTTATTTGCTACTCAAGAATAACATTACTATAACTCTGCAGAGCTACTACAAGTGATAGAATGAAAGTTTTAAGGTAAACTATTCTTTTATTTCTTGTGTATAACTTAATTTAAATCTGAGTTTCAAAGTGCTAGTAGTTTCACATGGCCTGGTCTTTTCCTGGGTGCGTCACTGGTTGGTGGCCTAGCTGTCTGTCATGCTCAGCACTCACTACGAGGTAGTTGATAGGTGTCAGTGTCCAGGGGCATGAAGGTAGGAGAAAAGCAGCGCTCAGCTTGTTTCCATTGGGGATGGGGAGAACACAAAAGGAGGAGGAGAAAGATGACATTTTTCCTCGTGACTCACTCATTTTCTGGTTTTGTGTCTGTCTCAAATACCTAGTTAAGGTCTTTATGGGATCTTAAGCTGGATATGAGTTAATCTGAGAGTAATTAAATAGGGAGTTACTTAAAGTTCTCCAGAAATGTATCAGGAGCAGCAGAAGAGCTGGATAACTCATCAGCATGTAGCTTATAGTATTTTCCTGTCTGAAGTTGAACATAGTGCTAAGGATGGGAAAGCCAGTACTAAATGCTTAAAAGTTTAGTCCTTCCTCAATAATTTTGCAAAAAATTGGTGCTTTTTAGTATACTTTGTAACAAAGCACTTGGTGGTTAAATTAGTTTCTAAATATCTGTTCCCATAAATGATCTTCTGTAAGTTAACAACAATACATTGTTTATAAAGAAACAAAGTATTCTGGGCAGATAGTGCACATCAGGTTCTCAGGAGATGTGGTTTCTCCATGCTAACCATGTGCATTTGATATGAAGAAATAAATAAATAAAAAAAATATCAGTAAAATACAGGATTTTAGGCCCAGGTTGATTGCTGACTTCAGCTAACTGTAAATTTGTAAGTAATTGGACGTAGGATTTTCCTGCTGTAGGGTAAAAGATCAGTGACAGGAATAATGCAAATGTGTCATCGCAAGTGATGATGAAATGCAAGTAGGTAGGTTTATTACTTGTTTTATTGCTATTGGAATTTTGTTTAGCGGATTTGATTTAACGCAGAGCTCAGCTCATAGTGCCTTTTCTTGATTTGGTAAGATAGTTAAGATTCTGAGAACATTTGGGCGCTTTAAAATATCTGAAAACTCAAGACGACAAATCCTACTTAAATGCATTTATCGTGATAAAATGTGAAGTTTTGCCATGCATTCACCTCCTCTAATGAGCGTGGATTAATAATGTTGTGAGAATTCCTTCTCCCCATCCCCAAAATAATAATCTTTCTGGTTTTCTGCAAGATACTCTGAGTCAAGTCATCCTGACCCCAGTCTTATAAATGATTACTGAGGTTTGTGTTTGTGTGGTTTTTAGTTGGTTATTGTTGTTGATTAATTCCAGACGGTAGTAACCCATATTGTTCAAAAGATAGCAGAAACAATTCGTTCTGTATAATGAGATCACTGAACTAGCACTTTGTAGTCAATGAAGCAGATGAAATTTTATGCCTAAAACATACTTTACCATACACATCCTGTGGTGGTTTTGTTGTTGTGGGTTTTTTTTTTTTGTCTGGGGGTTCTATGGTTGGTTGTTTTTTTGTTTAGGTTTTTTTTTTTTTAAAAGGCACATATGAAAATGTTACAAAGCAGTAAGCATATAAAAATTGTCAAGCACTATTGGTTCTGTTGGTGTTGGGTTTTATGCTAACCCCCTCTAATGGGAACATGGAAAGGAAAAGCATTTTTTTTTACATTCACTGTAAGGAGTGGTTCTTCACATGTGTTACATTTGAGTAAAATATTGTATGTTCACGCCATGTCTTTCATACAGTCCTTTTTGTGCCTTTTCTCTTGCCCTTGTTTTTTTTCTGTGAGCTGAGTAAGCTTACTCCCCCTTTTACAGAAAAGGCAAGAAGAGATTGTCAGAGCTCAGAGGAAAGCTCTTGTCTTAGTGTCTTCCTTTCCCTTTGGTTTTGGTTTACTTTGGTCTCTAACAGGCCATTTTTAAAACAGTATCATTCTTAGAAGTGCTGTACAAAATAACTGGCCCAGTGGGGAGCCGTAGCATTTTGTTATAGTGAGCTTGAGTGGGTGGTGTGCTTTGAATTTTTTGGAGTTGGGTTTTTTTGGTCGGTTTTCTTTTTTCTTCCCTGAAGTGGGTGTTGGAATGCATAACCTGTGTTGCATGTGGAACACATCCCTGTTTACAGAAGTCCAAGTACACTGTAATGCTTGCTGTACAGAAGTACTGGTAGCTGACAGCATGATCTCTTCTCTGTTCCCTCCCATGGTGTTAATAGTTTGTTTGTTAGTAGTTAAAAAGAAAATTAAAAACGCCAATTTGCCTGCATGGGAACAAGGCACTTCAGTGGACGCTAAAAAAAATAAAATATGTTTTTATTAAATATATAAATTACATGTTCATAATTTTAATTAGAATTAGTTGTGTATAATGAATTAACAACTTCAACTGAATTGTTTGCTATACATTTTTAATGCAAGATGCATTGTCAGACTGCTCAGTGTTCTTGTGTTTGCATTTTCTGCACTTCTGAGATGCGCTGCATTCTAGAACAATTAGTTTTGTACTGCTGATAGATAAACTTGAAGGATAGGCTTTCAGAAGTAAATTGCTAATAGCGTAGCAGTCTCAAATACACGTGACTTTCAAAGAGAAATGCCCAACAACAGTTTACTCTGAAGGAGTGTATAGATTCACTTTTATTTTTCAATTCACTTTTTTGCAAATGGTGTATTTGATTCTACTTTACTTTCATTTGTGTTCTCACTATCTGGATAGTTTTTCATTAGTAAATCATACTTGCTTGGAACCAGTCTAACATGGCTTGATTAGTTTTCATGTTCCTCTTAAAACTCAGAATTGTCTCAATTTGCACAGCTGCATCTTCTATTTTGGTAGATATTTTGGGAACAAACAATTTCAGGCAGGATTCGAAATAAACTGGAATGGACTGCTGAATTAACACAGTACTATTTAATACATGCAAAGAGCTTTCAAACAGCTGAGTTGTTTGGTTCTTTAGGTACTAGAAAGAAATGGTTACCACGCATTTAGAACTGTTTTGAATCTTAAATATTTGACCACATTATTACTATTATTAAACTGTTAAATTGGACCTTTGTTTTTAGCTGTAAAGTTCACTGTTTTCCCAAGAATGTAGTGTCTTCGAAGGAACCGAGTAAGGCAAACATTAATTTGGTTTTTTTCTGCATCATTTTGATTTGCAGGTTAAGATCTGTCAGCTTTTCAGTGTTTGTTTCATAAATGACAAAATTCTTCATGTACATTTAAGTGGGCAAAATGTGGTTTTTTTCTAAAGTTGATAGGGAGTCAAACTAAGCATTTTCCCTTCCTAAAAGAAAGGGAGTGCAACATTAGACTCTGTTACTGCCTGGAAGTCACCCATTTTAGACACGTTGACACCCTTTTTCTACAGTAAAGTGTCAGCCCCCCCTCCTTCCCTTTCCTGCCTTCCCTGCTCCTTCTGTTGATACAGGATTTGGCTTGTAAATTACCTTGAAATAAACCACACTGTTAAGATAATGGTTTGATAGACAGTTCTGTACTTCAGAAATTAACATTTTCTCTGCATTTCAAAGACCAACGTGAGAAGAACTTGGGAACTACCAAACTTCTGGCTGCCTTATGTGAATAATTTGTTCTGTTTCATGCTTTGGAGAAAAGACAAAGTGGGAGGAGAAGGGGGTGTTTTGGACTCTGTGTGTTGCCTACAGAAGGCCCAGGACCTTTAATTTTTCTTTTGCTTTGTGGTGAGATTTTTTATTTTGGATTTTTCTTCTTTTTTGTTTTGTTTTTTTTTCGATGAAGTTCCTACAGATACAGGGAAAAAAAAAAAAGCCATGATGAACTTTTTTTTTTTTAGACAAACTTTGTCAATATGCTTTTATATCTAAAATTGTGTCTGAATTGGGCAAATAATTCTGTGCAGACTTTTGTACCTTTCTATCCCAACATGAATCAATGAAATTTTAAAATTTGAGGATGTTGTCTTTGATATGCACCAACTGAAACCATACAGCTAAGCGTAATTATTTTGAACGCAAATGGCTTTAATACTTCTGACTGTAACATCTCTTTAAGGTGGCTTCTGAGGAGAGGGTAGAAAATTGTGTGCATGTTGGAGGGAGAGTCCTGTTACTGACTTTAAGAAGACAGAGTCGAAAAAGCTCTGCGATGTTTCCACTGAGTGCGTGATAAACGTGGGGAAGGCAGGCGGACATTTTGACCTTTTTCTGTAGTGGCAATCACTAGAGAATATGATGAACTAATGCTCCCAGGTCAGACTCTGGCATTAAAGAACAAAAAAAACAAACAACCAACCCCCAAACATAAAAACCAAGCCAACCCTCTGACAACCACCACCCCCCCACACACAGACCCCCCCCAAGAAAAAAGCCCCCACCCACGTATCGCGATTTGGAAGCAGCTAGAGTGGTCCCTGTGGTAGTTCTCGGGGTGGGTGGGCGCCTCCCGCTCTGACAGGCAGCCGTTGCTGCCGTCGGCTGGGGGCTCAGGGAGCCCCCTGCCCCCTGTGTCACCGAGCCCGTGCGTTTCTGACCGCTAAACCAATTGCTCCTCCTCTCCGTAAAAAAAAAAAAAAAAAAAAAAAAAAAAAAAAAAACCCAAAAAAACACCGTCACGTTTAAAAACGAGCTAAACGAGCTTTATCGTAGCTGTTGGTGCGAGAGGCAGGAAGGCGCAGAGGGGGCGGCACAGCCGAGGGGGTGTGGGTGGCTCTGCCGGAACGTTCTGGAAGCGGGGTGGTGCCTCCCCCAGACGGCAGATGGAGAGCTCGCCCTCGGGGCTGCCGGTAAGCTCCGGCCTGGATTTCCCTGAGCGGACTGGGGCCGAGAATAGAAAACGCTCCAAGTAAAGGCTCTTATTTTGCAGTGTCTGTTTTACTGTGTTGAGAATCGTACTATTATTCTGGTATTTGTGCGCAAGGCTGTAGAGCTGGGCAGGGGGGAGGAGGGCGGGGGGGGGGGCAGCTGTATATGGGAAACAAGGGGTTTTTTGGTTTGCTTTTTTTAAAGCAGCATTGGTGCCCTTTATTTGTAAGCTCAGAGGCTGCTCATCTGATGATTCATTCTGCAAATGACAGCAGCATCACTGAAAGATGTATTCTGCACAGTGTTTAAATGTGCTAACGTACACAAATCTGTCTGAAAGTAAGATAAATTAAGGGATACATGTGACATAAAAGAAGAGCAATACCAGATCACTGGTATAGTTAATGGCTGTCATTTTAATGTGACAGGCGTTCTGGAAAAAATACTATTTTTCCCTTGCACATCACTTTGTGCTTTTGGATACAACAGCTGAGGATCAATTGTAACAACCAATAGAGTAATTTGCATTACTAAATACTTTCAGACACAAAACGGGTATCTTTTTGACATTACAGATGAGGAAATTGTGTTATGCTCAAATAACCTAGAACCAGCCGTACAGCAAATTACCCTTACAGTGGAAAAGGGAAAACACAAAGTAATTTGACTATATATAGCTTTTTCACATTGTTGGCATTCTAAAGAGGAACAATGCAGGGAACTGGAAGAGGCCCCTGGCGCAAAGGAGGCTCTTCTTGGTCCTGAGGGGCTCTGCCTTTGCCCTGCTGGAATTGACAAGCATTGCTGTCTCCATCACTTTCCTTTTGCACTAAATGGTGCCAGGCTGCAACTACAGCAGTGTTGCTAGATGTGTAGCTACCCAAATGTTACTGTGCGTGTAACTTTATTTTATTCAGGGTTTCACAAATTCGTGTTTATAATGAGTATAATAAATAGCATGTTTATTTGCATTGAGTTGTTTCATGCTCTAAGAGTTTCTTACAAGGCAGCAAATGAGGGGAAAAAGGTATTGGTGAACGATTCATCCTTTACGTACACACACTTAATAGTAAGCAAAGCCTAGCTTCCCCCCCTCCCCCCCCCCCCAAAAAAAAAAAAAAAGTACAGTGACTTTTAGAATAAGTATTTGTAAAATGTAATTCATGTAGTAATTTAACTGGGCTTTGACTGGAAAGAAAAAGGTAAGAATTAAGTTAACTATTTGAAGTCAGACTGAGGCTGAAATATAAGCTTCTGTTTCTACCTGTCACTGTATGTTTTAGGTACTTGAAAAGATCAAGTCCTCAGTACTGGATGGGGGATATTTTTCTTCATCCACCTAATGAAGAAAAATTAAATGTGAAGTATAAACAGCAAAATAAAGGCCAGACATGTTACCTGTCAGCAGTAGGTTAAAAATGGAACTGTACTACTTGGAGCTGATACTTACTTGTTATTGGTAGGCTGCAAAATATTGGAAATATCAGTTTACAAAAAGCTGGTTGGTGAGCATTGAGCATACCCATTTTTCCGGCATTGTTTCAATTACTACAGAGCGCTCAGCGGAATGGCTGTGAGCAGTGTGGCATATAGCATCCTACAAGGAACAGGCTCCAAGGTGGAATTTCTTGTGCAGAGACTATTGTCAATTTTCGTTTATATAAACAGCCAGAGCAGCACTTGACTTCTGACATGGATCTGGATTATTAGTAAGCAAATAGGGAGACGACATATTCTAGAACCCGTAGTAGTCTCTCGGGGCGGGGGGGGAGGTGTGTCTCAGCAATATCCTGCTGCAATTTAGTCCTGAAATGAGGCCCCTTTATGTAAATTTTCACTGGCGCCAGCTAGCTGGAACTGCAGTCTGGCTCCGTGCCGGCAGCAGCTAACATGTGTCATGGATTTCTTGTGTGCACGGATTGCAGGAGCACTCTGGTTTGTGGACTGAAAGAGCCGCACAGACAAATGTGAAAAGATGTACAAAGAAACCTAGGTGTAATCCGATTGCTAGAAAGTGAAAACACTGAAGACATTTCAGCTTTCTTCTTCTTTTTTTCAGTATGCAGTCTTGCGCTGTGCTGTAATAAATTTATGCTTGTTGGTACTACCATGTGGTATGTGGGAGGTACTTCACTGCACATAGTTGCTGCAGTGCTAATAGTTGGCAGCACAGAAGGCAGTACAAAGAGCCTGACTGGAGGCACTCGCAGTTGCAACGGTTCCCTTGGAGGCTGTGACACGCTCAGTGAGCTGCAGGGGCACTCCTGACACGTTCAGCCACTTGTGTGGAGAAGTGGGAGTTCCAGCAGGCTTTTAACAAGCAGATGTAGGCTACTTGCTGAGAGGTACAACAGCATAGCTCAGGCTGGCTAAAAAAAATAAATAGTACTCCTGCTGCTGTGTAAACAAAACGAGATCTCAGTATCAAGATGGCCGACCTGGAAGTCTACTTGTAGCTCCTGATACTTATGCAAATGAGCTACCTGTCAGTGGCTTACGCAGAGGAGGAAGCTCGTTTTGCACGTGCCACCCTTCTCACCAGGTAAGAGGAGCGACTTGTTTTCTGCGTTAATGGTTTAGAGGCCTTTGACGTTATTTTTCTATTTAGGTGCCCATCCCCCACTTTGGCATAATGCCAGGAACTAAATTTAAATAGAAGAGGCATTTTCTGGGAAGCCCGGAAGTCATCTGTTCTTGCTGTAATTATTTTTGGGTTGCTGTTGTTATGTGGAACTAGCAATTAATGTATAATGTTTGCTTAAATAAAACTGAATACTCAGATTTTTAATATTTTTTTTAAAGCATGTCGGTTTTGCTGCTCATGTTACTGTTTTTCTGTGGTTCAAACCTCTGCTGTTTTGCTACTGTGGTGTTCTTGTCTCTACAGTGACACCAGTTGATGTACACAGAGGCCAAGCAATACTGTGAGCTTACCCCTGAAAAAGGTGCAGAATTAAGAAAGTGGAATCCACCAGTGGTGGTTTTTTGGCTTCATGGTATCATGAACTTAATTATCCTGGTTGTAGTTTGAATTTTCTTCTTTTTGTGATGGCAAAGCTGTTGAAAGTATCGGACGCTGAACTGTTGTCCGTGTATCCGTCAGTATATTCAGTATATAATGCACATTCTCAAGTGCATTTATGTAGATTTTAAAAAGATGTATTTGTAAATAGAGAAAGAGATCAGGATATGATATTTATCTGATCTCCCCCCTCAGAAGACAATAAGCTTGCCTTAGAGCAGCAAATTTTAAGAAAATGGCAGTATTGCTAATTAAAGAATATACTGTATTGTGGTTATGTATGTAGCGCATAAAATGGCTGCATGGGGCAGATGTGCTAGTTCTGCACAGATGTATTTGCGTTGTTTCTATTTTACAAGTCAAAAAAGTTGCAGCAGGGTGCAAGACTGGAAAGGGGATGTGGTAAAAGAAAACGACTGGATCTGTGAAGTCTCCGAGCTAGAGAAGAGAGATAATTGGAAATGCATGAACAGGCCAAGGAAAACATGGTCGCTTAAAGGTAGACAACAGCTCGAGATAGGGATGTGGAACTGGCAGTAGATGGGCCTCGTCCAGTTGAAGGAAAAATAAGATTAATCAAAGAGAATAAAACTAAAAAGGCAGAAGGGCAAAGTAGGCAGGCAGATTATTTGAGCTTAAAATGGCAGTGATTGGAACGAAAAGTATTGGAGTTCTGAAATGGACTGTGAATTAAGGCCAATAAGAGAAGATGTAAATACGCTAGTAAAGAGAGCTGTAACTGGTTGATACTGAGAAGGAGAGAATTTAATGATAATAGAGAAAGGTATACTTCTGCATTGATGTGGCAGAGTAAAATGCTGCATGCCAACAATTTGGGCCAAATGAGTCTTTTTTTGTACGTATCTCACTTACTTTGAAACCGTTGATAACTTTTTTTTTTGTGATAACTTAAAGTTGTGTCCCATATCAAATCTCGCTTGTCATTTAGAAGCCTGGTTATATGCACGTCCAGACTAAAAACAGTACAAAAATGGGATCTGTGTGTGTGAGAGAGAAAGTATGTAAATAGATATATTATAGATTTCCCCAAATAAATTACATCAGAAATTGCATTTAAAGATTGTCTGTAAAGGGCAAATTCTATTAAAATCAGTCTTGCTCACATTGCAGTGTGAAGGAAGCAATTCAGGCCCCCTCCCTCCTTTTCTGTAAAGTGTAAGTGTGAGGATGGTGGAGGAGAAATGGCATTGAGTGTGGTGTGGGAAATGTGGAAAACTGATTAAAAGTAACAAAATGTTCCTAAGAGAAAACTGTGACTAGTAAAGCTAAGGATAACAAAGGTGAGATTGTTAAAAATTGAGAAATAATTGTAAGTGATGTAAGTGACAATGATAACATGATTCGTAGTGAAAAAGAAAAGACAGAAGATTACAGTAAATATTTTTGGGGTTTATTAGGTAGTGAGATTACATTGTATTGTCTTGCAGGTGATGTAAGTACTTAAAATCTAGAAGTTACAAGGAAGATACTAAAAAGTACATGGTAGACATCTCTTAACAAAGCCTGTAAGCATGTCTTTGTCATTTGCAACCAGGAGTTCTAAAAGACCTGGCTGAGAATGTGTTTTTGTTCTGAGATGTCCCTCCCAAAAATATAAAATACAATGGAAATTCCAGAAGACATTGAAGACTTCATATTCAAAAAGGTGGGACAGGATGACCTAAAAAAATTATTTAGCCTCGCATCAATCCTGGGGGAAAATAACGGAGGTACAGTTGAAGGGTTCAGTAAATGGGTTCAGAATATTATTAGAATTAATACTGAGGTGGTTTAATGGAAATGAAACTTTATTTTAAAAAAAAATCCTGATGTAATTTGTTTTAGAACAAGGTTCCTTGGTGTAAGTACCTAATATGTATAATGCAATTATGCTTTGATACAGTCTTTTTCTTAAGTAACGAACAACTCCCCCTCCCCTCCCCCTGAACCCTATATCGAGAAAACATTAAATTGATTAAAAAGCTTTTTAAACCTTTTGAAAGGGAGGGGGTAGGAAGCATGCTCCAAGTAAAATTTCTTTGATTTATATTGTAAAGCAGTTACTTTTTTAACTTGTGGAGCACAGAAAGGACGACTCTTACAGTCACCTGTATCATTTACTTAGTGAGACCCACTCAAACAGTCTGCTGTTGCGCAGCAAAATCTGAAGTTGTACATTTAGAAACCATCCATTATAGAACATACCTGCTTAACAGGAAACCCTACCCTGGAATAAAGTAAGGATCATAGAGACAAAAAAAGTGAGCTAAAGTCCCAAATAGAAAGTTAATGTGGAGGGGCTGAAATTCTGTTGGCTACAGAGAAAGAGTAAGGAAGTCATATACTTTACTCTATTAATCTGCCTTAGTTATACTGGTGATGTGAATTCTGCATCAATACAGGTTACAGTCCTGTTGCCCATAGGTTGGGGGGGCGCGGGGGGGAAGTACGTGTTGGTTTCGTTTGGTTTGGGTGTTGGGTTTTGGTTTTTGGGTTTTTTTTACAATGTTGACAAATTAGGAAGAATCCTGGGAAAAGACACAAAAATGACCATGGGTCAAGAACAAGAACACAAAATTGTAAAACAAGTTAAAAGTTAAACCAATTAATGTAGGTTGGAAGGGACCTCTGGAGGTCATCTAGTCTGGCATCTTCAAAGGAGGGTAACTTCAAAATTAGACCAGATTGCTCCAGAGTTTGTCAAGGTGAGGTTTGAAAATCGGCAAGAGTGGAGATTCCACAACCACTCTGCACAAGCTGTTTCAGTGTTTGACCACTGAAGAAGTGAGTGAAGAACTAACTGTTCTCTGTATCTATCTGAAATTTCTCTTGCGGCAAGCCGTTATCTATTTCCTCTTGTCAGTGTACTGTGTATCTGCGAAAACAGTCTGGCTTTGTCTTCTCTATGAATACCAATTAGGTTGTTGAAGAGAGCAGTTCGTTCTCTTCACTTAGCTATCTATTCTTCATGCTACACAAATTCAGCTCACTAGTTTCATATCATCTGTCATGTTCTCCAGCCCTCAGTGATCTTGGTGGTCCTCCACTGGACCTGCTTATCAATCTCTCTTTTTGCATTTGGGGTCCCAAAAGTGTATGTACCATACTTCAGATGAGCTTCGCAGGTGCCAAGCAGAGTGGAATAATAATTTCCTTTGATTTGCAGGCTGTGCTTTTGCATATGCAGCTCAGTCTTGAGTTTGAAAAGAAAGAATTGGTATAAAGCAGTAATTCAATTGAATATGTTGCTTTAGAAAGCAATGACTACAAAAATAGGCTCTTCAATCCAGAGGAGGGGGAAAAATAGAGTAATGGGAAGCTGGAGGCAGACTAACGAATATTTAAAAATGGTGTGTTTTTAATTGGGTTTGGGTTGGGTTTTTTTGCTACAGAATCATGGAATGGTCAGGGTTGGAAGGGACCTCTGGAGATCATCTAAGTCCAACCGCCCTGCCACAGCAGGGACACCTACAGCACATTGCACAGGACGGCGTCCAGTCGGGTTTTGAATGTCTCCAGTGTGGGAGACTCCACAACCTCTCTGGGCAGCCTGTGCCAGTGCTCCGACACCCTCAAAGTAAAGAAGCTCCTCCTCATGTTAAGATGGAACTTCCTGTGTTCAAATTGGTGCCCGTTACCTCTTGTCCTGTCACTGGGCGTCACTGAAAAAAGACTCTTCTCATCTACCTGGCACCACTCCCTTTAAGTATTTATAAGTATTGATAAGATCCCCCCTCAGTCGTCTTTTTTCTAGACTAAAAAGACCCAAGTCCCTGAGCCTTTCCTCATAAAACTTTGCTATGCTGTGAATGAGTAAGGAAGCATTAATTTTTCTTTCTTTGTGTTTTGTCTCTTCTCAAAAGACACATAGTCTTGATTTGAAGACAGGCTTAAAAGAACGGCCAACCTATGCCACTTATGGCATATAGATTTGGAACAGCTGATATATGACTTGCCCACTATGCCAACTCTGCAGCTGCATTACATGGGATAATGCTGGCATGAAGTCTTCCATGTAATCTAATTTTCTGGTTATTGCATGCAGTTACTTAGTATGGCCTGTTACAACCTTTATCACAAGTTTGATTCCAATCTGGTTACATATTTAGCTAATCCATGCCCAACCTTATACTGATGTAGTGAGACCCTGCAGAAGTTGTCTAGATCTTCTGCCTAAGAATAATTTCTGGACTGTCTCATCTTGTTGCTGTTAGTCAGATAAGGTTTTTAGATGATGAGGTCAAGAAAGTTAGCCAGCTTTGCATTAGCCAAGTTTCTGGTTTCAGCAAATGGATGGCTAAGGACATTTAATGGTCTGAGACTAGAAATGTTTCTTTTTGTTGTCATGCTTTACAGTATCTTCCTTAATTCTAGCAGTTTGGTATTTTTCACAAGACATGCTGCAGTGATTCTGGATACTTTTGTTGTTGTCTCCCTCCCCCTCCCTTCTGAAAGAACAGTGGACAAGGCTTAACCTCTATGCAGCAAAATTTGTAACTGTTGAATGAAAACCCTTATGGTCAAGAAAAGTAAAGTACTTAATAATGTTCAGTCATCTTAGTGGTGTGTAGGCAGTGACCTTATTTTCTTTCTATTTACAATTTTACTTCTCTTTTGTTGTGGGTCTTTTTCTTAATTTGTGGTCAGACCTGCCCTAAAATTTCACCTTACATGATGTTTTCAATTTGCACTTAAATCTGCTGTTTGTTTTGTTGTGTTTTGGTTTTTGTGGTTTGTTTGTGTTTTTTAATCAAAGTGGACAATGTTTAAAGCTGTGAACAGTATGGCTTCTATACTGCCTTGCTTTAGAACTTAAATGACACGATGGTCAGTCACAAGCATAGCTATCAGTTGCGGTATAGGCCTGCGCTCTGTACTTGTGTGTTGAGGTGGGAGGGAAAGAGGTCCCTTGTGTTCTCCATCAGCAACCTCATAGAGGGAAGGGTGGAGCCTTGTTTAGCTATTCTGAATAGATCTGAACTCTACTTAGGAAAGATCAGCTAATCGATGCTGCAAACAACGAATATATCACCTTTACTGAAGATAGTTATACTCATGGAGTTTTCCAGCTTTGGTTGAGGTAGAGCATCAGCAACTTCCAGTTTATGCAGTTGCTGTCATCATGGGGCCAGGAAGGGGAAATTATGAAGCTCTGTCACACCTGAATTTGGTATCACAAGATGTGATGGAAAGAGAATTCTGAAGATGCTGTAGCCCAGGATTTTGTGCTGACTGTCCTAATGGCATCTATTACGTGTTTGACAGCAGCAGGAAGAATGAAATTAATGTCTCATGATCTAGTTCTCAAAGTGAGAAACCTGTAGAATTGCATCTGATTTTTTTCATTGGCTAGGATAAATGGAGTATCGTGCATGCCAGCACAAGAGCTGCATGTGTGTTCCAGGAAGCATTCCTGACAGTATACGGCAAATTTTGTAAGTAACTTGCATTCTCCAGGCTAGAAAATGATCAGCCAATTCAATAATGGAGGAGAGGCATTGCAAAACCGCGTCCCAAGACCGTTTGTTTGGCACAGAAAATCTAGCTGTCATAGAAACTATCAAAGGTAAAATGTTAGAACTTAACTTCAATGCCACTTAAAGTAGATCATGCAGGCTCTCAGTCAGTTTGGACATGTCATGATTACCTCAAACCTAGTATGGGAGGGGAGCTTCCTCTAGGGGGAAGGCTTTGCTTCCATCTTCTAAAGAGAAGTGATTGTTTCTAACAAAGGACTAGCATTCATTTAACAAGGATGTTGGAACAACAGCCTACAGAATAATGAAAGCAGTTTAACGAATGCAAACTTGATAAAAAGAGTGGCTGATACTTGAGCTGGGAAAAGCTAACGTTATTTATCCCTTAATAGCTACAGTGTTGTTTGCTTGTATGCAAAATCTGACTAATTTTTAATCTCTAAGCACAGTTGTCTTTTTTAAAAAAAAAAAATCTCAAGCCTGTTAATGAAAGCAGCATGTATCCCTGACTTACTAGTCCGTCTTTGCTGCTGACTTTCCTTGGAGGAAGATGGAAGCACTTTGATCAATACTCTAGTTATGTTAAAATGGAAAAGAAACTTTTCTTTGCAAACAGTTGTGGTAATTAACTATTCTGTTCAAATACAGCATATGTAGTAATTTGAAAATTACTGATAGGATCTTTTTCTGCACACATTGAAGGATTGCTGTGATACTGCTCTATGTAGCTTCTGTGTTATCTGGGAAGGCCATCATACTGTTCGCAGCAGCCTTCTGAGAATTGTGCGCTTTGAAAACAAGATGGAAATTCTCAGGATTCGTTGACTAGTTAAAAAAACCCAAACATGTTAGTACCTCTGCTCAAGCTTGTAGCTTCAATTGGTTCCGAATAACAAAGTCAGCCTAGAATTGTTTGAGTTTTGAGAAGAAACCATTTGAGTGTCCAACGCCACTGTCGTGATCCTCAAGAAGGCTGGTCCAGATGAAGTGTCTGCACAGGTACTGAAGTTAGTGAGCACTGTAAACCTCAGTCAATAGTATGAACCTGAACTCACAATACTACTATGTTAAGAAGTAGAGCCTCGTGCTCTGGAACTTCAGCGTAAGCGGATTAGGTCTACCCAAAATCAGAACCACCAGATGTAATTCTAAAATTATAGTGTGTCTCTAACATGAAAGGCCAAATGCATAAAATGGCAGCATCTACTTCCCAGACCTCTTTTGTGTTATGCTGTGCCATATGACTAGTCAGAGACTTGCATGCAAATGTATTGTGGTCTGTATATAACATCAAGAGATTTCACTAAACTTTTGCATCTGGGTGCCAGTTGTGGGAGTGAGAAGGTTTCTGTGGACACCTAACTAAGCAGATACTTCTAAGCTTTATAGCTTGCTCAAAGAATTGCTTCTTGATTTGCAGTAGTTCCAAGGAATAGAGATGAGCTATCATTGTAGAAATTAGATGGAACAAAACTGTAGTGGTGGTATTTCTCATTCATATAATGTGAAATTTGAATATGAGAATCTGTGTTTGTTAGTAGTTGTTTCTCTGCAGAACTGGGCCAGGCTTCTTACTTGAGTCAAATCTGGAAATGATATTGATTAGCTGAAGAGCTCTTCACCCCAGTCCATTTTATAGGTTAAACAAGCCTTTATATACAATATGAAATTTTCATTAACTTGTAACCATTATTGAGCTAATAAAGCCCATGTAATCTGTGCCCTTTGGTGAAGCACAAGGATAATTTTGAATAGGACTTTGCTTTTGATGTATTAAACATATGAAGAAAATGACATTTTAGGGGTTTTGGTCCCTTAAAAGTATACCACAAAATACTATTTTTTATTATGTGGCTAAGGTATTTCCAAAGAGACTTTCTCCACGGCAGCCAAACCATTTGTTGGTAACTTGGAGAAAGAAAGGAGGCATTTGCTGTGAGTTTCCTACAGTTCTGGAATTTAGCATCGGTTAGTTTTCAAGGATAGGATTCACTTCACAGGCATAGTCATGTATAGTCATTTTAGATGCTCTAGGATGTGACTTCTGCATCTCAGCTGAGGTTCTAGAAGGGCACTGGTCTCCTCTAGGTCTTGTGTTATATCTGCTAGTGTCATGCAAATTCTAGAGCATCAAAACCAGTGCTCAGTTGTTTCTGCTTAGGCTATTGAGTCTCATCCTGTGTGCTCATAAGTTCCCTGAATTTTTACATTTACCACAGCTTACTATAACCTCTGTCTCTGCATTGTGTTTTCCTTAAAGTGCAAAGGTCTGAGTGCTTCAGAACTTTTCAGGTAAAACATGGCATTGTACTTTGCTTAAATTAAGATGCACGTGTTTGGATAATGGAGCACAATTAGTTCCATTTTTTCCCCATCAAGATATACTACTTTCTCTGTTCTGTGCTCTGATAAATTTAAATTATTTGATATAGGAAATGGATTCTAGAAGCACTATTTAAAATTTTTGATGATTGATATTTTCTAGAAACTTTTCATAGGAGAAGCATTCTAATTCATCCTCAGCAAAAATGCTGAAACACTGGAACAGATCTTTTTGCTCTGGTTATTGGGGTGTTTTGGTCATGCTTATTTCAATACACTTGTGAAAAAAGACTATGCAAACAGTGGCTTTGGAATGAACTTGTAACTTGTGTAATTTTCTTAGAAGCAATGAATTTATTAATGAAAACTTCCACTCTTCAAAATTAATTCAATATCTGAATAACATTCTTAAATTATAGGGAAGTCCCTTACTTGGTAAAATGTGTTGCACAGTGTTAAAATGGCCCTAAGATCAAGAATTAAACCCAGGATATTCAGAATCAGTGTTAAGCTTCACAGAAAATCATGCCAGATCGCAGGAATTCATAATCTGACAGTCATCTAACCTTACATTTACCTCAGATAATACCATGTAATCTTACAAGAAAAGCATTTTGGGTAATTTTGTTCTAGAATTGCATAATGTGTATTTTCGTATTTATTGGAAATGTTTCTCTCATTTACTTGAAAAGCAATGATTTTTATGTGAGGTGTAGATTTTAAGAACATGAAATAAGGTCTATATCCATTGTGAACTTGAAATGTATCGTTGATTTAAAAAGCATAAACTAGATAAAAGCTGTCTTTTCAAAATAAACTTATTTGCTTTTGTATTTACTTACATGTGTTACTAAGTCTTTCACTTGTACCTGCTGACTACCCGAAGCTTTTTTCCTAAGAAGATGCAAGAGGCAAGACTCTTCTAGATCACTTTGTCACAATTCCTGACTTCTGGTAGTAGAGTTTACAGAAAAAGACTCATCTCTGTATCTCACTTTACGGTCAAGAAAAATGGAGGCAGGAGATAACGCTGATTTGACAGGGCTAAATTGTTGATCAGTAGTGGAATTGAAATGGAAATAAGATGATCTTCAGCACCAGTCTGGTTCTTTATTCTCCAGGTCATAGTACTTTGTGCTAAAGATAATGACACATCCTCCTCCATGATTTGTCATTGTGCATATACATGCACGCGCACGTACACACATGCACTGTGGGTAGAAAACAAGTATTAGATTAATCCCAAAGTTTTATTTTGAGGTTCTCCCCGTTCCTCTGCAATTTTATGTGATTGTAAGGAACAGTCATTTGGTGACTTCTTTGGTGAAAGCTGTATGTGTCCATAGGGATACATGTGTTTTGTCCTGCCAGCGATCAGGCAGATCTTGCCCTGAAGCTCTAGTTGTCCAGCAAGGCGCAGAGAATTTGTTGCTACTACATTCTTGTCCCAAAGACTTCTGTTTTGTTCCCTCCTTATTTTGTTTTCAGTGCTTCTCTACTTTTACAGACTGCTGCATCTGTGCTAGTGAAGTTCTACTCGTGGCATATGGAGACTTGGGTATCTCCAGGCCTTTGGCCTTCACTGTGCCTGGATCCAGTGTAAATCTTCGTACATAGCCTCAGACTGACAGATGTTGAGAATGTATCTGACTCTACTCAGAGATTAATTCAGTTATGTATGCTGTCTGCTTCATCTTGCCTTCACTGCCTGGATAACCTGAAAGATTATGAACTTTGCGGTATTATGGATCTTAGTGAGAAATTAAAGCCCTTCGTATAGAACCTCTGATTTGAAGGAGTCTTGAACAGAGACACTGAAAAAGCAGTTTCCAGAACAAGATGATCGTGCAACAATCTGAACATTTTGACTTAATTTTTGGTGAGACTGCCTCTATGCCTCCTCGATGCCTAGCCTGGTTATCAATTAACTTTCTGGGAATTGAGACGTTTAGAAGGGAAGGAAGCCTGATGAACAAAATAGTTCTTTTTCCAGAATACCCTTTGGTGCCAAATGTTTTGTTATTTTTTTAGGATTTGGCTCTTGGCATGAGAGACCATTACTTCCTTAGGTGCTGCTATGCAGCATTCTGACTATTCCACTACCCATACGACTTTGAGGCAGAGAAAAGGATCACACCCAATATAGTCAGTCTCATGATACCCGTTTTAAGACATGTTTCAGATGTTCTTCAGGGTTACATTAAAGGATATCTTCTAGGATGGTCAGACTAAGGACATGAATCACTCCCAGGCAAATGGTGTGGAGAGGATTATGAGATGCTGCTTCAGACACAAAGAAGCTGCCTTTCTCTCCCACATGAGCGAGAATCTGCTTCAGCCTGTCTTGTCTGTTTCTTCATTGTCAGTGGCACCTTCCTCAACCAGAATTGGAGAGACAACCGTGTGTTATTAAGACATACACCTTTCAAGCCTTCAAACAGATTTTCTTACTTCAAGGATATATGTATATGGAGTTCCTCCCTGTTACTGTGCAGGTGCACACATTTTCTGGACAGTGCCAGAGGCAAGGCCTGCTCCTATCCCCAGACAATGCAGGAGGGCAGATTTTTGTTTTTTATGGCAGACAGGTGGTTTGGATTCATTCCTTTATCACGAGTGGTACAAGCACCGTGCTGCTTTTTCAAAGGTGGATCAGCTTGCTGGTACTTCTACCTTGTTCTCTTAGCTTAGATATTGGGACGCTTTTGGCAATAGAATGGACAGAAAAATAACAAGGTATGTTCCAGGATGAAATTTTTGGCATGCTGCTGTAATAGATCTTATGCCTCATATTCTCTCTATTTTTCTCAAATTACTTGGTAAGACAAAGCAAGTTGAGTAACCGATCTGTTGTCTGTCTATGGAAGATCAGTTCTTCTCTACATGGTGTTGAATTGCTATTGTGTATTTAACCAGTCTATTTCCTCTGCCTTAGTTGTGATGGCTTAGTGAGATGTGAATGTAGTCCCTGCCCTAATAGCCTAGCAGCTTGAGTCCAAATCTTTAGATGAAGTCTTTTTTTTTCTTTTTTTTTTTTTTTTTGTGTGTGGCTGCTAGTTTGCGGAGAGGGGGAGGGAGAGTTATGGCAGACATTTATATAGTTCATGTTGTGTTTTCACTGAGGGAGATCTCTAAGGAATTACACTTAAGTTTTCTTTCTTCTTGGTCACAGTACTTAATCTTATTTGGAAGGTTTCTCTTAATTTAATTTTTTTGAGCATTAGTTTCAAGTGCTGAGGCATCTGTACATATATTTGAAATGAGAAGAGTCTTTAATTCTTATCTTTGCTGAACCAAAACTTTATGGATGTTTTCTCAACTGTTGGTTTTCCTTACCAAAAAAACCCAAACATTGTATTTATCCAGGAGCTGTTTAGTTGAATATTGTATTGTGCCAAAGCTTACCGACGTGAATCAGTTAAGGGTGGTCAAGAGCTTCTCTGTTCAGCAAAAGCTGAATCCATTCTCTGGAGTATGTCTGTGATTAAATGTTTTTTTCAGGGCAGCCCTTTGGAATTAGGTTAAATATCGAACGTTTAAAGAGAATAATGTGATGGGTAGAAGAGATGATTCTTTTCAGAACCTGCCCAAATTACATTCTTAAAGTGGTCCACTGGCGCAGTGAGGTGATTGTGGACTTCTTCAAACATAAATTTGCAGCCATTTAGAAAAGTTCTATCAGTATTTGAAATTTCTTGAGATGCAGATTTTCACCATCTCTGGCTTCATTTTTTGACTTCCCAGCAGTCTTAAAGGAAGACGGAGATTACTGATAGAGCTGGGATGGGTTAGTTTGTGACAGCTGGTGTATTCACTGTTGTTCAGCTGCACAGATTTTTACTTGCTTGACAACTTTCTGATTTTTTTCTGGTTTACAGTGACACTTCAAAACAAATCTTTTGCTAATTTTGGTTTATCACTAAATATCTCATAATGTTGATCAGCTCAGACATCTTTGTGGCGGTAAAATTGCCCTGATGAGCCAAAAGTTTTTGTAAGTTTTTTTACTTCTTGTTGAGCATGGGGAAAGGGGGGTGCACAGCTGTCTGTACAGGGAAGAAGAAATTGAGTTCAGAGTTTTGAGTATGTAAACATACATGATGGAAAATGCATCTAGATAGCATAGCTTAAGGAACTTCCTATATAGGTAGACACACACCACCACCCGCCCCACCACCCTCATCTTCTGGTGGTAAAGTACGTAAGCTGCTGATAGTTGTAGCTTGAGTAGATTGAAAATGAGCTGGAAGTAATCGAAGCTGTGATTTCAACATTTTGCATCAACATTGATTAAGGAGCCCTTGTAACTTGCTGGTTCTAGCTACTTGTTCCAAGGCTTTGCCATCCTGTTCATTACATTGGTACAGCAATGTAATAAATAAGGAGAAGTCCCAAGTCCTCTTAAAGGGTTCAGACTGGAGCAGGATTTTTTTCAACCTCTTTAAGGAAGATCTTCTAAGAAGTGCTGGCAGACCCTCTGTTGTAAAACCATTTCTGCTTTAAAAAGAAGGGACTCTTCCTTGCCTGGATAAAAGTGAAAAGACAGAAGAATTTGAACTGACTGAAACACTTACTCAGATCTTCTGAAGCTACTGTGGCAGTAAGGCATTGGCCAACAGGATTCTGAGACAGAGTAAGAAGCTCTAAAGCTCATTGCTTACTCCTCCTATCAACCTTCACCATCTTTGCATAGTTTCAAAGTGAACCAGGGCTGTGTCATGCCAGCAGTGTCAGCCCAGTTGCATCTCAGTTAAGAAAGAACTCTGATGGGTAGTTTTGGATCTGATGATTTAGAATCTGGTACTCTGGTCATAGGCTGAACACGCTCCAACTGTGACAAAGGATCTCCAGTGAACAAAAAAGTGTCTAGGAGCCCCCTTGTGAAGTCAGCATTTCAAACATGCATAAGCCTTCAAGTTAAAAAGACTGCTTGAAAGAATAAACCCAGAGTGCTGCCATCAGAGGACTCCTATCTCCAATTCTGCTCTACGTGATGAAAAGAATTGAGAAGGACTAAATTTGGATTTTGCTGTGAAGCAAAAAATACACAGCCGCAGCAAAAAGGATACACACTAGATTGTCCCTTTCTTTAACTACTCTGAGATGGAGAGTGAGAAAATCCATCGAACTCTGACAAATTCAATGAGAAAAACAGCGGAGGAAGCAGTTTTCTCTCACTGTCATGTGAGGATTTTGCTAAAACATGCTAAGCAGAATCTGTTTCTCTCTATTAGCGTTTCGGAGCGAATATCCTAATACTGTCCATGAGAAACCATAGCTGCCTCCAGTTCTGATGTAGTTCTAGAGGGAAAGATTTGGCAGGAGAAGGTATGTCGTCCCTATCAAACTATTCAGTATTCAAAAAACCAACAAAACAATTTTGATAAGGAAGTCTCTAAAAGAGGAAAAGCATACTACTCATCCAGTCTGAGATAGAATCCTTATTCAGTGTCATTCTTTTGAGAATAAAAAAACCTTTGTGTTTGGGATGAAGGCTTTTTCCAGGTAAAACAGAAAGGCTGCTAGGTATTATAATTATGCTGTTCATTTGAAATAAGATTCTTTTTCCCTCCATAAGATGGATATGCTGATACAGAAAGAAGACCTATTGCCAAACTACCTCATAAACTGAATTAAGAAGTGTGGGTTTTTTCTTTTTTCAAGGGTTAGCTGTGACTTAAACTATTGTAGCCACATTTACTATTATAACAACTTCATTTGTTGGACCAATACTAGCATAGAATCATAGAATGGTTTAGGTTGGAAGGGACCTTGAAGATCATCGAGTTCCAACCCCCCTGCCACAGGCATGTATTAGTAATCCAGCATCTGGTCAAAGGTGGGGAAAAATGTAACCGTTAATCTAGGCTCAATGCCAGAAAAGAATTCTTGGATTCTGTATTTATAGTCAACTCAATTTAACACCAGTTCATTGCCATTATGATATCTACAAGGTCTTGCCATTTGAGGAAAAGTACTATTAAAGCATTTTAGGAGGTTGGCAGTATTGCTGGTTAACCTCTTAATGTCATCCTTTCGACATGGCTTCTTTTTGAAGTCTTTTTTGTATCACAGTGTCACAGCTATAAAGTAGAGTGTTCTGTTAACAGTTTTCTCATAGATGTGCGTGGGGCATGTCTTTTAACACTATCCTGGCTTGTTCGGTCTTGAATACTCACAGAAGACTTCACAGAAATTTGCCTTATTTCAAGGAAGAAAATAGAACTTATATTCAAAGCAAATAGTTTAAAGTGTCCCTTCAAGGATTAGTAGTTTCTTGTGCATACAGTTTTCAGTGGAGTTGTACAAGATTCTAAAGAAGCTGGTAACAGCGTCCAAAGGAAATGGTTTAGAAGGATTCTCAGGAGGTTACCTAGTTGAATAGCTTCTGCTACTCTTTCTTCAGTGTTCTCTGTTATTTAGAGAAAAACTTCCCCAAGATGGTCACATGGTGACAAATTAATATGACCTAGTTAATATTCACCTTTTGGGTACATAAATAAGATAGTTTTATAATTACAAAGGCAGATTTGGAGAGAAATGGTCACTCATACAGAATGATCAGGAGTGTCTGGAGTAAGCTGAGCTGTTTCCTGATCCTTTTGCAGACTATGTTATGTGCCAGCAAATGAAGAAAGAATATGTATTGATGTCTTCAGTCATTCAAAGAGAAATTTAGCCTTTGTTTTTTTAGATAATGTGAAACTACAGTCCTTTCTTTACAGGAAGCAAGCAAACAAGCATTGTGGCTTGCTGGTTCGCCAGGCAAAAATCAGCCTGTGGAAAAGCTACATTCAGAATATTCCTTTGATGTTAAAGGTTTCTGAGTAGAAACTTTCTGGAGGTTGAGCTATTACAGCTAAACTTATTTCATCAAAATTTATGACAGCTTTCCTTTGAGGCTTTTATACCATTTATCAGTGGAGGCATTCCTGAGTATAATTCATAATGTCTGCTTCTGGCATCTAACTCTGGGTGGCATTTGGGAAGCTTTCTAGACAAGAAAAATGAAGTTTATTGTAGGTGATCACTCTGAGTTGACTCCATGCAGATGCATTTTTCTCCATATAATTTTCTATGGAGTTTGGGAAGGCAAGCAGTCTAAAATAGCTGTATAAATTCTTCATGTACTTCTGTGTTTGCAATGATGGTGCTTCTGGGTTGTTGCTTCATCAACTGCTTTTCTCCCTCCCACAATGGTAAAATTAAGGATGTTTTTTTGTAGAGCTATATTGAGCTCCTCAGACAGCAGTTTGGAGGAGTCTTTTACAGACCAAGTGTTAACCACTACTTAAAGTGCTGGCAGTATCTCTGTAGCCTGGCCGCTGTTTTTTAGGTCCAGGCTAAAAAACTTTTTATGGACTGTTGTGGCAAAATCGTTGCCAAATAATATATCGGTTACGCTAAACTTGGCAGCTCCTTTTTTTGGTATTGTATACTACTGTGAATGCTAGTTTGATGTTTTATGCAGACTATTAATGCTTCATGAATTTATAATGTCTTGTTTTCCTTATTTTTAAAGATTTGCGAAACAATGACCTCATTACTGAAAGAAATGTTTTTCTTTGTTTACTTCCACCTTTCCACTTACAAATGCAATACTGGCACCTGAGGTGGCTCTAAACCTGCTCTTTCTAAGCAGGAGGTGGCATGGGTCCTAGGAGGTTTGTATCTCTAGATACGTTTCTGTGGTTCACTAGCCTAGTATCTACGATGTTGCCAGTCAGCATTAACAAAACGTTGCTGGCTGATTTCTGTCCACAAATTCACTGCCAGCTGCCACGCACAGTTGATGATGTTGAACGACTGCAAACTGGGACTTAGAGCTATGTCTGAAAAGAATTCCACAGGAAAAAAAAAATTAAAACCTGTCATCCTAGATGTGAAGTTTGAAGCCAGGGATGCCTTTTAGAGTGTTTCTTGTGCATCCTGCATAATTGCAAGGCTCATTGCGGTCATCTGGAAATTTAAGTTGATCTCATTTTGAGGCCTGTAGCTTTTTATTTTAAAAGGCAGAAGTCTTCATTTATCAGGTGGAACATCTCTGCAGTCTTCCTTTCTATTTTGTATTTGTGTCCTTTAAGAACCATAGACTGAGAAAACCTGCAGCCTACTGTGTTCACGAGGACATTTTACATATAACTTTTTTCTACTTCCTTCTTCAAGGATCTTTCTCTAAGCTACTGAGGAAATGCAAAGATGGATTCTTTCTTGGTCATGGAGAAAAGATGCATTCAGACTACAGATTTTAATTTCATTTTCTTATATTTAGAAGTACACATACAGTATTACACATAAGCTGTAGTTCACAGAAAATATCAGATTCCAACTACTGGTGTTTTGCTACAGGTATAGCTGTTGACATATGGTCATCCTACAACACAAAAGATAAATGCAAGCTACCTAGCAGCTGGAGAACCTTTTTCATAGAGGCTGGTGATTGAAACGTTAACCCAAGTGACATCACCCTTATAAGTAACCATCTTTGAATAATTTTAATGATCTTTATGGTTTACTGATCACAGAAAACTAATCTTCAAAGGGACCTGTGTTAATATGAGTTTGCAAGAAAAATTACTAACTGAAGGGAAGCTTTTTATTAAAGCAATGCTGCCAAAAAGTATACTTATGATTTATTGGACTTACTCATGCAGCTGGATGAAGCCATATGCCAGACTTCAGAAGCCCTCAGCACAAGTAACTCCATGGAAAAAATTTTGAGAGTAGTATTTAGACCAGAGACAGTGTTAAAATCTGTCAGCTGCAAGCATCCCATCAAACCCTCTCTTGTCAAATGGGTGAAAAAATAATGCATGCGACATATTAGTAATCATTTACCCTTATCAAGGCATTTGGGAGGGATACTTCCAGTTGGAGATGGGCAATCTAGCTATATCATCTTTTAAAATCACAGGATTTCTTTTTCCTTGAAGACGCTTAAGAATGTTTTGGGAAATAAGGCTATCTAATTGGTCTGCCAGGTAATTCTACCTTCCCATGAGAGAATTCAGGTACTGACAGCATAACAGTGGGGTTTCTATATTCATAGAAAGGGAAGAACCAAGTCCTTGTTCTTGGAGAGAGCCATTGTGTCTGGGTTTTGAAGCAAAGTAGTGTTCTCAGACTGGTATTTTCAGGGCAAGATATCTCTAAAACATGTCCTTTCTTGAAGACTACAGTTCATGTATGCCTCTTAATACAGAAGATCCCAAACAAAAAAAAAGGCCGTAATAGTCTTAAAATTGGTCATGCAGTTTCTGTAGATGCAAACTTCTTAGTTCATTCTCAATGTCTGTCTTGTTGATGTGGTCTGGCAGCATATTCCCCCAGAAGGTTCTACTGTAAATCCTGAACTAGACCTACTTATATGAGAAATAAAAATGGAAACCCTCTTTCTCTGCAGTGTTTCCTTTGTCGATCTGATACTGCTCTGAAATCTTCAATGACTTTCATTTTTGATAGTGACACAAAACTCTCTAGTTTACTCCTTTTTATTAAGATTCATATCATCAGATGAGAACGTACAATAGCTGGGTTACTTTTAGATAATTTTTTTTTAATCTGCATCCTTGAGACATCTGTGTAACATTAGTCAGGTTTGTTGACTCCTATTTCAAATGGTTAACTAAGCACTTGCTTTTTTCTCTGATCAATTTGAGGCTATGGTTTGAAGAGCTGTTGCCTGAAGCACATGTGTGATTCCACTGTAGTATCTCATAAAAATATAGCTACTTAGAGTTCTCATCCCAAGAGCCTACACCTAATTATTAGAATTTCATCCTCTCCTCTCTTTCTTCCTCAGTCCTTACTCAGTCCAAAGGGAAATGTCATGGCATATAGTTCATGTAATGCAACCCTTACTATAAGACAATCAGGAGTACTTCTTAATGCTTAAGTGCTACTTAATAAGGTCAGGAGAGAGTTTATAAGAATGGGACTCTATCTATGAACATCGACTAAACTATTTAAGATGGTGCTGCATAGCAGTGGTGGTGCTTATTCTGCTAGAGTTCTGGAAAATTCATTGCCTCTTTTGAATGCTATAACTGTATTGAAAATGTGCAGAGTAACCATGTGGGGCATAGGATGCTGTCCTGATGGGAAGTAGGAAGCCCCTTCGGGTTAGATGACAATCTGCGTGGGCAGTCTCATAAGGAACAGTTACCTCATAGCAATATTGCACACAGAAATATGTTGACTGTATGGATTTTTGCAGTCTGTTTTCTTTTCCTACCACTGCGGAATCTGCTGCTTGATATCTGTGTATTAGTAGAGTCACTGAAGGTTGTTTAGATTGGTCTTTTTTTGGTAAGATAGAAGGAGAATGTTATACACATGTGTGATACCCTTTGACTGAGAGGGTTCAATCTCATTTTTGGAGTATATGTATTTCAAGAGTAGAATAAATCTAGATAATATGCTAACTGCTCTGTGGTTTGAATTTTTCATTATGGCTGTGACTATTAAGGTCTCTACTTTCTGTTCTTCGTTACCTTAAGTGGAGAAACTAGAAATCAGAAAATGCAAGACAGTTCCTGAAACTGTGTGGGTTTTCTGTAGCACTATGATGGCTGTTTCTTGCCGTATGCAAATATTGTGGGATACACATCGATGTCTAGAAAAGCATAGGAGAAAAGAGGCTTTTCCCTCTTTTTGTATTTTGATACCTCTGATTTTTGATGGCTTAATGGGCAGACTTGGGGAAAAAAGTCTTTATGGGAGAGGATCACCAAAACAGAATTGTATAGGCAGATTTCTATTTATAAAGAAAAAGCATTCACTGGTCTCTGAAAAATATACTTGATTGCATTTCATAAAACAGTTGTGAAAAGCTCACTTTTTCATTTGGTATCAGATGTTACGCTATCTGTGCATTATAGATCTTTGGAAAAGGAGAGGAATGAGATGGGGATTATTAAAAGAGCGTTAGGTTCCAGTGAATATTCCCAAATGGCAAATGTCAAAATTGAGATGAAACTAAGAGATGTTGCTTAGCAACTGTGGTAGTCTCTTATGGCCACAGATGAATACAGTGAGTGTTTACAGCAGCAGTGCTGCTGTAAAGTGAGTCTGTCTGAAGAAGGATGTCTAAAGAAGCTAGTTTTCCTTATGAAATTCAATAGTGATTTCTTCCTTATTCTGGTGAACCTTCAAACTACCGTTGTCAGGGATGGGAAACAACAACCTGGCAATAAAACTGATTTTGCAAATTGTTTTCCTAGTGGTAAACAACATTTTCTATAAAATATTTCGGTATTATATTTTGTATTATAGTAGCAATAAGCTCTAGTACTTCTGTTCCTTGACTTGTCTTCAGAATTTGAGGCAGGATTATACTGGATTAGTTGTGCATTGGCCATAGTAGCAGGATTGGGAGAAAAAATATTTCATTAGATCTGAGGATAAATTGCTTTCAGTATTTTTTTCTTGTTGCGTCAGCCCTAATATCCTCTGTGACCCTTGCAATGCTCCTTGCTGTACATTTATTCAACTGTATTGTGCATTCTTAAGAGTTCTGCAAACCCTACTGGCAGCAGCGTAATTTCTTCTTTCCTTCACTTAAAGATTTCCTAGTGGAAACATATTTTGAAATCTTAACTTCTTACTTATGCAACTTACAAACTGTTTTGATGTTCTTCTAGAATGAAATTTTGCAGGTCAAAGATGAGTAAATGGGATGTGAAGGTTGAAACCTATGTATAAAAAGCACAGCCTAAATCTGTGGAAATTTTAATAGTACTAATTTTAATCAAGTTTTGTTGATGTGAGGGTCTGAATTGAAAATGCATTGCATTCTGTTGCACTTAAAGTTTATCCTGCTGTTTTCACTTGAATTCTTTGAATTAAAGAAAAAAACAACACCCAAAAAGTGCTATGTTGTTGACAGGTACTTTAAAGTCTGTCAGTTGCTCAGTGTCCCCTAGCTTGGTCTTCTGAAAATAACCTTCCCTTTCTAGAATGGGGTCTTTAGGCCTTGCAGTGTACCTTGCCCTTAAAACAAAGACATTCATAGTAGTGTGTATTTCACATGCTGTTTGTCTAGGTTGTTATGTAGGGTATTCCTAAATAAAAACAAATTCTGAAGCATACCCTCTCTTTTCATTACTTCTGCTTCACCCTTAAGTATTAAAACCACTGTCTTTATCTGTTTGCATCTAAACTGTGTTATACAACTTGAAGAATTTTCTAAGATTCTGTTAAACTTAGTATTCCTTGCAGTGTCTTCAAGTATATTTCTCTATATTTTTATCAGCAGCATTTACTGAATGAATGGTTTATCTCACCATGTCAGAACAGTAAACAGTCAAAAAATGAATTCAAGAAGAAGATGCAAAATGAACCTCTAATCATACTGGTTGACCAAAGAAATGGAAGTTGGGTACTTGGAATTCATATTTCAGGTCTGATAGAAGTCTGTGTCTTACATCATATAAATTCAAAGTTACATTTCAGAAGCAGAGTCTTACTTCAATTGTATCAATTTTTTGCATATCTGACCAGAGATGATAAACAAGCTGAATTTGTTTTCCTGGGAGGAAGGTGGCTAAAGAGAAGTTCGCTTCTGCTTATTTCAGTCTGATCTTTCACTGTTTGTGTGTCTTTTTCAGCTTCCATATACAAGAATTATACTTAAAACCCTATGCAAATAAAACTAGATCCTTAAGTTCACAACCTAATTACCATCTTTTAGGCTTTTCTTGTGCATATATAAGTACAAAATATATACAATATATTTTATATATGTTTGTGTATGTATATAACATATTCAAAGGAGTACTTTTGTGGGTTTTTAATGGCTTAGCTCACTGGGAGAAGACTGTTCAGCTTGAAAGGTACCTCCTCAACTCTGCAATTACTGCTGTCTTGCTGAAGATGTAACACTCCTTCAGAAGACTGGTGGGCTAGTCATCTGTCCACCTTTAAAGGTCCTGTTTTAGAGTTTTTCTAATATTTGGCAGCTAATGCTGATCTTTTGGTCATAAAATCAGTCTTACAACTAAGTTCATAGAATAGCCCAGGTTGGAAGGGACTTTGCAAGATCATCTGGTTCAACCTTCCTTGGGAAGGGCAGCCTAGATGAGATTATCTGTCCAATTGCATCTTTAAAACCTCCAGCGATCGGGATTTTACTATATCTCTAGGGAGGCTGTTCGAGTGAATCATTGTTCACACCTTAAAAAAAAAAAATTATATTATTTCTTACATTGAGACAAAAGTTACTTCTCTTCGTGATTCTTCACACACCAACTGATTTCAGCCAAACTTTAAAGGTACAGGAACATTGAAGTTGGTTCCTACAAGCTTTGTGAGGATTGCTAGTTGCATAGAAGTAGAAGGAATCTCAAGTTAGTGTTCCTACTTAGGTAGAGGCAGGGCTCTTATACAGTAGCTTCTGTTTAGTAGCAGTCAGGTCATCAATTGGCACATGTCTAACTTTGGATAAGGCAGAGGAGATGCTTTCTTTTCTCTCCTGGGAGAATTCCAAAGCTTGTATTGACAAGAATAAGTTAAGTAGAACTGAAATAATCTCCTATTTGCATAGTTTTGTTTATTTTTTAATGTGAAAATATGTAGAAAAGACTTTCTGATTTTGGGTGTATGTATGTTTTTTTTCTGCCTGCTTATTGTTTTTTCTTACTCATGACCACTTTTTTAAGGCAGGCTGCTATGGTATCAACAGAAATAAAGCTTTTTCATTTTGTTCAAGATCAACATTTGATATCTGGGTTGAAGATACCAATCTAGATAATATGCTAACTGCTCTGTGGTTTGAATTTATTATTGTTGTGACTATGAAGGTCTCTACTTTCTGTTCTTGGTTACCTTAAGTGGAGAAACTAGAATTAGTGGAGAAACTAGCTTTATTTCAACGGAAATAAAGCTTTTTCATTCTGTTCAAGATCAGCATTTGATATCTGGGTTGAAGATGGGTGTGACTGCAGGTAACTGGTAAAAGGAGAGAATTGCCTAATCCAAACTAGTTTGCTGGTGGGTGTGTTTGGAATGCTGTGGTCCAAACTTCTCTACTTTTATGTGTTACTGTTTGAAGTGTGTGTCCCCAAACGGTCATATTGGTCATAGGATACTAGTTCTCCTGAGACAGGAAAGATTCATCAGATTTGAATTACTGTATTTATAGGTGACTTTTGGCAACTTAGTACAGCTACATTATAGTTTGCTTTCTTGTTTTGTGGATTTTCAAATTATGTGGGAAGTTATAAACTCTAGAAGTGATTTTAATCCTTAGATACTAAAGGCTGATAAGCTACACAAGAAGGTACATTTATTATTTGTATTTACTGTGAAGTCATACTGTACTATGTAATAAAAACCCACAAATGATTACTTGTAAGCTGTCTTTAATACTTAGTGAAGAGGTTTAGATAAGCAAAAACTCCCAATTGTTTGGTATATGCGAAGCAGAACTAGTGTTTGGGGGGGTTATTCTGTTCATTTTTTTTTCCTAATATGGTTTCAGGAGTTTTTTTAAATTTTATTTTCAGCAAAGAATAGCACCAGGGCAATCAGTTTTCAGTCTTTGTTGCAAAAATGACTGGGGGGGGAGAGGGAGGAAACACTTTAATGCTGTCAACCTCTGCTAAAGATTAGAAATTTTCCTTTGAGTTTTGGGATAATCTGTCACCCCTTAAGGGGTTACTTTTCCCTGTTGGTCCTTGTCACAAATGACTGTTCTCTTTGATTATCAAATGCAGACACATGAATTTTGCAAATCATGTTTTATGTAAGATGTAATTAGTTTTAGGCTAAGCCATTTCAAGCTTCAATAGTTATATTCCCTTAAGGATACTCTGGCACACTAGACATGGATTTTTCTCAGCAGTCTGACCTTTTTAGTTGATGCAATACTCAACTTTGTGATGATGACACTGCGTTTGTTTGGGATAACTGAATATTAAGTAGAGCCATCCAAACCAGCTGTGGGTTATAAATATACTCTTCCCTAATTCATTTTCCTGTTATGTTTAAAATAGATATCAAGTCACTAACCTAATGGATAATCCAAATAGATGAGCGAGTAGAGAATTTCCACAGAGAATTTCTGCAGCTCAAATGCATGTAACTCTGGCTTCATGTGACCAGGAAAAATTGAGAATGTTATGGAATAAACTGGTGCTTTAAATTGGATGACAAAGAGTAATGTTTAGTAATAACGTACTTCATTACCATCAGGTCAGTTGGCAAAAAGCTTAGTATGTGTATATATTTATATGAGCCACCACAAATAATTTTTTCTTTTTTTAAATAGAGAATAAAATGTTTACTGCAGGATGTTCACCAAAATGTTTTTGAAGGGATGGGATAGTATGGATTTCCATGTTTTCTGTACTAATACTTATGGTATTAAATTCATAATACTGAGTATAGTCAACATTTGTTGTTTGTAATTAAGTCTAGAAATATTTAAATAAAATTTCACATGAGGAGCTTGGTATTGTCTGTAGAGCAAAGTCAAATTTTGTCTCCCTTTCTTCTTAATACTCTTTCCAAAAGCAGTGTGTGTTTCAGGGTCCCTGCACCACTGTATAATCTAGTACAGTCCAAAACCAGGAATTAAATTAGGTCTTTAATCTGCTTCTTCACAGAATTTTTTTAAGCTTTCAAGAAACAACTATACATTATTACACATGTAATTAATATTATTGCACCTATTGCTTTTATGTTAGAGGAGTAGTTATGAGCATTTAAAAATAATTAAGACAACCTACACTTGAAGATATCAAATATATTTCATTGTGGGAACAGCCTCCTTGGCATGTCCCTAAAAAAACTTGAATAACCAGATGAAGCTGACTTTATGGGACATCTGTAGTGCTCTGTCAACCTCTGGAAGGTCTGCCTGTCCATTACAGTTCAAGGGGCTGAGTTTAGCAAAGCACTGATCCTACTAAATATGTATCTGGAAGTTAAGCTCCTTGATCTAGCTCAGTGTTGTAGTTGGACACGTAATGTAAGTTGGTACTGAAAGGCTGGTGTGCAACTCAGTAGTCTTGAAACTGTTCTCTGTTCCCCCTTCTGCCCCCTGTCTTGCGCTGGCTTAAGTGTTAAAAGCAGCTGCATGGTTAAGAGCGTCAGACAACTGATGCTTTTTTTTACTTGCTGGGTTGTTTTCTATTTGCTGGGTTAAACTAAAAGGTTAGCTTCAGCGTGGCTGAGGTCCCTGATGGGAATTCACATGCAACCTCACCGGTGCTTGCATCATATTCTCGCTTTATTTCATCCTTCATATGCAAACGTGACTGCATACTGTGTAATGCAATCTCAATGCACTTTATGTGGAGTGGATGCAATTTCGTTATTAATGTTCAGTCAAAAACATTGCTCAGAAGAATAAATTTTTAATTTTTTCAAAGAACCAAGTACAAAATGATTTTCCCATCAACTGAGTGATTACTTCCAGGACATTCCTCTGGTCCTCCTTTGCTTTTGTTCAAATATATTTGTTTCTCAGAGTATATAACTGAGTTGACATGAGCATATTGGCATTAGGTGTAAGTCAGCACCTCAGAAATCAACAGGGCATATCACGATTTGCTGCTTGTTTAAGGTGCTGCCAATTCAGATAAATACAACTGTGCCACTTACAACTAGTGTGACATTCAAAATTTATACCTATTTGCATTGAATTTTAAAAGTGTGGCATGAAGATACTAATGAGGAAAGAGAGTCTTTTATATGGTAGCAATTAACTCTAAGATGTTGCATTTGGTCTTAAAACAGCTCGGGCAAATGAGTATAGCAAGATCATAAGTCTACCAACTATGCAGCAAGTATAGTGAGAAAAGGGGAGTATGTCAGAGGTTCTAGAAGGGAAGAATACAACGAGAATCAGTACCTTTTCAGGTTACTTTTTGTCATCAAAACTAGTTCTGTTGTTCTTAACATTTATTTCTATGATTGGAAGTATGTAAAGAAACCATTTTGTGTTTTCCATTTTCTGCTTCTTGTTCCTTGGTCAGTTTAGGAAAGAATTAATTTAAGTATGGCAATCTGTGTCTGCAGAGCTTGTTCTGAGCATGCTTCAGTTGAAGAATCATCTGTGCTATGGTTGCTTACGTGCTTGATTATGAAACGTTTAAAGTGCAGTTTGGGTAATACCTCAGGTAATTTTTCTTACAAGTCTTTACAAGTTTGAGATATGTGACAAATCTTTGCCTAGCGGCAAATACAGAAAAATAACTGTCTGCCCATTCACCCAAGAGAATTTAATCTGCTGCTGTACACTTTTACTAGGGTAAATAAATTTTATTCTATTGTATGCTCGGTATAATAAGAAATTGACTACCACAGAAATGTGTTAGAGAGTGACTGCTTATCATTGTAAAAATGTGAATTACCTGCATTATCTAAGGTTCTTAGCATATTAATACAGTGGGTTACCAGCACTGAAAACACACTTTTTGATTTTTCTCTTGTATCTAGTAATGAATAGTGTGTTAGGTTGATAAGTTTGTTTTTCAATTCCCATCCTTCCCCAACATGAGTTTCTTTTGGAGAGCATTTAGCCTCTGATTAATGAGTAACTGTCTTGTGGGCGGGGGGGCATAGTTGCTACTAAAATTTATTTAGCTAACTAACATTTATGGAGTAAGCTACCTTTCTTGAAACAAGGATGTGTATGACAAATAGTTTTAACAGTAGGTACGGATAATAAAGTTTTGGTAAACTGTAGTTCTTACAAAAAACACTTTTTGTGGTTTTTGGTTTGGTGTGGGTTTTTTTTCTTCTGATGTTATTTTGAAGATTTCTTATAAGCAGTTTTTTATCTTCCATCACTTTAACCTTCATATTGGGATTTCTGGTTAATTTTTGTGATTCTATTCTAGAGTCATTCAAAACCTATCCACCGTTGTCAGTGGTCACTCTGACCATCTGCATTGGCCACCTTTCTTCCTTTTCCACTTATTTAATTGGCACAGCCTTCTAGAAAACACATTTTTACATACCAGAGATAGTTATGTACACCTTATGTATCAGATAGTGCTTTTCAGGCTGCCAAAGACCTGGATTAGGCAGCTGTACACGTCCCACGTCCATTGGGTGCTGTTCTCATCCATCTCATTATGTTGGCTTTCACCTGCCTTTAACCAGTTCCGTGAAACAGAAACCTGGGGGCACGTGTGGTGAATAGAAAAGTGCGGAAACCTCTTTACTTGCTTCTGCTGCAGTCAGAAGTTTATGCCGTCAGTTCAGTAGTACTGAAAATCAAACTTGTGTAGATGATACTCGTTTTGCAGGTTGCAAACGGTAAAATACTGTACATGTAGATCATTGCTGAAGATATTCATAATAGAACATGTATTTACATAATAATTTTTAAATTGTGTGGTTTACTTGCCCCATTTTGTATTTAATTTTTATTCTCAAGATGTCTTATCTGTTTACAGAGTTTCTTTTCTTGGTTCAGCCTGCTTGCTTTTCCAAATCCCACGCTGGCTTTAGTTTGAGTGTACAAATTGTATGAGTGTGTCTCTGGTGAGGTGTGACTTACCAAGGGGTGACTCTGAGCCAAAAAGGAAGTCTTTAACTTCAGGTGTCAGAGTCCATGTTTAATAAGGATTCGATGACATGTGTTGTGGATGACTTAATTTTCACGTCACCAAAGTGACATGGGATATTAAACAGTCAAGAGTGAGAAAGATGGTTTCTGGTCCTGCTTGCTTAGAAATGAAGGCAAGAAAGAAGTTTAGGTTTTGATTTGAACAGAGCATGACTTAGGAAATGATTATTATTTTTTTTTTCTATTTAAAAAAAAAACAACACCGAAACACACGGAACGCAGGGGGAGCCAAGTGTGCCACATTGCTACGTAACGCCTCTGCTTTTGGCACAAAACTTGGGGAAGATCGGCTCTCCCTTCGTTCCTCGTGTTTGCCGCGGGGCTGTTCCTGTGCGCCTCCTGGGCAGCGGCCGCGTCGTGGGTGCACGTTTCGGGCGGAGGAAGGCCCGTGTCCTCCTGCGTGCGCTACGTCACCATCGGGCAGGCGCTCTGTCGCGCCCCGGCTGGGTGACGCACCAGGGCGGCCCGTTCTATTTTTAGCCGGTTGCCGGGCAGATTTGCGCACGCTTCTTGGTGCGGAGTGGTTTATGCAAAGCAGCTCTCCCGCAGCCAATCCTGAGCGGGTATGCAAATTCGCTGCAGTGCCATCAGGCGAAGGAAGTCTGGCTCTGCCGGGCCGGGAGGTGGGTGCGGCGCCCCCCCCCCGGCCCCTCTTCGGCACCCACAGGCAGAAAAATTCATCGTTTCACGTGGGGAAACAGGCAAGTAGCCTTCCTGCCTCCAAAATCTAAAGGTTATGAAAAGTCCCTACCAAGCTTCAATTAAATTGAAATTAGGAGACAGCTGGTTCCTTCACATACTGCAGACCTGCCTTCTCCAGTCTGAGGTGGGATTCAGCAGTGACCTCTGTGTGTGGAAGGACTGGTCCGAGCAAGGAACAAGCATGCGAGGCAGCACTGCCCATCCTGAGAAAGGTTATCTTCCCTAGAGGAAATAATAACAACACCTCATAAAACAAGAGGTTCCCACAACCAGCTAATCAACTGCTATTTTAGTTCCATTTTAAATTGTTGCTTTTTTGTTAAAAGCGATGTATAGACGACAAACAATAACATTTTGATGCAGAATCACATTTTTTTTTGTTGCTAGTTTTCTTTTCACTTCCGTTTCTTCTGGCATTTGAGAAGCCAGCTCAGGGGACCACTGTTAGCATCAGACAGCTCAGCTCTGAAGTCTGATGTCACCGCATTGCAACAGTTTGATCCAAAATATGTAATATGTGAACTAGTTTAGAAAATACTTTACATATAGAATGTTAAGGTAAATATATCAATTTTTTCATTAGAATAGTGTTATTCCACATTTTATCTAACAAGACTCGTAAAGAGGTCTGCCTTGAAGGATGCAGTTCTGTAGAAATTAGTGATACCTTCTCACAGCTGTAGCCTTTTGAATTTTCACTTGAAATTTCACCTATAAAAGAAAAAAATACCATCTTTTATAATGCACAGAAAAGCCTGAACATGAACAGAGTATCTTGCCTTTTTTGGTTTTTTAAAGGATTTTTTTCAGTTTCTCATATTTTTTGGTCTGCATGTACATGAACAATTAATTGACGTTGCTCAGGTTTTAAGTTTGAAATACCAGGAGTTGGGTAAGTTTTTAGTTGTAATGTGTTCTGGCAGTTAGTGTCCACTTCTATGGAATTATTTGTTCCTCATATTTAAGGATAATAGTAGCTGTTCATCCTGTGCCAAAGATGGAACTGCAGCTTAATATTTAAACTGTATATAATAAAAATATTCCACAAATGTATCTTAAAATGTACAAATTCAACTTTACATAAAACTTTAGTAAATCCATTTTTCACAGAAAGAAACATAGTGCTTTAGCTTGTGCTAAAAAAATCAATCTGTAAGAAAGATGAATTTTGCTCTTACAGATATTTCAAACAGCAGTAATCGTTTAGTGTTTGGAGATCTTGCAGCTGAATTGAAAGCTATGTTTTGAGTTGTTGATGAAAGTTGAAATCTCTTAACACTGGTGGGAAGTAAGAAAACACAGTATCTACCACTGTTACTCTGGCTGAGTTACACTCAAGCAGTTTACTGGTTTAATGACCTAAATGGCTGTTAAAATTCAGTTTACAGAAAAAGACAAAACTCTTCTTGGAGAATGAGCTTAAGCTTCCTTGCGCTAAAGAGGGGGTGTTTCTAAGGGACTTGAGTTGCTTGTGTAAGGCTAACTGGCGTACGTTACTTTTTAACTAAAGGCTATCTAGGAAAGATTCTTGCTTGTTTTCCATCCTTCCATCTTCAAAAGTAGGCACTTTATGCGTAGTAGTCATCAAGGCATAAACTGATGAACCATGTAAGGACAATTCTGCAAAACCACCAGCAGATGAAAGATCTTACTTGGGGGGGGGGGGGGGGAAAGGACTGTCAGGTCAATTTACACATGAAGAATCCATTTTTCCCATGAGGCATGGCAGCCTCATGGGAAAAGAACTCTAAAATTACTAATTTAGTATGAGAAACGAGTTCATGAGCCAAAGTCAAAGGTGGTATTATTCTCTGGAGGTAGAGAAGACACAGGACAACTGCTTAATTCACTGTGATGCCAAAGTGACGAGAGCGTAGTTCAAGTTTGTACATGAAGTTGTTGATCAAGTAGAGTACACAAGGACTATACAACCTTTTTGAAACCGTACTGTGGATTTACTCTGGTTTACCAAGCCTGTAACCGTACATTTGGGTGTTTTTCTTAGGCATAGATACACGTGTGGACTTAATGTTTGACCAAACTGGTTCTTCAAAAGGCAAGGGTGGGGGAGAACGACCTCTCCTTTCAAGGCAGAAGTCATACTGCACTCACGAAACACTGATTTTTAGGCTTCTGTTGGGACACTAGAAGAGCATGGGCAGCACACAGTATTTGAAGAAAAGGAAAGGTTACTAGCTGCCACACTTGAACCTGGTTTGGATCTCGGCAGGTTTTTTGATTCAACATTTAACATAACCGAAATTCAGTAGTCTGAAAATAGCCCCAAAAAACACTCCTGCATCTTAAAACACCGAATCTTTATTGTGGCCGTGCACCCCCTGGGCACTGCGCTCGCGGGTTGACGCTTCTGCGCAGCTCCAGGTCTCAAACTGAAAACCCGTAACTTTTCCTTACGTCCTTTCCCAGCTCTGTGGAAAATCTTGTTAGTTTAACACGAACCCGCTCGCTCGCCCCGCGGGCCCCCGCGTTCGCCTGCGTGCCCCCGGCCGACTTCCTGTCGGCGGCCTGCTGGAGCTTTGTTGCTGGGTAGAATTTAAGGAGCTGCCGTCTGATTGGCTGCCATGCAGCTGCTCCTTCCAGCCAATCGGAGGCGGGGCTGGAGTCGGTTCCCCCGCAGCGCCGAGGCCAGGGGCGGTGTGCGGGCGGGCGGGCGCGTCCCGCCGGGGGCGGCGGGCACCGGCGGGCTCCCCCTCGGGTGCGCTGGTGGCACTACAGGGCTCTGCTGCAGGGGAAAATTCCGCTTGTTTCTTAAACCGCGAACCTCAATACTGGGTATTAAACACGGGGTGGGGGGGAGGAGGGGGGATATAACCTGAAGAAATTTATTTATTTATTTATTTAAAATTACAGTGGACCTTGTATTGCTGTATGTGCACTAGGTGAAATAGGGCAGGATGGTGACGTAATTTTTTTTTCTCAGAAAGTGACACATCATTCTTTCACTTTGTTCAGCTAACAGTAAAGTAATTTTAGCCTAAAAGGGAGGAAAACTCAAATCGACTGTGGTGTGCTGGAAGAAATACTATTTGCGCTTATCATATGTTCTCTGTTTTGTTTATTACATTTTAAAATAAAGGCATAGTCTGTGGATCTCAGTAGGCTGGTGGTGTGTTACCTTGCATTCAGTCAAAGTAGACTTGTATTAGGCGTAGATACTCAAATTACTGGCACGTTATTTCGGCACGTGTTCCGTAAGAATAGGTCACAAAGGGTTATTTTTCTTCTTTGAAAATGATTTTTAAATTTCTGACAATTTATATCAATATTGCTATAGAGGATTTCAACTGAAAACTGCTTTTTATGAAGCGCTACTTAAAAGGTAGGTTCTGTTTACCACTTTCATTCTCTGGGACTCTCCATCTAGAACAAAATGCTGCTGAGCGTTTGCTGCCTCGCCTTCCTTGATTTGACTATACTACATTTTAAGTAGACTTGCATTCTTGAACATTGATTTTCATGATCCAAGTCTTTACCTTTTCCATGTAGTTCTTGTGCTTTGGCAAATGTTTTATGATTGTGGTGCTTTTGGCTAGCACCGCGTGCGCACCAGGAACCCCGTGCCAATGCTGTTCTAGACTGATGATACTATGCAAACCCCATTGTGCAGTATTGTTTAGATTCCAGCTTCCCTCCTCCCTCCCATCTTTCCATGACCTTCTCTTTGTCTGCTGCCTGTTACCAGGCAGGATTCAGGCGGCTGCTTGCTGATTGGCTAGCGTTTTGAGCAGTTGTTGGGCTGCTCATCTGAGCACGCGATTATAGGCTAATCCATAGCAGCTAAGCTGATACCTTCCTTTGTTGCTTTAGAGATGCAATCTCTCTACAGAGTAACAATAATAATAATAAAGGAAAAACTTTTAAATTGGCTGAGAGGGGAGTCTATTTGCGTATTCCTAGCTGTACTGGCACATTTTGGTTTTTGCCATGTAGCACACATTCAGTCATGAAAAAGAAAGCTCCAATAATATTTGGAGGGAGGTGCTTAAGGTGTGTTTGTGTTTCTCGTGCTGAAGTATATATGACTTTCAAGCCTAAAATGAAAAAGGGAATTTTCATAAATTATATCTAAACAAATATAGACAGTGTTTGTGTGTTGGGGTTTCAAAACTGATTATTGTGTTTTTAAAAAATCAAAGCAAAAAAAGCAACCCAAAACCTACCACCTTATTTACGGCATTTAACGCTTACCCGCTTAGCTCTACATGTACGAGTCATTTTGTGCTGTTCTGTACAAATGTCTGCTTGTGAAATAAAAGATGCGTCCCCGTTGGCTTGGTGCCTGGGCCACTCATTTTCCTTCTTATGACTTGGTCACACGATGAGTAAAAACTGAAAATACCCAAGCATCAGATGGGAGAAGTGCATAGCAAACGTTGCTGAACTTTGTGTTGTTACGTATAAAGGGAGATTACCAACATTCATTTAGAACACTACTAGTTTTAAATGTTCTATTTGTGCAAGTCTGAATTCCCATAACCTGCTCTGGAGTTGCTCTCTGAAGGGCAACCTTCTTCCCCCTCTGACAGACTGGAAGGCAGTATTTATTAGATAGCTGCTGATTGGCTTGCACTGGTATGACCAAACCTGTCTGGACTGGTTACTGATTTATTTGTTTCTTCTGTTACTCGGCTTTCACATGAGATGTCTTACTTGGCTGCAGTGTGCTCCCTTGTGGGTATGGCTGGAAACACTTAAAGGCTGGTCTGCAATGATACATGATATTTAGCTGTTAAGCAGCATTTAGTGTTCATCTTTTAATCTCATCTATGCTTGTAATTTTGTCACTTAAGGTTGCTTTTAATGGATATTCTTTGGTTGCAAAACATTGTGAGATTGAGCTGTAAATATGCATGAGTTACTCTAACCATCTAACAATGGAATTTTATGAGAAGCCTTTTTTCGTGCAGGTTCACTGTAGAACTATATTTGAGCTTTGGTTTTAAACTAGATTTTGGATAATATCCTAAGATATAAAGTAAACATAATTTTGAAATATTAGAAATTTAAGCTTATTCTTTTTTTTTTTTTAAAAAGGATACATCAATATAAAGGTATTCTGATATTTAATTTTTAAGACTGCTATTCTTGGCAAATTGAAAAAGCAAGTGCCCTTCGTTTTACTCTGTATTTACTGTATTTTATGTTAAAAATAGTAATGAAAGACTGCTTAGATGATTAAGGAAACTAGAGCAGAAAATAATTTGTTTTAAGTTAAATTTTATGATTACTCAAATAATGCAGTTATGAATTTGATTTTAAGTTATCTGTGAAAATTTTATTAATCTGTTAGTATATCTTCTGGTCATAGGAGAACCAGGATTGTGAATTTTGTAATAAAGAACTTTTAAATTCTGGGTAATGCTTATAAAAGAAAGCATTGTAGTGCGGGAGATCAAACTACTTGTCTGTCTTAATTCTGATACAAAGGCCCTGTATCCTTGTACTACATTAACAGAAGACTGTCACTAGCTGGTAACCTATTAGGAGCTCTTGGAATTGTTCAAGGTTAGCCAAGCCTGGAATTTTCTGTTTTTTTCCAAATTGGCTGTACAAGCTACACGTCTGTAACAGCATACATCTTGGTCATAGGGGATTATATGCATGGAGCGTGAGTATGATGGTTAGTATTCTGTTAGGTGATAGTGTTACATACTTTTATAGTGAGGTGAAAAAACATGCTTTGCATGCTAAGTTCTTGGGAAGAAGGAAATGAAGTGCTTTCAAAAACTGCACATGCACTTCTTAAATATAGAGGTTTTTATATGCTTCTAACTTCAGGACTAGAATTACTGTGTTAAATGTATTCTTTTTTGGAGAAGTATGAAGATACTGTATTTAGCATGTAGACAGCTCTGAGAGAGGACACTAACAGTCATCTGGAGTTCGTATTTGTTCTCATCACATAACCATTTTCAGTCAGATAATTTTCTGAAAACAAGTGAACTGTTGCTGCAGATCAGTGTCTCTGTGTGTTATATTTTGCTCCCACTAGTGGCAACACAGCAATAGACAATCCTGTTCAGAAAATCTAGTTCAGACTGGCAAAAATTTATGTCTTAATGACATTACTGAGAGTATGTAAATAGAGCTGATACAACTTTCTGTGAAGATTTGTTTGTCTGTTCCTGAGGTGTGAATTGAAGTGTTATTTAAGCACCATCAGTTACTCAAATACAAGGATTCTAGATTGTCACGCAGAAAAGAACTGAAATAAAGTGGAAGGGAGTCTCGATGTTAATAGGAAATGCAAAACAGGGAAAAATCTTTTTTTTTTTAAATCATATTGCTTTCTATTTTTCTCATATTTTTGTCAGATCACATTAAATATGTGTAAAAGAAGCCTTATAGTTGTAAAATATAGTATGTCATGTTTGTAAGATTAGAGTTTGTCTTGGTAGTTGAATTAATGTTGTACCTTAGAACGTATATTCATACGTTACCGTAGAATATTCTAGTTGGGTAATGTATAAACATTAAATAATTTCCTTCATAAACAAACTATTCCAAGGATCCAGCACAGGACTACCAAAATAATAGGAGCCTAAAGCACTTGACGTATGACAAAATGCTGAGGGAACTTGAAAACTTTAATCTGCTGAAGAGAAGGCTAAAGGGCAATCTTAATGCTCACCTAAAGAAAGCTTGTAGGCAAGGTTGGTTGCAAAGAGGGTGGAGCAAAACTTACTTAGAGGCTGTGGAATCTGTTTTGTGAATTTTATTACTTGATCATACAAAACCATCGCTGGTCTAAGCTAGTGTTGGCGATAGTCCTGCTTTTTTATAAAAAAAAAAAAACAAAAACAAAAACAAAAAAAAAAAAAAAAAAAAAAAAAAAAAAAAAAAAAACAACTATACCCCGCCTGAAAAGACAAAATGCACTTTATTAATGAATTTCTCAGCTATGTGAATGAAAGTGGATTGGAGGAAGATGCAAAATGAACTGTACTAAATATTTTAAAATGCATCCTCTGAGTAATAATTCTGCTGTATGAGTGGTATAAACATTTGCTTATTTGGTGTTCATACAAAAAATAAAATTAATATAGAGATAACTACCTGATTTATTTTCTTTTTTCTACTTACTGTAATATCTTTTAACTGCTGTTACCCACATGAATTTTCGCATGTTTTAAGAAACTTAAGCCATATCCTAGACAGGAGTAACTTTTGATGGTGTAGTAGCTTCAGTAGATCTAAATTCAAGATCTTAGTTGCGGAGTTCCATTTAGTATATAACAAGTTCCTCAACTGCTTTCTGCTTCTGAACAACGTTATCATATCTAGTCCTTTAAAACTGGGTTCTAAAAGAAGACTACATGGGGGAAAAATTACAGTTTAAAAATCCCTATGGATTTTTTGTTTAATGAAAACAGATTAAATAAGATCTTGTTGTTTTTCAACAAAATTACTTTAACTTAGTAGGTAGTGCTGGATTTAAGTTTTTACTGATTTGATAAAGTAGACTTTTGAACATTACTTTTCTCATTTTTTTATATTAATATTCTTATTTTTCTTAATACTTGCATGGGTGGATGGAATGAATAAAGTGATATGGAGGACAAAACCATCAGTTTTCCTTGAAAAGGGAAATTTTTCTAAAAGGAGCTACAAAAACTGTAGTTCTGATGAGCACAAATGATCTTAGTAATATATTATTGCAAATTGAATGAAAGTGCTCTAAAAACCCAAGTTCAGCTAACCATTATATAAATATGGAGGATGAAGGTCTATTTTATTTATACAGAAGAAAAAAAGTATCTTAATGACACATTCAGAAATTCTTTCAATATATTGAAGTTTTCTTAAGTTACTTGATATAAAAATCTCGTCATTTACCCCAGTTGTTAATTCTATTTGAAACTCATGAAATTGCATAGTTTTAGAAAGATAAAATAAATGTAAACTGATGGACCAAGTATATTACTTTTTTACGAGAAGAGAGGCTGGTGGCTCTTATGTTAGCACAATATCTGTTTCTAGCTAGAAAAACTCATGATGTGGCTTTGCTATAATAAAACTACAAGACAACTGGTTTAAAACATGTAGTCAGAATATTACTACATAGTGTTATGGTGTGATTTCAGTGATCTTTATATACACATGTTTGTGCAGCATACGTAGAAACTTGTATTCACTTTTTCTGAGGACAAACAAAATTTAAGTGTGTTGTCAGATGTTTCTTTGTGATAACAGTTAAACTGGTTTGCTTTAAAATGTGCTAAATTCTACAGTCTTTCTTAGGAACACTGTAATATGATGATAATAAATTGTTACCTTCACAATTCTTTCTGAACTTTTTTTTTTAAGGGTCAAGATGGATAGTGCAGATGAACCTCAGAAAAAAGTTTTTAAAGCACGAAAAACAATGAGAGTAAGTGATCGACAACAACTTGAAGCGGTATATAAGGTTAAAGAGGAGCTGTTGAAGACAACTGAAGTTAAACTGTTAAATGGAAAGCATGAGAATGGAGATTCTGATTTAAATTCCCCTTTAAGCAATACAGACTGTACGGAGGACAAAAAGGAAGTTAATGGCCTAGCGGACGTGTGTGTTAACGCTGAAGAAGGAAGAACAGCTTCTGATGAAATTAGTGAAGCCAAAAGCCCTGAAAGTAGGGCAGGGAACATAATCAATGACATAGAACCCAAACCTCTAACGCTGTCTCCAGAGAATGTTACACCTGAGCAGGAAAAAGATACTGATACTGCTTTAGCTTGTGAGGCTGAAAGTGGAGTGCTTGGTAGCAATAAAGATAACTTCCATGAAGAAAATAATACAAAAGATCATTTGGACCAAAGAGAGAATGACATCCCATCAGAAGGTGAAAGTAAATCAACCTGTGATATTAGTGACTCTTCTGAAGAGAAGGGAGAAACAAATGACTTAACTATTAATTCCAGCTCATCTGTTGAGGTAAGGAGAACTGAAGAAGTAACTGTTGAAGATGCTGTTGGAGAAGAAGCCATCTCTAGCAGTATGGAAGCTGACCAGGAACCAAAGGACAAACAAGATGGCACTGCAGGTCTTTCAGAAACCGCTGTTCAGAAGACAATAGATGAGCCAAGTGAAAGTATCTTGGACAATCCTGACTCTATGGAAACAGATGAAATTATTCCAATTTTGGAAAAACTAGCCCCTGCTGAAGATGAACTGAGCTGTTTTTCTAAAAGTTCTCTGCTTCAGGTGGATGACACGGTCACAGATTTAGAAGAGAAAATGGACAACTGTTTGGGTTCACCATCCAAGCAGGAAAGCAATGAAAGTCTGCCAAAAGAGGCTTTCTTAGTACTGTCTGATGAAGAGGATCCCTGTGATGAGAAGGAGGAATGTGCTGAAGTGATACTATCAAACAAGTCAGGTCTTCCAGGTAAGACTTTTCTAAATTAGTAGTTTTGATCCAATTCTGGGATTTTATTCATTTCTGAGAATGACACACTTGTGACATGTTTCTAAATCAAGAAGACAGTCTTATCCACCAGTTCTGTGTTACATAGTCTTACAGTTTTCAAGGATGGAATTTGAGGCCCAGAAAAAAAATGAAAATAACACCAAAAAACTATCATCTTCGAGATCTGGTTTGTTTTGATTTTTTTCTCATAGTCTTTGCAAACTGGGGTGGGCTGGTGGGTGGAAGAAGAGGAAGGAACAGTAATTGCCAGACATGGAACAGAAAGATTTGTGGGAAGAGAAATGTGTCCATTTACTATTCTTGATGGGAAGAAAGAATTTCAGCTTTCTTTAACTTTCAAATAAATAGTAAGAATGAAAACATGCTGGTGATCCAGGCATGCCACAAGTTGCACTTGTTTCAAATACATTTTTTTCACCAAAAGACAGTACTGGAAAGATTTCATCAAAAACGCAAGTCATGTATGGTTTTCATGCCATACAGCTTTTATTCGTTTAACTCATAGTGTTCTTATGTAACTTTGACTATGCCGCCTGGTTAACATTTGAAAGCATTAAGTGTAGGAAGCTGGCACTTTAGTCTTTTCATGTAGTTAGCAGAAGACTCTTTTATGTTAAACTGAATGGATGTCCTCTGTAGTTTGTTATTATCATAGTTTTGTAAGCATTTTTTTTTTTTACATAGGGCAGTCATTGTTATACTATTGCACTTCTGAAAATAAAATAGATGAATAATTTACAGCTAAGCTGACACTGCTCTTTTACCTGTAATTAAGCAAGCTGTTGTTTCAAATGATCTTGGGGTTGTTTTTTTGGGGGGGAGGGCAGGGGGGTCCCCCCATTATATCGCTTTTTATGAAATAATGACCATGCTAACCCAAATATGTGTAAACATGCTTGACTGGGTAGGAATTCCATAGATTAAACAAGATTCGGGTGTTTTTCAGTCTGTGGGAGGCTGGTAACTATAGTTTCTCTATACTTGTCTCACTCATGATGAAACTGCGTCTTTCACCAATGTGATAGCATTCTGAGTCTTCAGTCTTTAAAAAAATAGAGAAAGGGAGATAAGAATATGTCTCTTCAGCCATGTTTCAGATTCTTCCTTCTGTTCTGGTGTCTATCTTTAAATTTATGCCAGTTAAACAGAGAAAAGGTAGGTTTCCTAGTTTCTTGTAAGGATCTTATTTAGGTGTTAAGTGTTACACTGAGATTGCAAAAGTGATACCATTGTGCAATAAGGTCTTCCAGAAACTATTTGGAGGTGGGGGGTGGCAGGGAGAAAAAACATTGTGTGTACTTGTGTGGAAATTGTAGAGTCCCTTTTATAAAACGTACGTTAAAAATAAATTGATGATCCTTGTTCTTACTGAAGTTTAAGTGTTCTTTCATTGGAGATGAATGAAATTAAGATATCAGGGTTACTTTTTTCATCTTACCCAATGAGAAAATACACTGTGGTCACAGTGGAGATTTTGCTCTGGAGCAAAAAGACCAAAGTGAATATTAAATATTGGACTACAGTTTGCAGAAGTCTAAAATGATTGTATCCAGTAATATATTTTTTTTTTTCCAGATTTTTGGTTTTGGTGATGGGACAAATTCTCTTGTTGTTTTATGTGTTGGCTATAATAGTTTGACTTTTACAGTTGCGTGGCTATATCTGAGACCGTTCATGAAATGAAAGCTGGCAACTGTGAAGTATGTTCTGTCCTTAACCAACAGTTACTTGTTAATTTCTGCATTCTAAGATTCACAAAGCTTGCCCATCAAGTTGCAGGGAAGGGAATTTAGTTTTTTCTGAATAGTAGATGCTGTGTGAAATGTTTAAAGCAAATATTTTGGGGACCCATTTTGTACTAAATTTAACATGGTATTAATACCAAAATTTTGCAGTCCTTTACCAATTTCAGTCTTTCAATAACAAAGATGATAGCAGAGAGGTTGCAGGGGCAGGAAACAATTGTATGAGCAAACGGGTAGAGTTAACTTGGAAGATAAGGATTGACTTTTGGAAAACGTGTGAGAATTAAATCTGTGGAGACAGTATGGAGATCATTTGACAATGCTATACTGGAGACACAAGTACAAGCTGCTCAGTTAAAAAGTACAGTTTTCAAAAAGCCTAGATGAAAACCAGCATGGCTAAACTTTGATGTAAAGAATGGTACTAAAAGACTTCTTCAAATGGGCAGATTAATAGAATATTTCTTTCAAGTAGAATTAGTAAATATAATAACTATGTTGGCACTTACAATTTTTGTGATGGAAGATCTTACACTAGAAAACCTTGGAGCTGTTTTGAGTAAGTAAACAAGCACATGACAAGGAAGACCTGATTGATGTATTTGAATTCTTTTGCATATCCAAACACAAATGATTTCCTACCAAGAACTTTTGGAAACTGAACTGTCTTCGGATAAGATGGAAAGTCCTCATGGAGGAAATAATCATTTGAAGAATGGAAAGTAAATCTACAGTAATCTGTTTCAGAGACTGTGATGTGGGACAGAATTAATAATTTACCTAAAATGAAGGATGACTAGTCAGGTGACAGTTTGCTGGTGATACTATGAAGAGCTGTAGAAGAACCTTACGATGCTGAATGGCTGGGGTATAAAGATGGCACATGACACTCATTGTGGTTAGCTACAAAGTGGTACAGATGAGTACGAAAATGTTCATAACTCCATAGGAAGATAGAACTGACTCAACACTCAAGAACGATTTTCTAGGATTATAGTAGGTAGTTTTGTGAAAACTTTGATACAGTAGCACTTGAAGAAAGCAAATAAAGAATGTTGGGAATAAATTAAGAAACTGGGGAAAACTTCACTATGGGACACCAAGCTCTTAAATGTTTTGCATAATTCTGTTTCCTTTCCACTCCTGGTATCGAAGATGATGTCGCAGAACTGGAAAAGGTACATAAGAGCAACACGGAAAGATGATGGAATTGCAGAGTAATTTTAATTTAGCCCTCTGATGGTATTTATTCCAACCTCCTATTCAAAGTACGTCCAATTATATCAGATGGCTGAGGGACCTTGGCAGTTTACTTTTGTGCATCTCCAAGGATGGATATACCACAACTTATTCTTGGGTAGCCTAATATTTAACCAGCCTCAACGGTGAAAAATTTTCTGCTTAATTGGAATCTTCGGTGTTCCAACTTGTGTCCATTGCCTCCTGTCCTGTTGCTGTGCACCTTAAAGAGTAGTGGCTCCATCTTCTCTCTGCCCTCCCATTATGTAATGGAAGGCAACGATACAACCTCCAATTAAACTTCACTTGTTAAGGCTGAGCAAAGCCAGTTGTGTCATCTACTCATCATATAGCACGTACTTCATCCCCTTGACCTTTCTGGTGACCCTCTGCTGGACTTGCTGTGGTTTTGTCAGTGCCTTTCTAGTGCTGGGGATCCAAAAACTGGACATAGTGCTCCAGATGGGGGTTTCTCAAGTGCTGAACAAAGGAGAATCCCTTCCCTTATCCTGCTGGACACATTTCTTGTTAATACGTCATGAAGTGCTGTTGAACTTATTTCACACTGCTGACTAATGTTCAAATTGTTTTCCACCAGGAATCAAGGCCATATAAAGTTACATTCCATCCAGTCAACCCCCAGCCTGTTCTATTGCATAGGTTATTCTGTCCCAGATGCAGAACTTTGTATTTGCACTTGCTGCACTTTTTTCCATTTTTCCAGCCTGTCAGCGTGCCTCTGAATTGCAGCTCTGCCCCACTGAATATTTACCACTCCCCCCAGTTTGTATCTGCAAACTTGCCAACTGTGATCTCCTGCCCACAGGTCTGGGTCATTAGTAAATATGATAAACTGCATCAGCCTAACATGGATCCCTGAGGACTGCCTCTAGTGCTAAGCCACCAGCTGGACTATATACCACTGATGCCAATTGTTTGAGCCCGTCGTAAAAAGCTACCAGGTCTGTCAGGCATGATTTGGCCTTACTAAATCCAAGTTGACAAATTCCAGTCACCTTCCTCTCCTTTGTGTGCCTGGCAGTGGCTTCCTATGCGGATTTTTTTCCATAACCTCCCCAAGATGTCAGGTGAGGCCAACTAGTCTGTAGTTTCCCTGAATCGTCCTCCTTGACTGTCTTCAAGATGGCTGTGACATTTCCTGTTTTACAGTCATGAGGAGGTTCCCTTGGTTGCCATGAAGCTGGTAGACAGGGGCCTCGCAATGCCAGCAGCCTACCCTCCCTACAAGGTAGAAGCCCTTCTTGCCTTTCACATCCCTCACTGGCTTCAATTCCAGTTGAGCTTTGGCTTTTCTTATTCCATTCCAGCACAACTGGACAATGTCCCTGTGTTCCTCTTACTTCCTCCTCCTGTGTACTTCTTTTTTACATTGGGCCTGTGTCAGGAGGCACCTGTTCACCCGTGCTGGGTTTCTTCCATGCTGGCTCTACATTCTACGCATTGAAATAAATTGTTGTCATGCTTTGAGGAAGCTGTCCTTGAAGAACAACCATCTCTCGTGGGTCCTTTTGCTTTCCACGACAGCTCCCTTTGGGATACTACCAAGTAGGGCCTGAATAAGGTGAAATCTGCTGTCCTGAGAGCAAGGACTGTAATGATATTTGTCCTGCTGACATCTTGCAGGATTTTTAATTCCATAGTCTCATGGTTACTGCAAGTGAACCTACTCTTGACCTTCATGTCCCAGACCAGTTCTTCCTTGCTTATGAATAACAAACCCAACAGGGCATCTTCCCCAGTTGACTTATCAATTGCCTGTGTCAAGAAACTTCATCACACTCCAGAAACCACTTGGGATTGTGACCGATCATATAGCCCATCCAGTTAAAGTACACCCATGAGTCAGTCCTAAGGCCTGTGATTGCGTGAGATGGCTCTATTGACTTTGTCCTTCATCAAGTAGTCTGTAGTGAGTGCCTAGCACAACATTGCTTTGCCACCTTCTCCTTCCCCACAAGCGTTCAACTGTCTCATCACCTGTCCCGTGGCAAAGCTCGTGGCATTCCTCTGCATAAAGCACAACCACTCCTCATCTTTCAGCCTGTCTTTCCTGAGGAGACTATGTTCCTCCTCTTGTTTCTTGTGCTGCATTCATTTGTGTCCTGGTTCCTGCAGGGATAAGGTTAATTATCCCAAGAATCTGGCACGGGGGGGACAGAGGTATTCACCATACCTTGTGACCTGTTCGGTGCCCAGTCTACAGTGGCGAGCTGGCAGGGGGAGGGGGCAGGAAGTCAGGGCTTGGAGCTGGCTGGGGCTTCCCGGTGTGGTGGTGTGGTTAGTGAGCTGTGGTACAGTAATTGTGTTTGTACATTCTTCTACCCGTGTTATTGTTGTTGTTTTCCTCTTTCCTTTGCTCTTCTGTTAAACTGCCTTTATCTCAACCCCTGAGTTTTGCCTTTTTCTTCTGATTCTCCCTCCCTCCCTGCTGTGGGGGTTGAGCAAGCAGCCGCATGGTTCTTTGTTGCTGGCTGAGGCTAAACCACAACAGTCCTTTTTGGTGCTGGCGCCCAACGTGGGGCTCGAAGGGTTGAGATAACGAGAGATCCAACCAGAGTTTATTAAAATAATTTGTTACATGCATTTATTGTATTAGTTAAATAGTCGCTGGTCACAATGTTGCTTTGTTTATTTGCATGGCTGTGTCATGTAAATTCTTATGTCCTATGTGCTTCCCGTGATGCTGTTTATCACCTCTGGGAGAGGTGTCAGGATTATGATTTTGCTGTCCTGTGTAGTATCAGCTTACAATATAACATCACTGTTCAGGCAGTTATGTTGGGGTGTTTATGCAGTATTGCTGTCCTGCCCATACCTCAGGTACTGTCTCGGAATTTATTAATAATCACACCTCATCTGTAGGGGAAACAGGGGGATGCTTTCCCCAGCTCTTTCACCTCCCTTTTCTCCTTCAGGCCAGGTATGACAGCTTTTGAGAATTTTCAGTATCCTTGGGATGCTCAAACCAACATGGTCCTATTGCTGTGTCTCCTGAATGTTTCAGGTCTTTAGGGTTAAACAACTGTTTAAGACTACCACCCAGAGAATCTGTCCCGAGGCTGGATAGTCAGGGGTGGCGTGGCATGTGGGAGAATATGGGCAGGCATCTAGAGAACTTCTCACCTCCAATGGTTTGGGAGTTCAGCCTCAAATAACTACAGAACCCTGATAAAGCGATAGAATATTTGAAAAGAAAATGCTGTGGCTATTCTGGAGAGGCACAACTTACCGCACTGTACTCAGCTCTGGCCAGTATCTACCAAACACTGCTCAGTATTATGCAGCACCCTCAGGGGAAAGAGGAGGAAACCAGACCTGCAGGCACTGTGGCCACTTCAACCCCTGCGGCAGGCACTGCAGCTGCTCCACCCCCAGTGGCAGGCACTCTGGCTACTCAAACCCCGGTGACAGACACTGCAGCTGAACCAGACTGCCAACCCATGCTGGTATCAGTTGCTCCTATACAGAAGAAGAAATATACCAAGAAATCAGTTTGCTTACTAAGTGTTGTGGTTTGGCCTCAGCCGGCAACAAAGAACCATGCGGCCGCTCGCTCCACCCCCACAGCCGTGGGGGAAACCAGAAGAAAAAGGCAAAACTCGTGGGTTGAGAATAAAGGTAGTTTAACAGAACAGCAAAGGGAAGAGAAAAACAGTAACAATAACACTGATAAAGGAATATACAAACGCGATTACGGCACTGCTGCTCACCGACCGGACCCGGACCTCCGCAGCCTGCTCTGAGCAGCGACTTCCCGCCCCCTCCCCTGGCCAGCTCCCCCCTATCGTCTGGGCATGGCTCACATGGCATGGAATACCTGTGTCCCCTCCCATCCTTGGGGAGATTAACCCTATCCCTGCCGGAACCAGGACAGTAAGGGATGATAATGAGCCAGGGGCATCACAAGAATAGGAGGAAGAGACAGAACGAATCTGTATCCCTGAGTGAGCTGCGAGATATGCAAAAAGATTTCAGCCGACTTCCTGGCAAGCACACTGTCACCTGGCTGCTCTGATGCTGGGACAATGGGGACAGTAGCTTGGAATTAGAGGGTAGGGAAGGCAAGCAGAGGGGATTCCTGTCTAGGGAAGGGGGCATTGGCAAGGCACTTCGGAAAAAGACACAAGCCTTCAGCCTTTGGAGGCGACTCCTGTCAGGCGTGAGGGAAAGGTACCCTTCAGCAAAGATGTTGTATGTCATCTATGCAAGTGGACCACCATGGAATGAGGTGTCCAGTACCTGAGGGAATTAGCCGTGCGCGAGATGATATATTATGACCCAGACAATACACAGCTACCCACAGATCCTGATAAAGTTCAATGGACAAGGCCTATGTGGCGTAAGTTTGTACAGAGAGCACCATCATTGTATGCCAACTCCTTGGCAGTGGTGGAATGGAAATGTCAAGAGGGACCAGCGGTGGATGAGGTGGCTGGCTGATTCCAGCGATATGAAGAAAATGTCTCTTCCCCCCTTGTCTCAGCTGTGGAGAAACTGTCCCAGAAGGTCCAGCAACTTGAAGAGAATATGTCCTACTCCCCACCTGTCTGGGCCAGTATCTCACCTAGGCAGGCATTTCTTTACTCGAGAGAGAACATAGAGGGTACATACCACAAGGCACCCTGTGGTTTTACCTATGTGACCACGAGGAGGACATGAGGAGGTGGGATGGACAACCTACCTTGATCCTACAGGCACAGCTACATGAGTTGCAAGAAAGAACAATCACAAAAGGGGATCCCTCCAGGAAAAGTGCCACTCCAGTTTCCAGTGGGCAGTTCCCCAGACAGAGTAGAAGGCCTGATCTTACCTCTGGTCCTCTTGAAGGGACTTCCAAGTAATTTCTGCAACCAGTAAGTAACGGATACTATGACCAGGATTAGAGGGGCCTTGCCCTGCCTCCAGCCAGGTGGGGGAAAGGGACAACCGGGTTTATTGGACTGTGTGGATTTGATGGCCTGGCACATCAGACCCACAGGAGTATAGGGCTCTAGTAGACAGCGGTGCACAGTGTACCCCAATACCATCAAACTATAGAGGGGCAGAACCCATTTGTATTTCTGGAGTGACAGGGGGATCCCAAGAGTTGACTGTATTGGAAGCTGGAGTGAGCCTAACTGGAAATGAGGGGCAAAAGCATCCCATTGTGACTGGCCCAGAGGCTCCATGCATCCTTGGCATAGACTACCTCAGGAGAGGGTATTTCAAGGACCCAAAAGGCTACGAGTGGGCTTTTGGCATAGCTGCTTTGGAGCCAGAGGGAATTAAATTGCTGTCTATCTTGCATGGTCTCTTAGAGGACCCTTCTGTGGTAGGTTTGTTGAGGGTCAAAGAACAACAGGTGCCAATCACTACCACAATGGTGCATCAGCAGCAATATCACACTAGCCAAGACTCTCTGATTCCCATCCATAAGCTGATTCATCAACGAGAGACTCAGGGAGTGATCAGCAAGACCCGCTCACCCTTTAACAGTCCCATATGGCCAGTGTGAAAATCTAATGGAGAGTGGAGGCTAACAGTAGACTATCGTGGCCTGAATGAAGTCATGCCGCTACTGAGCGCTGCCGTGCCAGATGTGCTAGAACTTCAATACGAACTGGAGTCAAAGGCAGCCAAGTGGTATGCAACAATTGATACCGCCAATGCATTCTTCTCAATCCCTTTGGCAGCAGAGTGCAGGCCACAGTTTGCTTTCACTTGGAGGGGCATCCAGTACACCTGGAATCGACTGCCCTGGGGTGGAAACACAGGCCCACCATTTGCCATGGACTGATCCAGACCACACTGGAACAGGGTGAAGTTCCGGAACATCTGCAGTACATTGATGACATCATTGTATGGGGCAACACAGTAGAAGTATTTGAGAAAGGAAATAGAAAGTTTTTGAATCCTTCTGAAAGCCGGTTGTGCCATAAAATGAAATAAGGTCAAGGGACCCGCACAGGAGATCCAGTTTTTGGGAATAAAATGGCAAGATGGACACCCTCAGGTCCCAGTGGATGTGATCAACAAAATAGCAGCTGTGTCTCCATCGATGAGTAAAAAAGGAAACACAAGCTTTCTTGGGTGTAGTGAGTTTTTGGGGATTCATATCCCAGATTACAGTCTGATTGTGAGCCCTCTATATCAAGTGACCCAGAAAAAGAATGATTTTAAATGGGGCCCTGAGCAACGACAAGCCTTTGAACGAATTAAGCAGGAAATAGTTCGTGCAGTAGCCCTGGGGCCAGTCTGGGCAGGACAAGATGTTAAAAATGTGTTCTACGTTGCAACAGGAGAGAATGGCCCTACTTGGAGCCTCTGGCAGAAAGCACCTGAGGAGACTTGAGGTCAACCTCTAGAGTTTTGGAGTTGGGGATACAGAGGATCTGAAGCCTGCTATACTCCAACTGAAAAAGAGATATTGGCAGCATATGAAGGGGTTCAAGCTGCTTCAGAAGTGGTTGATAGAGAAGCACAGCTCCTTTTAACACCTTGACTGCTGGTGCTGGGCTGGATGTTCAAAGAAAGGGTCCCTGCCACACGTCATGCAACTGATGCTATGTGGAGTAAGTGGATTGCACTGATCACACAGCAAACTCAAATGGGAAACCTCAGTCACCCAGGAAACTTGGAAGTGATCATGGATTGGCCAGAGGGCAAAGATTTCGGAATATCACCAGAGGAGGAGGTGACGCATGCAGAAGAGGCGTTACTGTATAATAAACTACCAGAAAATGAGAAGAAACATGCCCTGTTCACTGATGGATCCTGCCAGATAGGGGGAAAACATTGAAACTGGAAGTCTGCTCTGTGGAGTCCTATGTGATGAGTTGCAGAAGCTGCTGAAGGACAAGGTGAATCAAGCCAGTTTGCAGAGATGAAAGCCATCCAGCTGGCTCTGGACATTACCGAATGAGAAAAATGGCCAGTACTTTACCTCTATACTGATTCATGGATGGTGGCAAATGCTCTGTGGGGGTGGTTACAGCAGTGGAAGCAGAGCAACTGGCAGCACAGAGGCAAACCCATCTGGGCTGCTGAACTGTGGCAAGATACTGCTGCCCAGATAGAGCATCTGGTTGTAAAAGTATGTCACATAGATGCCCATGTACCCAAGAAGTAGGTCACTGAGGAACATCAAAACAACCAGCAGGTGGATCAGGCTGCTAAGATTGAAGTGGCTTGGGTGGACCTGGACTGGCAACATAAGGGTGAATTATCCATAGCTTGGTGGGCCTATGACACCTCAGGCCATCAAGGAAGAGATGCAACATATAGATGGGCTCGAGACCGAGGGGTGGACTTGACCATGGACACTATTGAACAGGTTATCCACAAATGTGAAACGTGCTGCAATTAAGCAAGCCAAACAGTTAAAGCCTCTTTGGTATGGAGGACGATGGCTAAAATATAAATATGGGGAGGCCTGGCAGATTGATTATATCACACTCCCACAAACCCGCCAAGGCAAGCGCCACGTGCTCACAATCGTGGAAGCAACCACCAGATGGCTGGAAACACCCTGTGCCCCACGCCACTGCCTGGAACGCTATCCTGGGCCTTAAAAAGCAAGTCTTATGGTGGCATGGCACCCCAGAGAGAATTGAGTTAGACAACGGGACTGATTTCTGAAACAGCCTCACAGACTCCTGGGCCAAAGAGCATGGCATTGAGTGGGTATGTCACATACCCATCACGCACGAGCCTCTGGGAAGATAGAACGATACAACGGACTGTTAAAAACTACACTGAGAACCCTGGTCTGGTGGTCCAGACTCAGCTGGCTCTGATGTCTCTGTTAATAGAAGATTTTCCTCTTAATGTGTATTAGTGCTGTGCCTGTTGAGTAACAGAGAGGGAGTCTGCATTGTGTTGCTGGAATTCACAGGCTTCTTACATCCTCCATTTTGAAAATCTCCATTTGTTACTATTTTGTATATAGCCTCTATCTGTCCCTACTTCTTGGCACTGTGGGGCTTGGGTTTTTGTCTGTGCAGAGTTGTAGTTTATCCCCTCTTTGTCCATTCTACGCAGTCAGCTCATCTCCTCCTACAGCTTCTTCACTTTCTGACTCCTTTTAGGCAAGGATGGACTGTATTTTAGAGTAGGATCTTTCAGCCTGAAAAAAAGAGATGAAGGAGAGATGCGACAAAGGTCTGTAAGTGGTATGGAGAATGGGTATTTGCTGTCTTTTCCTCTACAAGAGCCTCCTGTATTAAATGGAGGAAGGCAAAAAAGTGAGAGGCAGGATCAAGCATGGAAGAAGAGATGGTTCTGCGTGTGGGAGCTATGGAGCTCCTTGCTAGCAACACTGTGACTGCTAAAAGTTTCCGTACATTGATCTTCTGTGGAAGTGGAATTTTTTTGAGGGCACAGAAACCCTAAGGCTCTGGAGGTCTTCCACCAGCAATTTTTCAGAAAGCTGAGGAAGTTTTCTGGGACTGTGTAACTGTGTTCTTTTCTCCTTAATTCTTCCCTACTTGATCATCTACTGTTGACACGAAAGTGCTGGAAATAGGATCCTGGGTTAGGTGAACTGTTGGTTTTACCTCGTGCAGCTATTGCTATGTTCTCTTACCTAATCTATAAATGATCAAGTTTGACTAGGTGAGGATGTCTACCAAAGCAAATATGAAGTCTTACTTTCTCAGAATTGCTACCACTTTGAGTGCATTCTGGACACCTTGATTCTAGGCTTCTCTATAGCAATGGCATTTCATGCCCTTCAGGAATAGTTTGAAAGAGAACTTACTTGTTAGTCATCTTTGTTAAGGGAGTCTTAAGTCAACCAGCACACCCAAGTACAACCTTTTAAGAATAAAGAGTGTAGTTAGCATTTCAAAGAATACAGCTTGTCTTCTAGACAGCAGTGTTTGAAGAGAACTTCAGAGCATGTAAATGGCAGATAAAAACTGAACACGAACTGTGTTCCTGTGTTGCTATAGAATTAGCTGTCAAAATTCTTGAATTCACAAACAGGAAAATGTTACGCTTAAATGGCACCAATGAAACCCCTTTTCTGCAATACTATTTCTATTTCTGGTTTTTACTTCAAAAAGGGATAATGGAAGGCTTTCAAAGAGTTGCTGTAAAAAATATTTCAGCATTTGGGAAACTTTATACTGGAAAGCTTAAAAGAACGTAAGTTTTGTTCATCCAATAAAAGATTAAGGAGGTCTGTGGTATCTGCAAACGGGAGCTGAATGTATGGTGGAAAGAAGCTTCTTAAATGTAGCAGACAAAAGACACAAGTGCTGCATTTTTGATCCGCTGGATTTTGCAAACCCCGGGTATCAGGCACACTTCTGTCTGACAGACTTTGAAGACTGATTAATGGATGTTTATTCATCAGTTGTAATTTCTAAGTCCTTTATGGATTTCTTTTTCAACTAAAAATCTAGTAATGAATCACTAAAGAAGATAATATTGTGCTCTGTGTTTGAATCAATTAATAATTTTTATATAAATAGGCAAGGGGAGTTGTGGCCAAATAATAGAGTAGTTCAGGTTGGGAGGGACTTCAAGAGGTGTCTAGTCCAGTCTCCTGCTTAAAGTAGGGTCAGTTGTGAGATTAGACAAGGAAGCTCAGAACTTTATCCAGTTAGGTCTTGAAAACTTCCACTGATGAAGACTGGATGACCTCTCTGGGCAATCTGTTCCAGTGACTCTCTTCACATTAGAAATGTTTTTTTTCTGTCGGTTGGAGTCTCTTATCCATTGCCATACACCTTTACAATGAGTCTAACTCCGTCTACTCACCTTACAGGTATTCAAAAGCTGTTTTTAAGTCCCTATTAAGATTTGTCTTCTCCATGCTGAACAAGCCCAGCTCCCTCAGCCTCTCTTATAGGTCATGTTCTTCAGCCCCTTAGCAGTTTCTTGTTCCTTACCGAGAGATGGCATAACGAGTGCCAAGTAAAGGGCAATAACCACTTCCTGTGATATACTAGCTCTGTTCCTGTAAAAGTAGCTCAGGATGCTGTGGACTTCCTTTGCTGCTAGGGCACGCCGTGTTGGCTCGTGATTGCTTGCTGTCTATGTGGGTCCACAAAGCAGAGCTGCTCCCCAGCCGTGCAGGCCCTAGCCTGTATCATTGCAAGGGTTCTTCTTTCCCAGGTGCAGATTTGTCCTTGTTGAGTATCATAAAGCATTTGTCATCCTGTTTCTTGAGCTTGTCTAGGTCATGATGATTCCTTTAAAAATACATGAATCCGTGATTTCTTCCTAAACAAAAATAGTCAAATCCTGTCATGTTTCATGGGGAAAATCTGTATTTCTGCTTTGTAATAACTTTCGGGTAGAGTTTGCTCAAAGATTCACTACTTAGGCTATGCTTAGAATCACAGAATCATCTAGCTTGGAAGGGACCTTTAAGATCATCGAATCCAACCGTCAACCTAACGCTGTCAAAACCACCACTAAAGCATGTCCCTAAGCACCACGTCTGCCCGTCTTTTAAATACCTCCAGGGATGGTAAATTCACCACTTCCTTGAGCAGCCTGTTCCAATGTTTGACAACTCTTCCGGTGAAGAAATTTTTCCTAATATCCAGTCTAACTGTCCCCTGTCGCAACTTGACGCCATTTCCTCTTGTTCTGTCACTTGTAACTTGGGAGAAGAGACCAACCCCCACCTCGCTATGCTTTTGTACTTTCTTGTGATTGCTGTCTGTGCACATCAGTTCTAGCCAATCTTTGAGGAGAATGTTGCAGTTACAGGATTATGGAACAGTGAGAGTATGACTGTGCAGTCCAGAGTAACTTGCAGATACTATGTGCTATGAATATTACTTCTTGCATAAATTAACAAAATGAAAAATCTCATAATTTCAGGTTTTGGTTGTCTGACTCCTTCCTTTTCCTGATTTATAAGGCGACTTATTTTAAATCGTTCAAATGCTCTTCATAATAGAAGAAAAATTTAGTGTTAAGAGAACATCAAGCATATCTTTGTAGCCAAAACTTTCTCAAAAAAAGCTAGTAAAATCTGCTGTAATAACAAAATGAAAATAGGAAATTGGAGAAGTGTACAGTTCAAGGTGTGCATAGCAGTGCTGAGTTGTTCTGTTACATTCTAGATGGATGTTAATGTAGTCTTAAAGGTAATAGTTTTACATTGTATCTAGCAAGCACAAGAGGTGGCATATGTAGTCTGTACAAAACATAATGGAAGTTCGTGGAACATATAATAAAAGTTTTCAGGAAGTGTTAGCATTTTTCATTTTAACGTGTATGCATTTGGGGGTGTTATTTCAGATTTTTCTTTATTTAAGAATTTCTAAAACTGTATGTTTTTAAATTACTAGTTTTAAATTGTGATACTTCGTATTAGGAAGAGACTTTAAATGCAAATTTGTATTTGGTAAGAAAAGAAGAATCTAGGCCTTCTGTACGATAAAGGTTATGGATGAATTTGCCGACTTAAATAACTAGAAGAACATACTAGTATTCTGTTACTGAAATTTTTATACTTTCTTCCTAGGTGAAAAATCAACTAAAATAATTCATTGAGAACTTTACCTATGTTAAAAATACATAGTTTCATTTCAGAGGTAACTTTGAGGCATTCTGTTGATTTTAAAGCTAAGCAAACCCAGAAGTGAATCTTACTGTGTTCTATGGTAGTTCAAATTTTTGCTCTGAAGGTATCCTCTGATTTTTTTATCTCTGCATTCCCTCTGTCTCATACATATTTCTCTCACCTTCCCCAACATGGTTTTTCGTAAGTATTCCTAGTTCACTAGTTGAAATGGGACTCTTGCGAGCCTTTTGTAGGTCAGTATAAGTAACACGTGGGGTTTTTTTCTTCTGCTTGTAGAAGAGGTGGAAGAGGAGAGAAGAAAGGAAAGTGAGGAGGATAAAGAAGAAGAGGCCCACAAAGAAGAGGAGAAACACACAGAGAGAAGTACGTAATGTTAAAACTATTATGCTTTGCTGGTGCCACATGTGAGAAATGGAATCATGGAGGTTGGAAGGGACCTTTGGAGATTATCTAGGCTATATCCCCTGCTCAAAACCAGATCAACAAGAGCAGTTTGCTCAGAAACACATCCTGATAGGTTTTTAGTATCTCCACAGATTAAGACTTCACAGCCTTCCAGTGTTTGACCATCTTCACAGTCAAAAAGTTTTAAAAGTTTGAATGGAATTTCCTGTATTTCAATTTGCATCCATTTCTTTCATCATTTTGCTGGTACTCACTCAGAGTCTTGCTCTGTCTTTTTCACTCTCTACCCATCAGGTAATTTACACACATTATAAAATCTCCTCTAACTGCCTTCTCCAGTTGAATAATGCCAGCTGTCATTTCCTCATAGGATCGATGCTCCAGTCCGTAAAACATCTTGGTGGCCCTACACTGAACTCTCTCCAGTATGTTAACATCTTTCTTGTATTTAGAAGCCCAGAACTGGACACAAGACTCAACATTCAGTCTCACAGCGCTGATCAGAGGGGAATAATTACCTCCCTTGACCTGCTGGTGATACTCTTCCTCAGGCAGCCAAGGATGTTGTTGGCCTTCTTTGCCAACAGGGGATGTTGCTGGCTCATGTTCAACTTGGTGTGCATGAGGACCACCAGGGACTTTTCTGCAAAGCTGTTTTCCAGCCAGTCATTTCCCAGCCTGTACTAGTACATGGGTTTATTCTTACTTAAGTGTAGGACTTTGCATTTCCTTTATTTGAACTTCATGAGGTTCCTGTTTGCTTATTTCTCCAGCTTGTCAAGGGGACTCTGAATGGCAGCATAACCATCTACTGTAGCAATCACTTCTTCTAGTTTTGTATCATCTGCAAATTGCTGAGGATGCCCTCTACCCCATTGTCTAGGTCGTTAATGAAGATGTTAGTGTTGGTACCAGTATCATCTGCTGGTGTATGTTACTAGTGATAAGCTCCAGCTGGACTTTGTGCCACTAATCACAGCTCTTGGAGCCCAGCAGTTGAGCCAGTCCGTTTATCTAGGCCATATATCATGAGTTTGTCTCTGAGGATGTTTTGAGTGTCAAAAGCATTACTAAAGACAAGACAAGCAACATTTGTTGCTCTCCCCTTGTCCACCAAGCCAGTCGTCTCATTGTAGAAAGATATCTGGCTGATGAAGCATGATTTCCCCTTGATAAATACGTTCTGACTGTTCCCCATCACCTTCTTCTTAATATGTTCAGAGGTGATTTCTAGAGTTACTTGCTCTGTCATGTTCCCAGGGATTGAGGTGAGACTGACCATCCTGTAATTCCCTGCGTCCTTCTTGCCCTTCTTGAAGACTAGAAGAAAGCAGGTGTCACTCCTGTCCTCAGGAACCTTATGCTATTGCCACAACCTTTCAGAAATTGAGAGTGGCCTTGCAGTCACCTCAGCCAGCTCCTTCAGCACTTGTGAGTGCATCTCTATGGCTTGGATGGACTTGTGTATGTCCAGTTTGTTTAAATGTTAACGCAATGCTCCTCCACTGACAGCAAGTCTGCCTTTGCTCCAGCCTGTCCCACTGGTCTCAGGGAGCTGGCATTACTGAAGGCAAGTCTTCTCATTAAAGTCTGAGGCAAAGCAGGCATTGAGTGCCTGGGCTTTTTGTGTGTCCTCTGTCGCTTGCTTCCCTGCCTCATTCAACAGGGGGGATGTATTTTCCCTAGTTTTCCTTTTGCTGCTGGTATACTGGCAGAAGCCCTTCTTGCGGGACATGAAGTGCAACACCAGATTCAGCTTGAAGTGAACTTTGGCTTTCCTAACCCCCTTCCCACCCACATAGTGCCTTTATCTTTCTCATAGGTCACCTGTCCCTAGCAGATGGGGGCCTTCGCTCCCTGCAGGCAGGGAGTCACTTGTTACTAATATGTGGTGCTACTGCATGACTCGGGCTTCGCCAGTTCAGATGTTTCACTGGACACAGCTCCCAACCCCGTATCTGCTGTGAGGGCACTGAACGACATCTGTCATTGTCCTGTACATTTGCAGGCAGAGCGGGAGCTGCTGTCCTGGTGCTTCTGGCCTTTGTCATCATGGGAGTCTCCCATTTCCCATCTGGATAAGCTCAGGCTCTGACTGTACCTCCTCTGGTACAGCTGGCGGTTGCAGTTTTTACGGCTGCAGGATCTTGGAATATATCCAGTCAATCTGTTTCTCACCATTTCTGATACTGTGCCATCCCCAGACCTCCTCTCATAGCTCCTTTAACTTGGCAACACAGCTCTCCCACTGGTTTGCACCTTCTGTAGCCAAGAAACTCATCTTCCTCTGCTATAGCCTCAGTCAGAATGGGAGGCCCTAGATAATCCCTGCAGCTGAAGATTTTCAAAGCCATATCTTCCCCCAAAATAGCTGTCTGGGTGGAGGTTCTGACATTACTGGGAAAGTTGTTTCAGTGGCTGCTGGAGACCGCACCACGTGGCGCATCACAACCATTACTGAGTGTAGGGACCATTCCCCCTTCTGTGCACCCTGCTGTGAAAGTCCTGTGTTTTAGCTGCTTTCTGGGAGCTGCACTCTAGGCCCAGCACTAATAAAGGTCTCTCCCTAGCACGTGCTGAAAGGGTGTTTAAGCCTTCCTCGGGAATCAGCTGGAAAATAAGCACAAAGCACCCTTTGATCAAGAACAGCTAGGTCATTAGGACGTGCTAGAGTTTCCCAGAAGTCACAGCCTCCTTCAAATATCCTTTCCACCAGTAGTAAGCAGCCTGAAGCTCTTCTAATTTTACTGCAGTTAGATCCTCTTTGATGTAGCATCTGCTTCAGAACAAGTTACCGGAACATTAAACGTGTTCTGTTAAGTATGTTCTGTTAAATACGTAAGTAGCTCTTGCATGTTGCAAACTACTTGTTGTGCTGTTCGGTGGTTAGGCTTTTTCGAAAAAGACTGACTGGGAGTAGGAAAGAGTTGTGTGGAAGATCCTAATAAACTTTTCGTTACTAGTCTGGGAATAGTGTTCTAACTATTCAGATTTAATTTTATTTTATTTCTACAAGCTTTTCTGATGGATGGAAGAAAGCTGGAGATTTTTCAGTCAAGGATTGGAGGTGTAGGTTAAAACTTCATGGCAGGTAGAAAAAAAGTTCATTGCTGACACAGGCAGAATGTGATGAATTTTATTTGGCTGGAATCCTGAGAAGAAGAATCCTTTTTCAGAAGAGGGTTTTGTTTTGCTTCTTAGAAGCCGTATTTAATTATAGGATGGTGCTGATAGGAGCAGAAAGAACTGGAGGCAAGTTCTGGAGAAGGGAATGCTGGTAGTAGAACCATTTTGCATTTGGGGCAGTGGTTTGGTGAATCACAAAATAGAACTTGCTAACATGACAGCAATGTACAGAGACCAAAGGGATTTTTCTGCTTTGATGTCATCAAACATCGTTTTTCCAAAGGCATTCTTACTGGTTTAGGATGAAAAAGCTTAAACTGGGGACAAATGAAACTTGATAATAATCACAGCATTCTGCAAATACTTGTTTTTTTCAAAGGTTCCTCACAAGCAGTTGTATCTAATTGTTCCAGGTGAAGTGTCAAGAAGAAAGCGTTCCAAATCTGAGGACATGGACAGTGTTCATTCTAAACGTCGTCGGTACATAGGAGAAGATTATGAAGCAGAACTCCAAGTAAAAATTACAGCCAGAAAGGATGTTGACCAGAAATTACAAAAGGTAGAATGGAGGTGCAGAGTGAAGATGGCAAACACACCTATCACTTGTCTTACCATCTTTGAATTAGCTATCCTTTCCCACGCGCTCCCTGCCCCCCCAAACGCTTTCTCTTTTTTGTGGTTGAAAATTGGACTTACTTCAAATAACAAAGGAGGATTAATTCATATTAAGTCCTATATACCCCTGCTTTTAAGAGGAGACCAAATATAATTTGAAAACTATACTGCAAGAGTTATATCTGAAATGTGTTAAATATTTAAACTCTCAAGTCTCATGTGACTATAGATGGAGAATCTTAGCAATGGAGGTATTTCAGTGTGGTAAAGCTTTATAGGCGATGCGCTTTATTGTGTGCCTAGCTTTAAAGAAAGTCTGTCTCCAAACAGGATTGCAATCAGCATAGCGTTTTGCAGATTTTTATAGAGCTGTCAGTTGCCTGATTGCACCATTGGCATGTAAAGAGGACCTATGGTCTTGAAGAAAAAATACTGTGCCCTTCTTCCATTAGTTAGTTAGCTAGTGCATATTGTAACTTCATTAATGTAGGATGCAGAAAACTGAACAATGTTTGTTGCTTGTTCATTTTTGTTTCCTAAGGAAAGTTTTGCACTGCAATAGGTATAGGAGGGAGAAAAAAATTAAATAAGTTTATCAAGTAAACTTTGTGGAAATCAGTCTCTCTCTTCCATTTTTAGCTTCTGTAAGAAAAGCAACACAGGACATTTCTGCTAGGAGAAAATGCATCTCAGCAATAAAGATTTGTTGAGTGTCTTTAGTTTCTGTTCTTTGAATGGCAGTGTCCATCTCAAGAACAGAAAAGCAAGAGGAAAAATTAGTTTGTCTAAACACAGCACTTTAGGAAAATACCTTCTGTTGTTAATGTTCTTTTTATGTGTAGTAAGGTTTTATGTACTTATACTGCAATTAAATTAATTTCTTGAATGAATGACAGAGGGACCATTTTTATTTGCAAAAATAGACGTAGAAACTTTTCTTAGCTGTGCAGCCACATGCTTATTGATGACTATAGATTTCTTTGATTGACAGGGCACAGCCGTTGTCATTGTTCTGTTTGTAGCAGGATACTTGTTAAGAGTTGAGAATATTTTTATAGATGGTCTCCCGAATTCTGGAATTGCATTATTTTTCTTTTTTTTTTTTAATAATAATTTTTCAGGTTATCCAGAGACTGTTAGAAGAAAAACTTGCTGCTTTACAGTGTGCTGTTTTTGACAAGACTCTGGCAGACTTGAAAACCCGAATAGAGAAAGTAGAATGTAACAAGAGGCATAAAACTGTGCTTACTGAATTACAGGTGAGTGTTTGTGTGTTGAACATACTAGAGTCAAATTTAAAAATAAGTTCCTCAACATCTAGTAGTAAGTCACCTGTAGTTGTCAGTAGAGACGCCATTTTGACTTCACAAAAGGAAGGGGCAGGAAGCAACAAATACTGATGTTGCCTTTGAGTTGTAAAATTCTAATTCCCTACTCAACAAGGAGAAAGCAGCCAATTAATCATCAAAAAAACCCAAAGCAAATCTTCCTTCTGGCAGACTGCTTCATTAGCTGTTAGTAAATCACTTTTCCTCTCTTCTGTTCCATTTAGATGTTTTTCAAATAAATGCTAAGTATGAAAATATCTAATGCCTCTATGAAGCCAGAAATTTGCTTAAAAACAGAAAAGTGCAGAGAGGAGAGGACAGTAGCACCGGACTTTGTAGAATGTTCAAACAAAGAAACATCACATGCTACTTATTCATGTTATTTCTGCAGAAACTAAATAATTATATTCCAGCAAGGAAACAAATAGTTAGTGCTGAATGCATTATGCTTTCTTGCATTCTTTATAGAAGTTATGTACATAGCGGTGATGTGAGGAACATCACAAAAATTAAAGAATGTTAAGTGACGAGACAATTAAAAGCTTATGTCATAACAAATTCAAACAATGAGGCCATTTTACTTTTTGCATAAAAAAGTATGGAGTTTGCCAGACCAGTTTGTACTATGTAACTCCTCCCCCTTACCGCCCCAGATGTTTTATGTTGACTTTTTGTCAACTGCTATCTAAGATGCTTTCAGTATACTTGTTTGCCAGCATCTTTAGCCATCAGCTACAGTGTCAAATTAATAACATCATATAAGGCTGTGAATGTGTTGATGTTAATATACTTGGAATCTAAGCTTACACAGTTTTATTATATAAGGTGCTCCAAAAGATCTCTACATTGTAAAAGATAATAGAAAATGAAATAGAATCTAATTAAAGGCAGACTATAATTGTAGCCTGTCGTGTTGCTTTGTAAAAATGTGGAAGAGGTGAAGTTTCTAAATGGACCAGCTCCTTTTAGGTAAGAAGTCCTGAAATGATGGTATATGAAACTCACCGATTTATTAAAAACTTTCATCCTTCTAGTGCTAACCTAGTGTTTTCAGGAGTTCCTAAAAAGAATTTGACTCTTCTTTCTGTGCAATAAAAGAAAAGAAAAAGTACCTGCTTAGAACAAGTGGCACAGCTACTGCCTCCAAAATAGCTCAGCCATCAGAACTGCAACCTAGACAGGGTGAATTAGGATCTTGTAATGCTGAGGTAATTACAGAAGGAATGGTCACCAAATGGTATATTGAGGGAAACACAAGAAGTAAAGGACAAGATGTAAGAATGGTGCTTAAGAAGATAATGAACCTGATACCTGACCATCAAATAGAGTAGAACAAAACTGACAGTAAGGTGGGGGGGGGATGTAGCGTATCAGTGAGAGGGAGAAATAGGATAAATGGGGGAAGAGTAGATAATATGAAAGGCAAAAAGGGGTGCATATTTCAATGCAGTTGGTACATAAGGCATTAAAACAGTGAAATGCTTTCAGTTGCTTTCATTCGTGGTGAATATTGCATGAACCTCTGCAAGATGGATTCTGTTTGTGCAATTGTGAATAGGAAGGAAAATACTTCAAGTTATCTCTAAGATATCTTGATTGTGATGCACGTGTGTCTTTCTGCTGCTCTGAAGCAATATGGCTGTACTGTATTTCAAGGAAGAATAATTTCCCCTGAGATTAAAATAGCCTTTGACTTGGTGTCTTAATTATATATTTTTTGTTTGTATAATTTCTTTGATGGTTCTTGGGGAGGATATTTATGGGCTTGTTTGTTTGTTTTCATCTTCTTCCCATTTAGGCTAAAATTGCTAGATTGACAAAGCGGTTTGGAGCAGCCAGGGAGGACTTGAAGAAAAGACAGGAAGTAAGAACTAGATTTGTTATATTTGTTTTTCTGAATTAGCCTAAACCTTGTGTTGAAAAATAAAGAAATTTTACATGCAGAAAGATGTGACCTGGTTGTTCAGTTGTGTCTTTTTTGGTAAAGGCAGTAATATGAAAGAATAGTCTTTTAACATGTTACATAATTCTCATTTGTACAGAAGGTTCTTTAGGCATTATTAGTGTGAAAGCACCTTAAAATGTATTGTAAGTAAATCTCATTTACTCCAATATGAAGAGCACAGAGTAAATAAGAGTGAATCCCAGTACCTTGAATTTGGGGGTGGAGGGGGGACAGGAGAGGAATGGACACAAACAATAGTATTTCTCCGTGTCTAGAATGAATATTTTGGATTAATTATAGTGAAGAACTGGCAGCTAAAAGTCCATTAACTTTAAAGAAGAAATTTTGATTCTCATGCTATAAAAACCTGAAGGTGGGAGACTTATAAAAAGGGAGGATGTAGGAGAAGGAGGCAGGTAGGACCAAGGAGGTTTTGTGGGGGTGTAAAACATATCAAGTTCTCCTGCAGTATTGGCTCTAGAAACTGTATATCTCGCACAGAAATGAATGACTATGAAATACAATGAAAGCATAAGTTTGCAAGCTGTCTTATGGTTGTTTTGTTATGGCTTCTCTCTCTTTCTCTCTCTCTCTCTTTTTTTTTTTTTTCAAAAAGAACGCACCGAATGCACCAAATGCACCTCTGTCTCCAGGGAAAGCAGCAAGTGAAACTGGAAACACAAATAATGCAACATATCGGTAAGCAAATCCTATCACTGTGACCATGTTAAAATTTACAATAGGACACTGGAGATACCTAATCTAATGGATAATCCCTGCACTTTCTTTTTTTAATTAAAGTGCTCTTCCTTTTCCTTCACTACTTTTCAATTGTAAAATTTGATTTGCTTTCACAAGTCATAAATGGACAGTATTGAATCCATTTGTAGGTAAATGAGTGCTGTTTCAGCAGTTAAAAAATAATGGATAAAAATGGAAGTTTAATTTCAAGGAAGGGAAAATTCTCATGGTGAAAGGCAAACTTGGTGCAAGCAGCTGAAAATTTACAAATAATGCTGCATATTTTTTTTTAGTAGGGGAATATACAAAGTTAATTTGCATGGAGGTCAGAAAATAAATGCGTTTAGAAAATCTCATTTAAAAGAATAGCTGTAAAATAAGGGGTTTTTCATTACTGTACTGTTCACAATTATACCTGGTGTGACTCATTGAGAAATGCTAACTGAAACTTCATTCCATAGAAATGCTGGCACAGTGAGGCAGATGCTGGAATCAAAGAGGAATGTAGGAGAGAGCACACCAGCAACTTTTCAAACTCCTGTGAATGCAGGTAAGAAACTGCCTATGGACTATAGACACACTTCATAAATGTTTTATTGCTTTCCATTAAACAAGTAACTAACTGAACAGAGCAAAACTGGGTTTTATGAAGACTTTTTTTTTCCTGACATCAAAAAATCATTATTTTTTGCCCCCTACCATATTCCCAGTTTATATTTGTGTAGTGTGCTTACCAGGGAAGAGAAAAAATATGTTGATTTGGCCAACCGGAACATGTGGGTAAATCAGATGCTTCAGCAGACTGCTTGCTGTGTATGGCAGCAAAACTTGCAGTCTCTCAGCTGCTGAGAAGTGAAACACATGACTCACAGGCCATTTTTTTTGTACTTGATTGTAGTGGGGTGCTGATATCTTTCTGTCTACCTAATGGCTACAGAAGTTGAGTGGGGAACTAAAGGAAGTCATAAGCCCCATTTCTTAAGGGAATCAAGTTGAAAAATGGAATTCCTAGATTAGAATTTTATAGGGAGCGTAGAATCAAAACTACCGTTAATTACATTCATTGTAGTCACACCATGCTTGGTTTTAAAAGTAGTTTACCTAATACTGAATGCTGAATCTTTTCAACAGAATCATCTCGTGCTAGGTATATACTGGCTTTCTGTAGTGTATTGTGCTCCTATCTTTAGATTTAATCCTGAAATTTTGTTGCCTTATAAGAGCAAGTATCTTCTCTGACACATTAATCCTTGGTTTCACTAGAACCTTCTGGATACAAGGTCCTACCTGTACAAAGCAAGTTAGTCATAACTACCTTAGTTTTTCTTTTCTTGTGTTTTCTGAAGTACCAGTTGTTCTACCATTTCTGTAATGAGTGTTTAAAATGCTATATCTCATGTGTTTTCAGCAGTTAAATCTTGGATCTTTTTTCAAGCCTGTTTGTCTTATACTATATCCTAATTTTTTGCCATTTATATATAGTTCTTTCAAACAGAAATACAGTATTGATTGTATCTTCAACTAGGCTATTGAATATCAGAGTGTGCAACAGAAGAAGAGTATCTATAGCCTTTCTTTGAAAAAAAATTAATCACATACCACATTTTTCATACAATCATAGAATGGTTTGGGCTGGAAGGGACCTTTAAAGATCATCTAGTCCAACCCCCCCTGCTATAGGCCAGGACATCTTTCACTAGATCAGGTTGCTCAAAGCCCTGTCCAGCCTGACTTTGAACACTTACAATGATAGGGCATTCACAGTTTCTCCAGACAACCTGTTCCAGTGAGTCACCGCCCTCATCGTAAATCGTTTCCATTTGTTGTGTTGGGAGTGAAACTTCCGACTTGGTTCAAATACTTAGTTTTTTGTTGGTTTTGTTTGTTTGTTTGGTGTAGTGCCAGCTTCCAGTCTTGCTGCTCCTGCTACAATTGTCAGTGGACATCCTAAGCCTCAGACTCCAGTGACCTCCACCAGCTCTTTGACAACAACAGTTCTTCCCACAGCTAACACAGCTACAGTTGTAGGCACTAACCAAGTGCCCAGTGGCAGCACTCAGTCAGTGTCTGTCTCATTGCAGTCTTTGCCTGTAATCTTGCATGTACCTGTAGCAGTGTCATCCCAGCCTCAGCTCCTGCAAGGCCACACAGGGACTCTGGTAACTAACCAACAGTCGGGCAGCGTTGAATTTATATCCGTACAAAGCTCATCTACAGTTGGTAGCCTTACCAAAACTACAGTGTCTTTGGCATCAGCTAACCCAACTAAACCAAATAACAGCCCATCTGTGCCCAGTCCTGGTATTCAAAGGAACTCTGCAGCCAGTGCTGCGTCAATAGGCACAACACTGGCAGTACAGGCTGTTTCTACTGCACATCCTGTTGCCCAGGCCACAAGGACTTCTTTGCCCACAGTGGGTACTTCAGGACTTTATAATGCTACCAGCAGTCGAGCTCCCCTACAGATGAAGATTCCCGTCTCTGCACTTAGTAGTACAGCTCCTATTGAACCACCCACCATTGCAGCGCCCAGAGTTGGTAAGTTATGCTTAAATGTTGACACTGGGAAAGGAAAATAGTTATCAAAGGGAAACTCAAAACTCCACTCCTGTGGAAATTTGTTTGTTAGTGTATTTTATTGAGATGTTCCTTCTTGGTTGCCTTTCTGTTGAAATTGTCAAGATCAAAGTCATCTCTGTCATAGATGTGTTTCAGCCATTGTTGAAAGTCATCTCTCCTTAGGAGGAGTCAGCAGTGTGGCTCTGTAAGCTTTGTTTTATTTAGAACTTTATTTATATCATTCCTAGCATGAAATCAGAAGCTCCTATTCTACCATTGACAACTTGCTATATTATTTTTAATACTGCCTCTCAAAATAATCTGTCTGCCTTTCTAAGCAAAGACATACTGAAAGGAAAGTATAATCATTAACTTAATTTTCACAACACTTAAAAGTAAACAAAATGGGGGAAAAAACACAACTGAATACTAACCTAGTTCCAAAGAAAAAAATTTACTGTATTTAATACAAAGTCTCTGAACACAATGAATGTTTAAATACAGGATCTAGATTAGTTATTTTAAAATACTTTCTCTCCATCTCTGGCCGTGCCATGATGATTCTCTGGACTTCTGATTTTACGTACCTTGAAATTTTTTTTCGAAGAGGTCCTCAAGATTTCTAAGTGAGTTGGAATTGTAGCAGGTTTCTCATTGGCACAATATAATGTTAGAATGACCTCAGGCAGAGCTTGACATCAGAACTAGTTTTATTTCATTTCCCCATATCTCTAAGATACCTATGTTAAAATATGTCTTCCATAGAGTTGGACAGTTACATGTTTTGTATTGACTTTTTATCTCTAAAGCTGATAAAATGATTTAATACAGTATGAAAAAGGTTGTGACAGATCAGGCACAGTGACGAAAGGAAGGGCCTATGTGTCCAAAAAGGTCTCATTTTCTGCAGTTCACATAGCCTTAGTGTATACCCTAGTAGTTTTCTCACCAGAATTAAAACACTGCTTTGGGCCAGCACAGTTGCTAATAAGCTTTGGTTAAAATGAAAAGGAATGAGAAAGGAGAAATTGATTTTAAATGTTTACATCAAATACTCAAGCAACTGCTGCTTAAGGTGCTAGTGTAGATACGTATTTGGCTGAGCTAATAGAGATACACAGTCTCCCTGCACAAATCATCTCAGTTATGTATTTTGAAGTCTGTTTAACCATCCTTTGTTCAGTCAAATTTTTGTACAAAAATGTTGAATAATGGTAATTTTTTTCGGTTTAATATCTTGTTAGTTTACGTTCAGAGGGAGGAAGGGTTGGAGTTATGCTTTGTTCCCAAATAAGTGAGGGAATTGTTCATAAAACATTGTGAATACATCAGACTTTCAAGGAAGGAAACATGTACTGCTTCTAGGCTGGAAAGTGCTATTTTGCTTTTCTGTATCTTCCGTTCCCTCTGAAAAATGGTAGTAATCAAGCTTGAATGCTTATCATTGAAAAATAGAGCTAAAAAATGTTAAACATGCCACATACTGAATGTTTAGTATCAAACAATTTTGAATATTGCCTCCAAATTTGTGTAGTGGGTACCAGTATTTAGTACTAATTGGATACTGCAAATGAACAATTTTTTGACCCCTCAGAAAACCAGACAAGCAAGCCACCAACAGATACTTCGGCAAACAAGCGAACTGCTGAGGGAACAATACAGGTAGGTTGTTGATTATGTTCCTATATAAAATTCTAAAGTTACAATCCACAGGACAAAAGTTCTTTACCTTTTGCTCATAGTGAAACAATTTTAGTTTCTTTTTTGTGCCATCCTTTCTAGTTTCTGTCCATTTGTATTTTTCTTCTTCTTCTGATCCGGTGTATTACTTGGAGCATGAGCTTCTGATAACCTTTTCAGAAGTTTTCTGATGGAGTTTATGTAAATAGATGAGTTAGTCATTCAGGATCACAATGAAAACTTGTCTGATACCATAGAGCTAACATACAAAAGAAAACCCTGCCCAGTTTCTGTCTGAAGGGCTTGAATGTAAAGCTACAAATATTTTGTAAAATTATTGAAGCGCTCTCATTTCCACACTAATCCAGAAGTTAATAAGAATTGGGGTTCTAATATTTCATTGCCATATGTCATAGGAAGAAAAAAAAAAAAAGAAACAAAACTTTCTTCAGGAATAACTACTTCATGATAAACTTGCAATACTTCTGGATTCCTCGTCTAAGATTTGTTGAAATTTCTTTGTAATTTAAAGGTTGACATCAAGCTATTTAAAATTATTCATAATTAATTTTATTATTTCTGCATACAGATATTTCACAAAGCACCTCATAGTTACATTGCTGTTAACTGGAAGTTGTTTTATTAAGGAGTATAAAATTAATTTCTTCTAGCCAAAAGTCCTACATTTAGTAGTGTTTCAAGGTACAGTTAAATCTGAATTGTGTTTCAAAGCAAGAAGAAAATATACTGGCCAAGATTCTTGTTTTCACCTGTTGCAGAAATAGTGTGGCAAAGATAACCAGTATTATAAGAGTATAAACTGTGCCTCACACTACCTTTTTATTAAGGCATTTCATAGAGAATGGTTGTTTGAAACTTCATTTTTCAAAGATACCTGTGGATTATAGCTATTAAAACATTTGTCGGTACTTGATACGTAGAAAATTCAGTACCAGAATGGAAGACAGAGACACGGTTTTAAGATTTAATTTTCAATATAAGCTACGTATTTTGGTATTTTTCTTCTTCAGTAGAGCCTGAAACCCGGAAAAGATGTTGGAAAAACAGATTGTGTGTGATAGTGGTATTTAGCAATGGAAGGTGAGCAAGGAGGGAAATAAGACACATGATGCTTTCCGGTTTTCAGTCTTCTGTTATAGCGTATGTTTGTAGGTTTGCTTTCAGTCAAATCAGTTAAAGCATGTGTAATGCCATGGTTAATAAAGAAGAACCTGATGCATTTTAATTGGCTAGTGAGGTATGGAATTGACATGCCGTATCATTTGAAAAATCCAGTTAATGCCACCTGCTTTTTGTTATGTAAAATCCAAAATATTATGTATTACTCCGCACTTCACAGCTCTCAGAACAAAAAGTAGTTCGCTGTGTGCCGTATACCTGTGGCATATTTGATGGTACAACTTTGATCAATTGTTTCGAAAAGCAGTTGAAACAGGAAGAGACTTCATCAGAAAATAAAGAAGCCGTAGAAGCAGCACAGACGAATTTTAACTTCCCCGAGGATGTCCTCTTTGGCTTGGAGGAAGAGGAAGAGGATGCTAAGAGCATCAAAAACACCCACAAGCAGACTGGCTGGGCAGCTAACCTATTAAAACAATGGCTGGCCAAAAATGGCAAGGATCCTAGCTTTGAATTGGTCCCAGTGAGTGAACTCAATGAAATCTTAAGAGAGTTTTATTACACAGTAAGGAATCATGATGGAAATACCTACAGTGTGGCAAGCTACAAGTCAATGCGTGCTGGCTTAAACCGGCATCTCAAAATGCCACCTTATAATCGTCAGATTTGCTTAATGAAGGACAAAGAGTTTGCTAGTGCAAACATGGTATTTGTGAGCGTGCTGAAGATGCTGCGCATGCAGGGGAAGGATGAGACTCACCACCATCCTCCTATAGCTGCTGAGGACTTGCGTAAGATTAAACAATCTGGCGTGCTGGGATTGCACAGTCCACTGGCGCTCGTCAACAAGGTGTGGTTTGATTTGCAGTTGCATTTTGCGAAACGTGGGAGGGAAATTTTAAGAGATCTGGCTCCAGATGCTTTTGTTGTTGAGAAGGACAAGAACGGGCGTCGATACGCTATGTTTAGGTATCCTGGCAAAGGAAAAAATGGAGAAGATCCTCATAAAATGGGTAAAATGTATGATATGCCAGGAGACCCAAATTGTCCTGTTTTTTCCTTGGAGCTTTATTTGTCTAAGTTGCCTCCAGAGCCCCCTGCCTTTTACCTGCATCCTTTAAAACTAACGTCAGAGCAAATGCAAGAACAGCCTGTCTGGTACAAAAGAGAACCGATGGGTGTGAACTACTTAGGTACCATGATGCCCAGGATAAGTGTGGCAGCCAGGCTGTCTCAACGATATACCAATCATTCTCTCCGAACTACCACCATCCAGCTACTGTGTGAAGCAGGACTGGGGCCTAGAGAAATAATGGCAGTGACAGGCCATCGCTCCGAGTCTGCTATTAGACACTACTGGGGAGCTGCGGAAGTTTGCTACAGGGCTTGGTCAGATATAATGGAGAATAACGCTCCCAATTACCTATATAGCAAGATCCCAAATGAAGTGATAAAAGAATCGCTATCTGGTGCCTCCACCTCTTCCATAAACCATGTTGTTCTAGAACAAAGCAAAGTTATATTCCCTAAGAAATCTGTGGTGCCACCTGACACCAATTCTGTGACTTTAGTCCCTGAGGGACACCCAGCTCTGAATTCCAAAAGCCCTGTCTTGTTGAACCACAGTTCTTCCAAGGTGTTTCTCCCCAAGAACATGGCCAGTGGGAACCTAACTGCCAGTCCCCTTCAAGGCTGTTGTAATGAACCTGTCTTTATAAAGCGTGTGATAAAACAAGAACCAATGACTTGATGCTTCTGTAATGGAACTGATTTCGAATGAATTGCTAAAATGGAAAAATTATCAGATTTGTTTTTTCACTTGGTCTACTAACAAAGTTTCTTACGGTCTAGTTCAGCAAGAAGTATCCTGTTCGCATTCCTGAAGTGAGCTATGGAACAGAAACTTAAACAGAGCAGGGCTTGGAGTTTGTATGACTTTCTGTGGCAGCTGGGACTCTAAGTGCTGAGCAGAGCTATTTTAAAAAAATGAGAGATATTGATTTCCACTTAGCTGAAGAGCTATGCTTTCTTCACTAAGTGCATGGCTTTTATATTTTGTGAAGAGTGTATTTATTATACCATTTTGTGCCTGCTGGCACTAATGTAGCATCTTACAAATCAAATACTTGATTACTGAAGAGCATGGAGAAAGTAGAAGCTGAATGAAATAAACACAGATACACTACAAATATATACATATGCATGAAAACACCTGGAATTGCTTGACCACTGTCACCCTCTCTGTTCAAATATCAGACCTACCAGAGGATTGTGCCTTTTTTTTTTTTTTTTAAATTCTTCTGAATGGATTATTTTTGTGAGCTACAGATTTGTATTGCAGGTCTTTCCTTTTCTGAGTTCATATTTCTGGCTAAGACTTCAGTCATTCTGTTCTCGAAAGGCACTACTTGATACTAATTATATTAAAATTAGGATCTCTTCAGTTGTGCATGAAATGGGGAGAACATTCTCAAAAGAGCTGAGAACAGGTTTGTTGCTTAAAAGGCAAGTAATTAGAGTTGAAGTGTTGTCTCTGTGCTTATCTTGTGAGAGGTTTTTTTGTATTTTCTCTCACCTGCCCCTTCCATTACATTTCACGTTGTCTTTGCACTGAAGTCAGTATAGTCTTTGTCAGTATAGTATGATTCACAAGAAGCACATGCTGTTCTTCCCCACCAGACCCTATCCAAGTGTTATTTTTGGTTTTAACTTCTTTAGATCAGTTCATTATAGTAAACTGATCCTATCATTACATTTTCCATAGGAGATTTTTACAGGTTAGAAAGTCTCAGGATAGTGGATGTGAATTTTGTCAGAGAAATGAAATTGTAGTTAAAAGGCTGTTTAATGAAGAAAAATTACAAATTAGGAGGGCTAGTCATAGTTCATTTTTAATGAATCATGCTTGAGAATCTAACTCATGGTTTGTCTCCGCCAGAGATTCTGACAAATAGAGATCTTCCTGTAAACAAAAATGGTAAACTGGTCATCAGATCACAAATTATGGTAGGTCCACTTTGGAAGAAGGAACAGTGTAGCATTTAAAACTGTTTTCTGTTATATTAACTGAATGAAATAAAAATGGCTTCGTCCTTTTGAAATGTGTGTGTATATGTGTGTACACACATGCACCCACATACACACTTTTTATCACACTAAGGACTTCACTGAAAGTGTTTGTTGCTCAGCAGTGGACAAAATAGAGAAAAATCCCCGCTGAAATAACAAATTGACCATGATAAACTCTTAATTTTGTGGAGAACTTCCTTGGTGGGATAGGCTTTCAAATATTGAATGAGATTTATCACTTTGTTATAGTCTGAACAGAGGACTTGATGCCTGAACCTTGTAGTTTTTATGTTGGCTGATAATGTTTACCTTTGTGGCCTTGCGTAGGTTATTCATACTTACTGCATCAAATTTCCAAAGTGTAAGACCAGCATAATGTTCCATTTTCTGATGGATCATGTTAAAGGTTAAAAGGTTTTGAAAGTGCTATATTCATCTTACATATTGTGTTTACAATCACTTTTATTTGCTGTTGTCATAATACTTGAGCTAGTTGATCAGATATAGTTGTTAATATAAAAATTACTTCTGCACAATCCTATACTTCCTTAGTTTCCACATCAACTTATGACATCAATGACCAGAGGAAGGAAATCATGGATCCAGGACTTTAATCTTGTCAAGCCTAGAGTAAATCAAATGGAAATGGTAGAGAAAGTAATCCCCTCTCATGGCTAGAAAGAAGAAAAATTGAAAAAACTAAGCGCAAACAGTTCTCAAAATACAGGAGAACTGTGCAGTAACTTATTCTAGGATATTCTAGAGTAACATACATTTCCAAATTTTAGGGATTCATATAGTTCATAATTTAGCCAGACTGGCAAATTTAATTTCTTGTTTGAAGAGATTTACTCTAAACTTTCACCAAGATGGGTATGTATTGTTTTTTTCAAAAAAAATATTCCTGACTTTGTCTCAGGTAGTTGTTTGTTCCAGCATACTGGCATTGAACATTTATCCTGCAGAAACAAGTATGTTGGCAGGAGATGATTCTTTTTTGTTCCCTCTTGCTGCATACTGTGGTCATACTGGCCCTGCTCTGGTCCTAACTGCCTCTAGGTAACTTACTGTAACAGCATATTGCTGATTATTTCATTCCTTAACATAAATCTAGTTGGTGATACAAATTGAAAAAGGGACTCTTTTGGCTAATCTGGGTGTGTCTGATTCCTTTTAATTATGATTTGGCTTCTAACTTCCATTCTGTTGGCTCATAATTGGGTATTTTTGGCTTCTCATTCATTAAATTCTAATTCTGTTGGCACCAACTATACAATATCCTCTTACTACCTTCAGTTTGAACCTGATACTTCAAAGCTACTGACTGCAGTATTACTAGCTTTTTATTTTTGTATGGGAGAAATTTTTTTTGAAAATGAGAAAAAGCATTCCTGGTTTGGGGTGGAAGTATTATTGCTTCACAGGAGCTGGAGTCAGTGTTCACTAAGCTTTCTGCTAATATTTGAATTAATTCTAACAAATAGAACATATTTCTAACCTTCCAGAAAATTTTTTCTCCTGTTCCTCCTCCCACCCAAAGTGTTAAATGCATTTTTTCTACATGTATTTCCTTTCTAGAAAAGCTGAAGTAGGCAAACCGAATGGGTGTTTTCCTGCTTTTGTAAAGTGAACTTTGGCTATGTGTACAGTAATGTGGGCAGCAGAGGGTCTTTTTTTTTTTTTTTTTTTAAACTGAGAGATAACATTTCAAGTCAATCCTGTTCATTACAGTACAGGTTATGTTGTGTGAACATCATGAATTCTGTCAAAATGGACATGAATTGGACTCCTCAGTGGCAGTATCAGCAGAGAACCTCAAACAGCAGGATAACTGAGTTTCTTTTTTCTTTTTTTTCCTTTCCATTATAGGGGAAGCATGTTGGTGAACCAACAGGTTAAGTACAGTTTGTCTAAACTTAAATTTAGACTTTAGCTGTAAACTTAATACATAATTGTTAATCGTCATTTAAAATTCACTTTTAAAAACTTAATATATATAACAAATATACTTTGAAAGAAATGTATCATCTGTCACTCTTGAATTTTCTAATTAGAATTTTTCCTGAAATAAGACTATTTCATTTCGGTTGCAAAAAAACAGCACTAAGCCATAACCAAGTCAACTAAACTAATTTTTTAAATGATGGCTGCCATATCATTGATTAAATACAGTTTCCCTTGATGGAGGTGACTTTGAAAACAGTGGGGAATGACTGGAACCTTATATAATACATCATATATTTAATTTCACATCTCATTTTCATAATGAAGCTTTAGGACTGGTGCTGTGAATCTAGAACTTGTGTTTTCTGTGCCTTTTTCTGGTAAGTTTGGAAATCTCTGCTGTTACTTTAAGGAGTACCCTAATTACTCTTTATTTTTATTAAGTTGGCACAATGTCCTACAGTATGTTAAATTTTTTATTCTTTTATTGCTATTTAAGTAACTTATCCCCACTGTAAGGTACTGTGATCTGCACTGTGGGAGATCTAGAAGGTAAATATTCTTCACGATATGCACTTCCTCTGTGCCCCCTGAAGAGTTCCATTGTGCATAGTGTCAAATACTTCAAGGCATTGGAAGGATGCTTTGAAATTGAATGTGTTCTTGGCTTTGTTATGTTTTTAGTCTGGTACATCTCTTCTCTGTTGTCCTGAATTGTACAGCTTCTTGTTAGTTGCATACTGTTTAGGTCAGTATAGTCAAAGTTTTCATTACGCAGCTTGGAACTATGATTTTGCTATATGACTGCTGCTCCTTTTTCAGCCTTCCTCTGCTCCTTGCTCCAAAAGGAATGGCCACAGGGATGTGGGAGGGAACATCTTACTATGTTCGTGTTAGTCTCTCAACTTCCATTTGTTCCTGCATACACAGAAATTTAAGGGTTCTTACTCAGTCCCAGTCATTTTACCAACGGCTGATCCAGTGCCTGAGGTCCTAGAATTACATTTCTGAAGACATGACAAGCACTTTTAATGTATTGGGTAAATATTATTGTTACGGAGGCAAAGGCATTTTTAATTATATACTAAATGTTTAGAATGGTTTTTAAGTATTTTATTATGAATCCCAGTTATAGATACAGGATTTATATATATTATATATAATATATAAATATAGCTATGGCATACTGAGGGCATCTATGAAAGCAGTTTTTATTACGTTGTGACACAAAATAACAGTGAACAAACTTGAATGGGGTTGGATGTGTTAAAAATGGCTGGCATAAAGTCAGTCTGTTCAAGAATGATTATGTTATGTTTATTAAAACACCAGGTCAGGTGAATCATCTTTTCTTCCCTGTTCCCCACTGCAGGTGCACCTTATCCTCTTACAGAGTAAATCTTTTTTCAGTCTAAATTTCCTCTGTGCGTTTCACCTTTTCAGCTAATACTGGGGTTTTGTTTTGGGGTTTTTTTTTTTGTTGTTTTTTTTTTTTTTTAAATCCACCTGTGTCCTATCCATTTCCCATTGTTTCTGACATGCCTTGATTTGTTTGGTTGAACTACAGTTTAATTTAAGCTATTTTGCTGACTATGGGAAATTAATCTGGTAAAATGTTAATGAAGTACATTTGTAACTCGTATCCCTTTATTTTGCAATGTGTAACAAACTTTGTGAATGTCTGTTGGGAAACAATGTGAACAAAGTGAATATGTCAGCTTACGATTTATAAGCAGCTCTTAATTCTATATTGTTGAAGGATTATTGATGAATATGTTTCCTTGCATTTCATGGTTTTGTCACTGAAAATAAACGTGCATAATTATATATGTAAAATGGGATATTTGATTTTTGTCTTTGACCCTGGGGTTATGTTTGTGCTGTTTAAAATGCAACTAGCTCTCATCTGTGAGGTGGAACCTTTACCTGAGACTAATTAAAAACCTAAATGATAAAGATATTAGTAGGAGGACAGTTTAAAAGTAATATGCGAATGGATTCACTTGAATTTTGTTCCTTACAACAGCCACTCAGTTCAGCTACATGACGTCCTGGTGGGAATTTTTCAGATAATTTTTTTAATTCATTTTTGAAAGTGGTTTGTCTTTCCCTGAGACCATATCTGTGTTACCTAAACCACCCTCCGTTACTGAGAGCAGCTTTCAATAAGTAAATATACTTGTGTTTTGTAGGCTCCAATTTGTCATTTTGGGCCAAAAAATTGTGAGGAATATTAAAACAACCTAACTGATTGTCTTATTACACCAGACATGGATAATAGCTTTTAAAAGCTGCATTAAACTAATCTGAAATGTACTGTAAGTAAAATCTATTTACCGATTAATAAGATGATCTTCCATCACTGAAGATGGCTATCCCACACAATACTGTTGGGAAACTGTCAGTGGGCTCTGGGGAAACAAGGTAGATGTTTCACCTTAAAAGAGTAAGAACCAGTAAAAAGACGTGTGTGTGCACATGCGTCCATGTATGTGTTTATTATATACCCTTTTAACTGTTTGATTAAGGAAAAACAAAATCACAGCAGTAGAGAAATACTTTAAGCATTGTGTGGAGTGTTCCTTTATGGCTTTTAGTTGGAATTATGACTGCTAGTGCCTAAAAACAGCATTTCTGGCAACCAATCTCTCAAGACAGCCTTTCTTGATTTATGATTCTTATTAACAGGGGTAGCAGAACCAGTGTCTACTCTTTGCACCAGAGAAATGAGAGGGTATATAATACATAGGGATTACTAAGACTGGTTATTCATTTTTTCCATGCTTGCATTGTTCTTGTTCTGTAGGAAGTGTTGCACAGAACCAATTAAGAGTAAGGGGAACGCAGCAATCTTGTAAATGCAGTACGTAAAATGTCTGTTAATAGTGTTTGAGTATTACACAAATATGCAGCCACACGCTATCAAAACGTGTATTGCAGCCCTGTGAAATTTTGTTTGTGCAAACTGTGGTCTTGGTAAAATGATGACATTATTGCATTATAATTTTCATTTTTATCTTGGTAAGAGATTACAAATAGATTTGGTACCTGGTCAAATAAATTTTCATGACAGCTTTGCAAGGCTGGAATAATTACTTCAATTTTGGGAGAATTGCTGCATTGGAAAAAATAACTGTTAAGGAGTTAAAAGTCTGACATTGAAGGAGTTAATGACTGAAATATGCTCAGAAATGTATTATACAAAATAATTTCCACAGCTGCTTAGACTTGTGTTTGAAATCTGTAGTTTTGTATAGGGATGACTAAAAACGTAATATGGGCGTTACAATTATGCATACAAAAACAGTATCACCACACTCCCCAGACACACCCCGTTCCCAGAATTAGAAGATTTCTAGCATCACTACCCATCATTTAAGATTGATTTTGCTATTATATAACGCCTTGGTGCGTCATGTATGATTGTGGTGGTGGGATGCTTCATGGATTGTCTGTTTTACAACCCCCAGAATTTTTTCTGTTCTGTTACTGTAGAAACGGTTACTAATAAAATTGTCTGCACTGTGTCAGTGTGCCACACATAATCTTCAGAATTTTGATCCTTAATACCCTGGAATTAATTTTTATTTCACACTGTATTTTCTTTTGTTGCATTTTTTTCCCTTCATTTCTCACTTTTACATACTGAAATGTTCCTTTATGAAAAGCAGGTGGCATTACAACGAATAGCATTGTTATCTCTATGTGATGAACTGGACCGTGGCGTTATATAATACCAAAACCTTTTCTAAATCATACGTACCATATGTGAATAGAGAAATGCATATGCAGAACTTTCTTCAAATTACCAACATTTACCTTTTGATTTTTCATGTGGTACAGTACATGTGTATGTATGGTGTTATATAAAATGATGTAAGAGGTAACATTTGCTGTTCAATTTGAGTTTGAGAGATTTCTTTCCCGGTTTTCTTCAGTAGTTTGCCATTGACATATATATGCTCTGATGTTCTAACTACTTCTTTCTGTGTTAAATTTCACAATTGTGGTTATGGTGGGAGATTTTCTTAACATCATGTCTACCATATGTGCTTTGGCCTTTAGATTCTGTCTCCTTCCTTGTATTTGTTTTTCTCATGGAATTGGAATAGCTTTTTTGTACACACACACACACACCACCCCTTTTTTTCTTTTTCTTTCTCTTCAAAATTACAAATGATGAATCAACCTAATTTGCAGCAGTGCTGATCTAAAAAAGTTGCCGGATAGCAAAGCTAAGGTGATACTCTTTCTCCCACTACAGTGTATTTTACAACAGCGTGAAATGGTCTTAGCATGGGGAAAACCATAAAAAGACAGCAGCCTGTCTCGATGTCTCTACTTTTCCAGAGGCGGGTGGGAAAACTGCTTCAGAATCACTTTAACACCAGAGGCAGTCCTTCATTTTATTGTGAGGCTGATTCCTTTATGATTTCCTTTTATCAATTTATTGTTGACTAGTACATACATTAATTGTTAGATAGTGCGGTCAATGACATACTGGGATATGACAGTCTTCCAAAAGAAGGAAGAAAGTTCTTAATTGTAAAGCATTTACATTGGTTTTACCGCAAATTTTAATTGTGACTTCAGATTCAGGTGACCCTGTTCACTGTATTTATGCATTTTTAACATGTTCCAGGATTTTTAGTACTTCTAGGAACTCTTTTTCTACTGCACTTCTTTTTTAAATTTCTATAATACCCATATGGCATTGGTTCTAGAAAGTCACTGTACAATTCTTTTCTTCCTCAAGGAAAACTGCATGATTGTTGCTTTTTTCTGGCACTTCTCCCCATAAGTATATCTTGTTTGTCAGTACATCTATTACTCAGTACTTTGTTTGTTAAAAATACTTCTGTGGTTGGAATTGGAAGAAAGCAGATGTTATGTTGTTGTAGTATATGCAGTGGAAAATGCATGAAATTCTGAGTATAGGTCATTTTTACCAATCCTTTGTAGAAAAGCCTGAAGTGTAATTACTGTAATATGAATAGAGATTTCACGTAAGAAATTAAAACAAAGTGTTTCCTAGTAGTTTTCATGGTAAAAAAAAAAAAAAAAACTGAAAAATTTCAGAATTTTTTTTTACAGAAGAATTGGTACTTTAGATCACTTTACAGCAAAAGAATCTGAATAGTTGCATTCCTTTGATACATACTTTTCATTATTTTATCTTCCATATGCACTATGAAGCAGTTTATGCTTAACTGATTAAGTGATGTTTAGAGGAGGTTATGACAGCCTCTGTTTTAGGACTTCCCAGGTTTCACTCAGATATTTGAAAGGGATGAGGATTTACTCTTGGTTTTGCCCGTCTTCTAGAGTCTTTCAGTTGCTGCTTTCACAAGTTACGTGATTGGCATTCAAATACTTCTCCTTCACACTTGACAAGTTAGATGCTTGCCGGGGGCATTTGGCATGCAGACAGAGCCCGGGGACAGTTATATATTGGTAAATACAGTAGGTGTGGACATGACTTTGCAAACTGAAGCAGCTGGGGTAGAAGACTTGCAATTTGACAAGATTTTCTTTAAAGAACACACTTTTCAAATCAGATCAAGATTGTAAATGTGAAGTGCCTACTCCTTGGCTGGGCGTTTCAGGAAAAACGCACAACACTGAATGAGAATAGCGGAGTAGCGTTACAGTAGGCTTGCACCATCCTTCCGTATTTGTAGTGCTGCATGCTCGGCTGCTGCTTGGCTTCTCTTTCCGTTTTCCCCTGCTGCCTTTTTTTTCTTCCTTCTGCTGCCTTTTTTCACCTTTGTTTCTGCTGTTAATCACACCTCGCAGTCCTCTTCCCCCACTTCACCCTAGTGTTTTGCCTTTCAGCTCCAAGTTGTGTGCATCTTCTGGGCTGGATCTACATTAGACTTAAGCATGAAGTATTCAGTTACAGGATGCATTGTTTTTATGCAAAACATCTTAATTGCAAATGGAAGTTCACCAACCAGATGAAGACTAAAGATATGACTATATTAAAATTAGGAAGTCAGGAAAAGATGAAATTTTGTATTTTTCGTGCTCTCTTCCTAAAAGTCTTTTGGTTTTTTTTTTCTCTTCACATTTATCGTTAACACTGACATTTCAGAGTAGGATTTATTAGGTTTAATTTTTAATTTTTTTTTTTTTTTGGTTGCATTGTTTTATGTTAACATTATTACAGTGCTGGCTGCTATATGAAAGCAGAGAAAGATTTGAACTAAGACAGCTCAGATACAGTTGTGGTTAACTGGATGGTTCAGTTCACGATGTTCCTACTTCCAGGTTGTACAAAGTTACCTCATCAGCTATGAATAAAACAGGTCCAAAATGGCAGTGTGAATGACAGTATTTTGGAGGATTTCCACTTACTTGGAGTTTAAAGGCATATACATTAAGATATGTGAGCTGTTAAGAAGGATGGAAAAGGGAGTTTGGCAGTTTACATTTCTTTTAAATCTCAATGTAAACTTTTTTCTGTTTGATCTGGTAGTATCTAGTAAACAATCAGATTTATGTGCCACTTCTGATCTGTTTGGAGACTGGTGCTCTGGTTATGACAAATGATGAAACAGTGGTTTTGGGGGTTGTAATTTTGCTTGCTTTGGTTCTTTTGTAACTGTGATCTTTAAATAGGTAGAGATCACTTCATGTTACTGTGATTATTTTGCTTCTGTTCCAGTTTATTTGATATTCTAAGGCCACTGAATCTTCTGTTATTCAGACTTGCTAGGGAATATGTGAACTAAAGCACCAGGCATATGTTTTGGGTTCTCGTTAAATGGTTTTGATTATGTCACTAGTGTGACTGTGCTGGTGAAAAGGTGTTATGATTGCATCATCTGCATCTGTGCTCTTCTGCAGAGATCAGCTGAAGCAGGTTCAGGTTCTTGGCTTCCTGTGTTTGGAGAAAGCTGAAAACTGATAGCAGACCAGAATGCCTTGACTTTGCTTTTCTGCGTTACCAGCTTCTGCCCAAACGCTTGTTGAAATCTAGTATTAGGAGCTGAAAGACTTGTGTGAAGGTGGTTCATACGTGACTGAAAGTCCAACGTCAGGCTTCCCTTTGCCTTCATCAGGGCTGCAAGCCTTCTTAAGCTGATTTCTAATTTTGCTCAGATCAGCGTGTCTGAGTCTCTCCCCTTGTGATGTGTGACATGGCAGTCTGCTCCTCAGAATCCCATTCCCTTCTTTTTACAGAAGCAATAGCAGGTGTTTCTGTGTAGCCTTCCCTCAAACATAGCTTTGTTGTAAACTGGATTTTTCACAAGTCCTTGTAGCAACAATAATTTCCCTGAGCAACTTTCTGAATTAAATAGTCATGATACTCAAAGGGGGTGTTTCTATTTACTTGATTGGTTGGGCGTAGGATTTTCTGAAAACCATTTATTACTTGCTTTTGGCAGTGATGATTCCAAATGGTTCCATTTGTAGGTCTTAACCATTCAGGTGGTAAGTGACAACATGCCATACTGCCCTAGGTAGGAAACACAATGTGCAGCATTTTCAGTGTTTCGGGTTTCCTTAAAATTTTCCTGTACCCCTGAATTTCACTCAAGGGAGATACATGGTTGGTGAACTAGGGAAATCCAGTTGGGGAGGCTGGGGAGCCAAGACTTCAGGGTGTGCTGTGTGTGGAGTACAGCATCTTTTGAAGTAGCTGGAGTGTGTGCCCTGGAACCGGGACTGGGGGGCGTACCACAAAACACCACTCAAAACGCTGCCCTGCAGATGCGCAACTTGTAGTGTGGGTTGTGGAAAGAACCTAACTACGGATAGTTCCTGTTGAGATTGCTGCCAGGGGTTTAGTAGAAAAACTTGAATAGTGTGGCTAACTACAAGAAGGTCTTTTCTCCTGAGAAGTGCACGTATGGGACCTTGTCAGTTGATTGGATTTATCATTTAATAGTTGCCTGTTTAACTAACTCAAGGTTTTGGCCTTTGAGACACACCAAAATAAAAAAATACATGCAATGACACCTGTTGACTTGGAAATTCAAAGAACTTTCTTAACTGGCACGTTAAGTAGGGCTTCAAAATAGGGTTTAGATTTCTTTGCAGAGGAAAAATTGGAAGGAAATTACTTCAGACTAATGTATTTTATTGGGGAAGAGAAATTAATAGCTTAGTGTGCTGGGTTTTTTTTTTCTTTCTCCAGTTCCTTATAAATCGCCCCCTCCATTTTTCAGTCCACTCTCTCCTGGCAGAGAGCGCCATAGTTGAAAATACACTTCATTGACTGGGAAAATTACCAAGTTGGAATGAAATTCCTCTTGACTTCATGCTAATCAAGTAATCATTGATTATTTGAATGTCCCTTTTATCTTAAATTTCAAGTGGGTAAATCAGCTCATCATACTAAGAAAACTGAAGCTGGGAAGTCTTTGAAATAAAAATCGCTCATCAGAATAATTCCATGGTTAATAAATGTGAAGGATGTTTCTCTGTGTACAGCAAAGATAGAATCCCTATAGAGGTCTCTTTTATCACCTGTGAACATAAGTAGCTAGATATTTCTTACTGAAATTGTGTATCATGTAGGAGGTTAGCAGAATTTCATCAGCGACAGCATTAGAACTTAAGGCAAGAAGAAATCAGGTTATAATGCATAATGAAGAGATCAGTCATGTCAGGCACTTGAAATTCAGTGACCAATTATTTGGATGCAGCTTTTGTTTGCATGTAGTAATCATACGATACCTCTTTTCCCTCTCCTCGAAGCCTTGCCTGTGTGAGAATTGTCTTTAGGACCTCCTTAAAGGCTTAGTTTTACCCAAATGAAAGGTCATAGTGCAGATAATCTCAATGCTTAGGCTTTTTGTATGTGTCCCCATCTGACTGCACAGAAAAATCTCTAATCTTCCTAGGATTTATCATGTTGGCATTTGTACAGGCCATGTGGGGCTGATAGCTTACGCTTTTTTCCATGTTAATTGTTCAGAGATTTTGATAATTATGTTGGTTTCCTAACCCTTTGTCTGTCCTAAGGAACCTGGTTTACTTACTCTAATCCATAAATCAGTAGCAGTTCAGTCTAACAATAAATGATCATCTCTTCTACAAAACCAAGAAAACCCCTAATTTTTGCAGCAAGTTGAAGGAACTAGAAATGGACATAATTCAAGATTTTTTTTTTCTACAGAGTATATTTAAAAACACGGGAATTTATAGGATGTCCTCCAGTATTTTTTTCATCACCTAAAGGAAAATGTTGGTGGTGGTCCCTCCAGCCTGAACAGCCAAGGGACAGCAATTGATCCAGAAGATAAATCTTGTTTGATGGTCCTCTAGGTTTTCTTATAACATTTAGCCTTCACAGTAGCTTAAAAGATCCCTTTAACATCTCTAAAGAGATGGTTACAAATGTCTTCATATGTAGAGTAACAGAATGCTAGAATTTGTGATAATGGATAAAAATACAGTAATGAAATTGCTTTAAAAAGCTGGATACAATTAGAGTTTTCTGGTGACTTTTGATGACGTATTTTATAGGCATTACAGGTTCCAGTGTAGCTTTCCCTGTTTCTTATTGTGAAATTAATTTCTTTATAGGCACATAAGCTGAGCTGTCTCAAGATAAGTAATATATTGTCCTGGTGATTGTTCTGTTAAAAGGTTATACTACTATAGAGGAAAGCGCAGATTACAACCGGATTAAAATACTAAGAGTCATAATTGAAAGATACTCTATAACACCAAATTGTTATTTATTTACCTGTAAAATAATAATATGCTACTGGTCATAAGGTGTTTTTTTTTTTTACTCCTTACAAAGCTAAAATACTTTAATATTTGATACCGCACTATGGTCATTTGATTATTGCCAGTTTTTCAAGTCCTGGGAAACTTTGTCTGAAACTTCTTCCTCCTGCTCATTTCATCAGCTCCTTTCTAATAAGTGCATCAATTCTGAGACCTGTCCTTCTCAATGTTTAATTTGTATCCCTTTTCCACCTGTGTTCCCTGGATTTGCTTTTGCAAAATGAAGGAGTTTTGTCTTTCAGAGCGGGAAGGTCACAGGAAGCGATTCAGGAGGTGTCATTGATCTTACACTGGATGAAGAGGATGATGGCTCTTCTCCAGGTAGGTGAAAAAGATTTTGCTAGCTGCAGGGGTAATTGAGCTACAAGTATTGTTTCATCCCTTGAATCACAGGTCTCTAAATGCATGCCTCTGCGCCGCATTCTGATGTCAGCCACCAAGAAGTTTTGATTCCTGTCGACAGCCTCAGTAGCTATCTCTCTGGCTAGTGTGTTCAAGCTCTACACGTACATTCTCAATATTTTTACTTGCTCTGTATTTGTATTACACAAATGTAGAAAATCATACTGGGATGTGGTAGCATTTCTTTTGGTGAGGGAGAAATGTAATGTTACCACCAAAAGGAGTTCATGTGGTACACAAGTATTAGAGAAGCATTATGCAATTCAGATAGCTGACAGTCTGGTTCTTCTGTCAGCAGAGGATACATGGTGGACACTGAATTGAGTATGAGCCAACAGTGTGTTCTCATTGAAATTTCAGTTATTATTCCCCCCACATTGACACTAGTGGGACCAAACCTGAAATACGGTGTCCAGTTCTGGCTCCCCCTTCCTTGAGTTCAGAAGAGTTGTGGTAGCACTGGAGAGGGCCAAACAGATGGTGTCAGGATGGTTGGGGCCTGCAGAACACGACCAGTGGGAAGAGATCAACATCCCATGGCATGTTTGGCAACCTGCAAACTGAGAGACAGTGCAATAGCAGCCTACAACTACTTGGTGGATAGTTATAAAGATGATGGAGCACAACTCTTCTTTCTCAGCAGTGCCAGATGATATATCAAGGGGCAGTGACGATGAACTACAAGTTCAGGAGGTTCAGGCTGAGCTTGAGGGGAAAAGAAATCACAGTAGGAAGGTAACTGCAGCACAGAGGGATGGTAGAAACTCCACTCCTGAATGTTCTCAAGATTCAGCAGGGCAAAACTGCAACTCATTTGATTTAGTGTGGGTGACAGTCCATCTTCCACAAGAGGTTGGACTACACAGCTACCAGAGGTTCTCTCTAGCCAGGATTTTGATGATGCTGTGAATTGCTTAGCCAAGTGTCAGAATAGCATAGGGAATCAAGCTTTTACCACTCTCATCTCTTCTGAGGGTTAGTTCTCAAAAAGATAAAAAAGATGGTTGCACTTGGACTGTGGAACTCTGTCAGGTAAGGTTAAGCCACCCAGTCCTGTTTAATGTTCTGTAAAAGACTTGGAATTATGGTATGTTTTAAAGTAGCACGTCACAGTATTGTAATGTATTTCGGTTAATCTTTTTCTATCAAAAGTAACATTTTTCAGAGAGGTTTTTCTTCCCTGATTACATAAAGTATGTCTTCACCTCACCATAACCATAAAAGATCAACACCATGGTTGCATGTGCAACTATAAAAATGCTCCTCTAAGTACATGCAGGCTGGGTTAGCTCCTGTGTGTCTCTTCATTGCAAAGCAGAAGTTAGACTCTCACTGATCGTTTGCAGCCTTGCAGATTAGTTTCTGTTTAGAGTTTGTATGAGGAGTCGGTATTTTTCGTATAAGCTGTAAAAATGTATGGGCTAAAACCCTAACAAAAGCTTGAGTTTCACCATGCAGTAACAACGCATCTCTAGAATTTTGAGCAAGTTTCTTGGGAAATAATTCACATGTTCTGATAATAACATTCGGGTTAAACAAAGGAAAAGTACACTTCTGGCAGCTTTTGCATAATCATAAGCATGTATATACTTTTGGCCAAATACTTTTTTTTTCTCTGAAATTTGTTTACAGCGAATGTAGAGCAAGTTTATTTTGTTTTAGATTTATTGGTACACAGCCTCAGGTACACAAATTACCTCCGGTGTTAGTGTTTACTGCAGTATGCTGGAACATCAGTTCAGTACTAATTCAAATAGAAGACCAACACCTATATAGTGTTCCCAAGAGCACTTCAGATCCTGATTCTTTTGTTTAAAGCACTGTCACCCGCATACTAAATAAACCTAATTCTGTTACTTATAAAAGATATTTAAATAGATGTTAATGTCTGGAGTGAGATGTCTTATCGTGTGCTTCCCTTTAAATCTTTCCTGGTACAACTAGGAAACAAAGTTATGCTGTTTTGGTGGTACACAGTAACAAATGTATGTCCTTGTTGGTTGAAATTACTAAAGATTCGGGTTGAGAGTAAATTTTAACATTGTGGTAGATTTTTAAACTTGTTCATGTAATCTACTCTCTATCCCTTCCTTTTTCCAATGAAGTTTCCATTTGGATCAATAATTAAAATCAATATCAGTAATACTGTATACCAAGGTACGCATATAGGGTAAATTAGACTTAAAGTTTAGGTTAGGAAATACGGAATTTTTAGGTGTTTTGTTTTGTGAAGTTATTAAACTGAAATCAGAGTTTCTGTATTGGGTCATGGAAGAGCAGACCTGTATAGACTGTCATGAAGCCCAATCTTCAGTCATGGTAGATAGACAAAACCCTGTGCATTATTTTTAAGGGCTAATCATGGTTTTGAGAGTAGGGGATTTTTGTTTGGTTGGTTTTTGGGGTGGGGTTTGGGTTTGGGGTTTTTTTGCAGTGACTGGGGCCTCTAATCATGTGCTTAAGCCGCTGGGTTTGGACACCATACTCATACAAAACAGAGTCGCTGTCCTTCAACAGCTGTTGGTTTGGCATTTTGAAACCCCACTCCTCTATTAACACAGAAACACATGTCTCTAACTTCCAACCCCTTTTTTTTCCATGTAGCAGTTTGCATTCAAATAGTGCTTCACAGGGGCGGCATGGGGGAGTATTACCATCACACTGTGGAAACACTCACCCAATATAGCCTAGATTTGTCTTTTCTCCCTTCTTTACTTTATAAGCAAAGCAACACACAGACATTCTGTAATCAACAACATACACAGGTTTTCCTGATCATCTTCACTGCCCCATACATGATTTCCCACATTGATAGTATAAGTTCTTACCGATTCCAAAATGGCTGATGACTCTCTGCTGTCATCTTCTTTTTTCTAATGCTCAAGTCTTAGCTTTGTTCCTGTGTGATGCTTTGGTCCACCTCCACACTGGTAACATCTTCCAGTTTAGTATACTGCCAACTAAATTTAATGTACATCTTCTGATCTGTGCAAAAATTACTAATAAAAATGTTGTGTAATATTTGAGAAAATGTGGTGTTAATTTCTGTTCAGAGCAATTGTTGTCATCCTTTTATCAAAGAGTAATTTAGATACTTTTCTGTCTGCAAGTATCTTGCAATACTTGTACAGTCCCTTTTATTAAATATTTGTGCAGCATGCTGCATCAAATTATTTCATAAAAATATTAAAACAACTAATAGATTTAGCTGATACCTGTCCCTAGTCTAAAGTGGATTTGTAATCTGGGAAGGATCCAGAAGTGTACTCTCAAAACCAGCCATGTTCCACTTTTATTTATCTTTTTGTTGGAAAAAATATTAAATACATACAGTATCAATTTTTATTTTATAAACTGGTTGATAAGCAAATCTCATTTTCTGGATTATTTTTTGTCTTATTCTTGAACATGCGTATGGTATGTTTGCTATTCTGTAATCCCATTATACCACTTCTGAATTAGTATGCTGATTACAACTCCTTCCTGCTGTAACTGCCATTTTGTAGGCCCATTTTCTTGCATGGAAATTAGCCCCTCTTCGCAATTTTGTGTATTAGATTTGGAGTTTTGCTTACGCCTCCAGTAGTAATGATTTCCATTTTATGCTCATTTCCATACATCGGGTTGTCCTGTCTCCTCCAATGCCACATTTTTAATTAATCTGATGCTGTGTTCATTTAGCATCGGAACTGTTCCTGTATTCCTTTTAACCTTAGTCCTGTGCTTTCTATGCACCCAGTCTTCCTGTTTTCCCTGTTGATTTTTAATTTACATAGCTAAATTAGCCTTTGCTATTTGTTTCCATTTATTTAGTGAAGTCTAGTTGGTTATCTTTTCATCATTTCCTGTTGCTGGTACAATCCTGACCTAGTTTCCAGCAACTAGAATCTCTGCAGGGCTCTTGATTTGTCAGGGACAAATGAACTTGTTTCTGTGTGAGACTAAAAACAAAAACAAAAAAGCCTTCACATTTGTCCAGACTGTCATTTTTACTTGAACTACATTTTCACAGCAGTACTGTGTGTCTGGGTTCTTACTAGTTGGATCATGAACACATCTTCTCTAGGTCATGACTAAGAACATGCTCGCATCACTTAAATTACCCAACGGCAGTAATGTAATGTACATCAGTCTGTAAATATTCAAAGTAAACAGGTGCATGCATCTCTGTAGGGATCCCTTCAGAGTCAAATTATTTGTTGAACACTGGGAAATCTCTCCTACTCAAGGAAAATAAAAGGAAGTTTTAACTAATCACAAGACGTGTTAGTTGATGAAAGAGCAGGAAACACCTCACCTTTTTGTTTTCAAAATGAGCATCCCTTTACTGCTCCTTTTATAGACTTTGAAAAAAGAAAGAAAAGAAAATTATATCTTCATCAAATGGCTCAGCTATTCAGTCTAGGGAAAGATAATACAGTCTGCGATTTATATTGTATTTTATTTTTGAGGTCTTGAATTGTGTTTAATTTATCATGTAGCAGTTTGTGAAGGGTACTGCTACTTCAAGCTATTCATAGGTGGTGTTAAAGACAGCTCGATGAGACCATCAAAATAGTTTACAACTGCTAAAAACCCCAATGTTTTGAGCTACAGTGCCATTAACCCAGTTTTTAATGCTTTGAAGTCTATACACTTAATTGATAGTTTTTGAATGTTCTTCAATATATTGTTGATATGTTTTCTCAAGAGTAAAATACGTATTAATGTATATAACATATTTTTTTAAAGTATTTTGGCTGCTGCATGTGCAATTTTATTAGGGTAATCTTTTTTTGAATGAGTGCCCCTAAAAACCTACTCTTTTACCTTGTGTTTTGTAGTTTTTGGTGCTGCCTTCTCTGCCCACTACTACTCTACAGTGTTAGAAAACAACTTAAATTCTTTTTTTGAAGTTTTCTATAAATAATAAAGTGATTCCCCTTTTTTAAGAAAACAGCAACAAATAGGGCTGACTAACAGTGGACAAAGAAGAGGGTCAGCAAATAACAAATGGAAGTAAGCATCAAAGGTAGACAAGATTTATTTAGGGAGTGCTGTCACTTTTTTGAAACAAATTGAGTACAGCAGTGTTCAGGCTTTTAAGGTTTTAGACTATTCTTTTTTTAAGAGAAACCTTTAAAGACTTTGGCATAGTGTTCCATTAGATTCAGGTTTCCAAATTACGCTGAAGTATGCAGACTTGGTGATGAGAGAAAGAAATGTTACGGAGTATGGGGGGAAAATATTGGAATGATGAAAGCAAGGGGAATTGAGTGAATTTTCTACAGTTTTGTTTGCAGAATGAAAAGATCAAAGAAATGTCATGCTAGGAAATATTCTGCACTAATCTGTGAACGACAGGGGAAAAAAGATTTTAAAACTCTGATGTTCTTATTTCTGTTTGCTATTGTCTATAACTTTATTTTCTTTGAAAGCAGATGGCAAGAAACAGAACCAGACACCTGTTACAGGATTGAGCATAACCACCCAGCCCTTGGCTCGCCCCTTGCAGCCTTTGCAGCCAAACCCTGTGCAGCCGGCAGGTGTGCCAACAAGTGGACCTTCCCAGACCACCATACATGTATTACCCACAGGTACCTTCATTTTACAACATTATGTGAATGCAGTGACAGCTTTTTTTTCCCCTTTTCTTAAATTAGACTCTTATGCGCTCTACATTGTGCTAATCTTTTCAGGTGAATATTCAGAATATTTGACTCGCTTTTTAATCTTCCATTCTAGCCAGTTTCCCGTAGCTGGTTTTTGGTTGTTTGTTTTTTTTTTTTTTAAATTAAGTGAAAGGGAAAGATAGTCCAGTTGGCTTGGAAACAATTCAGGATCAAATTATTTCCATGGAGAGGAAGAAATCCTGCTAAGGATGGTCATGGAAATTATTAAATAGACTGTTGTTTGTAGAAGTGAAGGAGAATAAAACCATAGAAGTTGCATTATTTAGGTAATGGGGAAAAAAAAACATCAGAAACATTGCTCCTAGCTCTGTCCACCTGTACTTGGCAATTAATCCTTTTGGCAGAGTGAATGGCAAGGCTGACATTGAAGTTCCATCCCTAGCTAAATGTTATTTTGTCTGCAGTGTGACTTTTTTTTTCCTTTTCTTTCTAACTTAAAGATTCTCTTTTTTTGTTTATTTTACTGTCTTCTTCTGTAGATGATTATTGAAGGTTAGTTGGCATTAGAATTGTCTTATGACTGATCTGTTCTACAGGCTTTTTGGTGGTGGGTTTTATATTATCCTCAGCTGTGCTTAGATTCAGGACATTTTTCGTTTCTTTTTTTATTGTGTGTGGGGAGGATTACATTTATCTCTTCTGTTTGGAATTTGTATATGTATTGGCATTATTATTTCAGGTGAAAATTACTGTTTGTTTACGCTGTTTCTCTTTTTCTTGCATTATTAAAAGGAGATAGAATTTCATGGAAGTGGTTTTTATTTTGCATGGCTTAGATGAGTCAGTTTTCCAAAGGATGTGTGTACTCTGGAATAGGCATATCAGCTTAGCATCATGGAATTCCATTCTAGATTGTGGTCTGCTTGTCTTTTTCTAGCTGCGACAACAGTGAGTGTAACCCATCGGCCAGTGACTCAAACTGCTGCAAAACTTCCAATACCAAGAGCCCCTGCTAACCATCAGATGGTCTATACCACTCTTCCTGCGCCACCAGCTCAGACTCCTGTAAGAGGGGCTGTCGTGCCAAGCCCAGGTTTAAGGCCAGTCAACCCACAGGCTGGAGGTAGGGGATGCTTCCTCCATGAACGTTTTAGCACGACACAGCTTGATATGTTCTACCTGATGGATGTGGGGGTTGTTTTTTTTGTTTTGGGTTTGTTGTTTGGGGGGGAAGGGGTGGTTGTTTTGGGTTTTTTTTTTAACAATACTAATCCAAATTATAGAGGTTAGGGTTTTTTTCCAGCTTACAAACTTGAGAAAATTTCAGGCTATTAAATCATTTTCGTGCAGCTATGTGAATGAGGAAAAACTGGATTTAAGTCGTCTTAGGCATTAGCTCTGGCAGTTAAGCATCTCTGGATGACATGCCCAATACTTTACAAGGTAGCAAAAGGTAATGTGATGGGCACTACTGTTTTGCAGAAAGATAGTTAGACCGTTTTGTTATTATGGAGTAAGATTAAAACATGTAAGTATGTAGTAAATCATGTTTGATTTCCTGTCTAAAAGTTACATTTATATCAGGCATCCTAATGTAATTCCTTAACAATATGTGATGTCCTGTGCCCAGCAAATTTTCTTATTTTCTTTAGGCCTGGACAGTTGAAATTTCTCAGCAGATGTATCAGAAATTGATGCATGCTTGAGTTTCCTTAACTGGAGATACCAACAAGTTCATCTTGACTTTGCAAACATGTAACTGGCATCTTCCCATAGCAGTAAACTCATTTTCTGAAATGAGTGGTAGATGTTAAAAATAAAGACCTTAATTATATTTTGTTACAAAGTGGTGGATCTTAACTGCCTTTATTTAGCTCCCCACAATTTCTACACTATGGTTATTTTAACACCGTTATGTTAAATACCAATTTTGCTGTTCTAGTGCACTGAGTCTACTTTTGTGATGTCCAAGTAGTGGTTTTTTAGACATCGTCTGTATAAGCTAGACTCAGAACACTGCATGCTTTGAGCCATGTAAGACTGTACTTATGTAGGTTTGCGCAGAAATAATTGATTCATTGTTCTGAAATGATAGTTTTTGGAAAGGAGAATATCCATATATGTTTGTAGCAATTTAATTCTAAGTGTCTCTTACAACTGGATTCAGCTGCATTACCATAGGCTGTGAATAATCAGCTGTGCTTGCTAAACAGAAGTTGATCAGACAGTTCTTGGACAATCACTCTGAAATGTCAGGGTGTGGGGAAATTGTTGTTCTTTCCAGAGTACTTGTTCATATTTCTTAAACTTCTTATACTCTTGTGCCATCTGCATTTGAGTTGAGGTTCTTCTGACCTGCAGTCTCTTTTGAGGGGCATGTCTGCATCTTGCCTTCCTGTTGGCAAAAGGCCATAAAAGGCAAGGTAACCTCAGCCCACGCTTGGTTTTCTTCATCATTACCCTTAGCTACAAGTTAGACATGTGTGATCTACCTGTTGCTTTGGAAGGAGTTTTGAGTACTTAACCGTGCATTCTCTTACGTTAATTATTTGTAATAGTATTTTCTTCTTTTGTACCAAAATACAAAATACATGTTTTTGTCAGAATCTTAACACTTCTTAGAGCGGTTATTATGACTAAATACACATCACTAGTATTAGTATCTACAAATACCTTTCAGCGTTAGACATGCAAGATAATTAATGTGTTGTTGAAGAACATATAATAGGTAATACGCTATTTTAAGGCGTTTTCTCAGAGAACCCAATGAGGTAGGGAATTCATATGTTTTTTGGGCAAGGTCATCCAATGATAGATCTCTGTGTAATGTGCTTCAGACCTGATGGTTCAGTGATACAATGAATACTTATCCTTCTGTTGTTTGCTTACAAATTCTCAGAAATCAAGGCAGGTTTCCACCAACTTAATTAAGATTCAGCTCGACCAGACCCTAAATAACCTAATCTAAGAGCATTCTTTCAACAGAAGGTTGGGCCAGATCATCTCCAGCGTTCCCTTCAAACCTGGACTTTTCCGTGACTCTGTTAGAGGCAGTTGGGTTACTCTGGCTTGAAAAGTATGTCTGTGTATTATACGGTACTATTGTCTGACAAGCCACATAAGACGTAAGAAAATGACGGTTCCTCCATAGCATTGTGCATTCCCTGTACCTCAGGACAAGCAAGCTAGACGGTTAGCCTGAGTAGATAAAAGACCAGTCTAGGTAGAATACAGATTATTTCAGGGCATTTGCACACCAGGTAGAGAGGTTTCATGTATTGTTAACAAAAAAAGCAGTCATGCTTCTTGATCCCTTTTAGCTGTCGTGACTTTTCGTCTTTTAGTCCATTCTACATTTTTCACCATCTTTGTTACACAGTGTTCAGAAATGCTACTACTGGTGTGTATTCGCTTATATTATCATTGTAACAGTCTTTAGTGTCAGTAGCAGATGTTTCCAGGAATAAGATCTCTGCACTTTGTCTTTGAAAGATTAACTGTGAGAACTCTTCAAGAAAAGTGTTTTACAAATTGTAGTTTTGTACTTCTACCTCAGCCAAGTAGTATGCCTACCTAGAAATAACGCATAATTTGTACCTTATATCTTATTGAGGGATTTCTGTCCATCTTTCTTCAGATTATTGTAATGTCTTAAGATAGAATCACAGTCATGCTAAAACAGTGTATCTGATTGGATTCTCATAGATGAGGAATTGCCAGTTCAGGTAACTGTTTATTCTACAGGAGTTTGCACAGCTTCATTATCTTCTTAGATAGATGTGCCAATAGGAAAAAGATGTGAAGCAGCTACTTAAGAGTTCAGCACTTTATAATAAAAGCATTAAGATTTAGCACTCTGAACTCCCTGCCTCAGACTCTCAGATTACATAGATTTCTGACACTCCTCACCTATGATCATACCTTGATGACTGTTTATATGGAGAAGAAATTGCCGTACAATAGCTGTGGTTTCCTGACATGTGTCGCTCTGCGAGCTTCTCTTCTGGAGTATAGAATGCTTCGATCTCATACAAGTGTGGAACTAGGGGGTGGTGGAGATTGCCCCAAATCTTGTATTTCTAGACACAAATAGAGACACCCTAGGCAACCCGTAATGATGAGCAAAAGCTCTGTGCTCACACAACATACATGTTCCAAAAGTAAACTGCCAAAATGTTTCTTAAGAGAGTGAGATGTAGTATAAAATGAATGAAAACATGGTAGTTTGTAAGAGTTTCTGGATATTATCTGCAATACTATAAAATTACCTGGTTTATTCCTGCCAGTCAGGTCGGTTTGCTGGGGGAATGAATGAAATGGTAATGCCTGTGAGTAACATCCATTGGGGTGTCCGTTCTGTGAGGGAGGACAAGCTTCTTGGACAGTGACTTCTCTCTTTTATTTTTGGTGCCATCCACAGCACAGCCTTCTAGCATTTGAATACTGAGTGGATACCATTCTGCTGCAGCAGCATTTATCTTTTCCTTTCTGAATCCCAAAGTGATGTAATTTTTCTTTTCATACTTAAGCTCCCCGTATCTTGCATACTTCCTCTTCCCACCCATTTCTTTCATGCTACAAATTATTAAACATCATTCTGTCCACTCTGCAGACAAAAGCACTTGCTCACTGTCACTTGTACAGCTTCAGGGGATGGGAGGTGGTTTTGGTGTTGTGCAGTACTTCATCAGTCTGCTGGCAGTTTGAGGAGAGTGTCAGTTTGAAATTTGGTGTCATCCAACTGAACGGAGGAGTTGGTCTTCCAGTGTTCTGTTTAGCTGATTTTAAGTATTGAATACTCAAAGTATTCGCTGTGCTTCTTATAGGTATGACAGTACGAATGCCTCAAACAACTGCGTATGTTATGAACAACGGACTAACTCTTGGATCTGGAGCACCTCAGCTTACAGTGCATCATCGACCACCCCAAGTGCACGCTGTGAGTAGTCATTTTGAAATTACTTAATGCAATTTACAGGCTTGTCTCTGCATTAGTGTCTTTCAGATTGCTTCTTAGTGTGAACTGCAGATTAGTGAAATGCTTTGTAGATACTTTGCTGCCAGTTCACGTGCGTAGCACCACCCTGTCACCTACAGCAGCTTCTGCCACGAATGGTAAAAGCTGTGCAATCTGTTAGCTCGCTCCAGAGTTCTCCAGGTCACCAGTAGCACGTATTGAAAAACGGTGGATGAATTGGCAGGTGACTTGTGGAGTCAAGGGAAGAACTGTCACTAAAAAGTTTAGTCGTGGTTTGGCTACAGATTGGATGACCAGTTTCTCAGTATAGCTGTTTGCAAAACCAAATGTCCAGGTTTCAGCTGGGATAGAGTTAATTTTCTTTCTCCTAGCTGCTGTGTTCTCGATTTACTATGAAAGTAATGTTGATAACACATACTGTTTTAGTTGCTGCTGAGTAATGTTTATATCAGTCAAAGACTTTTTCAGTTTCCCATAGAAGCTGAGAGGGAGCGTAGACAGGACGAGCTGGCCAAAGGAATATTCCATACCATAGACGTCATGCTCAATATATAAATGGGGACAGGGTTCTGCAATCGCTGCTTGTGACAGGCTGGGTGAGAGCAACTTGTGTTGTATCACTTTATTTTGTATATTCATTTACTATTATTATTATCATCCTCCTCCTCTTCAGTTACTGTCCTATTAAACTGTCTTTATCGCAACTCACAAGGTTTTTTTTCTCCCTCTTTTCTCTACCTTACTTGGGGGGTGGGGATGAGCGAGCAAGCGGCTGCGTGGTCCTAGTTGCCAACTGGTGTTGAACCACGACACTGAGGTAGACAGACAAGATCCTCAAGGTTCCCAACTCCCAAATTTCAGAGAGGGTTGTTTTTTATCACAGTTGGGAGTGATTACTACTTCATCACCTCAACCCCCTTTTCATAAGTATTTGAGAATTTACTGACTCGTTTCATAGAATCATAGGATAGTTAGGGTTGGAAGGGATGTTTAAAGGTCATGTAGTCCAATCCTCCTGCAGTGAGCAGGGACATCTTCAACTAGATCAAGTTGCTCAGAGCCCCGTCCAACCTGACCTTGAATGTTTCCATGGATGGAGCGTCTACCACTTCTGGGCAACCTGTGCCAGTGTTTCACCACCCTCATCATAAAAAAAATTATTCCTGATATCTAGTCTAGATCTACCCTCCTGTAGTTTAAAATTATTACCCCTTGTCGTGTTGCAACAGGCCGTGCTAAAAAGTTTGTCCCCATCTTTCTTATAAGCCCCCTTTAAGTACTGAAAGGCCACAATAAGGTCTCCCCGGAGCTTTCTCTTCTCTAAGCTGAACAATCCCAACTCTCTCAGCCTCTCCTCATAGGAGAGGTGCCCCAGCCCTCTGATCATCTTTGTGGCCTTCGTCTGGACCTGCTTCAGCAGGTCCATGTCTTTCCTCTACTGAGGCCTCCAGAGCTGGACACATTTCATATGGTTTTGTTGTTGAGGCTGAACCAAATCCATTGCCTGCATACTCACTGTTGGGCAGTCACATCACTTGCAATGGCCTGAAATGGTAAACATACTGCCAACAAGGTGGCTCACCATTCTTTCAATGTAGACACCATTCAACTGCATGCATCATTCTCCGGTGATAAACAATGAGATTAAATCAAGCCAGTATCAACACAGAACACTTAAGATGACCAAAAACTACCCCAGATTCCAACTTGAAATGCCCCTGGCTTGAAGAATAACAAAATTTCCTACTTATTGTAGCTACATTCCTAAATTCATCTTAACTAACATAAATTAGAGACCTAGGACTGTTTCTGTGGTATATTAAAAAAAAAACCACATCAATAGAAAGTCACATTTGTGCCCTGAGTTCAAAATTTTCTGGAAACTGAGTTTTTGTGATCAACTTAAGGTGATAAAATCCATATGGCACCATTACTCATTCTTCCTTTTGTGACTGAAAAGATGATGAGTTGTCAGCTTAATCCAGTGCCTGGGCTGTTTTGGGTGATGTGGGAACAGTAGCCCAAATGTAGATTAAAAGTCATTGTGAACCTGCCTGCTCAGTCTTGGTAAAGCGCACGGTGTTCAGTCCATCGCGTCTTGGGTGGGAGGCAAAGAGGATATAGGGAAATAACTGTGGCAATGATCATCTGTACAGCTAGGGATTTATATGCAAATAATAAGAATTTACGGCATCCTTGGTCCCACCCCTTCTCAGCCTTTGCTGCTGCTCTCTTGCCTGCGCGCTCTCTGCACACAGGACTGAGTTGTGAATGTTGGGTGATTGCAGGCTCATTTGCTTCCATTTGCCTGGTGAATGATGAATTAAAGCCGCCTTCCACCGCTGCAGATTCTGACCTTCCCCTTATTGCTCTTCCCTTTCTCAGGAGCCACCGCGCCCTATACATCCTGCCCCACTCCCAGAGGCACCGCAGCCGCCACGTCTGCCCCCTGAAGCTGCCAACACTTCTCTTCCTCAAAAGCCACAGCTGAAGCTGGCACGGGTACAGAGCCAGAATGGTATTGTGCTGTCATGGAGTGTCATGGAGGTGGACCGGAGCTGTGCCACAGTGGACAGTTACCATCTCTACGCCTACCACGAGGACCCGAGTGCCACGATGCCCTCCCAGTGGAAGAAGATCGGGGAGGTGAAGGCCCTCCCGCTACCTATGGCATGCACTCTTACGCAGTTTGTGTCTGGCAGCAAATACTACTTTGCGGTCCGGGCCAAGGACATCTATGGACGTTTCGGACCCTTCTGTGACCCCCAGTCCACAGATGTGATCTCTTCCCAGAGCAGTTAAACTAGACATCTTTGGAGCCTTTAAAGCTGTCCTACTACCAAGAATTACCCCAGTTTTGGAGGGTTGATACCATGCATGAAATTCACTTTTAAATCCACTCTCTGCAGGATTACTTTAGACAGCTGTGTGATACACTACTTGCATTCAGAACCAAAAGAAAAATAAAGTGTCACCTGCAGCAAGAGAGCCTGTTTTTTCTGGATAGCTCAAGTCATGGGCCCTTTGAAAATTTCATTTTCCCTTCCATGACAGCTGTTCCACCCAGATACCTACCTACCCTTTATCCAAGGGCACCCTGGATGCCCGGGATTCTGCTTCAGAGTGGGAACAAAATCATAAATTACAGTTTGTCTGAAGCAAAGCACACACATCTGTAATATCTGTCACAGCACCAACACGAGGGCAAGAACAGATTTGCCTCCTGCTCCCCACCGCTCTGTGAGCAGGCTGTGACACGAGGGGTGATTCAAGGTCTCGCTTTTGTACTGGAAGATTGAGTGGTCTGGTCTTATTTTACAAACTCTATAACGAGCTCTCTGAGGGGAGGGAAGGGAACTTGAGTCTGGCCAGGGAACCAAGATGTATGTAAATTTGGGGGGAGGGGGGGAATAAAATTTACCCCACTACCTCCTGCCTCTCCTAAGAACACTCCTCTACTTCCACCACCCTCCCCCACTCACATGGGGAGCGTTCTGAGGTCAGATCTGAAACTGGATTGCAGAGGCTGCATTCACACCTCTCTAGCTCAGATAATTTCTCTGCCCCTCCCCTCATACATCCAGCCCTGTTTCTTAGATTTATTTTGTGCCTTAAAGAATAATTTCAGAAATAAATGTAGCCAGATACCTTGTGGTGTTCTTTTATTTGCTTGGAGTTATTTTTCCCGTTACCCTTCTAGCCTTTCATGACTGCTTCTCATTTTCCTGGCCTGCAGTAAGGATTATTTCTGTAAAGACCGGGAAGTGTAACATCTGCTGATGCTGGATTTGTTTTTCTCTGCAGTATCATTCAACCCTTTCTTCACTGTAAGTCTCGAGTAATTGTTTTTGTCCTGTCAAGAATTTATTAAGAGTATACAGACAGTATTTCCCACCAGAGCCTTTCCCTGTTCTTTTGGGAAAGCTGTATGCTGCAGTTCAGCCAAAGAAGAAACCTCTGTGGTGTGGCACCATGAAAGCTTCCAGCTGGTTGTGCCCAGTTTGGGTGTTCAGTTAGTACAAAAAGAGAAGAATTTGGCTTCCCAGTCTTCTTCTCTGTCTCGTCACCTGCCTGCTGACCTCTGCAGAAAGCAAACACACCCAAAGCGGTTTAGAAATTATTTTAGGCACTGGCCTCAAACTTGGGAGCAACTGCAAACGTTCGTAGATGCTTTCATGATGCTTCTGAGCTGAGAAGAGAAATTGGTACGTCTGCCCCACTGTCATTCACATGTTAAACTTGCTTTTTGCATAACCAAATTGTAACACAACTGGACAAGAAAATATATGTAAGGTTATTATTTTTGCACTTTTCAGTCTCATTCCTGCCCAGCAGAACCAAACGGTGGATTTAGAATGGAAAGTCTTTTTTTTCCGTCTACTTCACCATGTAGAAAAGCTATAGAAGATACCATTTTTTAATTTCAATGCTCTCTTTCTCAAAACCAACATTTTTAAATGTAAAGCAAGGTTGAAAAAGGGCAGGAAAAATGAAATCCCAAAACATGACTGGTGACCATGCTATGAGATTATGGGTTCTTTAGTTGCGTTCCCTTTGAGAACTTCTTATCAGTGAAAAATTGCATTGTAGCCTTCTGTCTATGCTGTTTTACTGCACTCCTCCATGTCGTTGGGTTTGTCACTTCTGTCAGGTGAGTAACGAATATTTTCTGTATGGAAACTTGCATTTGAAGTACAGCAGTTTTATTGATTTGGGCGAGCAAAAATTCTGTCTAAATCCCAAGTATCATGAGAGAAGGTTCACACTGAATCTCTTGTATGAATGATGTGTAACCTTTCCTTTGAGTAACAGTCATCCCTGTATTACTGGTGCCAATAATCAATAATGCCTTGAATTTTTCTATGTTTAATTAAATGTTTTGTCTGCCTATTTCAAGGAATAATTACTTAATAATGCATTTAATCTTCTTATGGAAAGTTGGGTCCTTATAAAGCCAGTTCTGTATTAGAGGTTAGCGCAGTTCATTCCAGTTGATGGCTGTCAAGTCCTCCTTGGGCATTTTTTTTTTCAAATGTGTTTTTGAGGTGGTACCAAAGGGCCGTTGGCCGTATCAGTACAATGAGGTTTTATAGTTTGAAAGTTAAAATAAATATTAGAATACAACCTAGAACTTATGCTGCTTATTTGTGATTCCAGCCCAAACTATACACAAGCTTTTCTATAGTTTGTGCTTGCGTTTAGGTCACGATTGTTCTTAGCTTTGTCTTGCTTGGGATAGGCGGGGGGTGAGAGTCCTGTGTTAGAATCGTTTTCTTTCCTCCAATGGAGGCATTGTTAGGGATGGTCTGGTATTGCGTTTGGAGGTTTTGTGGGCTGTATCTTTAGAGAAAGAAGACTCATCTTTATTTACTAAAGAAATGTGTAGTTCTCAACTGAACTGATTGTAAAACCTGGTTTCTGGCTTAATAGATCCGTTTCTGCTGTGTACAGCAGAGTGCAGTTGATTTTTTGTGAACAGATTAAATAAGCCAGCTACCGATGGCTGACGGAAGCCATTGCAGCTGTGGGGTGAAGCTGACTGCTCTTCTGTTTCATCCCAGCAGAGCTGCTAAAGGTCTGACTTCAAGCTCTGAAGCAAGTAGCAGTGGCAAAGTATGTGATAAAGCACAGCTTGACTTTCAAATGCCTGGCTTTGTTTGGAGACGTTCAAGGTAGCTGGTTCTTAAATCACTGACACGCAAAGAGAGAACTCTGCCATTTCCGTGAAATCATTTTTCACGGTGGAGCAGATCCCTGCAGTGATTATTCACCCCGTATGCTAACGAACAGGAGTATTGCTTAATTCCTTAACTCATGGCACTTTTCCCTGTGTTGTAGCGTGGCTGGTTAATTTTATCCTTTACTTCCCAGAAATGATAAAACTGTGGAGAAACTCAATTTCTGCTAGCAACATACATTCATAAATAATTGATTTCATTTAAAAGACTTTATTTGAAAGTATTACCAAAATATGCGGGAACATTCAGTACAGGTCTGTTTGTTAGCACCATGCTTCTAGACCGGGCTCTTCATGAAAGTGTTAGTTGCTGGAGCCTTCCAACAATCAATCCGCTTTTAAATATGCTGAAAATCTCTCTGTGGCTTTTAAGTGGAAGGGTTGGGTTTAGTTTCTTCTCTGCACTCTATACATGTTTTTCCACCTTATTTTCAGTGCCCTGGTATGAAGTAGTTCCTGTCTTAGTGTTTTGCTGTTGCCCCCTGGGTACGTGACATTTCAGCAGTACCACCTGGGATCTAGTTCCGTGTTTTAGCAAACACAGCACCGATTCTACAGCTGCGCTCATTTACTTTCTGGTTTGTTTGAGGTTTGGTTTGTTTTCTCGGTGTGATACAAGGGCATCTGCATGTCCAAGGTGAAAGTAATTTGAGCTAAGCTCAGTTTCTGGTTGGAGAGGAGCCCTGCTGTGGAGTGCCAATGGCAAAACGCCATTCCTTTCCAGCGCGTTCCTCCTAGTCACAGCTTCACCATCCTCCTTTATTTTAGCGTACGTCTAAAAAAGCTTTATTGGAGTCAAATAACTAAGCAGTGGGAAGGGGGCAGACTGCTGGAATAGCATCTGGACTGTATCTGCAGTGGCAGCTTCGGAAGAGGTGAGGGTGCAGAGGCAGGCTCCCCTCAGCCTGTATTTATTTCCATGCTCTGACCAGCTTCCCCAGGAGCAGCTGTTGGTCTTGGACTTTGTTCCTTCGAATTATTTGTGCTACCCTTGGCCATGTTAGATCACCGAGCACAAGCACTGAGACACTGCCGCCTCCCAAGGGTTTTAGCGCAAGGCTGGAAATGCTGGTGGTGTCTTCCCTGTAAAAGTAAGGGGTCTTACCCTGCTTCCTTTGAAAACAACGGCAAAACCCCTCGTGCCTTCAGTGGGAGCATGATTGGGCACAATAGCAGTATCTGAGCACCGTTGTTTTGTACTGTAACAAAAATAGTCACTTCAGCCCTTCCTTTATGCTGTTTGTCTTAAATGTCCAATAAATTAGAACTGGTATTATATGCAGGGACAGGTCAAATCTGTTCCTGCTCCCCAAACAGCCATTCCCCAGTATTAGAGTATTGCATACACTGTACAAAATCAAGCTGTGATTCTGCCTTCTTATAAACTCTTTAGTATTTTCATTTAGTCAAAAATATCTATCCAGATTTTTTAAATAGAAGCTTGATATATTAAAAAAAAAAATTATTTTTTTAATTTGTTGGTTTGGATAGGGGTGGGCATTGTACAAAAGCACTGGAGGGGAGAGGAGTTCAAGTGACACTGAGCCAGCCCTGCTGCCAAAAGCTGTATGCCCTTCCAAGCACCACCTGAGGGGAGAAAGAAAAAAAAATGATAGCTAAAAAAAGTGAGTGAATTTTTCTGTTCATCCCTTCTAAGTACCTGTTAAAATGCATCTTTATTTCTCATTAGGCAGGCTGAGCGTTCTTTTTTTTCTTTATATATATATATATTTACACACACACACATATATATATATTTGAAGTGCTGTCTTAATTTAATGGGGTACAGTTGTAAATAAGACAACTGGGTAGTAGCTGTTTGGGGGAGTCCTGTTCAGCTTTAGTAATTTATTGGCTACTGGGAGTCAAACGTATAGAATCCTTTGTTAGGAAACTCAGAATCTGATTTCTTGTTTTGTTTTGCAGCTGTACTTGTAAATACACACCCACAAAAAAAAAGGACTGATTTATTGTCCAATTTAAACTGTGCAGTTGCAAGCTCTCCCCATTTTGTATGTACTATAGATTAGTGTGTGTGTCTGTCTTAACTGTAGTGGGGTTTTTGTCTGACAAGCCTGAGATTTATACTTTGAAATAAACTACTGGGTTTTCAACATTTTGAGTCATCTGTGCTTAGTTCCAGGCATCTCAGGAGAACAACCCTTGCAGAAAGGGCCTGCTCTTCCTCTTCAGAAGTGCTGCCACCTGGAGGAAGGGGCACCACAGGCGTTTCAGGTTGGCAGGCTTTGCTGCCACCTTGCTCCAGTAACACTGAGCAGCAATGGTTTGGCTCCGCGTCATTCCCCAAAAATCAACTGCATATGATGCTGCCTTCCCAGCAGCAAAAATGAAAGCAATGCTCTAACTTCTGGAAAGTCACCTTCCAGGCGCTTTTGCAAAGCAAAGAGGGCGAGGTAGATCCTGGACAGACCAGAATCCAGTAACTTGCACCCCAAAGCTGCCCCAGAGGGGGACAGGACCAGCAACCACATTGCTGGTACTACTGTCCTTTCCTTCCAAGGGCCTGGGTTTGACTTCTGAAAAAAGCAATCATTCTTTTAGCAAAAGGCTTTGGCCAAAGTACTGTGCTTCTCAAACCGGGGGGGGGGGGGGGACAAGCTCTTGTGCACAGAATGGGTGCATCAGTCACAGGTAAAGAAATCGGGGTAATAAAAAGGGTGTTTTAGTGCAGGGATCAAGAAAGTCTCTGCCCCTACCCAGCTGCTTTTCAGGCACAGCACCACGAGCTACATTGTGCAACTTAGCTGAGAACCAATAGACTGCCTCTTGGACCCAACTCAGCTGCTAAATTGTAAAGAACTCAAACTGAGTACTTACTTAAAACCTGGAGTTATTGACATGCCTACCCTGTGTTAGTGCTGAGCCCATACTCCAAGGGCATGTAATTAATTTGTGATGCTAATAACTAAGTTTTCTGGCACTTACTAAAACTTGCTTCAAGTCACTGGCCAAAAGATGATGATCATGGCCTTGCAAAGTGACACCTGCACATACTCATACTTTAAAGTGCAGCAAGTTTCTCAAGCTGCCCATTTAGAGTAAGAATATACATACTGCACATCGTTTAGACCATTGTTTTTATCATAAAATATGGTGTGCCCACTTTGCTGAAGCACTGTTGTAATTGCAGTTTGTGCTGATATAAAGGGACATTAATATCCAGAGCACTCCCTCTTGTACTGCTGTGGGGTGGCTTTTCCATATGCTCAATGGTATGTCTGGAAAGAGGGGCTACAACCTCAGAACAGACTGTACCTGCAGCAAAGTGCAGCTCTATAGACCATTGGTGCTTCTACTCTGTAACATGAGGAAACTAAGAAAAAAAAAAAAAAGAAAAAAACAACCAAGATAGGAGTGGGCCAAGAAGTGATCTGACACAGCAGCACAGCACCAGGAGACTGACAAAGAAATGAAGTTGGTTTCTCCCAGGGGCACGCTGTGCTGGCCTGCCTAGACAGGCGATGTCAGAGCCAGCATAGGGGGGGCTCCTGCTATAAGGTCAGAAACTGCTGCTGACAAATCCACCCCCCTGCAAGAGCTGAGGCCATGCAGGGTCTGCCCAGTAGCACCCCTGTGCTGAGCTGGGAGGGATGGGCAGGGGTTACTGGATTTCAGAACGAAGGGGATGGTAAAGGAAGGAAAAGCTTGCACTAGATGTGGTAATTCTGGTGGTCTTGCTAGGAGGATTCATTTCTTCTGTAGGTATTTTCTAATGACTGAACAGCAGCTTTGTTTTTATTTTTGCAAGGGAAGAGTTTATCACAACCAACTCTCAATCCCCTCCGCCCCCAAAAGTAAGTCCCTCTCTAGCCAAGCCTGAAAATCTGCAGTTAAAAAGGAAGCCACAGGACTTAAAAACTTGCAGAGTATGAAGAAGGGGACAGCTTCTGCTGCAAACCCTCTGCTTAGAGCACACCTTCCCATTTTTCCCAGTGAGTGATGCAGAGGGGAATGAGACACGGAAAGAGACCTTTTAACTTCATGCAGCTGCCTGAGAACTAAGCTGTCAGTTCTCTTGCCCCTACCTGTCGGTCCACGGACAACCCCTACTGAAAGCCGCCTCCTCCAGTCCCCGACATTGCTGGGCTGGGGAGAGAAGCCGGACCCTGCTGTGGTTGCAGTTGGCAGATCAGCCGGGGCTGGCCTGCTGACGAAGGGAGCAGAGGACAGCACAGTAAGGGGAATGCAGTGACCTTTAACAGCACAACCATCAAAGGCAAAAAAAAAAAATAAAAAAATAGCCATAGTCACATGGCTTAGAGTCCTAAGGCCCATTGATGCAAACATTCACTCATAGAAAAGGGCTCTTAAAAGTAGACTTCTGTTTTGCCACAACAGGGTTTGAGCACAAAGCAGCTCCTGCCTCAGGGTAAGAGGCTCCAGGTGGGAGAAGGGCAGATCTCCCCATTCCACGCACGTTTACAGATGGGCCGGGCACCTCTGCTGCACATCCCCACTCCCTGCAGGGGGAAGCATCCAGGTGTGCCCCAGATCAAAACACTGTCCAACACAGTCATCAATTCGCAATTTCCTGGTCCCTGGGGACCAACTTTTAAACAATCCTTTTCCGTTAGTATTTTTATCTAAGATTGGGTTAAAAGGCACTAAATACAACCTACAAGGTTGCTGTGTTGCCTGGGAGTGACAGTCAAGTATGTTATCATCAAACAGCCATCCTCCAGCCACTCTGTGCTTCCAGTCCCAAACAAGCAGCTGATGCTTGGCACTCTGCTTGCTGCCAGCTGAGATCCCCCTACTGCCCTTTGTGACCCAGCTCCGTTCCTTCATTTAAGTGTGCTCCTTAATGCCTGTCACGGCCTGTTCAATTCAATTCAACCCATGGCACTGGCTCTGTAGCTGCCAGTCTCCAGACATGTTTTAAACTCCTGTACTGTCAAGGCAGTGATCAGCTGCAAACACCTGAGGGCTACGCAAAAAAAAAGTGCTGCGTTCATATTTGGTGCTTATCCAAAAAGCATCAAGATTGCTGCCCTGCAAGGCTGGAGCTGCAACCAGAGCATCCCAGTGAGAGCTCACAAAGCTGAGAAACCAGGCAGAGGGCGAGACACCCTTGATGACGGGCCAGCAGGAACAACAGAGGCTCCAAGCAAACAACACAAGGTAAGTGACACACAGCAGGTTGAGCTTTCCCACATTTGGAGCTGCCAGGGCCCAACACAGAGGCAGGGCGGTCTGGCTGAGTGCTGCCGTTTGGCTCAGGCGGACATCACAAGTCCCCAGCACTCTGCTGCCCCTCATTCAGCACAGCTGGAACAGGGCAGGGAGGGGTGGCTGGGATTGCAAAACATTACCTGGAGGTGTTCTATGCACACAGAGCTCAGAGCGAGGATAAGCCACACAGGGGCAAGGGTGACAAAGGGGCCGATGTCCCAGCTGTCCCATCTGCAGGCGAGCAAGACACCTTCACTGATAAGAGACCCTCAGGGGTAAGAGTAAACGGAGGGGATGCTGTGTTTAAAATTCTGTGACTAGGGGTGCCTTCTCTCCACCACCTGCAGCAGAAAGCATCTGTGCAGCACTGCCAGCTTTTGGCTCACAAAAGGCACCAAGAGAACATCACACTCACCCCCTCTAGCACGGGTGCAGCTGCAACTGGCACATTGTCCTGGTTTGACACTGAGGGTGCAGCTCTGAGCTGTGCAGCTCAGCTACCATGGCTGAGTAATTTTGCTCAGTGGATTTTACCAAACGAAAAGCTGTATTGAAGAACAAAAAGCAGCTGTGGCGAGTACTTCAGCAGTTAGTCATTTTACACAGCGCTCTCCTGCCCCTGTATCCCACCCACTTCCCCTGCACATGGCACAGATGCTTCTCTCCAGCCTCTCACACTTACCTCCTTCAGCCCCAGCAAATAAACTGCTTCAGTCCCTACATGGATTTTTTCATCCTCAGAAAAAGCTTTGCTGTAACTTCTTCCCTTGGCAGAAATCAGCCCTACTGTTGTTGGAGAAATACTAGAAGTAAAGGGTACAATTAACCACTGTAAATAGTTAGCAAGATGTGGCCCTGGAGAAAGAACAGGAGGATACCATAAATTAGCCAAAATAAGGGAATACCAAGACAAGCTCAAGGAAAACAGAACTGCCAACAAGGCCAAAGAAGTCACTTGAACTATACATGAACTATCCTAATTAACATCGTAAAAAAAATCCACCCTCAGGTAGGGAAAGTCCCCTACTAACACAAGACCCCTCTCCACAGAGCATGCCTAGTAAAAAGAGAGGCTGCTGTGACTAAGTAGAGACAAGGCACAGCAAGAACCAAAGCAAGAACCAACAGGAATGAGGATGGCTAAGCCTAACTGTAGTAAATACTGATAACTGTCACTTAGCTGTTACTTGAAATGTATAAATAGTTAACTCTGAGCTTACCAGGTTGTGTTAGCTTTGTGGATGAACCACCCAGCACTCATCTCTGTGCAGAAATTAAATAAACAAATACCTCACCTCCGTGTGTATATCAGCTTCTTGCACACCAGGTTGAAAGAACTCAGATTTGGGACAACACTATGACTATTTAGGGTAGAACCTCACCTATGCTGCAGTAACTCACTCCCTTCCCCGTCACAGAAGCTGAACTCCCATGGGCTGATCAAAATCTCACGCTGCTCGTTCTTCACCGTAGTAACACAGGGCAGTGCTGTGTGCTGTTTAGCTTGGACCATCAAGGCCATGAGGAAAGACCTGTTTATTGTTTTACTTAATTACACATGTAACAGCTAACACAGAACAGCCCAGTGACTCCTCACTGTAACCACAGGTAACTAAGAGCACTATGTACAGCCCCAGCCCCCACAGCCAACTCACTGTCACGTTCCACCTCCACAGCTGAGGGCGCAGGCAAAGAGGTCACTGACCTACTGCATGGCCGGATCAGGAGAGATCCATTGTTCAGACACACACGCAGTTCTTTCCCCACTGCTACACTGAAAGCCGGGGCCGGGGGGGGGGGTGTGGGGTGTGGAGTGTGTGGTTTCCAAAAGCATCAGAAATCACCAGGCACATCCTTTCGCTACCTTTTGCAGCCTGGCTGTTGCGTGCTGCTTTGGTGAGACAAAGGAAGCCTTGCACGTGCCACTGAAAGCCATGGCCTGTAGACAACAGACACGCTGATTGCCATGGAGAACACAGCCATGACTCTCTCTGCTAGTGACGTTCCTGGATGAGATGCAGTTTTGCAGCACATCTCGCAGGCACTGCTCAGACAAAAGGCAGACATCAAGCCAGTGCTGAGATAAGGCCACCATGGCCCAAAGCAGCCACCTGGCTCGGCCCAGCCCTAGAGGAAGGTCCCATGTTGCTACTCTCATTGCTCACTCATGGCTCACTCTCACTGATCGCATTGCAGTTCGCTCCTGCTCTGGGAACAGCTGTGATGATGGCCCAGATCACAGGAAAGAAGCGCCATACCAGCTTCCCGTCAATCCTAGTCAGAAGAAGGGCCACGCAAATAGCTCAGAAGAGCAGAACATGGATTGGGCTGCACCGAGGTGGCTAATGTCAGTACCAAGTGCCAAGCAGGCAGGACAGGGGAAAGCAGGTAAGGCACAGGGATGTGGACATCCAGGTCGATTTATTACACATAGGAATGAAAATTTCAATTTAAAAAAAAAAATCCCATTTGGGAATATTGATGCTGGGTTTACAGGATTGGCCTCATGGTGACGAAATGAAAGTTGTACGATTCCGGCAGGCCCTGGTGTCGCGTGTGGTTAAACCGTCTCCAGGTGAAGACAGGGAGACCGCCCTGTACTGGGGGGCCGTTGATTGCAGTGGCTGTGAACGCTGAGGCCAGGCGGAAGTCTGACACCTGTAACAGAAGACAGGAGTTCAGGGCAAAAGGGTGGTGTGGTGTTTGATATGCCCCATCCCACAGCGCAGAAACAGCCCCGGGAGATTTGATAACAATAAAGAAAGTGAGCAAGGGGAAATGCATGCTGGTCAGGCAGCATTCCTCTGCCGCATGGAGGCATCTTCAGCCACAGAACGGCCAGCGCTGAAGGGCAGCAGGAAAGCACAAGCCTGTGCTGCCCTCTAGCCCAGGTTAAGAGAGGCAGCACATCTGCCCTCAGGACAATCCTCCCTGCGTTTGGGTGTCTCCGAAAGAGCTGGAGCTGCAGCAGCCAGCTTAGAAGGTCTGACCTAAGCTCTACTGAACGTTAAGCACTTGGGCTGTCCCCCTGCGGGCACTGTCAGGATAATTTAGGAAAGTACAAAGTTAATATTGCTGCCCAAGACTCTGCGCTGTTCCTTCATTATCTCCCAAGAGGTCCCCAGCCTGCTCCATCTTTCCAAACTCAAAAGACACTTAAATTGCCTTTAGTGTTTATAACTGCCAGGTTTTGCCTCTGCTCTCGGCTATTTCTCTCAATTCCCCTCTCAGGTCCCCTGTGCTCCCCTAGTCCAGCCCATTCCCCCTGCCTAACTGTGCTGGCAAAGACACTACAACCAGCGTGCACTGACCTACTGCCTTACCAGACACTCCTACACATCAATTTTCTGCATTCATCTCATAATAAACCAGCTCTGGAAGCTCCTACTGGCCACTACAGCAGGCCTGGGCTTGTGCAAGCTGACTGGACACATACAGCACTGACAATGCCAAAACAGCCTCCCCAGGGCCCATCCTAGCAGCCAAATTCACAATCCAGAAATGCAGCAGGCTGGACCCCACAGGATAAGAGACTGTACGACCTCCCAGCACACCAAGACTGGACAGCTGCTGACTCAGGTATTGCCCCTCACAGTGAAAATATACAAGCTGCCTAGAAAAACTGCCGCTTTTTCCAGGACAGTGGGTGTAAGCATTTTCCCACATCTTCCCAGAAAGCAAAGTGATTTTTACCAAACTTTGCTCAAAGCAGTTTCACAGAGAGGTGGAGCCCTGGAGCTGGGTGACTCACTAGAGAGCCAGACTTTTGTGAAGGTAAAGCTAAAATAAGGCTGCAAACACATTCCTGTGGGCTCCCAGGGAGGCACCCACGTAGTCCCCATGAACATGAGGCTGAGGTTGTGCAAGTCACCTTCCCCAAGTGATATGAAGACTCATTTCTCCTAGGCTCCTCCTGCTGCAAGGCTTTGAGGTTTAACCCCTAAACACCGCAAGTTCCCACAGATATAGTTCTTCCACACACACCCCCGCTGTGTCCTCTGCCCTCTGCCACTGTGCCAGGACTGGTGTCACGGACGGGAGATAGGACTCTGCACAGAATTACCATCTCAGGATCTGCCCAAGCACTGGGCCAGCATGGAAAGAGGGAACAGACAGGCCTGGCCATGCCTGCCCTAGCGCACAGAAACATGCTACAGATCTCACAGGAGCACAAACAGGCTGCAGCAAATATTTGGCAGATATTGAAATCGAGGTAATTTACCTTGGAGTCATAGCAGCCTGCAGGCACTGGAAGAGAAGGATTCAGGTCTTCCCGGCAGCAAATGGTGTTGCACGGATTGTGTTCGGCGTAAGGATCACGCTGGTAGTCTGGGAAGAAGGGGGGGGCGGGGGGAGAAGGAAGAAAAGAAGATAATTAGCCCCCTCACGAAAAGCCCCTACGACTGATGCAGAGTGCCCCAGCCACCAAAAGCTGGGTAAGCGCACTGGCAGAAACATGGGTCTATCACATTGCTCTTGTGCTCCTCCCCGGGTACCAGCTGGAAGTCAGTACTTGAGACAGGATCTTAAGTAGACAAGCTCCTAATCCAAGTTGATACAGCTATTTCTGCATTCCAGGGGCACCACTGCCAACCTCTAACCACAAACATCTTCAGCTCCACATGACAAAAGCTCACAGGAACTTTTTCAGGAGAGAAAAGCAGAAAAGAAAGGGAAGGGAGAGGAAGTGAAGGGGAAAGTGCAGCAGTGAAACCCTTTGTTTTCCTGTTCTGGACCAAAACAAGTGGCAAGGAGCAGAGCCTTCAAACACCCATTGTAGTAGCTGGAAGGCAGGGGGAAAGGTGGACAAGCCCCAACATCTATGAGCATGCTGCTACTCACAGCCCAAACAGTAGCAATACCCCACCCTGGGAGAGGCCTCCCAAACCCCAAGCCTGGTAATCAGCATGCTCCCTATAATTGGGAATAAAAATATAGCATTTAAAGCTATCTGTACTTAGACATGGGTTTAGCGAGAAGTTAATTAAGCTGGTTTTAATCCAGTTAAGGAGAACCCTGTCACAGGAAAGCAGAGCAGAGCATTACCTACCGAAGATCATTCTACCTGAACAGAGAAAAAACAGGTAAAACTTCAGGTCACTTTGGCACTAAATTCTCCACTCTGATCTGACCTGACCTAACTCTTGCTCAGGATTGAAGGCTTTCAAGATTGACAGGCTGTAGATGTATTGGGTAACAGCAGTCCACAGTCTCTTGGAGTGTCAGAAGCTCTCTGGAAAGGTCAAAGAGCAAGCCCAAGGGCCCTTGCTCTAGAAGGAACCCAGCCTTGTTTCTGTTAGAATAATTTTAGCCTGATTTCCTGCCCCAACAGTAAGCTTGTGTTATCTTTTTGCGTTTTGTGTACTCTGCGCCTAGGGTAACACAACTCTGATCTGTACGTGAGCCTGCAGCTTCCCACTATAATACAAGAAATAAAAGTAACACTGCTTTATTACAGTCAACTCCACAGTACACAAACGCGTGTCTTACTGTTGTATCTCATGATGTACTTCATGCTTTCCAAGTTGGTCACCTTGCCCTGGTCTCGACGGAAAATTTTTGCTCTTGGAGCAAGCTCATAAGAGAAATCCATGCCATACTTCTCGACGTATGCTGCATACCCACTGAGATTGTAAATCTTTTCATGGAAAGGGATATTGTATGAAGGCCAATAACCTGCCAGAGACAAAACCCAATCTGTTAATCACTTAGAAAAGGTGAACATTCTTGTTTATGTCAAAAAAGAAAAATAAACCATTTTCCATGCTGCATTGCCTTAACAACATGTCGAGGAATAACCCATCAAACTGGTCTGAACACAAGAAAATAAGGCAATAGTTACTGGCATGACCAGGGTTGACTCCCAGTATAACACCACTGGAGACTGTACCCACGCAGCCCGCCTCCAGACTTCCAGCCTGAGGACTCATCCTGCAAAACAGCTGAGATCAGACTTGCAGGAGTCTGAGGTCAACACGCAGAGCAGCCTCAGCCCTCCTACAGAGGTTTCCCTGCTGTCCTGGTTTCAACTGGGATAGAGTTAATTTTCTTTCTCTTAGCTGCTGTGTTTTGGATTTAGTATGAGAAAAACGTTGACAACACATACTGGTTTAGTTGTTGCTAAGTAATGTTTGTATTAGTCAAGGACTTTTTCAGCTTCCTATAGTAGCTGAGAGGGAACATAGACAGGACAAGCTGACAAAAAGCAATATTCCATACTATCAACGTCATGCTCAACATATAAATGAGGGCTGGCCAGGCAGGCAGGGTTCCACGATCACTGCTCAGGACAGGCTGGGTAACCGATCAGCAGGTGGTACGAGCAGCTTGTGCTGTATCACTTCATTTTGTATATTCTTTTACCATTATTATTCTTATTTTCATCCTCCATTACTCTTCTGTTAAACTGTCTTTATCTCAACCCACAAGGGTTTTTTTCCCCCCTCCTTCCCCCTCTTCTCTTCTCCCTACCCTTTACTGGGGAAGAGGGGGCAAGCAGCTGCATGGTCCTAGTTGCTGACTGGGCTTAAACCATGACACCAGCTCAGCCTCAGAGGAGTGTAAGATCATTTATGTTTGCCAAACTTCGCAGCAAGAGGCTTGAAGTCCCTGCCTTTTCCCCCCTCTGCTTCCCATCTCACCAAAGCAGAGTAATACACCGTGCTGAGATGTCCGGGATCTACAGACAGGCACACACACACACACACACACACTAACCACAGACCTAACAGGGGTGAACAGGAGGCAGGCAGGTAAGCAAAATGCACACACACTTTGTGCAGTAGTGGTCTGAAAGCTGTGGTTGCACTCACTGATAAGGAGAGATGTGCAAACATGCAACTATTGCCAGTATCTGCTTTGGCAGGTTAAGACGTGATTGATCAGCACAGCAGAGCCCCACCCCAACTTTTCCAAGAGGAAGTGTGAATCCTGCAGTTTTGTTAATTCTAAAGAGCAGGGTTACCAGCCAGAACTCCAGAGAGAATTTTAGGCAGTCGACATACAATTGCCAAAAACAAGACCAGTCTAGAAAGCAGAAAAGCTTGTAAAGAGCCAGGAAACCATCCAGGTCAGGATCTGGGTACAGCAAGTCCTGGAAGAAATAGATACCTACACCTTAATGTTTAATTTTTTTTTTTTTTGCAAGGCAGGCACCAAGGAGTGTTTAGGCAGAGAGCATATAATACGAGTTACTCCCAAGAGCAGCACACTTTCAGGTTCTCTCCAGAGCATCAGTGTTCCTGTTTTCAGTGGGGAATGTCGCTTCTTAAATCCCGCACACCAGGATTTGGCTTAGAGGTTTACTATCTAGACACCAGTAAATACAGCACTCCATGCATTAACTTCAGCCCAGCACAACGTGAGAAGTCCGGCTGTAAGATGCTCAAGCAAATCAACTGAGAGTTACTGGGAGCGATACGCACAGATACTAACCAAACTTCCCGAAGGACAGGTACACAGACAGCATAAGCACTGAAACATTGCCTGAGCAGAGGCCTTTCCAGCTTGGGCCCTGCCTAGCACGCAGCAGAGACGGGAATACTCTGTCTGCTGGCATTTGCTTACGTGACCTAGAGCTTCCCTGAAGGAAACAAGTTGTGTACATGTTGTGTTGTAATACAAGTGTCCTCCAGAAATGAGCACACTTGCCAGCCTCTAATGATGCATGCTGGAGGACAGGGATACCTCAGCTTCCAAACCAGCAAAGTTTAGTTGCGATTCAAAAAGGTGCTATTGTCTCACATGAATGCAGCATATACAGACGACCCCCTTCTCCCACCTGGAAAAGCTTTTTGTTCAAATTGCTAAAACAGAAGAAGCTATTTGAAGTTCTCCTCCAGCAAGAGCTCTTCCATGTCTCAGGCTCCGCAAGACTGGAAATCCCATGCAGACAGTGCAGCACCCAACCTACGGCAGGCCTTACCCAAGGGCTGCTATAAGCCAGTGAAACCTGCCTGTTAGGCCTGGCAGGACGAACAATGACAAAACCAAGTCAGAGATGGTGAAAGGTTGAAAGTGGGGGTGAAGAGGACAGCACGAAGGCAGCAAAAATTCTCAGAAACAAAATGCCTTCCTCCTCTGCCCAGAGCAAAAGATCTCAGCAACATCAAGAGACAGAGTAATGAGAAGATTAGGCGTATGGTGGAAGACTGAGATCCCAGGTTCTGATCTGATGTGATGCTTTTGATGTTGAAATGGAAGCGCTACGTTATCATCAGGAAACATGAACTGCGGCCCACTCCTGTGCCCTGTTCCTATATGGGGGACAGTACTGCTCTCCCCCACCTCCTCTAAAGGATTCCTGATTTTCTTTGTCAACATACAGAAAGCACCTTGCCATGTTTGCCTGGAAAGAGCAACAAGAGATTCCTGGTTTTCAGAACTCACCTGCACTGGCCTAAGAGACAAGCTGACAGAAGTCAATAAAAAAGTCTTTCCATTTTCAAACCCGTGTAAGAAAATGCTTGCTTTTTCCTCACATACAGGGCTTACTACAGCAATGCCTGCCTTTGTTCCACCCAAGAACTCAATTCTCGTTCTCCATTGTTTCTAGGTTTATGCTTGAAAGAGACTCAAAAAGCCAATGCTAGTACAAACTCCCTCTGACCAGGCCAGCGTGTCAAGCGTGCATTATCTCTGGATACCAGCTACAAGACTATTATGGAGTGTGCCAGGGTCAGCTACTCTACAAACACTTGAAGCCAGCACTGCTCTTGAGAAAAGCAAACTTTCTTCACCTGGGCTGCTCCAAGCACCAAGGAACAGCGCAGGGGCCTCTACAGAACCTGTCTGTTGTCCTGTGTGGCATGGAGGAGTCCAAATCTGCTGCTTACAGGAGCAGTGCTGGCTTACAGCAGCTGAGGTCTCTGTGGCAGCATGCCTGCAGTGCTTAGCCCACCCTGTGTGCTCAGAGCTGCCCTTCTAATGTTTAAGCTAACGGAGACTGACTGCTGCGTTATCCAATACACACAAGGTGCATTTAGATACCTGGGAAAAGGCATACTGTCAGTGTAAAATAATTTGTAATTTCTGATACATGCTGCCACCTTCCAGAACAAAGCAGTCACAAGATCTCCTAGGAGGGAATAAGTGGTCACTGTGTGCCCAAGCCTGGGGGTAGGACTCAATCCTACAGGGAATCCCACACAGCAGCTCTCTCGAGTCACTGCTGAAAAGGAACTCGGGGAACCCTTTAAGCCCGGCCAGTCTGCACAATTGCAGCACTACCATGATGTGGTTGCGCTGCTTCAAGTGCCAGAGCCAGACAGCTCTCCCTTAGCTCTGTCTGTCTGCATCACAATCCACAACACAGTACAGAGGAACCTGACACATTTTACCATCTGAAATAAGGACAAAAATTGGAAGATAAGGTGCAATAGCCTGCTTTCATATCTTCAACAGATACAGGAGCAAGAGAAGCATAAGGGAGAGACATGGGGGTTTTCCAAATTACCAATAAGAAATATCTCAAAGCCATATTGACATTATGGCAATGCCTAAAATAAGCCAGAACTTTCCAAGGAGCCATACACAAGGAAAAATTCCAAAGGGAAACAACTCCAGCTCTTAACATAAATGCATTTCTAGTCATTTTGATGATGAAAAGCAATTCATCAATTCACCTTCTGAGCATGTGATTAGAGGAGGGAACACAAAGCACCAGACACTTAAATTTCCAGAATGAGCTCAGGCTTTTGGATGCTGACATAAAGTGTCTAGAAAACACTTGTGAATGAAGAAAGGAAGAAGCTAAAGTCTATTTTTCCTTCCTCTGCTTCTAAGAAACACAGATGCTCACCACATTTATGCCACAATGTTATAGACCTGGCTCACACAAAGCTTTCTAACTGGAAACTCAGCACTAGTGTTCAATAAACCCTTCCCAGGTGCAAAGCACAATTCTCCATCAGCTGGCACAAAGAGATGGCTTTCCTAAGCCAGAAACTACTGTTACCTTTCCGGAGAACATTCGTTTGATCAGAATACTCCACAAGGGTTGGAATCTGCTCAACAATGTACAATGCACCATCATCAAGGCTCTTCTGCAGCTTGACCTTCTTCAGGTCCAGCACCATGTACTGATTGTTGTAGGTCCCTAGGTATGAGAGCAAAGAGAGAGTTACACATCCTGCCGGGGGAAGAAAAAGGATACAAGGGGGAAGAGGGAACACATCCTTTTTTTTTTCCTAAGATTCATACGAAAGTGTACTTACCAGAGTTGCACTTTGAGAAGGTTTCTGCCCAAGTTTTGCCACCATCTGCCATCATGTTAGCAATGCGGACCCTCTGCCAAGCTAACAGGGATTCAGGCACCACTTGCTTAATGAGGGTTTGGTTGAACACACTGTTGGTAGTCTGCAACATTACCAAGCCGCTGCCTAGTATGTAAAAGTCATCCAGGGACACCAAAAAGCCTTAAACAGCAATAACAAAGTTTGTTATTTTTTGTGAACCTTTGATATACTCATAGAACAAAACAGAGAGACAAGCCAAGAGGATATGAATGAGTCAACATGTGTGTGTGTTTGAAATCAAACTGTACAAATATTAAAGATGAGGTGGCAACTTCTGCAAGTGCTTTAAGCCCACCTGTCAGCACAGCTTCTCATTTGTCATGCTTTCAACACACAACCTAATTCTTTGTCTACAGAATTTGCTTCATGTGTGCATACCAAGCTTTGAAGTTTCTCCATCATATGCCAAGCTATGTCTTATTCTTATGCTGAGGACTACATACTGTAAATGCCTATGAGTGTTTGTTTCTAACAAAGAAGTTCCTTTAAAAAATACAACAAAGAAAACCAAAATGAAAATATGTTTGTGGAGTTTGTACTTTCATCAACCAATTTCAATTTTAGATTTTTATTCTGTAAAGACAACAGGTATTCCTTTAAATTAATCCCGTCTGAACTAAATCAAGCCAAGCAGAAAAATCTTCCTTCTAGTTTAATCTTTTCCAGTCTAATTATTCTTAAAAGCATGTCCAAGAAATGGGCACCTCTTAAATCATAAACCACGTCCTATATATGAGAGGAAGTTTTACCTACTCCTCTTTATGACATGTTGTCATTGGGGTTTTTTTATGCCTATCAGCCCTGCAAACTCAACACAGCCATGGATCTCTGGGCAGGATTCCCTTCCAGGTTACATGCCAACACAAGTACTAGGTCCAATTGCAGATCCCACACCAGAAGGTCATATACAGAGCTGCAAAGGTCAGCTACAATGCCATGGATAGCATCGTGACTACTTACAAAGCAGAAATAACTTGACTTTGAGATTCCCCAGTGGATACAGGGGTGCCAATTTGGGGAAGAAAGGGTGTTAACTGAGCTCCTGATGGGGAAGTCATCCAGAATCTTGTCTCTTGCTAATGAGTTTTTAATGGTATCGCCCTTCAAAGAATACAAAATGCTGCACAGTAGTGTAATAGTTGAGCTCCACTATGAAATCTTTTACAGCAAGCGTTACTAATACACTCTGTAAACAAACTAAGGTCAGCAACCTATGACAGCCAGAAAGACGATTCAGCTCTGCCTCCTATTCCTGGGCTTTCATCAAAAGGCAGACCTCCTTCAGGCAAAATTAATGTTTAAGGGCTCTGTTTCAGCAAGATTTCTTTAAAATCTCAAGTTCTCAAATCAAAACAGATCCAGGAAGATATACTTTGTGGTCACTTGTTCTCTAAAAATATGTCAGTATAGAACAAACAGAGCACCCTGGCAGCTTGTGGTTCCTAGTATTTTGTTCTTGGAGACAGAAACAAGAGTGTCAATAAATTATGTACATCAGAGTTCTCTCTCAAATAAGTAAGGACAGGAAGAGAAACACTCTAAACCTGGCTCTGCCAGTCTATTTTATACAAAGACAAGGGATACTCCAGCAATAAACTGTTGTGTAACAAGTTGAGTGCTTGCCCAGAGACAAAAAATGGAATTGTTAAACAACAGCAATTCAAATTGAACGCCAATTCCCATGTGGGGGCCCACACTAAGTGCCCTACTTCAAAATAAATCAAATAGGTTTTTCTTCTTTTTCAATCAATAGCTGAGACAAAACAGAAAAACTCAACTCAAAGCACGTGTCAACACAAAGAATGATGCTGAATTAACTGAAGTTTGAACTCTGTAATTCAAATAAATTGCAAAGTTCAGCTAAGCTGAAAACACAGGGATTTCCTTCTGGGCCTTAGTATTTGCCAAGTTTTATCCTGCAATGTTTTATAATACAGTATGCCCTGCACGATACACCATTAGTAGTCTAATTATCCCAAGACAACATATACCATTTTGACTTAAGGCATAGGCATCCCTGAAACAAAAGGAAGTTAAACACATACACCAGGTTTACCCAGGGCAAAGACATCCACAAAAATAAAGCCTGGGTGAAGCCTAGAGATAGCAGCAGATATTTCAGGTCCTCTTTGTCATTCTTGTCTTTTTAAGTATGTATGAGAATCTGTTGTAATTGATAATGCCTTTTACGTCAACTGTTATCTCACTGTACAGTTCACCTATTTTTTCTGTGAACCCATCTCCCATTTTTATCAGCAACTCTCAATCGATTTTCTCCCCGCCCCCCAATGAACCCAACTCTTCCTATATAAGGACAAGCAAAAGCACTTCTGATTGCATGTTCTGGGTCTGAGCCACTTCGATTCAGTTTCCAATCACCACTGGAAAACTGAAGTTTCCAGAGTAAGGAGTTTCATTCATCATGACAATATTAATCAGCCAAGCAAAGCAAAATATTTTTTAAATTCTGAGCCAGAGTGTTCTCCAGAGAGTCAGCACACCGAAGAGTATGTGGGGGGCAACACACTCCTGGCAGCTATTGTTCCTAACCCGGCTGCTGCTTTCTGAAGCAGATGGCATCAACTTTTTTGGCATTTGAAAAGGTAATTGTGCTCATTCGGGTACATAAAGGGTCAGTAATACAGGCTGGAAGTCAGAGACATGAGGTCTAGCCATCATCTCGCAGGGACGAGAGTAGCTCCTGGCTGAGATGCTCAATGCTCTGGTCTATAAATACACTTGACAATGGGAAAGATGTCTTCTCTGGTTTAGCTTTCTTAATTCCATCAGCAGCTGCTTCTCACATCAAGATTCAACTCCTGCCATCTGCCTGCCTTCCGCTTGCAGACCTCTCCTAGGCACTAAGCAATAGCACCCCCCACACGATAGCACTGTCCTCTCATCTTCAAAGAGCATTAGAGACCTTCCTCTGCTTACCTCCAGGTTTTAGACAGATGTTGGAGGGAGCAGGGAAGCAAGAAATAGTCTAGGCAATACTTCATGAGCAAGCTGGTCCCCTGAATACAAGGGCTCCTGCCCTTTCCATGTTTTGTTCCTCCAAGCTCTCGCTCAGGCTGCAGGGAAGGATAATGCTGCACGTTCTGATCCTGTACTAACGCCAGATTACTTCAAAGCAAGGGACACGTTACTTCTCCCTCCTGCCTCAGCAGCACACAAATATCCATCCATCAAGACACCTTGTGCCATCTTGTTCCCATGTCATAGCCTGTCTCAACCAAGCAAGATCATGACAGCAGACCAGAGGAGCAAATGTGGCAGTAAAGTTCTTCTCAACTGTTTGCTTAAACAGTTAAAATCAGATTAACACGCTTAACAAGACTCCGGCTTAGCCCAGAAAAAGTAGATCACTACCCAAACCAGAGTGCTTGGATCCAAACGGTAGATTCTTAAATGGGGTTCAAAACTCACTGTTCAAGAAGAGGTCCATCCAAATGGATGGAAAACTTGGAAGCTGCAACCTCCCTGCTGTCCAAGGAAAACTACAAATGTCATCAGTTAATTGGGCTCATTTCTTTGAATGCTCAATGGGGCAGTATAGAGCTATGACTGCATAGCAGGGCGGGGCAGAGGGGGAGCTTTCTCTCTGATCTTTTACTAGATATGTCCTGCAAAACACAGCACCTACCTAGTCTGTGTCACCACATTTCTTACCCCGCAAATGAGCATAGCTTCACTCAACATTTGTGAGCAACTGTAGCATGTCTGTACAATTTAAGTTCTCTCTGCTGCGCACAGATTCACCAACCACATTAAGTACTTATGTCCAGAGCCTGAACAAGACAGTGAAGTCAGGGGTGCCCAAGCATTCAGCTCAGAAGCATTCCTCCTTTCCAGGGGTTCACAGAGCTGTCCTACATGCAGCTCTGCACAGATGCTTTCAAGAGCAGAGAAAGCTAAGACTACAAGCAGAGTTCAAGTGATGATTAGGATTAGTGTGGAAATGAGCAGCAAATGGCTAAATAATTCTGCCAAAGCAGAGATTCCCATTCATTTCCACTTGACTGTGCCTCTGCAGTGCTATCGGTGCTTTGAAAGAGAGAAAGCAGCAAAGAGAATACCTGCTGTAACAGTGGACATTTGAGCATGCTGGCAGGAATGTGAGGAACTGCTGGGGAAGCTGGGATGGACTCTGCAATTCCTGCCTGTCCTCCTACAGGCTCAGTCACAGCAGAAACTAGGAAGCGCGAGGCCCTCTAGCTCTATCATAATGCACATGCTGACATGCATCATGGTTAGTGAGTAGTCTTAGATCCTTTGAGTCACAACAAATATTAATTTTTGCAGTGTAGCAGTCTGTCTTTTGAAATTCAGTAAATAAACAATCTGGACAATTTTACTCTGTGACCTCAGGAGAAACCAGGGAGTTGGCACATTCCTTCTCAGAAGGCAAACAACTCCTTGAAGCTTTTCTGACACAGCTTTTGGACAGCAGAAAGAGTTTTACTTTATATCCAATCTATTGGATGACAGAAATCTTTTAATTACTCAGTTAAGTGTCACTGGAGGCCTGCAAGGACACCTGTCTTTTAATGTTGTTTCCTCCAAAAGTCAGTATTTCTATGTGCATTAGAATCATGTTACTATTCAGGGGAGCTTACTAGCTTGGCCTTTCTTACTGGTTCTTAGCATCTATCAAGATGGAGAATAAGACTGGGAACTTGCACACAACGAGAAGTTACACTCATCAAATTGAACCACAGCCAGGACCTGCAGATTCCATGGTCAGATGCCCTGAAAATATAAAACTTCATCCCATCACAACATAGAGCAAAGGAATTTGGCAGCTCTCTCCTTCCTGCGTGATGTCCCTAGATCATTACAAGGCCAGTGCTTTAGAGCTGGCTCATCCTCTGGAAAACTGCAAGTTTGTGAGCTACACCCACAGCTGATGTAATTCGCTGTAGTCAATGGATCGTGCTTGTCTAGTGCTTGTGATAGCACCCTGTAATTAGGTGGCCAGTAAGTACACTTTGCATACCACAGGTCTCTCAAACTTCACTGTAGCCATGGGAACTATGTTTTGCAACAGTTCTCACTCAATTTTGTTGGTAGAAGTACACCTTACCACATCACTGTGTCAGAGTCTACCCAGCACAAGCAAGCATTTAAACGAGCCATCTCTGCAGGCCGCAACACTCTCAGGGAAGCACACTGGGATTTTGTACACTAGTGAACAGACCATTTCAGCATAGTAGTAGCTGATTTTCAGGTGTCCTCCCATACAGCGAGCTTCATCAGTCTCATCAAAACAGAAGACTTGTATTTCACTTTATACAAAGAATCCACAAAAGGATCCCAGAGACATCACCACAGACACCCAACTAAAAATAAAATAATAAATGCTCTGCATGGCTGATCCTGATCCTCAGTTTGAATCTGCAGCACAATGCAGCATGCAACAGTTGGGAAACAGAGCGACATTCTCCTGAAGGATAGTACTACCCTCAACAGTATTTCTGCTGAGAGGTACGAGATCCAGAACAACCTTCTGTACATTCAGCTGATGAACAGAGCTCAGACAGAAAACTTGGCTTTCTACCAGGTTACACAGGCTTAGCAAAATTCCTTGCAACAAGCAAGTGAAATTCCTCCAAGGGAATCGGAGATAAACCCAAAGCTCTTGAAAGGCTGTACACTTTAGGCATTTGCCAGAATACCTCCACTCCTTCCTCAAAAAAAAACAACTCAGTTGTCAGAAAATGCTGCGTTCCTGAGGGTCACTGAGGAGGGTCAGAACCCCCCAGGAAAAAAAAAACAAAAACAAAAACAAAACCAACGGCTTTCAGCACAAAATGAATGCAGCAGCTTTTCAAAACAGTTCCCCAGTCACAGGAGTCCCTTGCCATTGTAGTAAAGCAAGCACAGTAATTTAACAAAGCAAGTTTTGAAATCATCAACCAACAATATTTCAGAGTATTCTATGGCACATACTTCACTTTAAAAAATTTATGAAGATTCTTGAGTATTTCAGCATTTTTCAATTTGAAATTCCACCTTTAAAAAACTTATGCAATGCTTACTCTTAGAGTTGCTTTGGTTTTTCATGTTTGTATTTCTTAGTGCTACTCTAGCAAAAGTACATATTTTAGCACCGAAACATTAAATGCTGGCAACTTCTAACACTCTTCCAGGAATCTTGGGAATATTATATTCTGCCTAATCTTCCTGAGGGAGACTTTAAATATTCTGGCTGGCTATATTACTAACACATGGAACAAACAAAAAAATACTGCCCTCTGCAACAGCTTATACAGAAGCTGGAAAAGACAGAAGGGGGGGGGGGGGAGGGGAATAACAAATCCAAAACCCAAAACAACTGAAGGTTTGCTAACCCAACACCAAAGAAGTAGATACTATTTTAAATGGTTAGTGTTTGATGCTCTCTAATAATCCCATTACAGCAGGAGTCACGCCACAGTGGTTAACAGAAGTGTTCAAAACTATTATTACGAAGCACGCGAATACTATAGGTGAGGTGAGAAGTTCAAGAGTTGAGATGACTGTAGACTACACGAGCAGAATTCAAAGCCGCATGTTTGTGCCAGATGTAGAATATTTAACTAGCACTATTCAGAGAACCGAAGGTGATTAATCAACAACAAAAGACAATGACGACAACATCATGTTCAAGCCAGAAAACTGGAGACAACATTTTGTCCTCGCAGTGGCCAAAAGTTTTGAGGTAGATTGAAAAGGATGATACCTCAAGAAGCACTGGCTTCATAGACAAGACATCTGTAACACAGTAAGATGGTCCACGCCATCTTGGGTATCTACATTGTTTTGGGTTTCTTGATTTTACCTGGGTAACTGCTGAAAGAGACACGGCTGGTGCTAGTGTATGGATCAACTATATTGAAGTTCCAATGCTTATATATTCTCAGCGTGGCCGCATATGTAAACCAGCTGGAGTGGGCAAAATATATATTCTCATATCCAGGTAGAACCTTGAAAACAGAAGCAGAAAGATGAATAATTTCAAACCCTACTTATACTCTGCATGTTTTGTACTTGATAGAAACTGGGAGAACAACCTGTTTTAAGTAGTTTGATTAATTGCATTGTTCAAGAAGGAGCAGATTCTTGTGCTTTTGACTGCGTAATGAATTTCTGAAACCTCTGGAAGTAATTCTTGCCCATGTGTTGTTTTCAAATAGTGAGTCGTTATTTTTCAAAATGAAACAGCTTGGGGGTTTTTGGGACACCTGCATCACATGGTATGCTTTGTCTCCCCAGTTTCCTCTTGAATACTTGTATTTACACATTCAGATCAGCTCTCTGCAAACATATCCAACATTAACTTAGAACATGCTGTTTCTGTGAAAATGCCTCTGGGTGACTTTACAGTACGTAAGCAAATGCAAGTGAATTCATTTTGGAAAGGTAAATATATATTGATAGTACATCTTTTCAAAGTATTTCCCTGGTTCTAAGATTTATTGTTAGCTCAGACACCTCTTGCCAAACACTTCTCAATTTAAGGTGAATATTGTTGCTCTGGGATACATGGAGCCTCCCTATGCTGACTAGAGCCTTGATAATTTTAACTGAAAATTTTAATTACCACCATGATGTATCAGATACTTATTCTTCCCTTCCTCCCCGCTTATTTGTACTTGTAGACATTCACAATACCCCCTTTTCAGGCTTCACTTGGCGGGGTTAAAAAAGTTACCCTCTTCCAGCCTCCTCTCCACAGTAGTTACCCATTCCCTAGTAATTCTAGTAGCGTTTCACTGCCAGTCTCTGTGGTTTTGGTTTGGTTTGATCCCTCCCCTTGAAAGTGAGCAAAACTGAACCCAGAATCCTATGGAGGCACAAATGACAACTGCATAAAAGCACCTTGAGTGACAGGAGTCTCTTTATGCACACATAACAGTGAAGACTCCAGAAATGCACACTCATGACACTGCATATAAACACAGTCACTGGAGATGAAGTTCTTGGTGCTCACCTTGATAAGCGCAGAGCAGTGACCCATATCCCACTGATATTTCCCATGGCCTCCTGGCTCCACATTGCATTGTCCACTCCGTGCAGAATACTCAAATAATGCAGGAATGAGGTCCAACAGGTCTCCAACTGCATTCAGAAATTGGACATCAAAGATGCTCAGTGGCTGAGGAAAGGGAGAGAACAGACCACAAAAAGCACTTTCAGACAGAAAAGCATCCAGACAGTCTCAGCTGTTAGAATTTTTCTTGTGCTCTCAAAGGAAGCTCTTATACGGTCTATGAAATGCCTGCTTACAAGGCCCAGATGCTCAAACTCAGCACTCCATTAGGCACCTAGGTATCTCTAAGGGTCTGGCCCTTGTAGTAGCATTACCAATGCTAAAATTTCTGAGGAAAAAAGGAGATGCTAGCAGTAACTTACAAAACTTTCGTGTGTCTTTGCCAACAGCAGACCAATCATTCTGCTGTTACTGTTATGCTGGGGCAATGGTAAGATTTTAAACTTTTTTTGTTTATCTAGATGCCTTTGAAGAGCCTTACATTAACAAACACTCTTGGGAGCTTTTAGACTTTTATAAAGATTGCAATTCAAGACATCCTCATGACTAAGGAGGAAACGAAGGAAGCAAGATACATTCACAATACTAATCAAGTACGGAACTAGCTGAAGAGAGGAAGTCAGTCAAAAGGACCTCAGCTACGCTACCTGCTTGCGAAAACCCCTTATGGTTAGAGCTAGCCAGGGTTAACTACACACAGCTCATTGTGCAACATGCTCTTCAGTGCCTTCTCTTATTTTTCCTCTTCAAAAATAAGAGCTCAACAGTGGCCTAACCTCAACCTTCAAAGACAGTTTTCTAAACCTTTCCTGTTCTTGCTTGCACCATGCCTGTCTTTAAGGCAAGGTTTAAGGAAAAGAAGTCAGAACACAACATCAGTGTAGGGCTATGAATAGTAATTTTACAGAACAAGACATAATCACAGAGCAAAGAAACACATTGCTTGCAATATAAATCACTGTTATTAAACCACATAGCTGACCTCTCTACAAACCCCAATAAAGGCAAGACAAGGACATGGAAAAAATAAAAAGCACCAAATCCCTTTACTTTTTATTCAGAAGGCTGAATTCTGTATTATCCATCTGCTGTTTTGGCAGACAGAATAACCAACAGCAAAACCAAAAATATTGTGACCTCTAGTCCATATATCCCAGGGGAAGGAATCGAACCTTCCCACAATGCTTATGAAGACAAGTGAAAGAAATAAGCCATTCTCACAACTAAAAACATGCATTGCAGAAGGCCCTAAGAGCAGCTATAGTTCCAGGAAGAAATCCAAAGGAAACTTTCTTGTATGTTACATTGCTTTACCTCATCATGTTTTTGCTGTAAGGACCCAAACAGGGAGTAGCAAAGGCCACAACTGATAAACATCAAGAGATGTATCTTTGGATAGTTTTAAGCAACTCAGTGGTATGAATCACTTAGCAGCTGCTGGGACTTGTTTGTATCTCATTGGAATTCATAGAGAGACTTGGCACTGTTTCAGCACAATTTTTGTCCATCCAGCTGCACTTAAAGGTCTGCAAGCCCACCACACAACGAGCTGTTTTCCAATGTCTGATTTACACAGGCATTACTGTACAGCACCACCAGGAGGGGAGCAAACAGTATGGCACAAGAGAACGCTCGGCCATCCTTGAGACATCTTAATTGTACGTGCCATCCATTTGCTACCTGGGGTGGGTTGACCCTGCCTGGATGCCAGGTGCCCACCAAAGCCACTCTGTCACTCCCCTTCCTCAACTGGACAGGGGAGAGGGCTCATGGGTTGAGATAAGGACAGGGAGAAATCACTCATCAATTACCATCATGGGAGAAACAGACTCGACTTGGGGAATTAATTTAATTTATTACTAATCAAAATCAGAGTACGGTAGTGCGAAATAAAACCAAATCTTAAAAGACCTTCCCCCCCACCCCTCCTTTCTTCCCAGGCTCAATTTCATTCCTGAATTCTCTACCTCCTCCACCCCTGTGGCGTAAGGGGATGAGAATGGGGGTTGCGGTCAGTTCATCACATGTTGTCTCTGCTGCTCCTTCCTCCTCAGAGGGAGGACTCCTCACACTCTTCCCCTGCTCCAACATGGGGTCCCTCCCACAGGAGACAATTCTCCACGATAGGGTACAGTCCTTCAGGAACAGACTGCTCCAGTGTGGGTCCCTTCCACAGGGTGCAGTCTTTCAGGAACCGACAGCTCCAGTGGAGGTCTCCCACAGGGTCACAAGTCCTGCTCAGAAGACCCACTCCAACATGGGCTCCTCTTTCCACAGGTTTAGAGGTCCTGCTAGAAGACTGCTCCAGCACAGGCTTCCCACAGGGTCACAGCCTCCTTCGAGCATCCACCTGCTCCAGCGTGGCATCCTCCACGGGCTGCAGGTGAATATCTGCTCCACTGTTAACTTCCATGGGCTGTGGGAGGACAGCCTGCCTCACCATGGTCTTCACCACAGGCTGCAGGGGAATCTCTGGTCTGGTACCTGGAGCACCTCCTCCCCTTCGTTCTTCACTGATCTTTGTGTCTGCAGAATTGTTTCTCTCACATATGCTCACTCCTCTCTTTGGCTGTGCTTGCCGTGTAAGGTTTTTTTGCCCCTTCTTAAATATGTTATCCCAGAGGCGCTACCACCGTTGCTGATGGACCCACCACTGGCCAAGCCAATTTTGGAGCTGGCTAGCATCAGCTCTATCGAGCCAGGGGAAGCTGCTAGCAGCTTCTCACAGAAGCCATGCCTATAACCACCCCACTACCAAGGCCTTGCCACACAATCCTAATACACTACCACTCCATAATCTCCTCCATAAACCCTGCATTCATTGCAACATCTAGAGGTAGCCACACTGATACTGCTACAGCATCACTTAAAATTGCCTGTATATTTAAAAAAAAAAAGCTTCACATTTCTGTGCTATCTTACAGCCATTTCAAGTCAAAAATTCAGTAACTACCAGGAAGTCCATTCAAGCTAGAACAAAGATGCCAAGCACAGAAGCTATCAGAACTACAGGCACAGAAAGGTGGCCAGAGAGCAAGAGTAAAGACCCACTCAAACAAAGCAGCAAGAGTTATGTAAATTCCTAGGGCTCCACTGGGTGAGACTAGGCTGCCAGCTCCCAAAGCCAGCCAAAGTATCAGAGAAGTAAAAGAGGAACTAGGCTGTTAAGTACCCACTACCGTTCCGTTTTCATTCCCTTTGAGTGGCAAGCAAGTTTTCTTCCGGTTTATTTCCAGGAACTCACTCTGCTTGGATAAATGTGGTTTTCTGTTTAAGACCACCTGATGCTCAGTGACAAGCACAGTGCACACAGCTTCTCTGGAGTCTCAAGTAAAACAATTTGAAAAAGAAGACTTGGTCATCTGCAATGCAGACCAAATCTAGGAATTTCAGAAGTGGCCTGAGGTATCTGCCACAAGGCCCAGTGCCCCAGTTCAGGAATTACTACAGCTCATTTCCAGGATATATGGAGAAGTCTTCTCTATGAGGAGTTAATCCATGTCCACCAGCAAGAATTAGACAAAAAAAGTGTTCATCATGACAAGTGGATAATAATATACGGCATATTACAGTCTTTTGTAATCACCTTCTCCCATCTCACACAGCAATGTCAGGAAAACTTGCATGCATGGTTACATCCTGAAGAAGAGCGAACAAATGAGCTAAATTGATAAGCAGAGAGGTCGTATAGGCACGACAATAGCAAAAGTCCTTTTGCTAGAATGTGTGGCTCCTCTAAGGGTACCATTCTGAATAGTAAAAAAAAAAAAGAAAACACCACCAAAAAAAGCACACCATCAAATTGAGTTTAAGTTACATCAGCTGTAAGGAGAAATAAACTTAGAAAGGGGAGCAGATAGGAAAGAACCAACCTTAAAGGCTTATCTACACGGGACATTAAAAATAGATGTTATTTTTTAACAATTGTTTTCCAGTAACTTCCCCATGCCCAAGCATTCTCAATACAAAATAAGGAAGTACAAATAGAGGGCCGTCCTAGAATCATTGTACTACTTAAAACTCTGACACCACCTTATTCAAGAGTAATTTCCCTGTGTAGACAAGCCCAAGATTAATCACAGCGTTGGTAGAGCATTAGGCAGATGAAAAGGATTAATGTTCTTTGACTGCCCCTCCTTCAGAAATTGTCTTGAAAAAAGGGTTGGGTTTGTTTACTGGATATAAAATGTTGCTAAACCAGATGGAATAATGTCACACTTGAACATGAAAATGTATTCAGATTTTGATATCATTCTTACTGATACCTGTAAACATCAAATTCAAAATACAGAAATTTACAATATACATCAACTTCATGCTAGTCTCAATGGAAGCCCCCACCTAAAATAGCCCTGCAGGAAACAAGACTTCATGCAATTAAAAAAAGTTTAGAACAGTACACTCCAAAACATATGCTTCCTACATTTCAGAATAAAAAAGTAGTAGTACTACTATCAAACAGTGCAGAGTCCAAAACAAATTTTCTTTCTGCAGTAATGCTCAGTTATTTGTGGCAGACACAGTGGTTCTACAATATTCAAGTGAAGTAGACCTGAAATCTAGGGGAGAAAAGATAATTGGAACGTTTCAGAGTGGCCTGTATGCACACAATCCAACTCACATTTAAGCACTATGTGGATTCAGCATAGCTTCAGACTACCGTGCATCGTACAGGACAATGGGAAGTCAGATCTTTTCATTTGTCTTCCTCAAATAAGCGCACATCAACTAATCCACCAAATGTAAAACTCAGCTACTCGCAAGTTTGAAAAGGTACGTGTAGCGCTGATACGAAACCTTGACACATGAAATGTTTAAGATTAAAAGCAGATTAGTTATTAATACAGCTTGTTTCCGTTCTCCTGAAAAGGAAACGTTTTGTTAAACTTTGCCCAGTGCTCAGTGTTGAAATCCACAGACTTTGTAAACACAGTCCCTTTTCTCCATCTTTTGGCCTATCTTTGTTAACCAACCAACTTCTCAGTATTCAGGAGAGTACTTTGTCCATGTACAAGCATTCATTTTGGGGGGGAAGGAATGCAAGAACTTTAAAAATCTATCTCCTCCTCTTTCTCTTCCCCGTATCGCTGATCTTTTCATTGTTAGAGGGAAAAGTAAGACTTCCCAACCTTTCTTCCACAGTGCTTAGCCTTCTTTGAAGCTTAGGACATTGGGGGAAAATTGCCCTTTGCACATAAGGAGTAATTACAGAGTAATTAGATGTATTTAGAAGCAAGCATAGTTTTTTTTCCAATAGCAGTTATAACATAAGGCAACAAAATACAGCCTGGGTTTTGGTTTGGGGTTGGTTGGTTTTGGTTTGGTTGGCTGGGGGTTTTTTTTGGGGGGTGGGGGTGATAAAAAACAGAAAATAAAACCACCACACAACCCACACATGAGATACTCTCAATATTTCTGACGTTCATTACCACCATGAATGCAGACTACTGCACCACTAGGGATCAAAAGATAAACTTGCTCCCAATTATTATAATCCTAGAGACAATACACATATAAAGAATTCTTTTTTTAATGAAACAAAAGCAGTACCTACCAATGGAAAAAGGAAAGAAGAGACTCTCAAAGAACTACGGAAAATGTGCAATAGGAATGAGACTTGCTTTCTAAAACACGCAGAATTTGTTGTGGGGGCTTTCAGTAACAAGTTTAATTGGTTTTTAAGGTGAGAAATGAGTAATGGAAATAATAAATACTTGTTACGGCAGTTGCTGCCCAAAGAAAGATCAAAACATCATTGGATGAATTGAACCAAAGTATAATACTAAGAAATAAGAAAAAAGTCACCTATTGGGTGATTTTATTTGCCAAAAATTCTACTTCCTAACAATCTAAAGGATTAAATAAAAGAATCTTTTCAACATTCTTGTAATATGTACTGCAAGAGCAGAGCTGAAAACAGCCTCCTAGGAGGGCAGATGTTCTTAATCACAAGGAAAAAGGAGGATAATGTTGGTCTTTAGGGTTTTGTTTCATTGGTTTGGTTTTTAGTTTAGTTGGGGTTTTTAAGTGCCAACAGTTTACAGAAGCTAGGTTGATTCTCAGGTAAGTGGATGTGTCAAAGCTAGAATACTAGTCAGTAACACTGCATCTGCACCTGTTTTTATTCTCCACATAAGCTCAGAGCAACAATCTTCAAGCTCTTCATTTCCTGAAGGGGATCCTAACAGCAGTAAATACGTACGCAAATAGCACTGTTGTAGCCTAATCTCCCAAAAGTATTTGAAAAGTAGCAAGATACTCAAAGTCAACCGCATTTACTTTTGCGGAGCTGTCAGGTATCACGTTGATGTCAACGTAAGACAAACGTGTAGGTACAAAAGCAGCTGCCCAAACTGTACTCAAAGGTAAGAGACTGATGTTAGCTTACTGGCTCTGGCAAACAGAGGAACCTGCAGCACCACCTCAAGTGAGAAATACATACATGAGGAAAATTCACTTTTACTAAAAAGACATGATCCCAACATAGGTGATAATGCTGAAAGCTAGAATTGTGAATGGCATAGGAAGGAGCCAAAAATAAGTCCCACCATCTGCTCCTGGCACATCTGGGAAAGAACTCTATATATCCACTGCATATAATTCAAAAATAGAGGACACATTTCAGACTGAACCACACACTTGAACTTTCACTAAATGCACCATTTTTATATAGGCATGTTGTTGAGGTATCTGAAAAGAGGATTAAGAATGACTCTGTCACTTCAGAGGTCAGTGCTTTTTAGTATCAAATACAGAGTTAACTAAGCAAGTACCAGGGAATACACATTGCAGGTTGGACGTGCCTATTATAAAGAAATAGCTCAGGCACAAACTAGCACTTTCCCCTCCCCCCATCTGAATCTAAATGATTCTGAAGCCACCAAAAAAAATTTATGAGCTTTGAGGGGCTCTTCAGATACAGGTGTTATGACAGGGAATTAATGAGTTCTTTTCCTAGAAAAATCAAGGGTTCTTAATATCTTCCCTATAACTCAGGCCCATCAGAATGGATCTTTCCATTATTCCGTATACTCTTTTCTTTTAGTTTGACACTATTCCCCATTCATGAAAGCCCCAAAGCAAGCTCTATGCAAGGAAGATGTGCTTTTTACTAAAACCCAACTGCTTATTATTTAGCACTCCCAACTTCTCTAAATTCTTGATATGGTTAAACCAAGACAAAAAGGGTCAACTACAACTACTCAAGTTCTCCCTCTCACATTGAGAGATCTATTAGATTTAAGGACAGCATTGTAATTACAATAGCTCTACTGCAATTAAAGGAGCATTCCTATTGCACACAAGCTGGTGATCTGGAACACAATTCTAACTGAATTAAAAAAAACAACAACAAAAAAACCCAAACAAAAAAAAACATCCCCATTTGCCCTGCCACAGCAGTGACCATAAAATTTGTGATGGGAGACTTAGAAGACAGAAAAGGAGAAGACAATTAGCAACACAAAACATACTCAAAATAGAGAAGCTTTTAAGATTTGAAATCTGATGCTTGGAAATAAGAATGAAAGCTTTAATACACTCCCTACGTGCTGATTCATGCTGTTGCAGCTACTCTTCATACCTACAAGGTCATTTGCTCAATAACAATCATAAAGTGACAACAGCAAGCACTTTAGAAGTGTCTGTCCTTCCAACATTCACACATGGATACAAAAGCCACGCCCAATCTAATCAGCACGTGAGCGCCCAGGGTTCCAAGTCCAGTGCAAGGGATCTGTGGTGACATGACCCAAGTGCTCAGTCACATTATCTACATTGAACAGCCACTGAAGTTTTTGTTGCATGGCATGCAGAATAAGCACTTGCCACTAATTATCTTCCCTTTTTTTAAAAAAAAAAATAAAAAATCAGATTCCCTTCTCCCATCTTTGTTCTCTGACATCCCAACCCCAGCTACTGAAAAAGAGATGCAGTAATCTTACTGTTTGTTTGTGTAGTTTAGCCCACTCGAGGGCTCCCATGTACAGACCATCCAACTGTGCAATAATATAGCCAGCATGCCTCCAAAAGGGGTCATCCTTATTATTTCTGATTTGTTGTCTTGTCCATTGATCTTGTTTCCTGCAGAGGAACAAACAGGTTGGGGGTTTCTTGGTTTTGTTTTAGAGTATAATTGATAATGCAGGGGAGGGACACATGTATTATGACCCAGATGATCTAACCTTCCTAGTTTTTTTGAGGCAAATCATGCTTTGGAAGTTCTGCAGACATAAATGTTATATCCTCTGGGTGTAAACGTTCAGATCCGTGCGACATACCCTACAGTAGTGTGCCTCTACCAGACTTTAGGATCAAAGAAAGAGTTGGACTCCACCTCTGGGGGGGGGAACTCTGCAAAATCAGATCTAGCATCCCCTTACAGTCAGTAAAGGGAAACAAGTATTTGATAGGTCAGATGAACCATTCCCTTTTAAATGCCTATTTAAGGGTAAAATAGACTGACCTTTGAAGTGCCTATTTCTCTCCCCTACATACAAGTGGAAAGAAGACGTGCTGCTGTTGGTGCTCAAACACCACCTAAGAACCATTCCTATCCTCCTCTGAGGAAAAGGTGGGAGGCCAAACACAAACATCCCGTGTGACAAATCCAATCAAGGTTACTAGCCAAATAACCCAGGTTTAGAGCATGAGGCAACACAAGCTGAACAGACCCTAGGGCAAGAGCAGCCAACACTATAAATATCTCCCCAGAGTTCCCTCCTTTGCTGTGCTCAAAGGACCACAGAAGAACCACAGTTGTCAGAGTAAATCTAGTAAGTCTAGACCAGATTCTGGCCTCTTCCATCCTCCTTTATCAATCCATCCAGCATTATGTACAGCAGCAAAAAAAAAAAAAAAAAAAGAGAGAGAAGGAACCTGGGAAGGAAGCAAGCTCTTCCAGCAGTTCATGGGTGACAAAACAAGGCAGATTTACAGTATCACAGTATCGTCAGGGTTGGAAGGGACCTCTGTAGATCATCTAAGTCCAACCCCCCTGCCACAGCAGGGACACCTACAGCACACTGCACAGGATGGCATCCAGGCGGGTTTTGAACGTCTCCAGTGTGGGAGACTCCACAACCTCTCTGGGCAGCCTGTTCCAGTGCTCCACCACCCTCAGAGTAAAGAAGTTCCTCCTCATGTTAAGATGGAACTTCCTGTGCTCCAGTTTGTGCCCGTTACCTCTTGTCCTATCACTGGGCACCACTGAAAAAAGGCTATTCTCGTCTACCTGGTACCCTCCCCTTAAGTACTTATAAGTATTGATAAGATCCCCCCTCAGTCTTCTTTTTTCTAGACTAAAAAGCCCCAAGTCCCTGAGCCTTTCTTCATAAGAAAGATGCTCCAGTCCCCTAATCATCTTTGTAGCTCTTTGCTGGACCCTCTCCAGCAGTTCCCTGTCCTTCTTGAACCGGGGAGCCCAGAACTGGACACAGTACTCCAGATGCGGCCTCACCAGGGCAGAGTAGAGGGGGAGGATGACCTCCCTCGACCTGATGGCCACACTCTTCTTGATACACCCCAAGGTGCCATTGGCCTTCTTGGCCACCAGGGCACATTGCTGGCTCATGGTCATCCTGTTGTCCACCAGGACTCCCAGGTCCCTTTCCACAGAGCTGCTCTCCAGGAGGTCAGCCCCTAACCTGTACTGATGCATGGGGTTATTGCTCCCCAGATGCAGTACTCTACACTTGCCCTTGTTGAACCTCATCAGGTTTTTTTCTGCCCAACTCTCCAGCCTGTCCAGGTCACGCTGTATGGCAGCACAGCCTTCCAGCGTGTCAGTCACCCCTCCCAGTTTTGTGTCATCAGCAAACTTGCTGATGGTACACTCTATCCCTTCATCCAGGTCATTGATGAATATATTGAACAGGACTGGACCCAGTACTGACCCCTGAGGGACCCCACTAGTTACTGGCCTCCAACTAGACTCTGCACCACTAACCACAACCCTCTGAGCTCTATCTGTCAGCCACTGTTCAATCCACCCCACTGTCCATTCATCTAACCCATACTTCCTAAGCTTGTCTGTGAGGATGATGTGGGAGACAGTGTCAAAAGCCTTGCTGAAGTCAAGGTAGACAACATCCACTGCCCTCCCTTCATCCACCCATCCAGTCACGCCATCATAGAAGGCTATCAGATTAGTCAGACATGACTTCCCTTTGGTGAATCCATGCTGACTACTTCCGATAACCTTCTTTTCCTCCAGATGTTTGGAGATGACCCCCAGAACGAGCTGTTCCATCATCTTTCCAGGGATGGAGGTGAGGCTGACCGGCCTGTAGTTTCCTGGGTCATCCTTCTTGCCCTTTTTAAAGACTGGAGTGACGTTGGCTTTCCTCCAGTCCTCAGGCACCTCCCCTGTTCTCCAGGACCTTTCAAATATGATGGAGAGTGGCCCAGCAATGACTTCTGCTAGCTCCCTCAGCACTCGCGGGTGCATCCCATCAGGCCCCATGGACTTGTGGGTGTCCAGTTTACTTAATTGTTCTTTAACTTGTTCCTCTAATTTAGCTTTCTAGAAGTAACAAGATGCAATAAATGTCAGAGAAAACAGGGATATGGTCAGAGCATTCCAGGACTAAAGACTTTCAAGGACAATGCAGCAGCCCATATTGCAAGACTGCTCTCAAGTAAAGCAGTGATACAGGAGTTCAGGATATAGAAAAATGAAACAAGGCCACCTAGTATTTCCTCCATCCTCCAGCAAGGCATCTTGGGGGATACAGCTGCTATGCTGAATAATTGTGAAAAAAACCACATACACATTGATATCGTAACTAGCCCATTTTTCTCACAAGGACAGCTGAAGAATGACAGTAAAGGACCACTGAACGTCTGTCCCCCCGTCCCCCCCCCTCTTCTTTTTGGATAAGCTAAACCAAATCAACTTATAAATGTGCACCAACAACAGAATTAGTCAGATATATAACCCCTTGTGGAAAGCACAAGACAAGGGAAAGATGGAAAGAACAGTCCCAAGAAACTACCAAAGTTTCACAGAAGCATTTGTAATGGAAGAAAACCATAAGACTAAGGAGATTTAAATAAGCAGTAACCACAGTTGAGTTTCCCAGTACCTGGCCTGGTTCTTCTCCCACTTGTAGTTTCCCACCAGTGTAGCTGATTTATTTGAGCAGAATTACTTTTGATTTATACAGCTGAAGAGAAAAGGGAACCAGGACTTTTGTGATTAGAACAGAATTTACGTCAGTGGTAGAATAAACAAAATGCTAACCTAACAGAGGAAGGAAAGGATACATAGTGCTAAAAAGATTAAGGTGCCAAGGGACCACGCTGTTCAGTGTAACATTCAAAATATCAGCATTTTAGAAAAGGATTTTGACTGGAATGACATTCAGAATTCATTTGCATTATCCACACCCCTTTGTAGCAATGGTTTTAAACATTTCTTTGAAAGAATCAGAATTAAGGAAGGGCATATGCCCTTCTTCATGTATGCTTACTTTTTTTCCCCCCAATACTAACAGCATTCAGAGGGAAAGGAAACATGTATTTTCTTTAGCCCATAAGAAAGAGAATAAAAAACCCTTGAAAATTCTGTCACACTCCAACCCCAAGTCTTGAACAATTTCTTTCCTAATAACTAAATACATACGCCATAAAATTCTGAACTCCACTTCGAACGGTGGGATTCTTAATTAACTGTGGGTACATGTTTGCAGCATGGTCATACATGTGCCTGAAAGAACAAGAGTAGCAGAAGTTATTCTTTTGCATCTTCCCTTCCTTTTGCTTACCAACCCATTGGTCAACAAGCATGGATAGACAAGCACCACAGTCCACAAAGTAAGCTTTTCCTAATCACAGAAATTACTTCACATCTTTAATGCATGTCAAACAGCAAAGGTAACACAAATGGACTGTTGAAATTTAACATAAAATAAATGACCTTGCTAATACCTCCTCAAACTGCACATTAATTTAAATCACAACAAAAATAGTTTACTGGAGAGCTCTTCTAGAGGTGAGGAGAATATAGTTTGCTAATTCAGTTGTGTGAGAGAGAATTTCAGCCTGAAATCTAGCAGGTTTTACTTACCATTAGCCATGTTACTTCCTTACCGATTAAGCTACACCTCTGTATTTTAAATCATGTATACGTTGATCCTATGTGTTCCCACAAAAACTCCCATTCATGTCAGCCCTAAACAGATTAAGCTTTAGGGAGACCAAAGTTATGATTTTCTTTGTTGAATTCAGTTAGCTGTTTCATCCCCATTAACTAATAGAAACAAAAGTTATAGGTGTTTTTTTTTGGTCGGTTGACTGGCTGGTTTTTGTTTGGTTTGTTGAAGTGAAGCACCTTACATTTCAAGATGAAATCAACTGCCAAAAATTGCTCAGGAGTCCAAAAGTTGTCACCCTGTCATTTTAGATCAAATGCAATCATCTGATTCAAGCAAAAACATAATTTCTGGCTTTTCTTATTCTGTTAATTTTTTCTCCGATCAGTATTTCATAATTTGCATCAAACAACATTTTTTTTTCAGCAACTAAATAAGAAAAAGTGAGGAGGGAAGAGGAATATTTAGTTCTAGGTGAAAATCAGCAGAAAATTATTTTGCTGAGGTCTGGAGTTGGTAGAACTACAGCAGTCATCAGTAAAATTACCTCCTACCAAATGCTGAGAGAAAGAAAACAGAACTAAGAAACGGATACCAGCCTCAAGGAAAGTACACGCCAGCAAGACAGAATTCCCTGTATTAAAACTCAGGGGAACTTCCTCTGAGAGGGATGCAGAGAGGCGCTCTTCCCAGTTTCCCTCGGGGCATAATTTGAGAATACAGCCAGAGATGACTGAATGGTTTGCTGATAATTAGAGAATCATGCATTGACCTTCTGCCCTCTTTTTCTGTCTTCTGCCCCATTCCCAGCTATTTAAGTACTTGATTGCATGACCCTGCTTACTTATGTCAGCTGTGGTACCATTCTGACTACCAAATCTAATTGTCAGCTTACATTCCAGCAAAACACTAACCCAGGAAAAAAGGGAATATATCTTTCTGGCAGTTTGTAGTTTGAATTAGGTTGTTATGTAGACAGATAAGCAACAGAGGTGGTGCAAGAAGGCAGCTCTCTACTGTGTTAGTAAGTGAACTGATGCATGAAAGGGCCTGATCAGTGCCAGGGCAGACACAAGCTGGGGGTTTGGATCTGTGAAGGGATGTGCGGGGGCAAGGAGGGGAGCATTCAGCAGCTTCACACCATCACACCTTTCATGAAACTGCAGCTATAGTATCAATTTTAGTTCTAGAGTTTCCTGTCTCCCACTTAACATAAGACTACATGCCTAATCATAAACTGCTTCTTGAAGAGGATAAAGTTGAGACAGATCACTATTCACCACACCTGCAGTCACAAAGAATTTGGCAAATAAAAATCCAAAGTAATTTTAAAAAGGGAAATATAGCATAATATCCTCCATACTACAAGTCAGAGCTCCCATGACACTAAAGAGTAGGAGCAAATAGCATGAGACAGTCCATCTGGCAGACGGTCTTTTAGGGATGAGAACCAGATGAGGAGGATAAAAACAGCCAGGATACTACTTTAATCACTGCCTAGGCCAGGACAGATGATCAGGCTTCCAGGTTCAACCATCCGCTCTACTCTTGATTTTGTACTCAAAGATTATGCAACACAAGGCAGATTTTACACTAGTAACATCTTTAAGCTGTGATGACTGATGTAGCGACTGGGTTAGTTCAGGATCAGGGGACTGAAAACAGCTTCTTTAATGGTCTTCCTTCTTGTATACACTAACAGAGGACCTACAATTCCTGATTTTTCTTTTTTAAATGCCTAAGGTTGAGAATTTTTCCCCTAGCTGCCCTGTTTGGTTTTTTTTTTTTGCTTTAACAAAGCTATGTGCATGGCTTGCATGTTTTGTAAGGGTATTATTCTCTGAAGTAAATTGGATCATTATAGTAAGGTAAGACTTTGCAGCTGTGTCTAAGGCCAAATGAAAGGCAATTACAAAGCTGGGACAAGAATTCAAAGTCTAAAAACAGCAAAGTAGAACCCCACTTCTTCAAATTAGAGAGGAAGATGACAGGACTCAGGTCACTTGAGGTTGTATCAGAAAACAAGAGTATAATTAATGTTGCTTCAAATTTAAATACAGCTCTTAGGTACCTGGTATGCCCCAGCTGGAACTGATTAAAAGTATATGCCTAACATCACAGATTTGGATCTTCTCTGCCATTCCACAGGTAAAGTGAGGCCTCATTAACACTTCTGTTTGTAATGGGGGAAGAGAATTCATACCCAAGAAAACCAAAGCAAACATCTTTGGCTGGATGATAGGACTGGACCTTACAGAGGAGAGAGACTGGGGATAAAAACAAATGTCTGATCCCCAGACACCAAAATTAGATTTATTCAACCCCTAACTATGTGTTTTCAAACTAGACTATAGCTACTATCTGAATCAGGTGCTGACACTAGAAAGATGAATCATGCTCTAGAAGAGGCCTGTGTTTCTACCCTCACTGGTAAACAGGTCTGACTAACTTAGTTATTGCTTTTTCTACCACAGACTTATATAGGTAGAGATGAAATTAATTCTTCCCCAGTAATTTGAGATAAGACAGTCCCGGCATGGTTTGGGTTTTGTTTGGGTTTTTTTTAAATCTGGTTGTCTTACATTCTGCTCTGGCTCCTATTAAGGACAAAGCATACACATTTAGGAGAGATATTTTGTGACTCTTGCTTACATCATGAGGCCTAGCTGTGTCTAGAAACCCTCCTTCATGCCAAGCGTAATGCAAGAACTGAGCGAGCCGAGAATTCCTGGAGATCTCCAAATTGCAGGCACTGTCAAGCTGGAGCTCCTGCTCAAAGAGCCTCTGCAGGAACCTGTACTTCAACTTGGGATCAGGCTTGCAACGTATCCTTCCCATTAACACATCACATCAGAGCTCTTTCCAGTGGGACTTCAGGGTCTCTGCAAGGAGCCACCTCAGGTCATTTCTACTTCACAGAGTCATTGCCACAAACAGATGCAAGACAGCTGGAGACCTTGGAGCTGTTCAGGCTACAGGCAGCAATGTGTGAGAGGGCACTTCAATTAACAGACATACCCAAAGTATTCACACTGGGAGGCTGTGCCTGAGCCACGCAAGGTGGTACTTGTACAGGCAAGTGACACAAGCGTCTTCACTCCGGTAGCTAAGTGGCTGTTGATGCAAATAAAGCCTTCACCACAGCCAAACACGTTGTTACACTCTTCCTTGTTGTTACAAAGTTTTTAAAAAGGAAGGTTGAGCTGCGTGCCTCTTCTGTGGGCACTGATGTCTGCAACAGCAGAATGAGAGCGTCTAGAGACACTTTCTCATAAAAGAAGTCACAGTGGTGCTAGAGAGCTTCCCTGAAGACAGGCTGAATGGGCCAGGTGGTCTGATGGGAATAGAGTTACAGTTTGGGAAAGACTGTTTCCTGGTTTTACTTCAGAAGATTTGTGTAATTGCCCCATCTGCATGCATGTTAATGAGGATTCTGTGAATCTCCAGGCAAGATAAAGAAGGAGAAATAGAGCTCTGAGAGCAATCTTAACATCTGCAATCTTAGTGACTTCTCACCACTCCTGTGGTTCAGGAAATTGCAAACACACAGTATAAGTGGCTTCATTAGTTGCAGTTTGCCGAATAAAAAAACCACCAAGGTCATACAGCTAAAACCTGAAGTAACAGGTTCTCCATCTTCTCAAGGGTCAGATGAGTACATCACTAATTCATCTCTGCTCTTAAGCTGGGGCATTTTCAATAGGTATTCTTAGCTTCAAAGAGAAGTCCTCTTTATCCGAAATAGACCTGGCAGAAAAAGCTTATATTCATAACCCCCAGCAAGAAATATACTTCCAGTGCAGGTACAGAAGTATAATGTGGAAAAGACATAGCCAAAACCCATATTCATGTGGTATGTATTGTATTTGATAGCAATTTTAATGATGGTAAGCATTTTCAGGTTTTGGACTGTCAGAGGATTTCCTCAAAACATTTCCTCAGAAAAGAAAGGCTTTGGCAACTTCTAGGTTTGCATCTTAACCCACTCTCACACTTAAAACTCCTTCAAAACAGTTGAGTTTCCTACTTTGCTTGAAAGCCAGAGTATCAAACCCTACTTTTCCACATTGATACAAACCCTCAACTTCACTTCCACAGACTTCAAGATCTCTGTTCATTACTATTTCTGCTATATCCACTTCTCCACAAAGGGCCACTCAGTGCCGGAGCTAGTAGCCCTACCTACCGTAGCACCAGCTGTGTCTACAAACCAGCCTCAGTAGGCATCTGACCTAGATAAGGCAAAAGCCTTGAGCAGAACAACTTGTAAGTACCTTTACTTCTATGAACCTTCACTTAACACCCGTGGAAAAAAACAAAAGGGAAAAACTCCCTCCCGTAAGCATAGACTCAAACATGATATAAAGCACCTGCGGACACAGTTTCACATTCAAACCATGTTTAAAGGAATGGGCATGTACTTAAGCTTGTTTAAAAGACAGCCTGGAAGACCTATAGATCTACTGTGGAGGCAGAAGGGGAACAGGGTGTAGGTTGTTGCTACTAGAACATTACTCGCAATCTAATTGGGCTTTGCATGAATTGGGCTTTGCATGAATTGGGCTTTGCATGAATTGGGCTTTGCATGAATTGGGCTTTGCATGAATTGGGCTTTCTATGTAGTATGACAAAGCTTAAGCTTAACCACTTAGAGATGACTACACCTAGATAAAGCCTTAGTGAAAAGATCTGTTGAGCAATACCCAATTTTAACTATATTCTAAGTGTAATGTTAGCATCCCCCAGATCCATACATAGTTTATATAAACTGACTGGATAGCACCTAACAGTAACCTCTCATGCCAAATAATCCAACAACATACTTCCAGATTTCTCATGTACTTCATTTCCTTTCCTGCCTGGAGTACAGGTTGTACGCTCAGAACTCCAGGATTCCTTTATTCTTTCCCTCAGAAGTGTTCTGTTATTGACAACTATTACTTTATTAAATTTCCTTTATACTCTCCAGAGACCTAGCTGCCTCTCCAGCAAAGTCCGCGAGAGTCACAGTAACATATCATATGATCAGAGAATTATCCAGAAATCTTAACTGATCTTAAAATGTCTTACTAATTAAATTAATATAATCTTGTCCAGCAGCCATATTTGACAATTGTTTGACAGACAACCTTCCCCTGCTGGCCTGTTCAATGCGGCTTATGGGTATGTATTTTAGTGTTCTGGAAGCAAAGCTGGTGAAGCCAAATTCATGTAACTGTATCCATCACAAGCATCTCCCAGCTATTCCCCAGCCATGAATCAGAATTTGGGAGTTTTTCTTTTCCAATGGCTAAGTTGATAGAGGAAAACATGAAGCTTGTTCAACAACAAGCCCTGCGTCATGTTCTCAGCTATAACACTAGCTATACCCTACCAGTTCGTATGTCATAGTGCCATTCTGTCTTCCAACTTAGTCAAGGAAAGAACAGGACCTAGTTTTGGGGTTGTTTGGGTTTTTTGTGGGTTTGGTTTTTTGTGGGTTTTTGGGGCTTTGTTGGTTTTGGGGTTTCTTTTAGGAAAAACTGCTCAGGATTCATAGCAAGTACAAATTCTGTCAGTTTTCATAGATCTGCATTGTGGGAGAGATTCAGTCCCTCATCTTCTCTTTAAAGGGCTTTCAGGAGTACACTGACCCTTCTAGACACACACCAGTCTGCCTTCATGCCTATCAGTATATCAGCTGCTTTTATTTTTTAATTTGTCCAATAGGAACTAAACTCCCCATGCTGTGAAGTATCTGCTCCCCAGCAGTTTCTTGACAGTGTTTGGCGAAAAAGGTCCTTAAGGAAGCCCTGCAGCCCTTGCTAGCAACACCTCTCCCTGCCTGATCTGCTCGCAATTGTTTCATCTGTTATTGGTCAGTCACCTAACTATAGGCCAGGGAAATAACTATTATTTCTGCTACCCCTTTTGTAATTATGTACAACACAGGGCTTTCACGCTTCCTTAGACATACACTATTCTGTGATTACATTACTTAATCAGTAATATAGATACAGTACTCATCTATCTCACCAAGGTGTTAGGAGAGCCTGCAGGATGAGAAGGCGAGGGCACATCTTGATCCCATAATGAAGAAGCTAAACTTCATACCTGCTACTAATTAAAAGAACAGCACACAACTGCAAAATGTATGGTTAGTTTAAATGTATGGGAATTAAGGGAATGGAAAAAAACAAACAAACAAAAAAACTCACAAGTACAGAAATCCACTGGAAGTGTCATAAGCTGAGTTGCGTCCTGAGGTACTTACGGAGCTGTGAGATAGCCTTCCAAGAAGCCAGCTGCATACATGATGTCTTCATTACTTAATGTCTGACTGCCATAGCCTGCTCTGATTTCCAGAACTCCCCAACCTGTTGTCTGTATAGTGTTGTTGTAGAAACCATAGGCATCTCCACTCCTGTCCAGTATATTCTTGACCTGAAGTGTTTTTTGAGCTCTATTCCAGTAAACAGTTGCATAGCGGATTTCTATGGTGGAGAAGAAAGGGGGCAAGGGAAAAAAGCAAATGTGAGTAGGTATTTCCTGTCCAATACTGAAATGTCAAGACAATATTTCAGCAATTTAAAAAAGTTAAATTTGATAGCTTTCCATCAGGTTTAGTACTGCTATGGAGAGCAACACTAATGTTGACATACTGAAAAGTGGCATGAGAACTAACTGGAGTTTTACCAAGACAAAAGCTTACAGCTAAGTATTCTCATGGTACTCTTCTGGAAATTATTTACAACTCTTTCAGTGTAGAGCTCCAACACAGCTGAGTCTTGACATAAAATTCAGAAAAGTATTTCCTTACTCAGCCCAGAAGAAAATCTACACAAATCTAACGGAAAGTAGCTTTAGAACACAGCATGCCTTAGCAACTGCAAAGGATTATGTTGACTTGGTTTTCCACCTAAAGATTCAAAAGGCTGCAAAAGTTTTCTGAACAACTGATCCCAGAGATGGCATGACCCAACAGGAGCACTAGAACTGAGTGGATCACAGGCTTAAAAGCCTCAAAAGCACCACAGGCATGCAATCCTTTATAAGATACACAATCCCTACCACCCAGGTGGAATAGAATCGATCCCAAGTGTGAAATAAAAGGGAAAGAAGGGCATTAGACTGCTCAGAGCTCTGCTTGGACTGCTATTTAAGAAATATTCATTAGCCAGGTTTTAATCCTGCTGAGCTGAAGAACAAAGAGCAAGGTAAACTGCTTTCCAAAAAACCCTACAAGTCTAATTCAACCTTCCCTAAAATGGGACCTGATTACATCAGATCTCTGTTCGTGACTGATCAAATCACTACTGCAGTACTGCAAGTAAAAAGAGTTCAAAAATCATGAGTCAGAATTCCCAGAAATATTTGAAAAGTTTTAAGGGCTAAACTCAAATACTGACAACTCCTGAGAAACCTGCAATGTTTTTATTCTCCTGACCCTTCTCCAGTGTGTGGCAACTAGTCCTGCTAGTTCATAGCAAGAAATTACAATTTGGTTACCACTGCTCACAACAATTCTTTTTGTGTATCATGCCCATAACAGCTGCAAAATAGAGCGCTAGATCTAATTCTGGATGATCTTACACAAAATATGTAGTATGCATGCTATGATAACGGAACTATAAAAAAGGCAATATAATGCTAGCACAATACCTAATGCTCTTCAAAAAGCTCTAAGGAAAATGTTTGTGATTAAGCAGCTAGTTTGATTTCAAATTAAGTACACCCGCGTCATTCAGTACTCTAAAACATAACATAAGCTATTTTTTATGAAGAGCTATGATGTATTTGAATAAAAAAGCAAAAACATTTTCTAAGAACTAAACTCTTTCTCCAATTGATCACTTTTTGACATAACAGTTACTCAGTTGCTTTAAGCCAGTTTTCATCCATTTTACAAGACTGTTGAATAATCTGTGTCATTCAACAGCTGGAAAGCTGTTCTCTCCTAGCGTTACAGCAAGAATAGCTAAAACCTTCTTACTGAGAATCACAGAATGGCTCAGGTTGGAAGGGACCTCTGGAGGTCATTTTGTCCAACCCCCCTGCTAAAGCAGAGTGACCTAAAGACAGTTGCCCAGGATTCATATCTAGATGGCTTTTGAGGATTTCCAAGGATGGAGATTTCACAACCTCTCTAGGCAATCTGTGACAGTGCTCGCTCACCCTCATACTAAAAAAGTGTCTCCTGATGTTCAGAGGGAACCTCCCATGTGTTTCAGTTTGTGCCTATTGTCTCTGGTCCTATCCCTGGGCACCACTGAAAAGAGCCTGACTCCATCTTCTTTACACCCTCCCTTCGAGTATTTGTACACATTGATGAGATTCCCCCTTGCACCTCCTCTGCTCCAGATGGAGCAGTCCCAGCTTTCCCAGCCACTCCTCATGTGAGAGATGTTCCAGTCCCTTAATCACCTTCGTAGCCCTTTGCCACACTCTCTAGTAGTTCTAAATCTCTCTTGTACTGGGGAGCCCAGAACTGGACCCAGCACTCCAGGCATGGCCTTACCAGTGCTGAGCAGAGCGGAAGGATCACCTCCCTTGACCTGCTGGCAACACTCCTCCTGATGCAGCTCAGGAGACAGATACCCTTTTTTTGCTATAATGGCACATCGCTGGCACACATTCAGCTTGGTGTCCACCAGGGCCCCCAGGCCCTTTTCTGCAAAGCTGCCCTTTACTGAACTACATGAGGTTCCTGTCAGCACACTTCTCCTCTGAATGGCAGCACTGCCCTTCTGGTGTATCAGCCACTTCTCCCAGTTTTGTATCATCAGCAAACTTGCTGAGGGTACACTCGGCCCCATCACCCAGATCATTAAGGAAGATGCTTGAACAGTATCGACCACTGGCATACACCACCAGTTACTGGCCTCCACGTAGACCTGGTACCACTATGCACTGTCAGTCTTCATAATATACTAGAGACTTCTCACATGAGCAGCACTAGCAAGAACGGAATTTTAGTACTGAAGGAACTGTAGGTCTTCCCCCCCCCCCCCCCCCCCCCCCCCCATTCTATGAAGAGAAGTTTTTACATGAATCTATTTAGAGATGAAGTCATTTCAGAGACTTGGAACACAGTGTTTAAAAACATGTTTTTCATCTGCCAGGTACTGAGGCTATTTAAAGGACCGAGACATGACATACTTTCGACAACCCTTCAAGCGGTTGTAATCTTAGTTTTCTGTTGTCTCCTTAACTATCTTCTAGTAATACATGCAGTAATTGCTACTTTAGGTTAAGGGTAAACACGGGAACCACTCAGACTGAAAACCTACAGAAAGAAGAGCGGGCTGATAAGGGTCATCACTAAAGAGAACCAAAGGCCACCTTACAAAGTTGTCGCTTACCTAAGCAAAGAGGTCAGGCAAAGGGAGGTCCTGTGAAGAAGTGGCGCAAGGGGTCAGTGCAGAAGACAACCAGCCTGTCCAACAGTAAAGGGGAAGGCTGATTCCAACCAAGCAGCCCACTGCAGGGCAGAGGAGAGGCAGGCCACGTGCCCAGTACACAAAAGACAGCCGAGGAATGGGTAAAAAGAGCAAGTACAAGGTAGAAAAGATGATCATCTTCCCATCTCTTCAGTAGGCTGTGGAGAGGTAGCAAGTAGTCAAGAGGAACCAGGGCAGCTGCGTATTGTTATTAGTGCCCACCGACTAAACAGGTATGTCAAATAAACTTTCTTCTGCCCAAAGCAAAATAGCCATTGCTTTCTTTTTTTAAAAGAAGGCTGATGCCGGTGCCAGACAGACTGATCTGACACGGGTATTCTAACACAGCAGACTGTGTTTCTTTGTTTTATGCTCTGCCAGAGCATGAACACACAGAGCTATTTTCAAAAGTCAGAACAAACTTTAAAATTACCCTTGGAGTTTATCCTGCCCCAACTTCGTTATATGACAAACTTAAACTGAAGAAAACCAGGACTAGAAAAGGATGGGAGAGAAGGGGAAAACATTAAATTACAGGATAATTTGCAAAAAGCCTAGAGAGGCCTTTAGAGGAATAGCATCAAGATAGCTGTCATAGACATGACTTAATGATGCTGGAAAAGACCATTTCCCACTACTGATTTTTTTCACCCCCAACTCATTTACTCATCATCCCATTTCACCTCATTAAGTTTTATGTCGGTTTCCGCAAATCTAATTTCCTGGTCTAAAGTGTTAAAATACCTACATATGAAATTGCCATGTTTATTTCAAGGAACATATATATAGTCATGCAGTAATTGTTATAATTTAGAAGGTAAGTCTTTATCTTGCTACAGATGGAGTTAGAACTACAAGCTTATAAATCTGTGCACATTTAAAACACACATTACAGTGTAATTTAGCATTTGCTATCATCCAGTCTGTTACAGTTTTAATCTGCGTTCATCTAAACTAGCAGCACTACCTTTGCCAATAAAACCATCCAGAACCGAAGTGTAACATGGAATATAGATATACAAGAAGCAACTGCACATTTCCAAACAATCCCATGTGTCCTGCAACAAAAGGAACCTTCCGCTTGAATAAAATGCTAGCATTTTTATATTTATTTTTGGAGGCTGAGGCAGGGGCCCTAGCGTCTCTTATCCCAGAAGTTGTTGCATTTGATCCATATGTAAGAAGTTACCAATACATCTCCATGAATCTACAAATCACCCTTTTATCATTGAAGTTAGACTTCCCAGTGTCTACCCGAGAATCCTGACAAGTATTTCAGCCTATTGCCTGCTCTCAGGACTCTGAATAGCAGAAAAGACTGTGATAATCTGTGGCTATTCCATAACAGTATCACTAACCTAAATATCAAGCCAAAGCACACACTATTTACTGCAATGAATGACTCAAAATCCCTTGGGATAGGGTGGGTCAATGGAGTCACCGTTCCCCTCTGTGCAACCAGCCAGCCAGGAAAACTGCATGTGCTCCACCACAGCCACCGGTGCACTGTATGGTGGGAGACAGAGGTGGAGAAGTGCAATGACAAAACAAGCCTGGAAATAAACAAGTGTTCCTTCTCTTTTCTGCAGTCAGTAGGAACTGGGAGGAACCTTCCCTCAAACAGCCTCTTTTTAAAGATACATCCATGCTTCTGCCAAATAAAGATACAGAAATAGGATCTAGGATACAGTCAGGGAAAGTGCTGAAACTCCTTCAACAAGTGAGAAGATTATACCCTAAATAACAGAAAAATGAAGATATTTCAGCTGTGGCTAGGAGGTGGTGGCAGTCCCCTTGGTTTTCAGGATGAAATGCCAAACTTGTGCTCCACCTTTTTGGCTCAAGGTTATGTTAAAAGTGGAGTTTGTCTTTTATTTGGTGGCAGTGGGAGAGTGGAAATACATACATGCTTGCGAGAAGACACAGAAAGCATTTAAAGGAAATACTAAGTGAGAAGACTGAGGCAAGATGAAAAAAAAAATAAGAAATCAGATGCTGAAAAGGACATGAAAGAGCAGCAGTAACTTGTAATGAGAAAACAGAACGGACAGAGAAGATGAAGAAAAACAGAGCACAGTACAGCGAGATGGCCCAAGACCATTCAACAAACACACTATTCCATAACTGCCACTAATATTTACTAAATATATTACACCTACAAAAATAACACCTGACATACCTTAAGAGTGCCAGTAAAATTTGTCCAGCAATGCACAACAGCTGCTTTTCCTTATGCTTTCCCAGCCATACTTTTTTTTTTAAAACATATATCTAGATAGGCTGCTGGACTTTCTAATTGGAGAAATTAACAGAACCCCCTTTTCCTTGCAGATGAAAGAGCTACCAGGTTTGGGGGTGAGAATTAATATCCATATTTTTCCTTAGTCTGAGAAACAAGCTAACCCACAAGCAATGAAGCATCAGTTAGGTTGCATGTAACAAGCCAAATTAAGTTAACAGCTGTGAGCATCTCCTAATAATAGGAAAACCACTGGCTTCCTTAACTACTAATTTTTATCTATATTTTACATGCTTATTTTTACCTATGGCTTTTCAAAGGTGAAGCCTTTTTTTGTAGAGGTGTTCAGATGTACCTCACAGATTCCACCTATGCACTTCCCACTAAATATGGAAGCTATCACTCTACTTTTTCACTGAAAACTAGTTTTGCACAACTTAGAAACACAAAAGAACTAGCACAAAGTTGCACACCTCCTTTTTTTCAGTATACCCTCTCCTACAGCTAATGTTCAGTAGTAAAGATTATATTAGCACAGAATAGCATTTAAATATTTCAGGTCAGCCATAATAATAATAATATGATATTTCTGTTCAATTTTGTAATGACATAGAGCTTGCCCTATTTCCCCACTAAAAGTTTTAGAACCATCCTCTTAACTGTTTAAAAAAGGCTGTATTCCTCTAAAGTGCAACTGAGATCTCAAAGTACAGTTAGGATTGGAATCCATTACAAAACAAATGTTAAGTACTTCAGGACTTCTTTAGAGATTAATTTAAGCCACACAAGAACTTAACACGAAACCCAGTAATTTTCAATTAAAGGAGTAAATGCTTTCTTGTTCTGCTTGAATATAAGCTATTTGTGTTTTCTATTCTACTGGCCTTAATTCATCCTATTTCCTCATATATTTCAGGTCTAAGTAATTTTTCAATTTGCCTCTAACAAGCCTGTCATTATTTGAAGCCTAATCCCTTGATTTGTGCTTACATGAGAGAGAAGCAATATTCAAATGTGAACTATAAATTAAGAGTTTGAGTCTTGTATGGTTTTCATGTTCACAAGAATACTTACTAGCAAAGCTTAGCTGATGCAGAAAACTTGCCGAAACAGTTATAGGTCATCCACAGAGGAAACAAAACCAGTAGTTTCACAAGTAGCTTCACTAATCTCATAGTCCCTAAATTCAAGTCATTTTTAACAGAGAACATTCTCTAGAAACAGTTTCCAAACAGTATGAAGAATCTTCAAGACATTCAAAATGCTAGAGAACAATGAACCAATTTAAAAAAAAAAAAATCTAGACAATTCACGGTACTGAAGGCCAAGTTTACTCCATTAAACAGCCTAAAGGCATTTCTATTTGCTACTTGGTAGTTTTCTACCACTTCTTCAATTATGATGTGAAGGAATCAATCAGGTATTAGCTGAAACTACTTTATATCCTAAACTTCCTCTCACTCCCTCTGCACAATTCACGGTTGACCCTTCCTTCAGTCCTGCTACTATAATACTAAAAGTTTTCGCCAATTCAGGTAAGGTTTGAAAAGTAGGTCTCCAAGATGAGGTAAGACCATCAGCAAAATGAGATGCTTGTAACATTCCAGACATTAAAACAACCATTACCTTAATTTCTCCTTGCTTTGCGGCAATTAATAAATTAATTAAGAATTTCCTAGAAGATAAGCACTGAATCCAGCCCTTAAGGTCTTCAGTATTCATTGAAAGCAGCACAAGAGGGAGATACTCTCCTGCTGAGATTTGCTCCCCAACAACACTGCTATCACCATCAGTACAAATGGTATCCAAAATTCTCTAATGGGTATTCTGCTCTAAATGGCTGCTGTCTGTCACTAACTTTTACTGATCCTCCAGAGGCAGCTTTATTCTCACATACTCCACACTTTCTCAGCACCTCTTAAATTCCCTCCTTTAGTGACTCCTTTCCCTATCCTTCCAGCTGATGGTAAACCTGTTTCATACTTTAAAATGAAGAAAAAAAAGTAATCCTACGTTCATACCTGACTGGCATGTCTTTTCTAGCACATAGTTAGCTACCACATCGTGTCCACAGGTGCAATGTTTCTCAAACGTACCAAGCAGAAATTCAATTTTTAAGCTGGAAGCTGAGATTCTATGGAGAACTGTGAAGCTCGGCAAAATGTGCCATTACAGCATTTGCCAAATTCTGCTTGCATCCAAACCTGACTCTGAAGTTGCAACAAAAATAAAGCTCTAAATTCAAGGGACCACAAAGCTATAGCAGTCAACAGAGGCAGATTAAAAGTGTTACAAAAGTTTCACTTACTGATTTACCCTAATCGGGGCCTTACAAATTCAACGGGAGAAGTTTATTATGCAAATATATGATGAAAAACAACTGTGAGCACAAAATTAGCATGAAGTGGTGTCTGTGCCACAGAAAACAACTTCAAAAAGTTAATCAAATATTGGGAAATTACTTAACTCTAATGGCAACACAAGTTTATCTACTCAGAAGACATCACATCATACATAGGTACAAATTCTGAAACACGGACAGCGACCTTTACCCACAAGCTAGCACTAAGATGTCTGTTAAAAGATGCAAGTCAGAGCATGCTGTAGGCCACAGCACCAAGACGAAGGGTCCATCCTAATGATTCCCATGCACGTGTATTACATTAAAACCCAGCACCACTGGGCGCTCAAGGAAGCTGCCCATCCGTTAAATTCTGAGTTTGGTTCCCCTCGCCCATTCCGGGAACGACAGGGAAGATGTTTTGAAAGGACGCAGGGACGAGGTGCCAGCACTTAACACCCACGAAGCACCAGGGCCGAGCCCGCCGCGGCCGGCGGGCCATGAGGTGCTCTCGGAGCAAGCCCATGAGGCAGCCGGGCCCCTCCGGGGCTCGGAGGGGCTTAACCGCCGCGACGGCCCCGGCACTGCCGGTGGACGAGGTCCCTCGCCGCCTCACACCCGTTTCCAAGGCGGAATGGGGAATCTTTCCCCCTCTCCCGGAGCCAGCCGGGGAGGAGGCGCAGCGAAGAGCGGCTGCCCAAGGGGAGGCGCGGAGCGCGGTGGGTCCTCCGGGGCGAGGCGCGCTGCCTTCTCGAGAGCCGCGGCAAAGCCCCGGGCCGGGCTCCGCTGACGGGACAGCCCCTCCCGATCGCCTGGCACCCCCGGGACTGGGGACAACCGCGCTGCCTCCCTCCCGCCCGCCCCGGCGAGGGGGCTCCGGGACGAGGTTCCCCCCCTGCCGCCCCCTCAGAGCCGGCCTCCCGCCGCCCCGCTCGCCTCACCTGCTCGGCCCCCCCGCCGCCGCCCACAGGAGGACGAGCCAGCAGCAGCACCACACGCCGCCGCCGAGCCGGGCCATGCTGCTGCTCCCCCGCGCCTCCTCTGGGCACCGGGAGGCGGCGGGACTTTAAGAAGTTCCCCCGCTCAGGGCAGGTCTCGCCGCTGCCCCCGCCTCCTCCGGCGCCCGCCCCGGCCCCCGCGCCCCGTCCTGCGGGTGGCCCTGCCTGGAGGGGGGAGGGCTGGCTGCCCCCAGTGTCGGCCGTCCTCTCCCCTCCGGGTCCGGGATGTGCCCCGGGGAAGGCCGGCGGCGGCCGCTTTTCACACCGCGCTTCCCACCCAAAGTGTGGCGGCGGAGGCCCCGAGGCCGCTGTTGGGCCCGGGGCCGTCTCACAGCCCGGCGTGATGGCAGAAGGGGCAAGGGAAGGCGTTAAGTCAAGCTGGGCGGCAAGCACAGGGCCCCGGCAGCTTTTTGACCCCGGCGCTTGTTTGGAGCCCCCAGGGCCTGGCGGGGATGTGGGGTTCACTGCAGGCTGAGGTCGGACCTCGCCGCCATGCCGGCCGGCCTCATGCAGCACAAGGCAGCGAGGGGGGAGCCCCAGGCTGGCGCCTCCTGGGCCACAGGGCTTGCCAAGGGTGATTAGCCGAAAAGGGGCGAAGGTTTATCAGGAAAGGCCCCCGTAAAGCAACAGGACTGGGGTGGTGTCTTACCAAACTATGCATTTTACATCAGAGCAGCTTTCAGCCCTGTTGAGGAGAACCACCGCTGCATGTGCCCCAGCAGAAAAGCTGAGGGATGGTCCTTTTCTTAGGGTTTACAGATAGGGACAACTGACGGAGGCGTCTTCCCCTGCCCCTGTGATTCAGATTGTTTTGAGATGCTGCCTTTTCTTCTCCCATGCTGTTGACTATTCTACCACTGTCCTAAAACTGCCATTATCAGGACTTTGCCTTTCGGTAATTGTTTAAGATAGTTCAAATATGATACCGGTGCCTGTAATAGCCTCATGTAACGTGGTCACATGCCAACCAGTTCAGGCCAAATAGCAAGGCTTGGCCTCAAGCCCAGGCTAAGAGCACTATAACACCACTGCCGGCTGCAGGGATCCTTCCATACCCATCGCTGTTTTGGTCTGGGCTACTTTTCACCAAGACATAAGGATAAAACGCGGTGCTGTTACTTTTTTTTTTTTTTTTGCCTCCCCAGTGAAAAATAACTCTTGGATGTCTATCATGAATGGATGCTGTGTTTGCTTTGGAGGCATGCTTTCCAAAGGTTTTTCCAAATGAGAAATTCACCTCTGTCACATGCTGCGCACATGCTTAAGATAGTAGTAGCTTCGGGCCTGAGTAGTCCAGCGCTTGTCACTGCGTTACAGCTACGCTTGCTAAGCATATCAGATACAGCAATCAGAATAGTCCAGTGGTGCCAAGAAGCAGAGCAGTCGCACTCAAGAATGCAGACATAGAGACGAAGCTTCTTGATTGGCACCACAGGGCAGGAAATAGCAGACTTTATACTTTTTTACTGCACTGGGAGTCTTTTTAATACATACCAGTTTTAGAATACCAGCCATTTTTTCCTATCCTTATCCCAATGAACACTTTCATTAGGACACAGTCTGAAGAAGTAATGGTATGGGATTAGTGCCGGTCCAAATTTAATATTGGTTACATACAATCTGAATGGTGTGGCTGCTGGTTACATGCTATCTGCTATTTCTGTCTATATCGTGTTCCTGGGTGTAGAAATTTGCATTCATTAGGCAAGAGTATAGGCCCTACAACACCTCCTGATTTGATTTTTCCAGGAATGTTTGCACTTCAGATCTGTTTACACCTAGGTTGTTCTTTTTGTGTGTGTGTGTGTATTCTTACAAAGCCAGTTTAGGTTGATAAAGAAAAAACACAGGCAACCGGCTTGCTCTTTTTAAACAATTTTTGGTTGTTTACTTGGACAAAAATGCTGTTCAAAACAATAAAAGAATGATTTTGCACCAAGTTTTATGGTTTGAATACTGACCGATATTTGACAATGGTGAAAGAAGTAGCTCTGCTTTGAAAGCCACAAGAGGCTTTTTCAAAAATTTCGCTCACTAGTTGTTATTTCTTCATGGGAATGCTGATTTTCTTTTACATGCGTCATCTGTGCTTGGGTTGCTTTTTAAAGCTGTTATAAATGCCATGGTGCAAGTCATTTTAGTAAAACCTGAGCTCTGCCTCATTGTGAAACTTCATCCAAAAGTTGAATTGAAAGTTTCTGAGGTTTAAGAAATTCAGATAAGTTTGTTTCCTTCATTTCTGTTGCACTTCTGGTTTGGGAACAGAAGCAGAAGTGGAGAAAAGATATGAAAGTGTCTGTTTTTGCAAGTTTTCCAGTTCCATTTTGCAGCCCCAAGAGGTTCAGATAAGCTTTAGAAACCGTACAACTTCTGGAGTAATCTCCCAAGGTAAATAACAGAAGCTTTGTCTCTTGAACAAAGTCAACCTGATTAAACAAAATATGTGAGACACGGGGGAAAACAACAGAAGAAGCAAAATGGCAACATATCCAGGATTTACATATGACATGTTTAATGTTATTTTCAAATATATTATAGCAAATCTTTCTTCAAATAAAAATTACAAGTTAAATACATTTTAAAATCATGAAAAATTAAGGCTTTGCTGTGAATATTTTCAGAACTGGATTATTGAACAGGCTGTCACATTTAAAAAACTAACCAAATCCCAAAAACCCCTATTTTCCAGACTCAAGTGCAGGTATTTTCATTTACCTCAAATCAGGCTGCATGTGTCCTACTGAAGTCATCCGACAATTTCGACATTACAGTGAAGAGAGGTTTGATTTACTGCTAGCGGGTTGGATGGTAGAAAGGATGCTTGAAAAGGTATCTTCTTTCTCCTCTAGCTGAGAGTGTAAGCCTCAAGCCTTCACATGAAGTACTCCAGAGAGTTGCTGCAGCTTTTTGGGTCCTACTAGACATCCAGTTTCAAAGATATGTGGCAGATTTCTCTGTGCTGGCCAGCTGCAGGTATTCCAGGGTACCCGATCGGTAGCTAGCTACCCGTGAAATCTCCCGTGTCTTGAACCCTTCATTTTCCCTTTTCTGAAGAGTATTTTTTATCATCTCTGCTAAGTCATCGTGTAACCGCTGCTGATTCTCCCTGAAAGTGACAGGATGGGAAAAAAAAATCAGCGATTCACATGTTTTTAGTGATCCCCAGATCCCCAGTGGTTTTTAAACATTTCTATCCTATGTTTATCTTCATGATATTCCCATACTACTAATAGAAAGTGTGGGCAGAACCAGATTCAGGTTCTGGACTTGGGAACAGAATTCAGGATTTACATGTGATTTTTTCAGATAGTACAGCTCGCTGCCTCTGCACAGGAGGTCTGTAGCTGTGTCATTATCGACCTTAAAAAAATTTCAGCATAATTTGCATGAAAAGGAAGACATGAATTAGATAACTCCAAATCAAAATAGATTCTAGCTCTCAACACCATTACTGGTGCCAGCACTTCCACTATTCAGCTTCAGGTGGCCTTCAGTAGCAGAGTTGCCACCTTTTCATAAATTTATGCAGTGTGTCTGGCTTTTGCTGGAGTACCCACATATGACAATTTTAAGGGGCAATTATATCAGTCACAGCCAATATGAGGAAGCGGAAACAAAAACATCACTGACCACAGTAATCCAGCTCAAGAGGTGCTTTCAGTAGTTGAACAGAATTGCCTATTCAATAATTCTGATAGTCTCAACTGATCATATTAATTCAAAAAAAGGAGTTCTGATTTTGCCAAAGAGTCATTTCCTGCTCAGCCCAGAGACAAACACTTGGACTTTATATAATTGCTTCAAGTTGTACTGAAACACTCATTTCAAAGCAGATGGCAGCAAATTCCCACTTAGTAAAGAGTGACTCTACATAGGAGTTTAGAGCAGAAAGTGATGAACTTAGACATTTAGTCAGTTTTATTTATTTGAAATAATGCAGTACTCATATGCAAAATACACATGAAATAAATGCAACCATTTATCCTGATTTCAATTTTGCATGGTTTCTCAAAAACAACACTTCCACTATTACTATATTTTATCCAATACTAATGCAAATGATAGCTCAGTTCCAGGACACTAACCTCATTTTTTTTCTTGGTAACTTATCTCCTATGTATTAGAAAGTAAGCTTTTGTTCAGTTTTTAAATACCTTATGCCTGTGCAATACTACAGTAACTTTGTCTGCCTCTTCTGCAGAATACTGCTCAAATCCTCAAGTTTCATTCCTCCTAGGAATTCCCCCACAAGAGCTTACAGGCATAACATGGTATTACAGAGAGCTGCACATTCAGTTGCAGTTATCCCCTCACAGTACTGTCACACACAAGTGCCATTACGACTAAAGTTTTGGGAATATGAATGTTTTTCATTTTTCTGTCCATCTTTTGCACTTACCACATCAGCAACTTGTCCTGTAAGTCTTATTTTCCTTCCAAGGAAATGAACCTGTTAAGCGCTTATATATACAAATAACCTTTGTCCTATGCATACTCCCATGTCATGAATATTTAAATGTGTTTATATGCACATACACTGTTAAGCCTCTAACTACTGAAGGCAAGTTGAGTGGTATAAAAAACCCCACAAGTGCCAGGGAGGAACAGTGAAGGCTAAAGCACAAAGACTGGGAATTTCTCTTCCCTTTTCACATATAAAGAATATCTTACACAGAAGGAGGTGTTGGGAGATCGTATTTCTTGTCCTCAGTACCCGTCAACCAGTAGGTAATCTCTGTTCCTCTGCCCTAAATATGTATGACAGAGAAGAGAAAGCACAATTTAGGGATTAGAATGCAATTTCCTGTAGTTAATTTACATAAATAATACTGTATTGCGCATTGCTGTGTTTGCCTTTGCTTGTTTTCAGTAACTGTTGCTTACAGGAAAGGATTAAACATCAGATGTAAGAACAAGAGTAATGGGGGAGATGCAGCTGCACACCCACTCCTTGTTCCATGACCTGAAACACACACCGTGGGAGAGGTGAGCTGTTCTGTCAGCCGCCAGCTCCCAAGTACAGACATCCCCCAAGTGTAACAGACTGAAATAAATGGATTGGTAGATAGACAGTCAGATATCGGAGCATGAGCAAATTAACAATAGGTTCAGCTTCCCTTCCATCTGATTAATTCGCTCCACAATTTTCTGTTACAAGTGGTATGTTTCATTTATTCTCCATATCTTTATGTTGCTTTAATTTATGATTTAGGGAGCTCTTCATTGCCTTTACAGAAGTGTCTTCAACTGCTAAAGACTGTAATACCAATTGATCAGTAACCCATGTCCCCCAGCTGTTAACGAAGTTACGGGTTACTCTCAGCTATATAAGACTTTCATACTATTCCTCTTCTCTGTGTTCATACATGCGCATTGTAAAAGTTACCCTCAAGTACGTTTCTCCTCTCACTTCATACTGGAATCGGCAGTCTGTTCTTTTCAGGATGTTAATAGTGGAACCATTTACATGAATCCTTAAAGCTAAAAAATAAAGACACAACAAAAGCGCAGTCTGGAAATGTACCACATAATCATCTTAAGTATATGTGAAAATTGGTGCTATAGCAGAAGCTCCTCTAATTATTATCAACATAAATTCTGAGAGTCAAATTAAATGAGAATCAATTACACCACTGTACGAAAAATCTGACTCCACTATGTAGCATTGTATCTAGGGAGGAACAGCTGGTACAGCCATTGATCTGCAACACAGGTGACCACGGTATCTGTAGTACTTAGATGCCAAAAGGGACAAGAATAATTGGGAGTGTCCTATACAGAGAATAGTCATGTGAAGACACTACATGGAAGGAAGACAAACTGGCTCTTGGCACAGCTCCCTAGTGGTGAAATTGAAGACATAATCGCTTCGACTTAAAATATACAGTCAGCATATTTACACAACAGAGCTGTAATACAATTCTAGGTTGAACTAAAATCTACCATTCATAGAGTAAAATTAAATCCCAGGCACATAAGTATCATATCTTCCTCAGGAACTCAGCCAGTGAACCAGCCTCCGTACTCCCCGTTACCAGCACTGAAGCATGAACAAGGAACAATTCTTCGTTGCCCAGCAGGACAGTGAAACAATTGGTAAGCAAAACAAATAGGGCTTCTCAATCTTTAAAACTTCTGCAAGCTGATAATAAGCTGTTCTCAGCTGAAAACAGACACTTCAGTCACAAACTAACCAATAGCCTCTGGTCCTGTTACACTGACAGCTAAAATTAAATCCTTACGCAAGCCTGTGGATTCCATCCGCGAAGCTGTGTTCACTGTATCTCCAAACAAACAGTAACGAGGCATTTTTATTCCAACCACACCAGCCGCACATGGACCTAGAAACGGGATGCAGAGAATGAAAAAAAAAAGGTGGATCAAGACACTATTTGTTTGGAAGGTGTCTCACTGTTGCAGAGCAGTGCAGTACCTTTTGGAGCACTGCATTCCTCACCGATGACAATACTCTGTACCTCACTTCCCAAAGTATCTGGTGCTCTTTCCTTCCACTCCAAATCAAGCCTAGTTCTGTTCATCTTGCATAATCCAATGAGAGCATAACAAGGACATGAGTGCAGAGTGTTAATTGTATTTAAGCACAATTTTTGTGCAGAAAAAAATGTGGTTACTGTCAGTTTTGGAAGCAAGAGGAAAAGAAAAAAAGCTTCCTTATGGAGGGGTGCATAGTGGTGCCTCAAAGGGTTTCCCACTGCCTCAGTTGCTTTCAGCGATATGTTCCTCCCCTGGCAGCTGGTGTTCAGGTTGTTGTTGAAACAAACAAAAATGAAAAGAACAAATTTCCCAAATTACTTAGGAGCTATCTGCTTGAGCTTTCTGCAGTTCCTTTTTGAGAAAAATTATTTTTATGGATTAATTAAAAGAACTTTTGCCTCCAAAAGCATAAAATACAGGCCTGCATTTTGTGGCTAGACAAGCATATCTGATCTCCACTTTGGTCAGGAAGGAGCAATCTGCGAAAGCTTATTTGATACCACTGGCTTAATCATAGCAGGAACAATGGCAGCTGCTCTTCCTAGTTACTGACTTAAGCTATGAATGAATGGGTATGGGCTATTTCACTCTGGGGGAGCAAACCAGTGGCTTATTTACTTCTGTTGCTCTTCCTCCAGGTACAGTGTTGTCAACCTCATTTTTCGTGAGGAGAGCAGTTGTGTATGCTGTACTCCCAGATCTTCTATGGGTGTCTATTCTGTTCAAAACCAAGGCAACAACATTGTCATTATTGATCTAGCACTACTGTGTACCAGAGTGAATTCCAATGCGAATCCAAACAGGCAGACCCGGCAGGTGTCTCAGTTCAAAAGATCCCATGAAGCTGAGGATGTCCAGAGCCATCATGGAGATGTCTACAGCATGCCGGTTGCCATTCCTCTTTGGTAAACCACTCACCACCATGTAAGCATCACCAATGGTCTCCACCTGTGGAAACAAAATTAGAACTCACTACCTGCAGACATGAGGTAATGTTGACCTGGTTTTCTCTCTTTTGTCTTTGCTTAGAAAGCAGATTCCCAAATCCACCATATCATCCAATTTGATTTGTGTGTCCCCTGGTTGTTAACTGAGCAAAAGTGCAGAGCTAATCACCTTGTAAACATCATGATGGTCAAGAATGTGGTCAAAGTTCTTGTAGATATCATTCAGCATATCTACCACCTCCATAGGGGTGCTGTATTTGCAGAGTGTGGTGAAGCCAACAATGTCACTGAAGTAGATAGTGACTTCTTCAAATAGCTCTGGCTCTACCAGGCCAGTCTCCTTCAAAGACTTTACTACTGGCCTGTGAAAATAGAGAAGACAGGAATACAGATGAGTAGTCTGTGTTTAATATTAAAGGCATTTTTTCATGCAACCCAACCACATCATTGCTTTCTGTGTAGGAAACGTAGGAAAATAGTTTGCTGAAAACTGCCACTGTAATCGCATTTTAGATGCGCATTGTGCCTTTCAGCCAGGGACCTCAAAGCACTTACTAATGTTAATTAATGCACTACAGCCTTACAAAATCCAAGTGTGTTAATAGCCATGAGGAAGCTGAGGCACCGGAAACTGAGCTTCTTGGCTAAGGTCAGAAATAAGGATATTGAGTCAAATTTAGAACTGAAATTCTGAAACTTCTGACATGTAGACCTACATTCTACCCATGCAATAAGTAAGAACAGACATATTTTTCTATTTCCCTAGTGCAGAAGTAATTTAATCCTGATAATTACATCACCTCATCATGATTTCAGATGAGATACCATAGTCTGATAACTTTATGGAGCAAAAATTCAATACCATGACAGTCAATATATGTTTAGAGGGACTTTCATTCTCTTGCATTTCTAAATCCAGGAAAATGCCTGTTCCTAGTGGAGATATTAGAAGAGAATAACTGAAAGAGACCCAGAAAATTATAGGTGTTGCACAATGCTGTGTTCCATCTACAATGAGACAATAATAGAGTGGTAGGAACAACAAAGAGTGGAAGGAAACAAAGATTCCTTGTCACACAGTCTACACAGCCACATCATTTCAAATTTGCCCCAGAACTGGATTGAGCAGACACCTTTTTTTTAAGATGAGTCATAAAATCAAAACCCTGACTACTTAAATACCCTTCAAACTAGTAATGACATACCAGGATAGTTTTACTGTTCCAAATGTATGCAATACCAAAATTACTGGTATTACCAATATTATAATATCAATAATGCTTGTCCTATACCATACTCTGAAGCATCCATCTAGCTCAGTCTGGCCCAGTATGGCCCAGCCCACCTCAGGCCCTCTGTTGCATTGCTAAATCCCAGCCTGAAGTCGGACCACACTGCTGCTCTCCATCTGGAGATGCTTCTTCTACCTAGCAAGGTGCTGGAATAGAACAGAGGTCTGTGATGTGGGATCACTGTAGATGTATGTGTTCTCAGGAAGGCAGTGAAAAAGACATTTGTGCTGGAAAGGGGAATCCTGTGCATGTAGAGAAGTTGAGCAAGATGATGGGTCCCAGTACCCTCTTGGCATGAAACTCCACTGTAGGGTGGAGACCTCAGGGACAGCTCCTTTTCTTTCTGCCCTAGCAGGATCTGATTAGAGGGGAAGAAAATAGAAGATTGATATTAATCCCAACCCCCACTCTCCAAGAACCAGATGATATGTGTAAATAACACGTCCATGAAAATCCCCCTGGCCAGTTACCTTGGAAGTAACATGAAATTAAGCCTGTCTGCTCTGTCTCGCTCTGCTTTGTATAGCTCCGTCCTTTCCTCCACCAGGTGCTCCAAGTTCCGGGAATACAGCTGTAGACGCCGGATCAGGGTATCCATGTAGCTTTCATTGGTCTGGCCATGGTAGTTACTGTGAATAACAGAAATAGACAGGAGCCAACAAGAAAGGCTGATGGAAGCACATTGTTGAGAGAGGCAAAAAGTAGGCCAAAAGAGGCAACAGAAAACTTCTCCAGTGTTTGGCTTCCATGTAGTTAGAATGCACAGTGCCTCGAGTGCATCATTCTTTTTGTTGCTTGGAGGGCTTATGTGTATGAATTGAAAGTCTGTGATCCACGCTTGTCGCTTAGAGCTGGTAGTTCTTAAAGCACCCTTAGATCACCTAGCCCTGCTAATATTCTCAGCTCCAGGTTACCTTGGGTAATCCATGAATGTTCATTTGTAAAAAGTAACTGAGGAGCTCAAATCCTGAGAGGAAGCTAAAGATAGTAGGTAGAAAATTGTATATAACGTTTAGATGGGGACTTCAGCCAGAAAGATTAAGACAATACGGGGCTGCCTGTGTAGAAGACAGAGCAATTCAATGGAAAAATTAGCAGCCCCTGGGCTAGTTTTGCTAACAAGATCCTGCAGACTCCAGTTTACTAACTCAGATTAGTGTTGTACCCAACTGGATTTTAAAACCACTCTTACTTTAAACAAATCTTTATGTCAGGAATGCACCATCTTAGACCACCCATGAGGAAAGCACCGTGTTGCATGTGGCAAGAGGTGACCTCTTTGCTTTTGTGGGATAGAGGCTTAGGAGCTGAACCAGGACATCTTTCTATTCATCTGCAGTAAGATTATTTAATTGATACATTCAGTTATGCATAGTGCAGTTGTCCTTCTGCCCATATAAAGTGTAAAATGATGTGACTACTGTTGGCGTTTGTTAATGAGGAGAGCTTTAAAAACTGAAGAGCAATTTCCCAAGAGAATTGATTAAAAGCTCACTGTTTGGACATCAGAATAATTAATTCAGATGTTTGGACATTGAAATAATTAATTCAAACCAAACTCTGTAGGAACAATGCAGCATCGGCCAGGGGAAAGGCCTCTATAAGCCCAGAGGGTTTATCCAGCTGTGGCCCTTATTATCCCACAACTTTATACCAACAAACCCCTGTAATTAATACTTCTGGTGAGTTACAACCCAGCACTTCTAGTCAGCTTAATTTAGGACCATCCAAACTCATTTATGGCATAACCCAGCTCATCCAAACTTTCTAATCATCCTCCAAACATTTATGTGCATTCATTTCCCGAAACTTAGACAACATGAGTCACTATCCACCTCTTGACTAGAGACACGGGGTGAATTACTTGACTGATTTAAATCTGTAATTATCCAGCTTGCTACTTTCACAATGTACCAATTTGAGGTATGGTGATCATCTTACCCTCACTCAGCTAATGCATGCATAGATGCTTATGTACACACATGTACGTATACATACACACGTGCTCACCTACGTTTCTGCCAGAGAATAAAAGAGGATCTAAGTGAAGACACACAGTTTTTCCACTGACTGAATCATAATCACATCAGCTTATATACTTAAAAAATATGAGCTTTCTAACACTTAGGAGGAGTTTGGAGCATCTTAAAAAAAGGAGCCCCTGCTGCTCACCTGAATATTTTAGCCAGAGTACTCTCAATTTTCTTAAAGTCAGGCCTTTTCTCTGGATCTTCCTCCCAGCAGCTCTTCACTAGTGTATACACCTTCAAAAAAAAATTTATGGAAAGTCCAGCTGAGTAATGGATGTAGAAGGATAATGGTCCTAAACAGCACTAGTTCATTAGGGAATTTCCGGTTACTCTTGACCAGCAACATATTAAAATGTGTGACTAACTGTTTTGAATCTATGGTTAGGACACTCATTGCAGGCATCCTAAACTTAACTCTGTGGTGGCTAGTGACATGATCTTGACTTGAATTTGCAATACATAAATGAAAGGCAAGTAAATGGATCCAGTCTGGCAGCTGGTGCCAGATACAGTTATTGACATGGAGGTAAATGCTGTGGTAATTATATTTCCAATATCCTGAGTTTTGAATTTTTCTGCAACTGGTGATTCAGCCAAAAAGAATGGGGATCGTTGCTGAATACGTGGATGTCTACAATATAGACATTTTCACCTGAGCAAGAAGCCTTAGGGGCTATATAATCAGTGGAGAGATGTATATTTGAGGTGTGATTCATCCCATCTTAAAGATATCTAAAATAGGTCAGAAGGGTGGCACCATGTAAGCGTCCATTTCTTTCCAGTGAAATAATTTTCATGAATTGTATTTCATTTCACTGGTAACAACTACAGAATACCACTTTTTCCCATGAGGTTAGGGCATTTGGCATAAAATGTGCATAGCTTTCATCCTCCCATGATCATGAGCTCTAGTTTGGCCAGGACTTCCACCCTTCACCCAGAAAATGGCTTAGTTAATTATTAGCTTACTTCCATGTCTCTTTCTCCCACTGCTTCTAAGGACAGGTCTGGTCGGAAAGGCTTCACTCCTTTGCCGCTCTCCACTCTGTAAAGTTTCTCTAACACAGAAAAAAATGCAAAGTTTTAAACAACAACAACAACAAAAAAAACACCATAAGGACATTCCTTGTGGCAAGCATCCTATGATGTTACAAGTTACTGTACAAACAGACGCCTTGAAGACAGTTCCTTCATTTTTATGTGAGTTTCAACTTTGGAGCTTTTCTAAATGCATGGCACAAGATCAAAACAGGCTGGCTTGAAGGACCCTGAAAGCAAAATGAATAGGAATGTACATGAGTATTTATTGGTCACGGTAGACATGGTTATGGCATCTTCCCAAATGAACGTTAGGCATTATTAGTGTGCCTCTCAGCATGAAGTATAGCTATGGTGAAAAACAATGTGAAAAGCCCATTGCAACTTGATCAAAAGTGTGGAGACATACAACTCTCATCCGAGCAGTTCAAATCATCCTGTAGATGCTCTGCTTCCTTAAAACTAGGCTATTTATGTAAATGCTTTAAAAACATTGCATTTGTTAGCTCATTTGTACTCTTATTCATGAAATCAGTTCTGTGAACGTTTTTTGGATTCTGAACATATCAGAATGCAGGCTGCATTTGCACAACTCAATTTAAGCACAGTAAGTGAGAGCTAAAGCAAAAATATCTCTCTCTCATTCTCCTCCAGACCTCAGGAGTTCCAGAGGGAGGGATTTAAAAAAGAGAAGCAATTTTAACCTCTGAGGGAGAGAAAGAGAAACTGAAAGATCCATGAACAAGGGTGAAACCCATTTATTAATAATGTCTAATTATATTTGGGAGAAAATTTTACTGAAGGAGGCATATAATGAGATGAGGAAGGTTTGTAATCGTGATGGTACGTGCAAGTCTAGAGTAGCTAGGGATGGCTAAGCATGCCCAGTGTATATGATCACCCTAAAAAGATGCAGTAGCTTCCACCTTTGTGGTACAGAAATTACAGACTAGAGAAGGAGCAGGAGTCTTGAGTCTCCCAAATGCTATGGAGTGGAGAGACTGCTAAGACCTCTTCTGTGGCCTAAGAGACAGAAGAATCTGTGTGAATCTCACGTATGCAAGAGGAATGTGTTGGATTTCCACACTGCACATGCACCTGAGAGCGGAAGTAACAGCAACTATTAGCAACACTGCAATTAGCCAGTGGCGGAAAGTAGTGGAACAAGGAGGCAGCTTGGACTGAGCGTTGGTATGTGACAAGATTTCACAGACTTGAACAGTGGATGAGGTGTTTCTGCAGAAGAGTGGAGCAACCAGCTGGCCTAACAGCTGTCTCGCAACGAAGTCAGTGAAGAGGACTATGACCTAGTTACTTCTATACATTAGAAGAAGTCCAGTTCTCGATGCCCATTGTCTTTGTGTTCTTTTCTCTCATTAGTAGCAATATTATTGTATGTTAAGTTTGCAGGTTAAGAAATTTGGCTCACTGAGTTTAATTTTCCTAAGTTGGTGGATGGAAGCTAGATACAGGGGTTTTTAAACAATTCTTTTAAAATCTGAATCCAGTCCTTGCTGCTGCCAATGAAGTCCTGGAGAAGCAGTTACATCAGTTGTCTTGAAATATCAGTATCATGTCTTCTAACTTGCAAAAATTGACTTCTGATAGCCTAGCCATTGAAAGACTTTCTGCAGACTTAAAACACAAATGAATCTAACATGCAACAGGGACATTTCTTTGCCTATTGCCATTGACTCTAATTTGGTATTCTTTTCACTCTTTATATCTTAGATATTTGTAAATTAATGGTCACCCCAAGTTTGAACTACTCTCTTCCAAAGTTAGATGATGCCACAAACAAAATTCAAAGGTGTTTGAATAAGTGTGATCCAGCCTCTTGCTGCTTCATCTTGGGTAATGAATTAATCCAGACATTTAAATGAGGAGCCACTTCAGCAATATATAATAACACTCATTCCGTTCTGTTACATGAAATTTGATGAACTGCTGAAAACAGGCCGAACACATTTACTCAAATTGCATAATCAAAAATCAAGAATAATACCAGAAGCCATTAGATCGGCAATATATATCTCAGACACCTACTAATGCTTTTAAGAAAAAAGCTTTGGGGAGAAAACAATCTCCTCACTGAATGAAAAACTTAAAATTTCAACTGAAGTTTACAAAACAGATTTTTTTTTAAGTTACACTGAATGCAGACTTACCAAACAGGCTTCAGGCCCTGTAAATTTATTGCTCTTACTAAACATGCTGATATGTGTAACCATCTCCAGCAACAGCACCTAGAGGTGCTAAAAATTCTTTCAGTTGGATGGATTAACCTAATGCTATTTAAAAGCAACAGTCTTTCTAAAAAGACAAAATGCAATATTAAGAAACAGGTCAAAATTAAAACAAGGAACCATATTGTGACTATGACAGCCAGGGTCAAATGCAGAGCAGTGAGGATGCCACCGCATCTCAGAAGGGCCCAGAAACACTGGGTGTGAAGCTAACTTAAAAACCATTAACGTAACACAGAAGAACTGTAACTGCTGAACAAACAGTTAAAAGAATGTAGTTTGCTATGGATTTGCTTTGCAAATCAAAATGAGCAAGGAAGAGCATTGCTCTTTCCTTTCTCCATCTATTTTGGCGATATTTGTAAAATCCTTGCATTCATGAGAATTGTGTCTGCCTCTCCCCAACAAAAAGGAATAGAAAGACTTCTATTTTCTCTACCTTATCTTAAGCATGGAGTTCTGAAGAGTTTGCTTGAAGGGGAACAGGCATTTCTAATCTCTTTTAGGTCTACATTTATATTAAAAAGTTGGTGATGTGAAATACTGTGTTTCCCCAAGTATGAACATAGATTTGCAATAATGTAGGATAATGAACATGCCCCAAAAGTTATTCTCAAATGTAACTCAGGAAAAGAGCTATTAGCCTGTCCAGCTACTGCTCTAGATGTTTTAACAAATGTGAGGCGGATCTATCAGAATGACTCAGAGGTAAAGGCAGTGTCTAAACTTGTTGTTGGTAACTGTCACTAGGAAAATCCTAAACCCACACATGCTTTTATGTCAGTTCTAATATATAATAATGCCTGGATTCTGGGAACTTGGATTGACTGGGCTGTTAGCCACTCAAAAACAGTGTCACAAAATGCACAAAATGGGGTTTAATGGATGCACTACAGGAAGAGATGCTTTTTCTGGCAGCAGTTAAATGACTAAAGTTAATTCTGACAGGCTTGAATGAAGTCTGAATTGCCAGTTTTTAAATGCCAATGTTCTTGTGTTATGCTGCTGAGTTTTTGTTGTTCCATGTTGACATTGCTGATTTACGATGCCTGATATGAGTGAATTATTATATGTTGTGCACAACTCATAATAGAAAAACCTTGGTGGCCTTTAAATGTTACAGTAAGTCTGGACAGCATTGTATAATGTTAACTTCTGTAACGCTGTGGCCAAGGTGAGGAGGAAGGAGAAAGGGCAAGAAGACTCAATGCAAACTTTATTTACAGAAAGAATAAGGACACTTGCTCCCACAGTGAGATCCTTCAAACAGGGTCTTCATTCGTCACACAGTGAGAGAAGCAGCAGTTCAAGCTGCTGTCAGAGACAGTGTCTTTCACAAAACATGGAGGATGCACCAGTTACAGCTACACCATCCCAGAAGGCGGCAGTGCAGGAGAAATTTATTGATTTACCTTTGTTGTCCCGGCAGTGTCCAGTGTAGAAGGTCTCCCTGCGTAGGATGATTTCTTGGGCAATGATCCCGTAGCTGTACACATCACCCTTCTGAGATACATCAGCGTGACGGAGATGCTCAGGAGCTGTCCACAGGTCTGAAGGGTCAGATGACAACAGGGAATGAGGTAAAGGGGGAAGGGAGAGAAGTAATTGAGAAAGGGTGATCCTTCTTAGACCATCCATTGGCAATAGTGATATTTCCTTTTACTCTTTCCATATCAAACCCAGAGCCCACTGGTACTGTTTATTTCCTACTTTAGCATTTTTCTTGAGAAGCAAACATCATAAAGGTTAGATAAACCTTTGATGTGGTAGTTTTCAATTGTCTGGGGTTTGCTGACCTTACTATTTTCCAGTGTAGGTGCAAACCCTCACACCTCCAGAAAAGTTATGGTTATTGGTAATGAACTTGCTTTTCTTAGCTACCTTTCATGGGCTTCTTAGAAATAGCCTATGCATCTGTATAAGACCAAGGAATGCCAGTGCTATGAAAAAAAAATTGAGCCATAAATTATTGAGCTAGATACATGGAGTTTGTTATACAAGGTGTCAGATGAGAAGACTGTAATATTTCCCAGCGGCCTTGATATCATGAATCTATTGAAATAATCCTTAAGTGCTTTTGAGCCTGACATATTACCTGCTCAAAACCATTTTCTTTCTACAGAAATTATTAATCTGTATTTCTAGTGCAACAAGCACCATTGTACCTCAAAACCAGAGTGCTGCCATGGTATGACAGTTTGTTATGATATCCTGGTGATTTATCATAACAGTGACCTGAACACAGTGACCCTGAAGACAGTGTTATGATACCAGGTGGCAACATCCAGCCGCAATGAATCTGTAGATCTCTTGTGAAACAGTAAGTTTTCTTCAAGGAAAGAAATATAGTAGCCAGAAATTTTGAGGCTGCTTGTCAAAGCATTTATCTCATGAGCAATGAAAGAAGAGAAATACAAATGTAATAATAATATAAATTTAAATATGAAATTTGTAAAATGAAAACTGAATAGAGCATTTATATTCAGTGCACTTTTCTTACTCTTTTTTATGTTCTCATTCCTGCTTTTGAGCATGTTTGTGTATGAATGTAAAAATTTTCTCTCAACTCAGTTGCAACCACACTTTCTTCTCAGCTCATATGCTACAGTTATGGCACAGTGCTGTGCTTATTATACGCCAAGCTCTACTACACAAACTCAGATGACATAATTTCAAATGGTCTTGTCTCTTCACTCAAGATCAGCTAAGAAGGAAAAGACAAGTAGCAAGGAGTGCCTTATTTTACAGAAATGGCCTATGAATATGAGATGACTAGAAAAATATAAAGAAAAGCTGTCAAAATTATTCAAATCTAATTGAACACATAGTGCTAGATTCCTAGCTAAGGAATGAAAAACATTAAGGTTATCATTGCATATCGTTACAGATTTTTTTAAGGATGATCAGAGTCACAAGTGTTAATGTTTAAATTAAATCACAGAGCACTGTGGTAACACATGCGTCTGATCAATGACAAGATCATGTGGTACTTAACTCCTTTTTTTTTTCACACAAGTTCAACATTACTGCTGAAGGGGGCTGTTTGCATGAAGGCCTTGGATACTGAAAATGTTTCTTGCATCTTAGCCACATGTGAAATCTCTGTTTTCTAAACTATAAGTTGAAAATATATCTTTCCTTTCCTTCTCAACTGCACTGCCTAGTTTCTTTCTCTAGCTGCTAATATTTCTCTTTCATTGTGTTATTTAAGACAGTGTTTTCAGATATCATTTGTATGATGGCTGCTACATGAAACAAAATCATAATATGTTTTGTACTGTGTACAAGATGCAATTAGGCCCTACTGGACTATGAATATAAGAAAATTCCATTGGGTTCAAAACCATGAAGGAGAGTCTAATTGGGTTCTGTTTTTACCTTTCTTCGGAGGCAGAATTGAATTACAGCCAAAATCAGTGATCTTGACTACCATGCGATTGTCTACTACACAGTTTGTGGACTTGAGTCGACCATGGACTTCGGTTTTGCTTGAGTGCAGGTAAGACATCCCCTGTGGTTAATAAAAGAGGAAAAAAGCAAGACTACATTTGAGACACTCGGCTTTTACCAGACTCAACAAGAATGTGAAGTATTAGTGTAATATCTGTCCGAGTAATTAAATGGCCTTCATCAGCAATGGATATGCATAAATCACAATTCCCTGTCATGGAGAGAAGCAAGTATTATTTTACAGAGGAGACTTTCCAAGATGACAGGAAGAGTCAATGTTAAGACTGAGGAGACGGATCATTAGAAGGATCGTGTCATGAAAGACCATCCTTCCTCTTAGTTAACAAAAGTCTGACATAGCATCTTGGGTTTTGATAAGATTAGAACACAATTAAGGAATTAGGAAAACTTATTTCCTCCCACAGAAGTTTTGATTTCACTTGCAATAAATGCCTTTTTGGTAAATTTAGTACAGATTTGTCAGAATGTCACACAAAAAAAAAGTGCTTTCAACTACATGTTCATCCAATGGACACCATAGGTGTGAGAGGAATTGCTCTTCATGTTTGTATCATCTTTGAAAATTACCATTCACCAGAGACTTCATTCAGAAACATTGCAGCAGATCCTGTGCTGCAAAGCAGAGGGCTAAAGAGGGGTCAGTACAGAAAGTAATAGATGATGCACTAAGGCTTATATAAGGCAGGGGATCAGATTAAACAATCATAAAGGTCTCTTCTGACCTGACTGATTATGGGTTTCTCTGTATTAGTCAAAAGATATCAGCTACCCATGAGCTAAACTCGGAAGTGGGCATCATGAGGACTGGATGAAATGGTTTCAGCTATATCTCCTGAGATTCAGACTCTTGACTCACAACACACACAGGAGTACAAAGGTGCGCAGTTTGCCCCTTTTTACTCATCACCTCTGAATTTATCTCATTTAGTCTAAGACACTAGAATACGGTGTAATACACAAGAAGGGACCAGCACTGAGGCATAGCAAGAAAAGAACATTGGTAAGTGGGCGTAAACTGAAGAAGGGAGTAGGTATGCTAATTTGCACCCTCTTGCTATTATTTATTCTGTTTCATCTCTCTCCTCTGAACTACTTAAGCTCACACCTACTTATAGCCTACTGCTGGTTGTTTTTCTTCCTATAGTCATCTTTTCTGCAGCTCAGTATATGAAGCACAATCTATATTCTTTGGAAGTGAGAACAGGTGCATCATGTCTGTTTAGTTTCTTCTCTGAATGGTCTTCCACTTAGACTCCTACACGTATAGCTCATCCTCTTGTACAATAACTGGTAGACAGACTTTAATCGGGGTTACATAGTTCACATGGTCATGAATACACTGTGTGACATGCTGGGTTTTCTTTCCTTTGGTACCCGTATGTGGGAACGGACCAGCAAATGCTACAAGAGATCACTGAGACGTGAGCTGAGTTTTGGGCACAGTGGATGTATGTCTGAGACACAAGCAGCCTGCAAGAGATGCAATCCCTGGAGAATGTTGTTGGACTGGTTATCCTGAACCTATCTAGACCATGCCAAAATTTACAGAGACTGTGCACGCTATATCCAAGGAACGCATTTCTTGATTAAGCAGCTTTTATCATGCAGCCCTGATGACACTATCCAGGATGTTTTGCCTGCTTTTGGTCCTGTTTCCTCCAGCTGCACCTTCTTCCACCACCTGCTTTCATCAGCCAGGAAATACACCCATTGCTACTGCAGAATTCCTCGTCAGTTTCAGCATCAAATGGCAAGCAAAGGGAATTTTGATTTCCTTATACCAGGGCTTTCTTGTTAACAATTTCTGGAGGAAGAAGTCTTATAGATGTGCCTGATAAAATTTTCCTCTTCCTTCCAACTATTGTATGCACCTACCTGAAAACAAAGAACCTATTAAGAACTCAGGATGTGATTTTCAAAATTTATGACTTTCAGTGCAGTAATCCTAAATCCTTGAGGTGTTCTTGTAACCTTTGCTCTGAAGCTCTGAAGCTTTAGTTCTGACTGAGAACCCTTTTCCTGACATAGTGCAACAATATTACAATCCCTTGCACAATATCCTGCAGCAGCCCCTTATTTAATAAATTGTGTTGCAACGACAGTGTATGCACTAATAACTGCAAGGCTTGATTACTGCAATTCTTAGCAGACCTTTCGTCAGAGCTCTTTGGTCACATGTAACCAAATCCATGTAGCTACAGGTGGTGCCATCAGACCTAGAGACAGCAAAGATAGAAAAGAAAAAAAAAAAAGGGAAAAAAAAAATAAATGGAGCAGATTTAGGGCATCCCCTTTGCCTACCCCACCTCCTCTAGTAGCCTAGAGGATGTTCCAGGAATAGTCACTGCTTGGCTAGCTGTACCAGGGAACAGAAATGATACAAACCTCTGTTCAGAAACACTGATGCAGCAGCTTCTGTGCCAGATGAAGAGTAGGTGAAGGATGAGGACTGTTTGGGCAATGGTAAGAGCGAGGTGTAGGAAAGTGGTGGTGTGGAGAGGGAGAAGCATATCAAAAGGAAGGTAAGGGGACTTCAGGACATGATCACAGGGATTTTAACAGCCTGGAGAGCTGGGGCTGGACCTGAAAAGGGCAGATGCTCAGATGAGAGAAACTGGAGCTGAAGGGCGATGAAGTGACTTACGTAAAGCAAGAAGCCATTCAAGTGAAAATAGACGGGGTGCCTGGAGGATGGGAAGGATTTAGGAAAAACAGTACAAGAAGTTCATGGAAATGTCTAGCTTCCAGATACTCCACAACAGCATCAGGTGAGGGAATAGGAAAGGCTGGCAGATCATCCAAACGACAGCAAGTTTCCTGATATTCCTAGGTACATACAAGTTTTCAGGAAGATTTTGTGAACCATCTCTACTAACATGGCTAATAATGCTCAGGAGTCATTCCACAGAACAGATGTGGTGCGCTGACCATCCTCAGACTTCATGTCCTGTCCCCATTACCAACGGTGCAGGGAACAACTGGTTGTGAAATCCCAGTCCCAGTGCAGTCACTGGTCGCTCCATTCAGACAGACTGGGATTTCTCTCTCCTCCTTGTAAACAGAGCCGGTACTAATCTCTGTTTTCTTAGGAAACATCTGAAGGTGAACTGCAAAGGGTTAAAAAATACCATGGTTTTTTTATATGCTATAAGGAGGAAGGAAAACTCCACTGCTGCTATTTAAAATGAAATTTAATGCTGAACATTAACTGAACTTGAAAGTCATTAACCAGGCCAGCAAACTGTGACAATTTGGATTAAGGGGTCTTTAATAAAGAGCACGATTTTCAATATCTCTTTAGAACAGACACAGTGGAGTCATTCATCTTGGAGACCAAATCTGAATTGGTGCATGTAGGGAAATGGGAGGACTGTCCAACTGCAAACCAGCAATAGGAAGAGGAGAGCAATTGAGCACTGGCAAAAAGGCAGAGGTAGTTCTCTACATTACCTGCAGAAGTATAATGAATTATTATACCCGTGAATTATAAAGGTTCCTTAACTACCAGCTGCACAGATACAAGTCTCTAATGTAGAATAGAATTTCCTTTACCGTTGATACTGAGTCATCCTACCACAAGGACCTAAAATGTGAAGATCAGTTGAAAGCTACTGAAAGGCAGTCTTGGTTTCTGTACAGGATGAATTTCTTCCCTCTCAAATTGCCTGAAATAGATAGCTTTAGTTTCTAGTTTCTCACTCTAGTGAGTGAGAAAATCAGGATGCAAAGTAAACGATTTATTTAGAAAAAGTTTGTGTCTCTGGATACAAACTGGAATAATTCCATCATTTTGAAAAACCACAGTTTTCCTTTATATGCCTTACCTGAGGCCAGAGAGCAGTGTGTTTTGCAGGTCTTCTGACCGCACAGGCCCTACTAATCAGAGCCACTGGTCAACAGATTGTAACCCTCTGATCTTTGGGTCACATTTCTTTGGGGCATACTTTATTTGTTTATTTATAAATATCCCAAAGCCAGCTCTGGCTCCCATTTGAGAGGATGATTTGAGAGCCACTGGCTCCTCTTGCCTCATACACCTATCCGCAGAGGAGGAAAGGGTGGAAAGGCATACATCCTCTAGCAAGGAACGGAGAAGACCCTGAGAGCTGCCCTTCTCCAGAGGATCCATTTTGCAAGACAGGACAGGTTGATTAACATTGCACTGTCAGCAGCCCACTTACCTTGGCAATATCATACATGACAGAGATTTTGAATTCCCAGTCCATGAATGTGCCGTCAGGGTAGGAGATTTTATCATTTAAAACATCCTGTGAAGAGAAGAAAAGAGTGGTTCTAAACTGCAGGGAAAAAGGAGAAGATGAGAGATGAGTATCCAAATCACACAGCCTTTCAACCAGCAACTGAAAGAGGTAGCCCTTCATTTTTTGTAGGGAGTACATGCACTAGAGCAGGAATTGACTCAGAAAACAGGGAATATGAAATATATTTTAGGTTTACACAGAGCTAGAAAACTGAGGACTCCAGAAAAGAGGGGTTTGTGTAATTAAAGGTAAATAGTGAATTTGCTTTTAAAGCTGAGTCTTTAATAAAGCAAAATAGCTGAAACAGAAATGGGTAAGCTGTGCAAGAGGAAGGGAAAGGAATTTCTGTGGTTTGTGCTCGCAGTCCATATCCTATCAATTTACTCAGGGCCTTATAAGTTCAAAGTAGACTATTCCTTTATCTTAAAGTGCCAGTCATTTACAGTTCTTCCAGCCACTATGACTTCTATTGCTAAAACTAAACCTCCACGAGTATTCCAGTTTACAAGAAAAGAACTAGAGATAAAGCTGTTATTTTGCTGCCTTGCTGTGAGTTTGTTCCAGAGACCACTGCTACTGATGACAGTCTTTGTATGAACTCAGAAACAGAGACAATGTGTACCTGGCAGAAGAGCTGATGCCATCATTACTTCATGATTAGCACTGAAATAATATTGGTAGTAATAAATAATAAGTCTTTCCATAACTCATGCCAGGCATCAATTTACCATTTCTTTTTATAAACAGAAACGAAGGTCTGTTGTTCCTTACAGCACAGGATTTGCCATATTTCAGCCTCATACTCTTTGTCCCTTATTAATATGGAATATATTCTTTTCTCTATCCTTTCACAGTCTTGGTGGGGTGTGGGGTCCACAAGGGCATCAGCAGAGAAAACCGCTACAGCTTGGAAAATAAAGAAAAAGTTATATCCTATATGCTCCCAATAGGGGACATAATACAAATACTGGCTGTTGCTGTTGCCTGGGCAGAGCTCTGCCTGTGCTTTTCCTTGCTTGCACCTCACCGCATCCTCTGGCTGCTGAGAACCATCAAACTGATGGCAGCCGCAGCAGCATCTGGGGAAGGCTGGAGAGAAACTATCAAGGGGGAGGGAACTCGGAGTCAGAAACCTGCCACCACTTGCTCAGTCCATGGCTGCTGCATGAGGGACAGAGACAGAAATGGGGATCTTTTTTTCTTACTTTGAAATTTGATAATTGGAAGGTGGAAGGAGACCTGCAAAATTCTTTACCCGCAGAGAACCTCTTTCGCAGTACTCAATCACCCCAAAGATCATGGTGTCTATCTTCACAGTGCCATAGAACTTGGTCAGGTTGTAATAGTCAATCTGTAGGAGCTAGAGCAGAAACATTGCATCTATTTTTAAAATCAATCATTGTTAGTACAGAAACACAGGTCAAGGATACTTGTGTGACGTGTCTATCTCAGGCCCTGATAAGATGTATGAGTTTCCTTTAAACCAGTGTGTACTAAGGCACCGAGTGAAGTAGTTGAAGACATTTGTCATTCCAGAGCCTTCTGGATTAGAGGGATAAGAATGGCTGCTGTTGGATACTGCAAGTTAATTCCAGAGTCTGCTATAGTCTCCGTTATTGCCTCCCTACTCCAACCTCCCAGTTGACCAGAATAGCCATTATGAGTGACAGAATGGTGTGAATCAGTCAGTAAATGAGCAAGTAATAAAAATTTAATGATGCTGCATGATATTATGGACTTTGTCCATTTATATAGATAACTGTATTTTACTTTGAGGTATTTTTAGAGCTTATTGAATTTGCAGTATAGCTGTGTTGTGTAAAAAGGAAAACTATTCATTCAAAAAAGATGCAGTACTGCAGCCAAATTCATCTCTCGTGTTGGAAGAGTCTGTATGCACAAGTCAGCAGAGAGTTACTTATATTTAAAGAGCTGCACTTGGCGTTCAATAATAAGATTTAACTACAACATTCTGCTACTAATGAATTAGCATGATATGAACAAAAAGAGTGCATCGCCTTTTAGCATCAGCTATAAAAATGTGTTTAGCAAGGCCATATGACAGAGCATGAATTACTCCATTCATCTTCAGCTTCACTGGCGTACAATTCAGACTCTGAAATAGTGATGAGATCACACACACAACGAGAAAGTTCATCAAGCAATATCTTTTGAGGAACTCATTACCCGTCCACCTCACAAACATGCACAAGCACATGGCTGTTGGAGTTGACAGTGGAAAGCAATGACTCATAGGCTCCATCCCACCCTGCAGTGTCCAGTTGCTACATGCAACAGTTACCTTGTTCAGTTCTATTTTTTGCTTCTCTGAGAAATTACCATCGCTGTTTTTGAGATCCTTTAGGATCACCACCTGAAGAAAAAATAACAGGGGGAAAGGAATTGTAGGTTTAGTACAACAGCAATTCATCCTTCTTTTCCAAGAAATGTCCATACAAAGAAATACTTCAGAAACATCTGCCTACTGCTTCACTGTTGGAGTTTCAGTTAATCAGCTATTAAGTGACAGAGTTATATTTCCTTCAAAAGATTTACCAGGTAGATAAAAACTATTTAGAACTGTCAATGATGCAAATTTTAACTCAACATACCTCAGTCAGGCAGATAGCTCTATGGAATGTACAAGAATTGCCATGCAAATGGCCTGTCCTCTATTAATCCGTTAATCTCCTCAGTACCAAGATGTATCAGATTTCTGGTCCCCCTGTTTCTGCTTCTGCATGTCTGGACAAGGCTAGGGGTTCACGGGGTCTAAGGATAGGGGTTCATGGGGTCTAATATGTTCCCTCCCATCAGTAAGCAAAATGCAAAGCACCTGATAGGGAATAAATGGTTTATTCCTTCCATAAGATCAAGCCATTTTGCAAGGTCGGGAGAGGTGGAATTGTCTCTGGAGAGGAATGACCTCCTCCCAGAAAGAGCCCTCTAAGCCGAGGAAGGGAGCATGGACATTGCAGTCAGGTTACCTTCTTGTCATATTTGCCTTGGCGCAGTCTCTGGGTGGTGTCACGTCTCTTATCTTCATCGATCTGAGAACAAAGAAGAATAATTAACTTGCAATTATCACCTACTCCCCACTTGGCAGGTCCAGAGAGATAAGTAATGTCAGTGTGTACCACACAGAGAAGCATAAGCCTCTCTCTAGGGAGTGCCACTACATGCCGCAGAAAGTGTGGGACATCCATGCCGCTCCCATGGCTGTCGGGGGCCTCCGCCTGCTGCTTTCATGCTCTTGGGTGTTACAGAGGCATAACAAAGCACAGGGAAATAATTTGTAACAGTAGTGGCGTGGAAATCAATACCCAGCTCATTCACCCATCACAAAATGAGCTTTACTGTTGGGAAACACATGTATTCTATTAGGGAGCGATAGAAGGGCAATAAGCTCTTCTTTCTTCAATACAGCAAGTGAGGGTTAAAAATAATAATAATAATGATTTTAATAGATCCTAATTCTACTAGAGCCATAGCCTGCATTGTAGTCGGAGCATGCCAACACCCCAGCATTGATGGTCTTTAGAAGACAGAATCCAAGACCCAGCTTCAAGCACTGTGCTTCTCTTACCTTCAAACTAACTTGACTTGTCTCACTGGTCTCCAGAGGCAAGATCTCCTCCTGTGGTATGTGGGACCATTTCTTCCTCCGACGCTCATTATCTCTCCTGTATTTCCTGCAAAACGAGTGAACTCATTCAGAATATCCTCCCAGTGAACCAAAACGTGCAACAGGAGATTAGGACAGGGAAGTTTCCAGTGTCACGATGACACAAGGATGGAGTGTTGGGTGGGCAAGGCTTGAGCCCAAGCCCTGTAGCTCCTGTACAGTTTTCCATTTTGAGGCTGCTCTAATCCCTCTAGCTTTGGGAAAGCCTAAATGCTCATTCAACTCCATACACGTAGCAGAAGAACAGGACAGATTTAGCAGAACAAGTGCTGGGCAATTGCCAGCATCTCAAGGGAGGTCAAAACAATTTAAAGCACAAAGGGCTGTCTGGATTTCCTATCGTCTTCACCTCCATGTTATTGAATGTACTCTGAAGGGAGATCCCACAAACAAATGCAAGCCAAAGGAAGTCCTGGCATCAATGCTGGGTGGTAAGAACTGGTGTGAATACAATGGCAGTACAGGAAGTAACAACACTGTTGAGATGCCTTTTTGTGCGCGTCCCTTGTATTCTGCACATTTTGTAAAAATAAGGGAAGAGCCCCCGGAACAGGGAGATGGAAACTACTGTCTCCCTTGCAGAACTTCAGAGCAGACACTGTCTTCTCTTAGAGAAAAGCTGCAAGAAGACTAGCACTCATCAAACCACCCACTTACCTGTGCAAGTCCTTCCTCTATTGAAAAAAACACAGGACTGACTGGAGAGACTGACTGCAGGGGAATCCAAACACCCTTATGACTGCTGGCAAATGCTTGAAATGGGATAACCCATGGTATCGACTAATAACACAAATATGCCCTTTTCCAACATATTTTAACTCACACATGTATAAGAGACCAATAGTTGTGGTAAGAACTATTTTTCTCAGTTCAGTCTCGTAAACTGTGTTGCATCACCAGGATGCACTGCAATTCAAACTGCTATCAGCTGGTGATTAAGCACATATCAAACTGAATGAAAATCTACTAGGTCTAATATTTAGTTATGTGTTTTTCAGGACTTTTTACCTAGTAGTCAGTCCTACACAGGGAGGTGTGGGATAGTTCAAGTGTCCTAGAAACTTGGGAGATAAAGAAGGAATAATGAGGTATTTTGTTCATTTTCATAGCTGAGTCTTTCTTCTCCTTTGCTTGTTAGGGGACAATCTTTGTTAGCAATTATATTTGAGAAGTTTGCTCTTATTTCAACACTAAAAGGGCAAGCATTTTTCTAAAAATATCCTCAGGAATCTCTTCTATATTTGATGCTTGGGAATATTACAGTGATATATACAATAATAATCTAGACAGAATCTTTAGATTTTATGCATCTGCAAATATGGAAGAGTCCAGCACCTTTTACAAGTCCAAAGTGTGTCCATACAATTTTTTATCAATCTTCACAGCCATTACAAACTTCACCTGTTTATATGTTAATGCCTAGATGCAGCACTGATTAGCTCTTCCATTTCTTGAGTACAACTGGATGTGTAAGAGTTATATACCTTCATCTTCGATTTTTCCCTCATGAAAAATTTTAGTTAGCAAGGCAGATTGGTCTGCTCAAAATAAGAGAGCATGGGTAGTATCTGTTTCTAATCAGGTTTTCTTAAGACCTGATTTTCTCACTTTTTCTGGAGTTCTGTGATATATAGCAAAGAGGGATGCTGAGCTACTGAAAACAGATGCACATGTAAGACAATTTTTTTAAATATGAAAGAAAACCATATACTTTGAAAATGGGGTGGCATTTCTTCCAGCAAAAGGAGACATCATGGATTTATATTTCTCCTTTTTCCATCATGATAAAGCTGAACTTCACAGAATCACAGGATCAAAGAATGGTCAGGGTTGGAAGGGACCTCTGGAGATCATCTAGTCCAACCCCCAAGTATAACTTGTGTTATACTTATGAAATTCTAGCTGTTAGAAAAGTTGGTATGTGAGAAGTTGAACTGAGTCAGAGGAAGCTGAAAGACAGGATGGGTCCATGCATTGAAAACACCAAAACCTTGTGGTGTTTTGATTCCTACAGTGACTCAAGACAAATACCTCCGTTTAGATTGAACTTTTATGTCACCAATAGGTTAAAGAAACATAAGTGAACCCCAAGTAAGCTAAAGATGGGCAGTAAGTGGAAGAAGTCTGACAATTGGTCTGAGACATATGTTGTTGTGTACGTGTAGGAATCAGAGCTTTTTAGCAGATGCAAAAACTCTGAGCCTTGCTGCATCTTCTCCCTTGATTATTAACCTGACATAACAATGCTATGGATGCAAACACTACTTGGCATATACTAAAGGGTTCACACTGAGGGCAACCATCCGGGTATGTAAGGTAAGCTAATGAACAGCTCTTCAAGGACAGATCAAAGGCACTGCCCTAGGAGGAAAACTGTTCAAGCACAAACAGAGGGCCAAAGGAGTTGGTACCTTAGAACCAGCAAAGAGATGATCAGAACCAGAATCACAATTCCCGTGAGTGTAAAGACAGCAATGGTCAAGATGTGTGGGCCTGCAGAAAAGAAAAAATTGGAAAATAAACAACTTGACAGATGACACTGAAAAACAGTATTATATTTAAGAAATTACCCTCACCCACAGACATGCAAGCCACAGTAGCTGAGCAGGGATATTCTTTGGTCACATCCAAACTGAAAGGGTTTGGTAAAGTCTAGCACTGCCTAGAGATAACAAGTGCCTGCCTCTTTCACTGCAGGATGAAGCATGACCCGGAGCAGTGCAGTCTTACATCCACACCTGAGGCATGGACACTCTGTAGGGACACCCAGGTGACAGATGAATTTAACAGCACTGAATCTCACATCAGCTCAGCAGCAGAGTTTCCAGGCGTTCTCCTCTTTTAAAACAAACTAGGATAGCCCAGGAATAAAGCTGACTTTTCTTAGTAACCACGTTTTAGAAAATGAAGCAGGCAGTTTTCTCCTTTCAATAACTTCTTAAGAGTGGATGGTGCAGGCAAACCTTGGATACAGATCTCTGTGGGATAGGGATGTAGATGGGGTAAGCAGTGGACCGTTTGAAACCAGAGTCACTGGGAGGCAGAAAACATTGTTTTCCCTGAGTATACTCAGGGCTTAATGCAAAATGGACCCTTCATTGACTTCTTTGGATAAGGCTTTCTCTGAACTGGGAAACAAAGGTTTGGTCCCTATGGTTTTTATCATTAAACATAATGCTCAGTAATGACTTTCTGATTCAAGGTTTATAACATATGTCTTTTCCTTTCCAGTCCTGCTGAGTACCCACCCAGTGAGAAAGACATGCCTCTCTGACAGTGAATTTTCCACAACTGCCCATATCTTTATCACTCAGAATCTTTACTGATACTATTTGTTTCAGGATGGGGTACACCTGAAGACCACAGCTTCCACCCAGAATTTCAGCTGATACAGAGTGCAGCCGTTTGTGGATTTGAAAGGCATTTCTCCAAGAAGTTGTTATCCAAGAAGAGGTCAAGATGGAAATCATGGTACAGCTGTTAACATACATGAACTTTTCAACATGTTGCACTTGGGTTCTCCCCTTATTGGCCCAGTTGCTTAAAGTGATTCTGTAGTTGTTGTAGACAGAGCTTTGGACACTGTAGACTCATTTCTGAACGTATCTGTAGACACTGTGTTGGGATGACAAGTGGTACTGAGTGAACTCTACTCTTCAGTATGAAATTTGTATGCTATAGAGGAAAATTAATCTGGCACAGGACAAAGATGCCAGATTAGTGTCCTTGGAAGCTGTCAGGTGCCAATCAATTTGAAAATTCAGCTGTTCAGGCATCTGAGGACTTTGACCCAAAATCACAGAGCACACAAGGGTCCTAGTCTGGAGCAGGCAGGCAGGACTGTTGAGGCTGGGGACTGATTATTTAAGGTTGTAATTTTGATTGTCCTAATGTGGAAAGGTGAACCGAAGCCTGTCTTGGGTCAGTTTTTGGAGCTCAGGGGTACTGGGAAGGAAAGTTGCGACGCCAACTTCCTTTGAAGAGCAACAGGCCATTAGTGCAGAGCTTTGTCTGGTGGCCGCACTTCTAGAATGTACCTACTCTGCTGAGCAAGTCTCTCAGGCAAAGAAAGCAGAGGATAATCTAGTTTCACAGATTCCCATGTTGGTTCTGGGTAGTAAAAGAGCTGAGCTACTCAGCCTTACTGAGGCTTAATGCACCTCTGCATGTGCCCAGAAACAGAAATAAAGGCACACAGGAAAATAATAAAGTGTAAAAATTAACAAATAAATAAAAAGTAACAAGACACACACTAGCTGCCTCTAGAATCAAACCCCAGCTGGGCAGGGATTTTGAGCATACCGATGTAAATGTCTGCATCTAACACAGAATCCAGTTTAGGAACTCTGGATTTTGTACCCAGCTTTCTGGCTTTTATTTTTTGTTCTGTGTATCATGTCTCCGCACCATCTTTCTTTGTGTTCATCCCAGCATCAGCCTCAGGGCCTCCCAGTAAATTAGTATTCATCTGATGCTCCCCATTGAAAACTCAGTACTACGTTTCCCTCCACCAAGTAAGGACATTAACTCACCAGTATAAAATGACACAGACATGAGAATGTGCAAAGCCATTTCCCACGAATTCTCTAAAACTTAAGCTTTGTGAATAGTGGCTTGCGACTTAACAATCAGCAGGTTGAAGTTGCCGAGGGAAGCGCTGTGGGACCGCAAGTTCCCGTTCCTGAGGCTCTGCTACCACCTCCTGGCTCTTAGTATTACAACACACAAAGGGGGAGTGCATCCCAAATTGATTGTTTTCAGGTCCTCTGGAACCAGAAACAGTTGTGTATTGAAGGTTGACCTTATCCGTGTTTAGAGTGAGGGTTCAAACTTTCTGAATAATGGCAAAATGTGGATGAAGACCCCTCTTTTTTAAGGGATGCCAGGAGGAAAGAGGGTAGCAGAACTGGGTCAGCTGCTCTCAATTACAGCTCAGGAAAGGAGCAGGGCTCTGGTTGCTGTGTTTGTTCACCTCCCTGGAGGAAAAACATATTTCTGGTTGGAAAGTTTTGACTGGCTTTGGCCGTACTTAAACTTACGTAAACTTTGGCCATAAAAAGTTGCCCTTTAGGGGAATATATTTTTTTACAATCACACTGAAGGAAGGTTTATTTTTAAAAAAATGTGAAAACAAAATAATCAAGTGTCTGTGGGAGGTGGGTTTACTTTGATTTAGTACAGCTTGCCCACAGAGTCAGGCCTTTGTTAAGCACTGAATGTTAAGCTACTAGTTTGTAGACACTGTCTTTCTGCAATTCCCAAACATTTTTGTTTTGCCCTTGTACAGCAGCTTCAAACAAGGATGTACTCAGGGGAATCTTTTAAATATGCAGAGGCAGAGATCCTCTGACAACACAGCGTGTTGTGGGGACTACTTAATGTCCCCATTACCCCAAGGTACTTAATGCCGTCTTTGCCTCAGTCTTCAGCAGTAGGACCAGTTGTTCCTTGAGTTCCCTAACCCCTGAGCTAGAATACAGGGATGGGGAGCAGAATGAAGCCCCTGTAATCCAAAGGGAAATGGTGAGGGACCTGCTTCAGCACCTGGAGGTGCACAAATCTATGGGGCCGGATGGGATCCATCCAAGGGTACTGAAGGAGCTGGCGGAAGTGCTCACCAGGCCACTCTGCATAATTTATGAACAGTCCTGGATAACCGGGGAGGTCCCAGCCGACTGGAGGTTGGCAAATGTGACACCCATCCATAAGAAGGGCCGGAAGGAGGATCCGGGGAACTACAGGCCAGTCAGTCTGACATCGGTGCCTGGGAAGGTCATGGAACAGATCATCCTCAGTGCCATCACACGGCACATGCAGGAGAACAAGGTGATCAGGCCCAGTCAGCATGGGTTTGTGAAAGGCAGGTCATGCCTGTCAAACCTGATCTCCTTCTATGATGAGGTGACCCGCTTAGTGGATGAAGGAAAAGCTGTGGATGTTGTCTACCTGGACTTTTGCAAGGCTTTTGACACTGTTTCCCATAGCATTCTACTGGAGAAACTGGCTGCTCGTGGCCTGGACAGGTGTACCCTTCGCTGGGTAAAAAACTGGTTGGATGGCCGTACCCAGAGAGTGGTGATAAATCTGGATGAGGGGATTGAGTGCACCCTCAGTAAGTTCGCAGACGACACTAAACTGGGGGGGCGTGTTGATCTGCTTGAGGGTAGATTGGCTCTGCAGAGAGATCTGGACAGGCTGGACAGATGGGCTGAGGCCAATGGTATAAGGTTCAACAAGGCCAAGTGTCGGGTCCTGCACTTGGGTCACAACAACCCCATGCAGTGCTACAGACTGGGGGCGGAGTGGCTCGAAAGCTGCCTGGCAGAGAAGGATCTGGGGGTGTTGGTGGACAGCCGGCTGAGTATGAGCCAGCAGTGTGCCCAGGCAGCCAAGAGGGCCAACAACATCCTGGCCTGCATCAGGAATAGTGTAGCGAGCCGGAGTAGGGAAGTAATCATCCCCCTGTACTCGGCACTGGTGAGGCCTCACCTCGAGTACTGTGTTCAGTTTTGGGCCCCTCACTACAAGAAGGACATTGAGGTGCTGGAGCGTGTCCAGAGAAGGGCTACCAGGCTGGTGAGGGGTCTGGAGGACAAGCCTTATGAGGAACGACTGAGGGAGCTGGGGTTGTTTAGCCTGGAGAAGAGGAGGCTGAGGGGTGACCTTATCACCCTCTACAACTACCTGAAGGGAGGTTTTAGAGAGATGGGGGCTGACCTCTTCTCCCACGTGGCAAGTGATAGGACAAGAGGAAACGGGTTCAAGTTATGTCAGGGCAGGTTTAGATTGGATATTAGGAAGCATTTTTTCACTCAAAGGGTTATTAAACGTTGGAATGGGCTGCCCAGAGAGGTGGTGGATTCACCATCCCTGGAGGTGTTTAAGAAAAGGGTAGATGAGGTGCTTAGGGACATGGTTTAGAAGTGGGTGTTTTTAAATCAGGGTAGGTTAACGGTTGGACTTGATGATCTTAATGGTCCCTTCCAACCTCACTTATTCTATGATTCTATGATTCTATGACTAAGGGATGAATGAGAATAGGACTGGAGCAACACTGAGAAGGCTGCGGCCAAGCAGCAAGCTCTAATTTGAAGCCATCTGATTTACTTTACTGAGGAATAAAAGTGTTGGAATCTATGCACCACCTTACTGTGAATGAACTTTTAGTTATCAGAAGGTGTTTGTTCCTCCAGTTACTGGTTTGCATTGTAATATTCCCTAGTGGAGGTAAGCAGTACAGCAAAATAATGGCGGCCTTCAGCAGAGACCTTTAACAGGGGCACCTTTGGACACTCACTGATAGGAATGACTCAGGTGAAAATTAACCCACTGTGCACTAACCCTTGCAACCACCGCCACTGCAATAATTTTTGTCCTGCATATCATACCCTGAAGAATATACCTGTCCATTGCCACTCAGCATGTGGCAGCAGTCTACGTGGGGAAACAAGCCCAATCTGCTCAGGTTGACAAGGCTGTACTCTGCTATGCTGAATGGCAAGGGGATTCACCTGTTCTATCCAGGAATCACCAAAATCTCAAAAGAAAAGGAGGTGGTGATTTCTGGGACTCCAGATTTAAAGTCTGAGTGGAGATGGAGTAATAACCTAGTTTCCCATCGTCTTTCTGCAAGAAGCCAGCTTGTCTAAGAGAAGCACCATGAGTCTGCATAGTGCTATGTCCTGTCCCCAGCTCCCTACAACAAGAATAAAGGGGCAAGCAGAAGCCTCCATGCTGCATCACTGATATAAAAATGCAGAGTCAGATAATTTATCATAACCTTAACTCTGCTGCCTTTCCTGAACAGGCTTTCAAACAATTCACACCACCACCATCTTCTAGTGAAGGTTTTATGTTCAGGGGTGACCTCTTCCAAAACATGCCGTGCTATTCCCCACAATCATTGGTACAGGACGGTGGCCATGAAAGATTTAGTAACACCTAAACAGAAATGCAGGTTTAGAATTGGGCTGCATGCAGAGAACATGGGGGGCTAGGGCAGGGGAAGGAAAGATGCTGTTCTGCCCCCAGCTCCTGGCGTCACTGGCTGGGGACAGTGTAGAGGTAGTGTGCTGGATTGCACAGCAGGTGGATCTTAGGACTGTATGACTTGTCTTCGAGGAAGAGGTAGGTTTAAGGGGTGTCTCACCAGTGCCTGGAATATCACTGGGCAGCCTGTGGTTCTTCCAGATGAAATCCGGACTGGAAGTTATGATGTGTGTCTCGTTCTTCTGAGTGTTGAAATGCAGAAGAGTTCCGAACTATGCGTGTGGAAGGAAAGAAATGCAGTCAGAAGCTGTGCTCTCCCTCTTTTGTCCCTTGCTTCAAACTACCCTTAATAAATGTGTTGCCCAAACTCAAAGTAATTCTTGCTCTTTCTGCGACAGCAGTGCATTCCTCAGCTTAGCCATATGTTGGGCTGCCATATTCTTCCTCATTCGTCCCCTTTCTCTGAAAACAAATGTATCAGTCCCACAAAATACCAGCTGCACTTCACTTACTGAATCACCAGATGACATCAATCCTGTCAGTCTCCAGCACGCCTCCCATGACCCTCTCCTGGCATGCACAACATGCCTTGGCATGCCACCACTTCTGCTGTGGTTATTTTCATCATTCTTATGCAATAGTACAGGGTATTTTGTTTCTCCTTTCATATATAAGGTCGAACAGTTGCTCCATGGACATACGTACATAATCTGCAGTCTGTGATGTGTACAGCAGGGTCAAATTGGTATCAATGTCTCCATATTCATCTAGAGTCACAGGACCCAGTACACCTGCAAACACAAGGGATTAGTCAGAGGGCTTGCATTCTCAGAAACACAAATATGTGGCAGGAAGGATGGGATAAATAAAAGGATTTCTAATGCTCAGGATATTTTTCTTCTTTGTGTACATGCTAGAATACATATCAGCTTGGTGTGGCGCTACTTCTCCCTTAATAGCATGCTACATTTTCTCTACAAAATCCAATAAAAGGTGTTGAACTGGCTGCACTGAAGAGGAAAGTCTCCCTCTAGCTATAGAAAAATATATTTGTCAGGTTTCTTCAGCATACCAAGAATGTCAGAGTAACCTCCCTTGAAGGGACCATTTTAGAAGTGAGAAGGGAAATTGCCTGTTTCCACCTGCAGTTTGAATCTATCAGCAAGAAAGGAAATATAGGGACACTTTCATTCCTCTTACTCTTCTGAGAGCTACCTGCTTGGCTCTAATAATATTATTTTAACCAGGTTCTTTTTCCCTTTAACCTCCTGCCTCTGTATGTCAGCAAATGTGCAGATTGAGAAATTGCCTATGTGGCACATTCCAAGGATTTTAAGGTGGAACTTCCTAAGTCCCTCAGCGCGGCTTGACTTTGCTCTCAAGAAGTCAGTCATTTCAACAAGAGCACAAGCTTAGCCAATAGCCACCACTCCTGAAAGCCTCACCTTCATTTTTTTTCCCTTCTTTTTTCGCGAGAGTCTTTTTGATCAGCTTCAGATTGCTCTTTTGCTGCTGCTGATGATGACTTCTTTTATTTTTCCTAAAGTTCATCATCATCATTATTTTACTTCGGGAATTACCTTCTCCTTTTTCACCTCAAAAACTGATGCTAAGTTTGTAATGGCCCAGCTTCTTAATATCGAAATAATTATTGTACGAACTCCCTACTCTACCAGCCTCCAGTACAAGAAAGAATGAAGGTCATTCAACACCTTTCACTTTTAGGATTATCTTTTTAAACTAAACCTATAACTAATATGGAGCATCACAGTGCAAACTTTATTTTGGATAAGTAAAAAAGTTTGCGCAACTTACCTTTCAAATTTAAAGTGTAACTGAAGAGCTGAGTTTACTCATTCAAAAAAGGATGCTGTCTCCGGGAGGAATTACTAAACTATATTTTGTTAGGTTTGGGATACCATGGTTAAAGGAAAAATAAGCCCAAAATCTGCTAGGCCGTATTAGGAAAATCTGGGAAACTTCGACATATGTGTTTGCTGAAAGCAGGTGGGACATAAACACAAAGCTTTGCATTGTCATTTGATTGGTACAGATCTCTGATGTGAAGTGACAGCTGGGACTTTGCCCCTAGAGAGGTAATATTGTCACTTCTTTGTGTCAGTCTTGCCTCTGTCTTTTCCTAATGATTGAATTCTGTGATTTTAAGCCCGTGGCCTACAAAAGCCCACTGATGCTAGACAACCTGTGAGAGGAACAAGAAAGTTGGCTAAGAAGAGGCAACCCACTGCCAGCTGTCTTATACTCACACGGCAGGCACCCAGGCCTGCCATGGCTTTGTAAACTGGAAAAAGGTTGAAACTACTTCATTAAAGTTTAGCTAAAGTGGACTTCAGAGTCATTTTGAACATCGATCATATTTCATATGTACTGGCCTGAAGCCAAGACTAGACATTTAGGGGAAAGCCTGGAAATGCCACTGTCGCGAATTAACAACCTGAATGCTGGGTTGCCTCTGGAGGAAGAGTGGACCCTGAAACCCACCTGTGTGCTTCACTCTTCCAGCTCCTTTCTCATTCTCCAAATAGTCTCTCCATAGGGAGTTCAGCTCTTTATCAAGAGAATGACACCAGCTTCAGGTCCTCATCCCTGTCCTCCACCTCTACTGGCTGGGAAGCTGTCTCTCCTCCTTCCCCCACCCCTCCTTAGGCAGCAATTTTCTTTAAATATGCTTTGTACTTCAAAGCAGCAGGAAAAACACAACAGCCCAGAAGGAAGTCTGGTCCTCAAGCGGTCTGTTGTTAATTGCAATGTTTCGAATGATCATCATTTTGACTTTCTACCTCTTCTGTGTTGCATGCACTGAGGTGATTCTGCATGACTGCTATGTAGTACTTCTGCTAATAGTGACGATAACATGCTTGGAAAAAATGATAGAAAGAGAAAAAAGAGTGGGAATAAAACTCACTGAAGGGCTTAGGCTTGTTTAGTGTAGAAGTGACTTATCCTAAGAGTGCTTAAAACCAAATTTCTTTCCCCTCATTAATTTAGTGAGCCCTGCACAGGACTGTACTTTTTTTACCATCAAAAGTGGTATTTCGGAATTCATTGATGAAACTGAGAGGTGACACTAGGCTGCCGGAGGAGATAAATTTCTTCAGAATATGTCCAAATAGCAAGACTGCATTAAAATAGCCAACAACAAAGTCATCTTCCATCTAGAACAGGAGAAAAAGAAAAATGGCAATTTGAGTGTTCGTGATTCTGCCTTAAAGCAACCATATATTTGGTGTCTCCATTTGGCAAAAACTCCAGCACGGAAGATCAGAATCCACTGAACACAGAGTAAGTGGGCAATGCCACATCAGCGTTCTCGCTTAGAAAAGTAAAGGTAAACAAAATCTATTTTTGGTGTATGAAGACAGGGAGGAGTTGAAAACTTGTGAGGCCAATGCAAAGCTTTGGCGCAAAAGATTCAAGAAATCCTGCATTGTAGGTTCTGGGCAGGTTTGCTCAGTGGGATCCAAAGCCCCTGGTTTTGGATTAGACTTTCTGTGCAGATAATCAAGTGTGGTGCCAGCAAGTCTGGGCTTCCAGATGGCCACAGCTCAGGGGCAAGGAGCTGTGCCAGAATTTTCAGCAGCCTACCATAGAGCTGGCACCCAAAAAGCATTGAGCCCAGGCTGGGGGATCTGGAGGCCCTGTAAATCCTGCCAGAAGCTTCAGGTTGCCTGCTGGAGAGCTGAAGCTCAAAGCCACAAATCCTGGAAGGAACTCTACATGTAGAGTCTGGTTCCTGGGCGGATGGCAGGAGTATCAGTTTCTCTAAGCAGATACAGGGTTTGCATAGTTTCTGCTTTTGAGGAAATTCAAAAGAATATATATTTTCTACAGAAAAAAAGAAGTTCCTGTATTTGAAGTTTAACTGGAAAGCCCCTGGACAGAAACAGCAATGGTTGCCACAGCTTATACATACCTGCACAAAAAAATCAGTCAACAATTATTAGTTCTGAACTTTCCATGCTCACATCTCGATTACACCTATAGATCTTCCTTCAGTGATGCCTTGAAGCTACATATAAGATTGTCAGTCACTCAGAAGTGGAGTCAGAATGCCATGTACCTACAATTCTCCCTCATGCCCTGTGAAAATGACACTTGCAGACCAAACTAAAAGCTTGAGTTGAACTTCACAAAGCAGGAATATGAGAGCCTGCATGTTTGCATGATTTTATATTTTTGCATCATTACAGCAGGACAAAATGTCATCCTGCAATAATGTAAGAAAATATCAGCATAGAAGCATGATGGGGGATGATTACAGCTGCGTTTTTAGTTTTCATTTCCTAGCACATGAACATGAACGAATGTAATAATCAGATATAAAATAATGTGGTTACCAAGATGTCATCCTCAGTCGTTAAGGTATTCAAGCTGTAATTAGCTGGTAGCAGAGTCAGGACAATTACATTCTGCATGTAATGGGCTGAGTCATTGTTCCTGAAGTACGTGTTACTGCAAAGCAAAGCACAAGAACCCACGAGCCATCAGCAACAGGGGCAGTGGTAACCATGACAGAATCACTTTCCTCTCCCCAGTGGCACTGTTATTTAACAGGTTAAAACAGCAGCTCTAAAAATAAAATTTCATCATGGACAAAATTCTTTATGTTGCTCATTCCCTGATGCCAGCTTCTGTGCTTGACTACGTTAAAAGGTAATATCAAAGATGTCTGGCAATCTGAAACTCAAAGGTTGCAGTGAATTATTGTTATTATTATAACTGTTTGGTTTCTGTCCTGTTTATTTCCTCTTCTTTCAGGCAGGAGCGTATTTTTATTAAAACTGAGTCTTGTCTTGGAACCCACAGTACTGCAATCTGTAGTTTCTTCATGTTATTGTGCATGTTTCTGACCTCTCCTGCACTCTTTTGCATGTTCCTCTAATTTTGATATTTCCTGCTAGAATTGATCACAGCAGGATTTGTACTAAGAGCATTTACCAGGAGGGCATGAAACAATTGGAGAGGTGCAGAGAGCAGCTTATTGATTTATTTGTTTACTTCAGTGAGCTAGAAAAATCAGAAGAAACTATGTGAACTTGAAAACTATGCTAAAACAAGCAGAAAAGGTTGTGGTTTTCAGGTGTCTGGTTTCATCACCCTGACAGGCTATCTGGAAGTGCTTAGCAGACTAGCAACCACTGGATTCATACGTTACAGAGGAATTTAGCAATAGGTATTAGTGACAAGTGGCAGCATCTGTCATTGCTATAGCTAGATTGATAAAAAAAAAATAAAATTGTATGAGCCTTCTCTCATTATTCATGTGTGATCACCCTTCTATTTTTAAAGCCAGCACTGTATTAAGAATTTTTGGAGACCACGGGCTCCTTTCCGTGTCCATTAGATGGGATCCTGGCACCAGAGCCCTGTCCCTGCCTTTCCCTGAACCTTTTGCATTGCACTTTTCACCCTGAAGAATTTCAAAGTACTTTTCATTCAGGCTTGGACTGGACTAGCCAGGTGAAAAGGAAACTTCATTAGATTCCACCAGACTGGATAATCCTACAGCATCCCACCTCCCCTGAGGGAGGCTTAAACACCATGTTTGTGTCCTGGCTGCCAGAGTGCTCAGAGCTGAAGAAAATTTAAATCCATCACTTTGTCTGAGGGACTTGACTCCTGGAGAAGCATGGGACCTTGCCTACTGTCTTCTCGTACAGTTTGAGTTCTGGTCTAACACTGTACTAATCTGTAGTTGAGAACATGATTTGAGATGTTCAGCAAAATCAGGGGTATGTAGCAAATTTAAGGAGAGCAGCATACAAAATGCTCTGAGGCAGCTGGGCCCATCAGAAGGATGCATATCACAGCAGAGAAGCCCCTAATTGCCCTCACCTATTGTGAGGCAACAATTATACATGCGATACCAGTAAGTAAAAGCACTCACGTGCATGGTCCCCATTGTGCATTTGCAAAGAAATGGGAATTGTGGCCAGTTGCCTCAGGAAAAGCAACTGGTGATTCCTAGTGCCTGGATGAAGTGGTGGAAAGTCTGAAGTTCTTAGAGGCTCTTCTGAAAAATATATGTGGTGAATGTGAAAGTGTATAGGACAGAGAAAATCCTGTTAGAACTTGAACCACAGGCTCCAGTTTGGACCCAAAGGTGAAATGACTGAAGTCATTAATCCAAAGTGCCTCAGCCCTGTCCTGTCAAGGTCAGCTTTAGACACAAGGGCTGGGAAGTGCCACAGGCCCTGGAAGTTCATGGATTCTTTTGATACCTCAACAATGAAGTAAGATTGAGACATGGGCACATACATTTGCCTTGTGATCATCCATACCATTAAGCTGCCAGCACAGTCCCAGGCATGGTTTTGGTCTAGGCCAACTAGCTTTCTCCCAGACTGTGACTTGCTGTGGTGACCAGAGCCATACCCAAAAAACAGTTTGGGCATCTACAAAGAGCTATACGGATGTGAGCTGATCTGTGTCACTTAGGCTTAGGGACAGAGATCAGCTCTCAGTCCTTGTATACAGATAAAGCGTTTGAGGCTGACATTGATAAGGCCAGTTTATACCAATCATCATCTATAAAGATTTTGCAATTAGTAATATAAAGATGAAATTGAATAACAGAAAACTTAGGTTGTATACTAAGAAACATCTCTGAAAGGTTAGATTTATGTAGTTATAAAGATGTTGAAGAGACAGTTATAAAGTGGAAGAGTTATAAAGGGGAAGAGACAGTTGTAGCACTAAATCATTTAAAAATGGAATAAACAGAGCCCAGAAAAATATACTGTAAGCCACATTTACATAATTCTCTGGTTGGGCAAGGTGTATGAAAAATGTACAATATCTCATATGAACAGCTCATGACCATTCTGACTTTGGACTCTCTGGTTTTCTCATGGCTTCCTACACTGAGCAGTCCATAGGATGACGTTAAACCTACCGGCTCTGTCACTGCCTTAGAAAAATATTACATTAACTAAAGGGGATGTTGTAGAGGATGTGCCACAAATTAAACACTAAGCAGCTTAGATAAATAGCAAGACATGAGGAAAGACGTCAATAGAAAACATTTTGTGAAAGAGCATTTCTTCAACAAAACAGTTCCACTCAGACTGTTTCCACTATCCCTATCGTTCAGCAAACTGCAGAGAAAAGAGGAAAAGCAAAGGTAATACTTTACTTGAAGAGATCTATCAGGATGATAACGATGTCCTTATCCACTTCCTCCGTCCCTAGGTCTGTGCTGACATCAGCTGGAGAGCCACACATGATGATCACTACAGATTGGGCAAAAATGCAGACAGATTGGTGAAAGGTACAGACAAGAAGGGGACATTTGCCTGCTCCCCCATGCTTGAGCAGCCGGCAGTAGAGCAACGCCAGGATAAGCCACATCACCTGCGCTGTGCTGGGACCCAGGCACCGAGCTACAGCCTCTCTGCAGCGAGACTGGGATATTTGAGGGAAGGTGGTAAAAGGTGCCTCAATGCCTGCACCATTGTCTGTCTGGTTGCACCGGAGCACGAGCATTATCTCACTGAAATAAGCATTAGCAGTCCTGGTGCCATACGGGCCACTGAATATGAACATCTCTTGAGTTAAATGCCATTCAAGTTTCATTTGCTTACTTATTACTCCCACACTCACTTGGTCTGCTGATGCCAGGTGCGTAGTCTTAGGAGAAGATGAGGTCTTTACTCATCCATTTTTCTAGTTTAGATGGATCACTTCAAGAAGAAGTGCTCCTTGATGGCACAAATGAGGCCCGTATATGTAGCAACGCCACAAATACAGGAATGGTAGAGAACTAAGCATTCTTGGAGTATCTAAGGCCCTTCTTAGGAGGAGTTGTGATTCCTGGATTTCTGAATCTTTTACAAAACGGAGCTTGTGCCTAGATGGGATAATTCACCCCTCTGGAACCAGGATGTTCCCCCATATTTTATGGGGATGGCAAGAGGAATCTAGGAACTTTGTGCCATTTTATGTTTGCATCCATGTGAAATGGTATGTCCACGTTTCTCCACCATTTCCATGGAAAGACTGTCCCCAAAATGTAACTAAGGGGTAGGTCTGGTTTCCTGGGAAAAGCAACTTACCTGCAGGGGAGAGTGCACCCTCAGGACCCCCTTACCATTGCTTTTCCGGTTTGGATCTTTCACAGTTTTTTTAAACTGCTCCGAAGTCCTCAAAATCTCCTTGAACTTCAGTATTTCCGAAAAGTGTGTGATTCCAGCCTCTAGCGCATTCATGTACCTGACACAAGGGAGCACAGATATTGTCAGAAAATTGCTAAGTCCTCACATTCTCCTGAATAAGCCAAAATGCGAGATAGGCTGCTTACAGCACACAAGAGTCTTTGTAAGGCGGTATGGAACATTTTTTTCTGCAGCAATAGAAGAAAGAAAATCAATACAGGGCATGAAAGACTTAGAAGTGTTTGGAAAGTCACCCAGAGGTATTTGAGCCTGGTTATACAAGGGATGGGTTTGGAGAATACAATGATGTAATAAGACATTAACAAATAAGAAAAGAAATCAGGGATCTGGGGAAATTACAGTGAGATTAACTGGGAGGCAGAGCCAGGAAGCTCTGCTGTTTTAAGACATCAGTGGTAATCTTTGAAGACACATGTGAAAGTTCAAAGGAGTAAATGGGAGCTGCAGAAAGAACTGACATAAAAAACACGCATGTACCCTGACTGTGAGACGAGCGAAGGAAAGAAAGTAATAACAAAAAACTGCTATATTGAATCAGTTAAAACTTGAAGGGGAAAAATGAAGACAGCAAAAAAAACCCAACAAAGTGAGTAAAAGCTAGCTAAAAGATTAAGCAAAACCAGCCAACTCCTAAATCCTACTCTTGCCTCAACATATTGTGTCTGAGAAGAGACATTATGTTTGAAACTAAGTTAATGCAGAGGGAAAACCAAAAGAAATCTCTTTGTTTTCAAACTGTTTAACTTTTGATCTAGCAACACTGAGATCCCAGTCCTCTAAACTACTAAATATCTCTTTTTATCATTTTTTTTCAGGAAAAGAATCATTAACCATTTATTTACAGGAACACGTGCATAGTTGAGACATAATCTGATTTTGTTATCACTGTGGGTATTCACTTATTTTTATCCATATATGGGGAAAACAATTAATCCATACAGTATAACTTGTGCTTTAGCAAAAATGGATTTTTAAAATTAGACAGTTCAAAAGCCTTCAAGCTGACATTGTCTATTAAAGCAGAATGAGACGCATTTTTGCAACTATATTAGGATGAAAATGGGCAGAGATACAAAATTAACTTTCTTTTTTGTTAATTCAACGATAAAGAAAAGGAGTTTGAACAATTCTGAGGTCATAAAGAAGGTCCTGAACAGAAGTATTAATGAAGACAAGTTAAGAAACACTTGGGAAATAACTTACATGCATTGACTTCCCTGAAAGGTATGAAACCTGCAGGATTAAAGGGATTTAGCTAAAGTGTGTGTAATGCATTGGCAATTATAGCTGCAAACATGGAGAAATAGGGTTAAGAGATAAGAGTAAGAGATAAGCGAAGTGCACTGATGTTTCAAAGCAGCAAAGAGACGTAATCACAGCAATTACATCATGCGATCAAGTTGCTACCTATACTAAAAAAGAAGGACGAAACAAAAAAAGTCCCTAAATATCTACAAAACTGTGAATTGGAGATCAGGTTTTAGGCCCCTTAATTTAGAAAAAAAAAATTAAATTCTGTATACAAAATGTTTTGTAAGTACATGCTTATATCACTCTGAAGCCAATACAGTCATAAATTTTGCTTAAAATTTTGCAAGTTCCTCAGGTTATGAATTGGAAAGATAAATAATAGTTATTTCCATGAATTCTTGGCAGCCTTTGAGCTCCATTTGTAAAATTGGTAGGAGAAATTAGATTTTTTTTTAATTAATCAGCATTTTATGTCCCAAAATTGGGGGGGAAAAAAATCAAAGGAGCATAGAAACATTCACATGAGCTGAAAACTAAGTAAGAGTGAATAATAGAAGAGTAATGATAAATATCAGTGTATTAAAGAGTCTATTTGACTAAAACCAGCCTTTGATTTTAGGCACAGAGAAAATTTAACATTCTTGAGAATCAAGCACAGGCTGATGTTTCAGGTCAGAAAGTGAAAACTGTCTCCTTTGCTCCAAACTGGTGAGAGCATAGCTTAAATTCTGCAATCATTGGGGGTCATTTTGGTCAAAGAAATACACAGTTTGAACTTTTGAAATGTTTTGGGATAACAATAGTGCCCACAGATTGAAGCCATTAACATGGAGAAACATTGCATGAGCTTGATAAGACCCCTGACTTAAAAAGGCATCTATGGAGAGCCTCTCATGTCACACTATTTACATCAAGGCTGCAGTAAACATGTATTTCTAGCAGGGAAAACATGTGGGCTATGCTGTCCACAGGAAAAGCCAAGGCTTGAGAATACTTAAAAGTAGACTGCATGAAACATTCAGATATGCAGTACAGCTAAAAGGTATAATTTATCTTTTCCTTCTCTCATTCCTTCGTAGCCGTAAGGCATCTCCCAAACTGTAGGACTTGAAGGACAGCTTGTAAGAACCATGTCCGAGGAGTTTATCAACAGCCGGCTCAGAGGTGGATCCCGATCTTACCAGAGGCATGCCTCTGAGTTTTCGTTCCTCTTGTAAATGTAGGCAGATTCCCAGCTTGTGGTTTTGAATGGCAGCTGAGATTCTTTCCAAAAATGATAGAAGAATTCATTCACTTTCCTGGCTGGGGTCAGAAGGCGGGTTAGGTTTACTTTGTAGTCACAGGATAGTCCAAAACTCCCTACAGAGATCAGAGGCATGCTCAGTCTTGTTTCAACTCTGAAGGGAGAGACAAGAGGACAAGTCTGAATGGATTGCTGTCGCACCGAGGCAGCTACCACATGATTCCCACCCTCAGCTCCGTCTCCTCTGGTGCCCTGCATTAGTTTAACAGCAATTTGAACCTGAAACAGAAGGCTTCTCGAGAACACAAACAGATTTCAGGTCAGTATTGGAACAGAAAAGCCCCATTGAACTGGTCCAGGCAGCTTCTCTCACTGATCCCAATTCCCCATGCCCTTTTGGGTACCATGCACCATTTCAGCCCAAGTCCAAAGACTCAGGGACCCATCCGATTCCGCTCCCCGGCTGCTATTAACGTGGGACGGGTTTGATCTCTCTATTGGGGCAGTGCTGGAGGGTGACAGCTTTTTGCCATCAAAAAAGCTTCACTCCTAAAACCCAAAGTCTTTTAGTTTCATTATGGCATATTTTAGGAGCTGTACAACAGCAGCAGTCAGGGAGAAAAAACAAGGCACCCTTCTGCTGGCAGGGAATCTGTAAAGTGCTGTAAAGTAAGGCATTTGTTCTGATTTGCAAAGCTATTGCCCCATGGGCAGAAGCCAGCTGCCTGTTTGTTAGTGTTCTTCATTGCTTTGCATAAACTTCTGCTATTCATACTTTTTACTGATTTAACTGTGTCAGAGTCCGAGGAAAAGACTTCGGCATCATTCTGGGCAGCTCCATATGCAGCAGATAGAAGAGCAAACATGAAGTTAGGAGGCACAATGAATAAAATGGGGTATATTGCATAATATTTTACCATGGTCCTATACATATGTAAGACATTATTTTGATCTTCTATAAATCAATCATGTGTTCACCAGTAACACTGTATTCACTTCTCATCATGCCACTCAAAGAAAAGTATGGAGCTAAAAGCAGATAAAGCTTGAGGTGAAAGTGTCTCAATCTTCTCAGTATCTCTCAGTGAAACCAGAAAGGCTACCAGAGTTTAAACGGGTAACAATATGGATTTGTATGTCATGACCGATGGGATTTTTTAACGGATTTATGCTAGAAGTCTGCAGCTTCAGCTTACACTTTTTCTAATATCTGAGAATGAACATACTAATGAATAATGTAATATAGAATAGAATTATACAGGTTCTTGTATAACATGATAGTAGAGAGGTTCATTCTTCAGGAATGCTTCCTGAGGCAGAAGAGTTATGATGAAACTGGCTGCACCCTGTCTAAACACTCTTTACTGAAGATGGTTGGGGTTTTTGGATCTTCTCTTGACACATGTAACTTGGGCCCCTCTCAATGACTGAACACCCACCCAGAAGGACCCCTGTTGCTGCAGCGCTGCGATGTCTGCATGCCTCAAGCTAACATCTCTTTCCTGCTGCAGTTGCTGAAGAGTTAAGTCTTTTGAGCCCTCAATGAATCAATTAACTTACTGTCAGCAATTAGAAAAGTTTCCCTGCTAGCAATGGGATTTCATTAATGGGCTTTGGATGGGGATTTTCTTCTCCCTACCAAACATAGGGGTTATGCATAAGAGTCTTACTGGCTTGGCTGTAGACCTCAGTGTGTCTGATATATCCTAAACCCCAATGTCTCTGCTGGCTTGTTGTACACAAAACAACTTTGTTCACTGATGATATCTTTAACATGACAATATTAGGGGGAAGAGGCAGTACTTACGAGACCATTTGGTATGTGGCATAAGTGCAAGCAGGTCCTATGACAACACAGCCAAGTTTGCCAGTATTCTGCAAGGAATCAGAAAGGGTCAGTAGTGGGGATAGTGCAAAGGACTGGCAGAGAGAGGATGGGAGAAAAAAGAAAACTTTAGGATTTGAGGAGGAGTCACACAAGTTACCCAGCAAAAGCAAGAACAGAGTAGCAAAGGAGCTACAGAAAGATTCAGAGAACAAACCTAGAGTGAAGGAAAGAGGATTCACAAAAAGCTAAGGAAATGCAGGGAACAGAATAATGGCTATGGCTATGACCTTCATTAAGAGACAGACAGCAAGTTAGGATTAAAATGATGCAATAGTTACAATTGCACATATGAAATTACACACCCCAGCAGTGCTTGCATTTGCAGAGGACAGAGGGGTTGGAATTACAAGACACTGTGTAATTAAAAAAAAAAAAAAATAGTTATACGCATATGAAGCTTGTATGAAAAAGAATCCTTCCATGACCACCAAATGAGGCCTGACCAGTAGCTTTGTATGTCATGAGGGACTTCTTAACAATGACTATAGCGTGTGCTTATACATTGGTAGATTTGAGAATTCACATTGGATTGACAAAGCTTCACTCAGAGGCGACAGTTATTAGACATGAGAAAATCCACCAAAACATGGCTTCCTGTAAGGCACCAATTCTAACTGAAGCTTTTCCCCATATTAGGGTATTTACACAGTTTCTCCCACGTGACTTCTGGGATTTTTAGTGAGAAGTGAGCATTTCATCTTTGCCCTCTGGGCATAGTTCTGTACGCTTTTCTTTGGTATCAGTGCCAGCTCAATAACCTCTCTGCCTGCACGTTCCCATCCTTGCACAGCTCTCTCCTTTGTGTATTTGTGTAAACTGATGGTGAATCAGACCAGGGTCTGATCCAGTTGGAAATGGACCTTTTTTGCGCTGCTTGGGCTGTTTGAGTGTTTGGGTTTGGGGTTGGGTTTCTTGGTTGGTTGTTTTTTTTTTTAATAGATTTCTTTGGCTACGTGGCCACAGAAAGAGCTGTGCAGATATAAAAAAAGGGGACAACTTAAGGACAGGAAAAGGAGCCTGAAGCAGAAGGCTGCTTTAGCTCGCAATGCCACCAAATGTCTAATGACAGCATTCATAGAATGTCTTTCCAGTATTCACCTGCTTGTCTTCACAAAACCTAGAGGAACATCTTCTCTTTGAAAACTTCACTTCCCTGTCAAATTTGTTTGGAATTGAACAGTATCAGAAGTTAATAAGGAAGGACAGAGACACACTTGCATGCATGCACACACACAGAGAAAGAAAAAAAAGTCTTGTCTTCTTAGGAAATCAACTTAAAGAAGCCTTCTACTCACATAAATTTCCCTGATGAGCTCCACACCTTCACAGGTGCTGGTACGACAGCCTTGTGAGACATAGAATGATGAGGTAAAGTTGTGGAAGGTAGCATTGACTGTAAGGTTTGCTCCTGTAACACAAACATAAAAGTAAATAGCATCATGAGTTGCAGACAACCACTACTACACCGTATTCCGCTTCTTCTGACATGGGTCTGAGCAGTCTTATGCTAGGATGCCTCCCAACAAAAAGCTGCTAGAAAGTCCACCTACCACCTAACCCCCCACTACTTAGGATAAGACTATAAAATTTGCTCCACTGTGGACTGCTGATTTCTGCTGAATGTTAGTACTTTCATTACAAAGTACTTTTAATGTTGGCCATTGTTAGAGACATTTTTTAAGGCTCTGTAGGAAGTAACTGAGAGACCACTTTCCAATAAAATTGGACAAAATCTCTTCAACAGAGGGCAGAAAGGGAATAGTTATAATTTCTTTGGAATCTCTTTTTCCCATTATATTCTAGAGTGACAGTAGATTGATGATATCGAAAGGAGAGGTAAGATATCAAAATAAATAAAGGCATCACCTGCAGTGACTCTAAATGAGGGAAAAACATACAGACTGCAGAATCTTCACACTTCAAGTCACAATGTAATCAACAGATTGGGTCAAGAGGAAAATTATTTTCAGAAAGTAGAGGCTAATCCAGCCAGGAGAGGAAGTAAGGGCATGCCAGTTGCTGCACTAGACAGATCACTGGTCTTGTCTGATTCAGTTCAGCAATCCCCGTGTTCCCAATCCTAACCGAATATCTCCAGAAAAGCATGCAGGAACAGTCTGCCCAAACACCATGAAAGGAAATATGGTTCTACCCATCTGTAGAGCGCTTCTTTTTTTAGAGAGGGAGGTCATTATTTCTCTAAGATCTACATAAGATGAATGGACAGGCAAGGAGGCTGTCTGAGGAGCAGTTTGCAGAAGGTCAGATGAGTAGAAAGCTGTGGCAAAAAGTCTGACAAGAAACCATAGCAGGAGAGGGATAACGAACACCCGTTGCCTTACCTGTCATCTGTAATTCATTTTGTACCCTTTTCAAGGCTTGCTCCACAGCTAATTTCAAATTATCAGTAGTTGATGGGAAGTCCGAGTAATTCATGAGCATCACATTGATCACATAACTGTTGCCGCTACACTTATTTGAACCAACTTGCTGCAGCAGCCAGAGCGAGAAAAGCAAAGGCCAAAGGGCCAGACCCAACATCTGTTGCTTCATTATTGCTCAGTTTAGAACCATTGTGTGTGCTCTCTCTTTTCTGTTTCTCTTCCAACCCTCTTTCGTTCAGATACTCTACATTGGTTTTGTTCCTGGATAGGACGAAAAGAGATCTCCACGCTGTAGATTCAAAGACAGGCTGTATGATCCTTCTCTCAGGCACTTCCCTGTCCCCCTCCCTGCCTTCACCTCTGCCCGCCCCTCCAGTGTACTAGTTGGCACTTCTGTTTGTGAAAAACTAGGAACAGCAAAACTCAGGAAAGGAGAGAGGCTAAAGGTTGCTGTGAATGTTTGCTCATGGAAAGGCTAAGGCTATAAAACTGAAGCGTTACCTGAAACCTTGCCTGATAAGGGCACTAACTCTTCATCACAGGGATGAGCTGAGAGAGGGAAGGGGAGGGGACAAATGGACCATAAACATGACTCTTTAAAATGGAAATAAAATACAAGGTCCGTTAAAGCCTAGAGAAAAACAGATGGTTACCTCATGTTTGCATTGCCCTACATCTCTGGTTACATTGCCACGCCATCTCTCCTAGCTGGGCTCATAAATCAAGGGTATATTGTCTTCTGTGATAAGTTGCCAATTTCATTCCTTTAGCTTTTACCATCAAAGCACTTTTTGTGTTGGCAAAAATGTCTGACTTGCAGTCCTCCAGACCAAAGCCTTCGTTTCTACTTACAGAGTAGACTCAGCACAAAGCTTGTCCCCTCGTACTCACCCAGCATTGCACACCAGGTCTGCCCGAGACACATTGCTCCCAGGCAGCACAGGTCTCATTGCCTATTCCCACCTTGTCAGGTGGCTCCTCAAATGGGGGCCCAACATAGTCATACTTTATGTGATGCAACCTCTTGCATCAGGTAAGGATTAGCAAAGCTGAAGGCCACATCTCAGACCTGTGGGACCAAAGCTAAATTGTAAATGGCATCGCTAAAAGGCACGCACTAAAGGACACCACGGTATCATTCCTGGGTAGGTCTCTTGGGCTTTCCTGAGTATTTTTGCTGAGAATGGTCTCCAGGAAGGTGACTGGAATGAAGGGAAGACAAAAAAACCACAAGACTTATGGATAAATCTGTGCACAAAGGAGAACTGCAAGATAAAAAGAACCAACGGGCAAATTTAAATAAAGTACTGAGGGTGATTGGTCTGAATTTGGGGTGTTTGTGCACTTCTACAGCAGCTTCTGTTTTTTCTACTGACACCTGGACTGAGGCTGTCAGATAATAAATCCGTTTACTTTTATTACCTTCCTGAAATAATTTTAAGACAAACAAGGTAAATAATCAGCAACACTGTAAGTAACAGTGCTTTTGGTATAAAACAGAACTGTAATTCCATGGTTTCTTTCAAAGCCTGTATTTAAAAGGTGTTGAATATACTTCAAATATATTTGCATAGACTTTTTACATTATCCTATTTTAATACCAAATGATTATTGCTTGAATGTTTCTTATACCCAACAACAGAGGAGAAAAAGAGCCAGCATTTAAAAGCAGACCTTGAACACCTCAGCATACCTAATCTAGCATTTGTAATTAGTAATACAGTAATTCTACATTAGCAGTCTGTCATGTAAATATCTGGAATAGTATGGCTGGCTAGAGCCACAGACTGGGAATGCAACATAGCTTTTCACGCTGAGATCATGTGCTCATCACTGCCCCATTTTACAGGTATTTACAAAGTCCTTGAAACTTATCCTATATAAGTCAATAAGAGATTTGTCATTAACTCCAGCAGAGCAAGATTTGCATTTATACTCTTCTTAGCGTGTCTGAGAGAAACAGTTAGCAAGCGTGGATAATGCAAGTAGAACTGAGTATTTTACATTGCTGGTCACATAGGGAGTATGTAATGGCACTGAGGTCTCCCTGGTTTTGTATCTATTCATGTATTTATTTGGTTTTCATAACAGTGTAAAAGTGTCCTTTAAAAACAAAAGGTAACATCAACTATAGCCTTAGCAGAGTATTTCTTTTTACTCTCTCCCTTGCCCCCTGCTTTCACTGTGCCATAGGGAGTCCCCAGCCAGAACATATCATAAATCAGTTGTTGACCTCTCAACTTTTTAATTACCCAGTGTGTGTAGTCCATCAGTGTCAAGTCCCATGATGGGAGCACGCCTTGAGCATCGGGTGATGTGGAGCAGGAGGGAGTGCGGCAGGAGGCTCCAGCTGGGGTGAAGCAAGCCCTCCCTGGGACCAGCTGAACACCACACTTTCCCTTGTACCTTGGGGCTTTGCACATGAGACACAGTTGCCTAGCAGACTGATCAGTAAGATCTGCTTCATGGCGTAGGAGAGACAAAGAAAAGCTGGGGCATTGTGCTGTAAACGTGAGAGTTACTGATACTATAGATGATCGTGAAGGTGGAGAGAAAAAAAAAGTAAACAAGTGATTCATATGTGTAAAGCACAAAATTTGATGGGCCTGCCACAAGCAAAACCAAAAATTTCTGTATATTTGTGTTTGTTGCTGCCTGTGCCTGAGGGATCTTTAGTCCCCAGGGAACAGAAGAGGTGAAACACCAATGCCAGTCCATTCATAGTGCTGTGGATGCAGAATGAAGCTAAGCTCCCAAGGATCCCAGCCAACTTCATCTAATTCTTTCATAATGTCCTATCTAGCAGTCTATAAAACCAAGAGGTTACCAGTGACATAAACCAACCAGATACCAAAAAAAAAAATCTTCCATATCTCTTCAGGGCACTGCCCCCGCTATCTCAGTAACTTTTCTCCAACCGTGAGCCAGCTCTCACACTTCAAAGATTAGTCAGGAAGGGATATGGTTCAGAAACCTAGAAGTCAAATTATGTGTCAGAGGAAAGGAAAAAAAAAAAGCTTTTTGACTCCTACAGGTGACTGCAGCTTTAATTAGAAATACTGTCTTACAACAGAACTACAAGCAATGGGAGAATCCTGAAGGCAATGCAGATGACTCTGCCTTCCCCTGAAAGAATGTGCTGACGTGGAAAAGCAGAGAAAGAGACTCAAACACCAGACTCAAATATCCTGCCTAAGGTAACCTCTCCTGACACCCCCAGGATAAGCCACAAAATTTATCCCCAAAACGTATTTAAAGCACATCTTCTAGAACTACTTATTTTCTCTTAAAAGAGTTGAGGTTTAATCACCTTCTAAGAATAAGGTGCTAAGAAACTGCACCTGATGTCCCCAGTGCATTTTTTTTCTAGCTGTGTCTTCTAGGCATCAGCTACTGTTACCATCTTGTCAGAAAGGCAAAAAATATCCCAGCCTTAAATATCTTCACTACGTGCAAGTATCTATCCAAAGAGTCAGTTCTTAGGGGTACATCAATTTGAGTATCCCATCTTTGTAATCCTAGTATTATTAACAGCTGATGGAGGTCTCCCCTTAAATAACTGAATGTAAACCCTGTAGTTTATCACTCATTCTGCCTTCAGAAGCACAGGGATGATTATAATTCAGATAGGCAGGCCCCGTATTTATTTGTGTGAAGACAAAATTCAGTCCCTCGCCAAAACAAATAATACCTGTGCATATATTGCATAGCTACAAAATACCATAATAGGTCTCTGTGGGTGTTCTTATAATATGTTAGATTAGAAATACCAACTCAAATTAACTCAACAGAGAACTGTATCATCAGTTTTAGTGAAAAGTGATTTTTAGTTCCTGATTTGCACTGTTTGTTTTGCTCTCTGTTTTATTGGATAATAAACAACCAGATATTATTGGGTGTATTTAAAACAGATAATCAGCACTGACTTCCTCATCTAAAATTACTCTGAGAGGTTCCCTCAGTCTCCTGGAATATTCAAAGACACTCAGACAGAGAAAAAGAAACCAGAAGAGCAAAAAACCCAAAGAGTTGTTGCTCTAAGTGTCTCAGCCTATGTAAGATTATGTTCTACACAACATTTTCCAGTCCTTTTTTAATGGTCCATGTGACAGGGCTTTCCTCATTTCAATGGTTTCTTTTTTGTACAGAGCCTGAGAGTCCTGAGAAATGGGAACAATAGACCAACCTGGGCATCACAGAGTCCCTTTGCCTGTCCAGCTCATATTGTAAGAGTGCAACAGTATTCAGAACGAGGCACCGTGTATGTCCCAATACCTTTACCACAGTCACTTTTAGGATCTTTTCACTGGCATGCAGCCTAATTTCTTTTTTACTTAACTACAAATCATTGTTTCCACTTGACCACTCAGTGAGGAGAAAATAGAAGATGGAATGAAAATTTCAGAAAGCTCAGGAAAGCCAAAGAGTTACATGAAAGCACCAGCTGCCCCCAATCAGTCAAACTACTACTGTGGAAGTTGGCACCAATAGTCCTAGTAAGTCTGAAGTCAATGTAGACATATTGTCAGCTCCTCTTCAATTTCTTTGGTACCAAAGACAACCAATCTAGCATTTTCCAAGCAACTATTTTGTAAAGAAGCATGCAGTGTGATACAATCGTCTTCTTTTGATGAATAAAATATTTTGATAGTGTCCTTTAAAACGGAAAATTTCTCTACATATTTTCTACAATTATTTCTTTTCTCAGTGTCATTTAATTATGATCATTACAATTAACTTATGAGTTTCACAATTGTACATTATTTTTTATTTTCTCCAGAGCTGGGAACTTTGATAGTACACAAGAATCAGAGGTTCCATTAAAATAAAAGGGATGCTGCAAGTCTCCAGCATTGCAGAATTGGGGAATGTGAAGAAAGGGCATTTTAAAAAAATTCTGAAAATATATGCAAATAAAAAGAACAGCAGATGCATTTATGTATTTAATTCTCACTTATTTAAAAAACAAATTTCCTTGGTTTCAGTGGCCATGCCTACGTTTTTGTATAAATGAGGTTGTCAATATTGTTTCTGTAAAATACAGAATTTTTAATATGAAATTTGCATGAGACATTATATGTTGTAGTAGTTGATCATATTTAGCCAACAGAATAAATGTACAAAAACTTCAAACAATGTTGTAAGCCTGATCCCAAATTGCTTTGATTTTCTGGGGCTTTAACAGCTTTTACCCTGTCTTTAAAAAGATTTAGAAAATCAAGTTAAAGAAAAATAAAATAGAAATGTTTGTTTCCTTTTTTTCCCAGTTTTGTTAGAGGTTGGAATCACAAATGTGATTACAGACAGAAAAGAAAACATTAGAGTGCTGTAATGTCTGTGTTTATTTCATGTCAGTAACTTACAGGTCTAGACTGTATAGTATAAAGATGTCTTCTTTAACTTTCAGTATTACAGAGAAGATCAAGGACATGAAATCTTTTTTTTCTGTCTTTTAAAAGATTTTTACAATATTTCTACTATCCAGATTTAGAAGACAGTAATGTAAATGATGACAAACATAGCTGTATAATATCATATAAAGCAACTGTATAGATGTATAGAGTATACATATATAGCAGCAGCTGCATTGCAGCTATGTTGACTTTTCAGAGCTGATCTTTTTTTTCTCATTTACTACACAAGAACATAAAGAAAGACTTTATAAACATCTACTGATAAAGAACAAGCCTGTAAAACAGCATGCAAATATGTGGGTCGTGTTGCATGATCCCGGTAGTACCTCATGATCCTGATCCAGTACAGATCCTGTAGAAGTCCTTTTTATATTGCCATTCCCATGGGTTATCAAGAGTTTAGATCTATGCTTGGAGCTCATAGTTGCTGCCACAGATTAGAGTGGAATTACACTGCAAAGCACTGACTGTTCTCATCAGAAGTTACCAATCTAGTAAGAGGAAATCTACAGGCAAGGATAAGAAAAGTTGTAATTGGAATTGCATCATACTACCAGCGGCTTGGGTGGTGGCCCTACTTTCCCATTGATCTATGTTGCCACATACCAGAAGATGAAGCTAAATATGTGATGTATCATAAATATCTAGCTCAATTAAGAGTCTTCTTCATTTTAACCCTTTCCCAACACACACATATTTTGAAGTTAATATTCTTCATCCAGCTAAATTGTATACTACCGAAAAAAATAGTAAGAAGTCTTTCCTCTTAACTGCTGATTTTGCACTCTTTCTCTAAAGGATTTTGTTTCCAGAGTAACAAGACATATTTTTCTTTTCAGCATAAGAGTTAGCCTCTGTTCTAGATGCAGCAGGATACAGCTCTGTCAAGTGGCGAATGTAAGCTATCTGTAATGTGCAAACATCTGTTCTGTTTTTCATTACAATGGTAAATGGCTCCAGTGTGTAATAATTTATGTCTTGGACACATACTTCAGTTTCCTTAAACCCTTTTTATTAACATTATACACATCTATACTATGTGATGGAGTTAAGTGGTTTTCACGCTAGTGCATGCTTGATCCTGTAAGTCCGTATAGCAGCGGAATACTGTACAGGTATATCAGCACATGTCCTGGACCAGTACAACTGCATTCTCTGGGACGTAGCATCTGCAATGATGTGGCTTTCTGGCTTGCGTAAGTTTGTGTGGATCCAGCTAATCATGCATTGCATTTTCAGTTCTGGCGCTGACTTGTGCTGGATCAGCAGATTGCCTTGCCTCCCCTCCTTTGGTTCTACATACATAAACTTACAAAAATTTACCTAAATGTGATGCTGAAATCCAACACAAAGACAGCTTTTAAGTTACTTTTATTAACTTGACTGAATCTTGATGAGAGGTTGGGTACTGGAAACATCAGGAAAATTCTGAAGGTGCAGTTCCCACAAACCCATACAATGACAGACATAAACACCAGTGAAAATTAAAGAAAGAGGTTCCCCTACCAAAATAAAGATAAAAATTATGAATTTTCATTTCACTGTTTGTTAATTTTTTTCATAGTAGCTAGGATGATGCTATGTTTTGGATTTGTGCTGAAAACAGTGTTGATAATACAGGGTTTTTTTGTTACTGCTGAGCAGTGCTCATAGAGTCAAGACCTTTTCTGCTTCTCATACCAGCCCACCAGTGAGTAGACTGTGGGTACACAAGAAGTTGGGAGGGGACACAGCCAGGACAGCTGACCCTGACTGATCAAAGGGATATTCCATACCATATGACATCATGCTCAGCATATAAAGCTGGGGGAAGAAGAAGGAAGGGGAGAATGTTCAGAGTGATGGCATTCGTCTTCCCAAGTATCTGTCAGGCGTGATGGAGCCCTGCTTTCCTGGAGATGGCTGATCGCCTGCCAAACGATGGGAAGCGGTGAATGAATTCCTGGTTTTGCTTTGCTTCTGTGTGTGGCTTTTGCTCTGCCTATTAAACTGTCTTTGTCTCAATCCAGGAGTTTTTCCTCACTTTTACTCTTCTGATTCTCTCCCCCATTCCAGCAGGGGAGAGTGAGCGAGCCACTGCATGCTGCTTTGTTGCCCGCTGGGCTTAAACCACAGCAGTCCTTTTTGGCCCCCAACATGGGGCTCAAAGGGTTCGAGATAACAACAGATTTGCTTGGAAAGTGCCAGGTCAAATTTACAGCTATTATTGCTGCTTAGCTATTAATTGGCAGGCTCCTGTGTTTGTCATGGGGTTTGCTTGCCCTACTGTAAATTAGAGTCTTGTGCTCGTTAGAGGCTGCTCTTTGCTTTCACTGCTTGCTGTACTGCTTATCATCTTACTCTGCTGTGCCCGGGAACATTTTGATAACAGCAATGGCCATGCACCTGGGCTGGCAGGTGGCCAGGGCATCGCTGCTGTTTCTGTGCTGCTGTACTGGACAGGCTGGAACTCCAGCATGAACTCAAGTCGAAGGGACTGCGACCCGTGGATGACTACATGCAGGAGCAGGACACCCCGAAGTGGCTGTGGCTGTGGATAAGCCCATGCCAGAGCAGGTGCATTTTGTGGCCGTGGTTATGTCTGTGCTCCAGCAATTATACCTCTGAAGGGATTGTGGCCCAAGGATAAGTCCACGCTGGAGAAGGTACACCTTGAAGCATCTGTGGCTGTGGATAAGTCCATGCTGCAGCAGTTACAATTTGAAGCATTACCGGCTGTGCATGAGGTCATGCTGGAGCACCTCAAAGCATGCGGCCACAGATAAGCCCAGGACAGAGCAGGTACACCCTTGGAGGGACTGCAGCCATGGGTAACGCCATGTTGGAGCAGGTTTACTTCTGAAGGGACTGTGGCTATGGGTAAGGCCACACTGGAGCAGGTGCACCTCAAAGTGACTGTGGGTCATAGATAAGACTCCACTTGGAGCAGGTACACTCCTAAGGGACTACGGTCTGTGGGTAAGTCCAAGCCGCGGCTGGGGCAAGGGGAGGGGTTCATTGCAATGTTAAACCCTATGGTCTGGTCCAAAGGGACCATGCTGGGGAAAGAAAAAGGAAAGGGGAGACATTCAGAGTTACGGCGTTTGTCTTCCCAAGTAACTGTTATGCGTGAAGGAGCCCTGCTTCCCTGGAGAAGGCTGAACACCTGCCTGCCGATGGGAAGCAGTGAATGAATTCCTGGTTTTGCCTTGGTTCGGTGCGTGGCTTTTGCTCTACCTAATAAACTGTCTTTGTCTCAACCCATGAGTTTTCTCACTTTTACTCTTCTGAGTCCCTCCCCCATCCCACCAGGGGAGAGTGAATGAGCAGCTGTGCACTGCTTAGTTGCCAGCTGAGCTTAAACCATGACATAAGAGCATTAAACGTGCACATGATCTGTCAGCTCTGCAGGATGGTCTTTGCTGTTAACTTACATATTTCACCCTCTGTCATCATGGGTGGTTATATCCCGGGTGGATTAAGGCTTGGATCTTGCTGACTCCGTAAAAAAGAAGCAAATATTCTTAAAGTTCCTTGCTTTTAAGGGAATAATTTCCAATTTATTCATCTCAGGGGATTGCCTTTGTAGCTTTAGCAGGGAAGCATTTCATTGCTCTCACTTTTGCATATCATTTATCTTGAGGTGCTGTCAGATGCATTTTCAAAGATACACGAGGCAGAACACAGTGAAGCATCATTACTGAAGAGACATGATCTTACCCAGACATTACGGAAATTGAAGCATGTGATTGTTGCTGATGGAAAGGTCACTTCCTAATCTCTTGCTTTGGTTATATGATGAATTTTTTTCCCATTTCTTGCTTTTCCTTTCTCTCCCATTTTTCTTTCCTTCCTCTCCTTCCTCTCCTTTTCTTAGACCTCACTTTCCGCTCTCTGATTTTTTTATTTAAACACTCATTACACTCTCTGATGCTTATCCTGGTGTTTAGTCACAGGTGCATGACTTCCCTTTTGCTGCTATCAGTGTAAGTCAATTCCCTCTCTCCCAGCAATTCTGTGTGGGAATAAACATGATCATTAATCATTTTACAGCTCACAGCCTCCAAAATAATGCCACTGGCTAATAGAATGGTGATGGTAAGAACAGTTTTCTAGCATTATTAATAGAGTGGCTGAACTTCTTGACTTGTCTTTAATTTATGAAGTGTCGTCTTGGCATTTCATATGAGGAAAAGATTATAACAACTCTCCTACTTTGGTCTGCATCTTAATAATAATTTCTACACCAGTCATGGTAAAAATATTTTGGTCAACTGGGTGCTGGTGAGAATACGGGGTTAAATTAAATGTGTCCTCCTACACAATTGACTTTAGTGAACATTAGATATGAATGGAGACTCCTACTGCTCTGAATGGGTTTTAGACCACTCCTGTAAGCAAACAGTCCACACCAATTGCCATAATGCCAAATTCTAGCATTTTGCCCCCTATTTATATTGCTTACACACTATGTGCAGGTAGCACAAGTCAGGAGATAATTTTTACACTGTGTCCAATCCTGGATCCACCTTGGTAAGCTGTGCGATTTATAATTAGCAACCCTTCTTCTGATGGCAAAGGCTACGGTTTTGAACAATTACAATCACAACCAAACTCACCACCTTGTCCTTTAATACTGCTGTAGACCTTACGAGGGAATGATCTGGCAGACAGTCACAGCTTTGCCTGCTGAGAACATGCCAGAACTCCATCTGAGTTATGCTGAAGCAGCTAAGAAGGATCCTTAAATGTAACCTACAATTCTGCTTTACATATAACGTGTCTCCAGTTTTGCAATTGGAAGCCAGACCATTATGTCCAGTTGGAATAAATTTTTACTTTCTCATCTTGCAGGTGAGTTGAAGCTCAGTTGAAGCTAACCCTTATGGAACACACTATCTTTTTGGAGGCAATGAAATGACACATAAAGCGGTGTGTGGGTACAGGCAGTGCTTCGGGGACTTGTTTCCAAAGCATAGCTAAGGTTGGAAGATATCTCCCATCTGAATTCCCCCTGACAGGCGGAGAGCTGGCAGCAGAGAAAATTGTCATTCTTCTGAGATCTCGCTGCTCTGCATGATCACAAACCTTCTGGTCAAGAAAATCCACCCCGCCAATGCAGATAGATGCTGGAATCCCACTGGTGCCATGCAAAACACTGTCTGCAAATAGAAAGGAACTGTTTTGGCTGTTATTGCTTTTTGTCTCAGTTGACACTGTCCTTCTTGTGCCCACAGCTAACCCATTGGCACTGCACATCTGGTAGCTCTCACACATTCCCCAGCTTTGGACCCACCACGTAAGAATTCAGGAAGCCACTGGGAAACGGGAGAAACTAGTCGAGCTGCTGAGAGCTTTCTTCCATTTGAGTGAATATTTTAGCTGTATTTAGTATGTTGATTCTTAGAACAGCAGGATCTTGTGAAAAAATCTATACAAAAAGTGGAAGAAAGCAATGTAGTAAAAATATATTTGCAGTGACTTTTTTTAAAAAAATAAGAATTTTGCCTAATTGTACTGTCTGCTTGCTTGCATTTCAGTCAAAAATACACCACCTTCATCAGTGACACCTTCTGCTACTTCTGCTTCTCCTCCTTTACCCAGTTTATTTTGGCATTTGTATAGTAAAAAAACCCTCAAACCAAAATCTTCAGTTTTCCTAGCTTACTGTACAGAGCCAGAATATTCTATGGCAGTACTGAAAATTACTGCAAAGCATTTACAATTTTGTTTCTGTTTGAAATTAAGTACTTCTGAGGCATTGTTTAAGATCTGAAAGGAAAAAGGCATCTTACAATATCCCTGTCAATCTAGATGTTTTTCGTGATTTCACAGGATTCTGACAGAGGAGACTCTTAAGCCTTCTAGCCTGCTGGGATTTTTTTTCTGTTAGATAATAGAAAAGCCTAGACAACTGATAAGAGGACAGATATCTGTATTATATGAATCTTGACAACATAAAAAACACTTAAAATCAAATCTCTGAAAAAGCAAATAATCTCAGAATTATTTATGGAAAATTAATTTTCTCCTGACAGAAATAATACCTTACTTAATAGAGAAGAGCTATAAAAGTAGATCAAGTCACTTGCACACATTCTTTATCACTTTGGCCGACTAACTCAAAATTAATTTCTTGCAGAGAAATCCTCTGTGGGAGAGTGGATTATTTGCCTTCCTTCTTTATGGCCTGTGGCATGAAAGCACATTCATAAGCAAGGGACACCATCATGGTGCTGTTGTACTCCTGTGAGTCCTGGCTGCAGTGTAACTTCTCGGGGACAGTTGCAAGCCAGGTGTATCGTTCCTGGGTCAAGCCATCTTGAAGTGATCGGGAGAAGGTGAACCTGTAACCCACATTCTGAAGAAGCAGCATGCAGTTCTTTACTGCTGGACTATGTTACATATGATATATTTATTCATACACAGGGAAAAAAAAAAAGCCTCTCTTTTTTTCTGTTGGAGTGCAAAAAAATTTCATCTCAAGGAAAGAAAAATGGTAGAAATACAGATACCTCATTAGTCCTGTCCATGGACGTGTATTTTTTGGATAGTTGAGTTGTTAGCAGTAGTGTAATGTATTGGTCCTCAGCACTGGAATTGTTAATGGTGCAATTCAGGCAATATAAAAATGGAAGTTTGGGGAATTCCCCCGCATGGTGTTCCTTGGTAACTAGGAGACACCTGCTTTATTTGCAGCAAACTGCAATGTCAGAGGTGCTACAAGCTGTGCTTGAAAATTATCCAGATTTTGCCAGAGAGATCAGCTACTGCATGCAGTTAAAAAGTACACAACCTGCATACCTAACATTTTATATTATACTCTCCATGTTCATAATTATAGAAACACAGAGGGAGTGGCTGTGTTTACTAGAAAAATATAAACATCTGTGGAGTTCCCTCCCCCTAGGGCTGGCTGTCTGGGAGAGTGGTCAACAGCAGAAACTCTCTGGTCAATGCAAGTGATGTCTAAAGAATCAAGTTAAAAGTTTATCGAGAAGTTTGGGTTGGGACATGGTTGAGCCATCACAGGAGGTACCTACCTTGAACAGGATGTGAAGTGAAACGACGTGTCTTTGCAGTTGCTGACTTAGACATAAAATAGCAAAAAAATATAACTTTTGGACCTTTAGTCGAGCCAAGAGTGTATCCCAAACTAACCTTGGGTAATTATAATGCTAAAATACACACCCGTTTGTGAGTAATAAGCATGCTAATCAAGTAACCTGCCTATATGTTTTGAAGATGAGCTTAGTTGTATATGTATAGTTAGCAGTGGTGAATTAACAGGGCAACGAAACTGGTGAAGGGCAATGAAACTGGTGAGGGGTCTGGAGCAAGTCTTATGAGGAGCGGCTGAGGGAACTGGGGTTGTTCAGCCCGGAGAAAAGGACGCTCAGGGGAGACCTTATTGCTCTCTACAACCATCTGAAAGGAAGTTGCAGAGAGGTGGGAGTTGACCTGTTCTGTCAAGTAACAGGTGACAGAACAGCAGGAAATGGCTTCAAGTTGCACCAAGGGAAGTTCAGATTGGATATTAGGACGAACTTTTTCACTGAAAGGGCCATCAGGCATTGGAACGCGTTACCCAGGGCAGTGGTGGAGTCCCCATCCCTGGAGGTATTTAAGGGTCGTGTGGATACAGTGCTTAGGGACATGGTTGTTGCGTGAAAGGGCAGAACACTTTGGCAGAAAACAAACCCCCTTGCGTTCTAACACTCCTCACCGAGGTGGGAGGCTAGGTGCGGCTAGGCTTGAATTCTGAGTGATGCCCAATTGGTGTTAAAGGGCAATTGAATTTGGCAGAAAATAAACCCCCTTGCGTTCTAACACTCCTCACCGAGGTGGGAGGCTGGGTGCGGCTAGGTTTAAATTCTGAGTGATGCCCAATCCACCACTATCAGTCCAGTCGTGCTCATGAACTACCACGGCCACCTTTATGGTTGCGTTCAATGAGAAACCAAAACGACCAGCTACTTAAGCAGCGCAGTTTATTTTAGCAACAGTACATAAGTTCTTATGGATTGCCGGTGATAAATACACTGTCTGCAAAGCACGTGCAAATAAAGTGTTGTTGGTTATACAAAACGCGCGACAAAGTTACATACAGTACAGCCTGGCTATAAATATAGGAAAAAGACTCTCTAGAGAGATTTCTAAATTTTGAGGAAACACTTGGTATAGTTTAAGTCTTACCCAAAGGTGTCCCTATGGGGGGGAAGAAAGGCTCAGCCCGTCGGCTGGTCCCGGAAGTCGAAGGCAGTTTTGATAGAGTCCTCCTCAACTTGTTCACGATGGTGTCTTCCCTAACATCCCCCCTTTTTTGGGCTATTTTTATACTATTTTTTACCTTCAAGGTGGAGTTTGAGTGACTTTAGTCATAAATACTTTTATTATGATTGGTGTAAAATTCTCTCGCTTCGCATTTAAAGGTATATTTTATCAAAAATTCAGGGCGCAGACTCAAGGAGGAGTGGTCGCACCTTGGAGGCGGGTAGCCTTTGGGATGGAGGTGTGTTTTGGTATTATAATGACATTATAATGAGCAAAGTTCACACAAAGGACGGCATTTTGTCAAAATTTGACAAACTGTTGGCTCAGGGTAGCAAATGAGCAGCTTATCAGTTCCATAGGACCATCTCGTTCCCATATCTGCTGATTATCACAGGGTTTGGCCGTGGAATCTCCACCCCACTCCATCCCCGTGTTGCTCGGCGAGCGATATTGCGCAGGGAATCACAGATGTAGTGGATTCTTCGCATACCAGCTGCGGCTGTATTCTACCTTAGGAGCCTTTTTGATTTTAAGCTTTTTCCTTAATGTGTGAACAATGCTGAATTTTCTGTTATTTTAGTAATTATTCCACAATGGTGGGCTTGTCAGTGTTAGGTTAATGATTGGACTAGATGATCTTACGGGTCTTTTCCAATCTAGGAGATTCTGTGATTCTGTGATTCTGTGAATCATTATTAACTGATCAGCTGTATTTTATCATTATAAATATTGGGTGGTTTGACACGCAAGGTGTGCTGGCTGTTGTTAAATGCTCAGCTCCCGATTCTGCAGAATTGAAATAAAAACAAATATCTGGCCTCAGTGTTGTTGATCGTCTCTCGCACACCGGGCAAAGAACCCTCATTTGGGGACAACAGGAGGATCCCTCTCGACCACCCTACTGGCTGAGGGGGGTTGCTGACCACAAGCCTATGGGATGCCAGGGAAGAGCATTTTGGGGTTGCGGGAGGCTTGTTATGGGACGCTTGGGCGCAGGACCAAGGGCGGGGAAAGGGAGAGACGGAGGAGGTGGTTTGGGGAGGAACCAGCGTGGGGCACAGGACAAGGGGATGACGGGGGGGGGGGCCGGCAAAATGCAAAACGGCTGCTCGTCAGTGCATCTCTCTGGCTGTGCCCTGCCCCCGACGAGGGCAGCGTGTCTTCATCTTAAAACTCCACTTCTAACGCTTTTCCTGGGTGAGGGGACTCTCTGCTCCGCGCCCGCGCGGGTGTACGGCGGCCTAAGCGCCAGCAGCTGGAATACGACGACCCGCCTCAGGGCCCGGGGCGCGCGCGGTGCCAGCGCCTCCACAGGCCGGCTGAGGGACCGATCCCACCTCCCGCCCGATCCCCCGCCCCACACACACACACACACACCGCCTCCCGCCGTCGCTGGGGTGACCGCTGCCCCGCCGCTCGCAGGCGGAACCCTGGAGGCCGGCGCCAGTCGCCAGCCGGCGCCTCTTCGCCGCCGCGCTCATGCTCCGCGCCGCCGCCTTCCGCCGCCCCCGCCGTTACCCCGGCAACGGCGCCGGCGGGGAAGCCAGGAGCTCGGGCCCGGCGGCAGGATGGTGAGGGGCGGCGGGGCCGGGGGGAATGGGAATGGGGAGGGGTGGCCGCGGCGCTACCACCACCCCCGGCGGGGAAGGCCTCGCCGAGGCCTCCTCCGCCCTGACCCGGCCCCGCTCTGCTCTCTGCCCAGATGCTCTCCCGGGCCAAGCCGGCCGTGGGGGGTACCCCGCCGCCGGGAGACAGGCGGAGGAAGAAAGGGAAGAAGGTGCCGCAGCTGGAAGAGCTCCTGGCCCTGAGGGACTTCACCGGCGCCATCGCATTGCTGGAGGTAACGGCCGCGGCGGGGCAGGGGGGAGAGCCCGGCCCGAGGGCGCCGCCGGCGCCTTGGCTCTGTCGCTCCCCTCGGGAGAGCGGTACCGTCGTTGCCAAGGCGGGTGCCCGACAGGGCTGCGGGGCGGGGGAGCCCTTCCCCTGCCCTGTGTGCCCCTCGCCTCCTTGCCCCCCCCTTAGGCCCTGTTGCGGCCGCTTTTCCCCTGGCTTCGCAGAAGGAGGTTTGGGGTGTGAGGGTTGCCTGCCCTTTCCCTCGGAAAGGGGAGAGCAGCTCCACCCCAGCAGCCCCCACCGCTGTCAAACCACCCGTGGTCCGGGTATTGCTTTGATTATCTGTGGGGCTTTATAAGCTGTGTGGCAGCTGATGGAATTCTTAACGTTTTCTCCTCTACAAAGTTTAAACGGCACGTGGGCGAGCAGGAGGAGGATGCTGACCTTTGGATCGGATACACTGCCTTTCATTTGGGTGACTACAAGAGAGCGCTGGAGGTAAAGTGGGGAAATCCTGCTCCCTGAGACTGGAAATCAGGATGTTTTGATAAAGCAGTGGTAACAGGAGGAAGGTGTTCTGTTATCGGGAACAGCTCTGTCAGCCAGTTAAGGTACAAATGTATGGTAATAAAGCAGTTTGGAAGCTGCTGTGGAAAGCAGTTTGGATTTTTGCTGTCTGCCTTGCTCTGTACCTCCAAGGGCTGGAATCAGTGTGCACACCAGAACAGGGAGTGTTGTGCAGTGGTGTGGTGATACCCATAAGGCTGTGTATAAGACAGTGGAGATTTGAAAGCAACTCAGTCTGCCCAAGTATTGTTTGTCTCATTGCTGTATTCCTACAGATGCAAATTACTGGATCCATACAATGCTATATCACACTGTTTAAAGCTTATTGGTTTTGGTTAGTGTCAGCTGGGGGACATCTCCATCACAATTCACTTTGAAGTATAGCTCGTTTTGCAGTCTTTTAACTTGCTTTCCCTGGAAGAAATATTAAAAAGCAGATGATAATTTAAAGTATTAATAAAAGAAAATAACCATAGAGAAATAGATGATATTTTCTCTCTTAGATAAAATTAGGTGTTTAACTATAGTAATACATGGTCACGTGCACAAGATTCATATATGAGGTGGAAATAGAATTTCTAAAGCTTCTGAGTAAGTTCACAAGGCACTTTCTCCCTTATAAAACTGAAGAGGAAACAGCTGTTGGAGATGTTAGAAATGCTCAGTAAATCAAACTGACAGTATACACAGTATAGAATGTAAAGTAGTAGTATAGGACATAGTGGTAGCTTAATATTCATGTTTAGAGTTGTGGAATTTAAAGATTAGGAATGTAATGATCAGTTGCTGTAGTTAATTTATATCTAGATGTTAGGTGTTAATAGGGAGTGAAAGTTTAAAAAAGAAAAATGTTTGTATGCAACTGAAAAATAGCAGAATTTATTTCAAAGAAATTGCAAGCTATTTGGAATACCCAATAGGTGCCTGAGTAGATTTTAAATGTTTCCTTCAACGAAAGAATAACAGCATTTTATTTTATTTTATTTTTTAGAGACTAGGTTTTGTGTGTGGTGTTTGATTCGCCACTAGATGATGCTGTTGATTCAGGCTTTTAAAAACTGCAACGTAGTACTCTTTCCCGTTTTTCTGCCCGTGTAAGGACAATAAAAGGTTTGTATGCGTGGTTTGTGGTTGGTTTGTTTGTGTGTGTGTTTTAAGTGAGAGATCACAGGCCCTATCTTTTCAGATTTAAGACTGATTTTTGGCACAGTAATGAGTCCTGATAACTTTGTCATTTTGTGGTGGCATGTGGGAGATGAGCCTGTTCATCTCAGCCTAGTTTCTTTTGGGACAGAACACAGTAGTTGTAATTCCCAAGCCTGTAGTAATCAAGGGAAAGAGTGCTGACTGTGGAGGCTGAATTGCCTTTCAGTTATCAGCTTCGAGGTTGAAGTGTAATGCTGTATCTTCTCTGCTATGTTACAGAGGCATTGCTGTATTCTCAAGGACAAATTCCTTGATTATCTGTACCCTCTAGATCTTGGAGCACTCTTTGGGGAGCGCCAAGAGCACTGTAAATACAATAATATGGGTAGAAGGTTCTGAATAATATGGGTAGAAGGTTCTGCAGAATTCTCCAGAGTGATGTTCCACACAATCTAAATGATTTATCGTCCTAAGTGCCTGCAAGTGACAATGCATAGTCTGTGTCACTATATTCCCAGTTCATGGTTTGTATTCCAGATACCTGATGGCAGTCTTCAGAAATTATGCTGCTCAATAATCCTTTTATTTATAAAGGTACTTTCATAGTGAGCCAGGTGTGCTGGTTGCATGGCAGCTTTCGGAGAGGCTTGGGAATTGGGATGAGGCGGCCATCATCCTCTACTGGGAGAAGCAGGGAAAAAAAATGAAAAGCACACAGACCTCCGGCTCCAAGAATATCTTCAGAGAGAGTGACAGCAAAATATCTGGCACATTCACATGAGAGAATTCACGTTCTCTTATCATAGGCATACTAACAGCCGGTTATTCTCAAGGTAGAGCGCTAACCTTAGCTTCACAAGGGTCACACTTTCACCTGCTTAATAGGTAGATGCCTTTCTCAAAGGATATGCCACTGACACTGGTATGGTAGGATCATCCCTATTGCTGTACACCAGTTTACAAATGGTACTGCACTGGGCTCAACTCTTCCAGCAGTCATGGTGGCAGAGTCCCCCTGTGGACTGTCTAGGTTCCTTTATTGACAAGTTGATTTTTACTAACACTGAGTGGCTAGTGTCTTCCAGGCATCGTATGGCAACCAGAACTCCCCTAGTGGATGGCAACAGCTTATTAGTTTTCTGGAGTCTTCCACATCTGCTATCCCTAGTGGGGAAAACACACCTGCCGTTCTGCCGTGACCTGTTCATAACACTAATCTTAAACCTTTCCTGAAAAAATTCCCAGTGTCACCCAAGGACCAGAATTAGAGCATCAGTCTGATGATTCTGTTTCTGAGCTGCCTGATCTTATAAATTGAAGCAGCTGGGGTCTAGGAAGGGGAGGATTATAAGACATATGTGAGGTACTGACAATTTAAGAGAGCAATTGGCAAGGGGAGGTGTACTGCTAGGTTGGGATCGTGAACAGGTTTCGCATTTGCAGTCTGCACCCTCTGACTGGGCTTAGGCACACAGGATGCAGCTGCCAGATGTGGTAGTGCCATTTTGGCTCATCAGGTACACATCTGAGAGCAAAGCACGATCCCTGGGCCAGAGCCTTCCATGCATTGTTTCTGTCAAAACCTCACAAACTACAGTCAGCCATTCCGACAGTCTCTCCTATCTGCCACCTCCCTCCTAGCAGAGAATCAGGAGCCATTCTACCTCTTGACTGGATGTGACCTCCTGTCTGCCCTGACTTTGCTCAGAATAATTTCAGTCAAATGGTAAATCATGAAAGGAATAGGGCTATACTAGGGTAATGGTTCATCCAAAATCAGTATCTGGTCTTGCTTGAGTACTTCTGCTGAAGTGTGAGAATACAGGTACATTCAAGTTCCGGACAGCTTGAAGCTAGAAAGTAGAAGATGGATTTTTGGCTCAGAGAAGTTTTCTAGGCTTCTGTGGCATGATTATAGCTGCGTTACAATGAGTATTTCCATGCCTCCTTCGAGCACTTGTGGGGCAGCCCCATAGGTTGGCCTGGTTATTGGCTCTTCAGGATCTGTGTTTATGGGTTTGGAGAATACAGACAAGTAATAAGGACACTGACCAGAATCCTGCTGACCTCAGCATTGTCAGTAGGTGTCCATTGTTACAGGCAATCAACCTGGCAGCCTGCTTTGAGAAGTACATGTGTCTCGTGATATGGGCAAGAGGTGGAGGAGGGTAAAATAGCAAGAAGTTGTTATGCTCCTGGTTGGCAAAAATATGTCACGTGTTGACTGCTGAGAAAGCTTTTGGAGTATTTAGTTTGTTTGGTTTTGTAGGTGTTTTGGAGAGGAGGGGGGAAATCTCTTGTGAAGTAGTCTTTGAGAGACCGATGTTGAACGCCTCTTAGTAAGGAAAGGGGCAACAGCACATAGTCTGGGCTCATGGCCCAGAACTACAGGGTAAGAAGCACTAATAGTCCTCATTTTTATTTACTGTGTTTCCATAGATTCACATTGGTACTGCTAGAGCACTCTTTATTTATTGCTTACTTTGAATGGCCAAGCCAGAACATGACTTGTGTTTATGCACTTTGTCTTTTCTAATTAATCTGCCTGAAGCCATAGCTGAAAGAGACCTTTGGGTGCATTTAATCTGAAGGGATTTTGAAAGATTCCAGATGGTCACAATAAACAGCAGTGGCCTGTCTCTCAGAGCTCCGTGACAGGCCTATGTCAAGATTGAACTGGCCTCTGTAGGAAAGGTTGGCCTCTATGTAAATGCTTTCTTCTTTTTTTTTTTTTAGTTTTATTTATTTATTTGTTTTAAATCTTCTTGAAAGACAGCTAGTCCCTGAAGTACTAGCAAGACTGAGCTGGCTTTTAAGGGCATACCTTACCACTATCGTCTCTGTTTGGGAGTGCAGTTTACTTTCACTTGGCAACAGAAAAAAAAAATAAAAATTCTTTATGCTTGCAAACTATAAACTTTATTGTTGTCAGTTCTTGGGATTCACTGTCCTTTGGGCATGGCTTATTTTATCTAGGGCTATATGCACATCTGTGCCTTTCTCCCAGAGGTAAGAAGTCTTCCACCGTAGTGGCACAACCTGGTAAACTCTCCCTAGACCGAGGGAAATTCCGATTCATATGTTTGAAGGAAGAGTACAGAGTTGGCAAGGGGTTGTGTTGCTGGGAGGGACAAGAGGCTGATGGTGTTTGGGAGTATGTGGATGGCATTCTTTCAGCAGGTCTTGTAAGAATTTTGCATGACCCTGCCTGCTTTGCCTTATGCTGCTTGTTGGACATGGCTGGATGGAGAGCAGGAGCACCAACAGGAGGCATTTTCACTGGGATGGTCCTTTCTAGTAATTTAACAGAAACCCGACAGAGGAAAAAACAAAAAAAAGAGGTCTCCGTGCCTCCATTTTTAGTACCTATTGTTACACCGAGCAAAGATGTTTATCTTCTGGAATATCACTGTTTGGTGGCTGCAAAGTTTTCCTTCATTTAAAAAGTAGATTGAAAGATTGACCTGTTAAGTTTTTACTATTTCACAAATAACAAGAAATGAAGCAGTTTATGTGGCAGTATTAAGGGATATGTAATGAATGTGGATTTGTAAGAAATATCACAGTATGGTATCTAGTGGTTTTCTGTAGCTGTTGGCTGTAAATCTTAAAATGGGAAATGGTGAAGTTAGGCACGTTTTAGTAATATTTACCATAATTATATCTTTGTGTATTAGGAAATCTTGAATTTGCCCAATACCAACTTGTAGGCTTGTATTTTAATGCAGTGGTCTCTAAAAATTTTTGATCTGGCACCCAGATCAAGTAAAAAATTTTTAAGCATGCACCCCCAATATACATGTTTACATATATATTTATAAATTATATGTGTACTACTGTACTAATATATTATACAATTATAAGATGTACACAAGAATATAAATTTTAAAAGGATGAGATAAAGATGAAATAAACACTATTTAAAAAAATACTTCTTTTAGTTATTAATGGTACCAAAAAATTTTTTCTTCCTGTACCTGATGGTATTGTCTTGCACAACTGCTGGGTTACGCACACCTCACTTTGGAGACCCCTGTCTATACTAAGACACAGGTTTGTAAAAACACGTTTAACACTTGCTCCAGTAAGTATTCACAAAGATTTCCCTGGTGTTTATGGCTCCCAGTCTTTGACTGTAGGAGAAGTTAGGAAAGCATCAGAAAAGACTGAGGAATAGTTGGTTATGTTGGTGCCTTTATAACTTATTTATAAAAGATTAATATATTAATATATATAAATAATAATATACATTTTTATATATATTTATAACTTCAATTGTGACAGAATTCATGCTTCTACACTGAAGATTTATAGAGCTGCTTGTCCCCATTGTCTGTTCTATTGGTGTAAACAAAAAAGAGTTAGGGACATATCTTAGGTTAAAATGTAATAGTTTAGTTGTAAGAACTCCAATGAACTTGTGAATAAGTCCTGTGATATCAATAATTTAATGATACGCTGTAAAATGGTAGAAGAAATAATGATACTTAATACAAGTCTGTGATATTACACATTTTTTAAAAATCAGCCCTCTCTTTGTTACAGGAATATGAGGCCTTAACCAAACAACCAGATTGCAATCCAGATGTTTGGGTGAACCTTGCGTGTACATACTTCTTTCTAGGAATGTATATGCAAGCTGAACAAGCAGCCTTGAAAGGTGAGATGTATGCCTCTGATGGAAAGTACTACTTGTTGACTTGGCCACTTAAAGTGATTTCCAGCAAATGTATTCAATGCTTTTTTTTTTTTTTTTTTCAGAGGAATAAAGGATAATTTTGAGCAAAGTTGTTTGGGTTTGGGGTTTTTGGTTGTGGGGGTTTTGTTTGGTTTGTTGGGTTTTTTTCTTCATTTGACAGAAGAGTTATGATGCAGTTTGCTTCCTAAAAATACCTTGGGCAGGTGGGGCAGCTAGAACTGAAAGAAGCATCTGGAAAATAATTTCTCTTATTAATTTCTATATACAAAACTCAGCATATGCTGACAAGCAACAAAAATTGACTGATTACGTGTCTCTGAGCCAGTGCAGATGAAGCTAATTAGTCGAGTGAAATTATCAAAAAATTAGCATCTGAGAGAGTTCAGCATTCTCCCTGATGTGGACAAGAACTCTGTTTACATAGTTTGAGTGACTTAGTATGTGGTCTTATTGCCTTATAAGTAAGATATTAGGTATGTGATTCTTCAAGGCGTGGAGTTCACTGCAGTCAGTGTTACAGTTCTACTTTAATCTGAACATGCATGGGATCATTTAAAGAGGAATGGAAATTAGATTCCAAGGCAATTTTTACTGGCTAGAAATGTTTCTGCAGTTTAATTTTGTTACCTATCACTTTCTATTTATCTTACTGATTTATAGTTTCCCATAACCATAGTATCTCAGTGCTTTCTAAGTAGAATTAATAGTAGTGAAGTTCTCAGTCGACTTGTGACTCTTGCCTTTTTAGGATAAAACTCTTATTAAAGTGTGGGTTTTCTCCTTTCTTTCTTTAGTCTTTTAGTCTTGGGCTGAAAATAGGGTAGGGAGGAAATAATTGTGTACTTTCCACTGCAGTGGAGGAGCAGAGTACCTTCAAAAAGGACAGTATTGTGGTATTTTTTAGAAATAATTAGATTCTTGTATCCCTTTAAAATCCTGTGAAAGATCATACTGAGCTCCAGTCCCACAGCTGGAAATGTTTTGTTTCCAACTGTAAAAAAATTCATGCAGAACTTTGTGATCTGTATTGTTCAAGAGGTGTGTAAATTTCTAATATTCACAGAAAATAATTTAATCTTTAAGGTACCACAAATCTGAGCTTCGGAGATTACAATCTAGGACTTGAACTGGAGTCTAAAAATAATTGGGCAATAGAGCTTGAGGTGTCACTGACCTAAACCATGAGGGAACAAGCAGTTGCATCCTGTACCAGTTGGAGTCATTGTAATCAGCTTCACATCATGTGAATTACAGTAATCCATTCTAGAGATGACAGATACACAGCTGGGCAGGCACCTTTATTAACTGTGAGCTGGAAATGAGGGGAGGTTAATTTTTTCATGCCAGTACAGATTAGTTCATAATAGCATGGTGAGTGGCAGGGTAGGGAGTGCGGTTAGTGGCACTTGGGTGCTGGAGGTGAGAGCAGGAATATTAAGAAAGGAGTGCAAGAAGTAGGGAGTGTAGCTGATGGAGGGAACAGAGAATAATTGCGTTCTCACGCTAGTACTATCAGTTCTGGATTTTATGTAATTATTTAAGGACAGCATGCCAGTTTTTATAGTGAGGTGCTAAACCTTTCTTGTCAATACTGTAATACCGATGATTTCTGTCGACTTAAGCTTGGTGGGGAGGCAATCACAGCTGAAGATTTGTAACACTTGTCCTTTCTCCACTGAAGGCTTCCAAGTTTTGTATATTGCTCTTTCCACTTCAGTCTTTCTTACATTGAGGTTGGATTATTTTATTTTCGCTCAAGAGATCCTCTTTTAGGTTTTTTAATATTTTAGGATTGCATCAGTTATGGCTGTTCACAATATATTATTGACAGCTGAAGCCATGACATCTTATGATCTCTTCAATGGTTTTGGAAAGAACTGGAAGAAGCAAAATATTTCACTGGATATAGACACAACAGGTGAAGTCTCTATAAGAACACCATTTATCCAGTACTGCCTTGAATGCTGCTGCAAAAAATCATAGATGGTGTTAGTGTTGGGCTGCTTACCATTGCTATTTTGGGATTATTTTGCCTCAGTTCTTGCATACTGCTTGTTATTTGTTGCTGCAGTTACGCTAAGCTCCTGAAAGTAGCATAGAGCTAAAACAAATGATGGGGAAAGAATTTCTTTTCAGCTATAATTCTAAATTTCCACAGTGATGGAATCTGTGTGCGAAAGGGAACATACATGTCAGCTGGCTTTCTGGAACAGATTTTCCACACAAACATGTAAATACCTAGAAATCAAATAGAAGTTCCTTCTTGCCATGTACTGTTGCTGTTGCTTAAGAAAATTATTGTTAACTGTCTGAGGAAAAATATGCACGATACTTAAAAATTAGGAAATTAGCATTAAAAGCCATGAAGGAATTATTGCATTTCGTACAAGATATGTAGTCCACAATTGCTTGTGGAGCAAGGTTTTAGGTTTGTTTATAATAGATCTGAAGTGTTCTCTTAGCTTCTCATTACTTAATTAAAACTTCATGGTACATACTCTCAGGAAAGAATAAATCTTATATCAAAAGCCATATAAACCAGAATTACTGCAAATATAACCTAAGAAGCAGAGCAAAAAGGTAATAAAGAAAAATCCTTCTTATGAAGGTTTTTCATTACAGTTGTACTTTATCTCCTCTAGGCTTTCTTCCAAATTCCTTTCAGATATTTCTGGCTTCTCCTTTTTGCCTGCATTTTGCCTTACATTACGGTTACTAATGTTCCTGGATCTGAGGTGAAGGTAGAGTGACTTCAAGTCAGCTACTGTTGTTTCACAGTCATCCCATAGTGAAGCTGCCAAGCGATGCTTTTTTACTCATCTTGCATCCGTGCTCTAATACATTGGCTGAACATACATTTTCCATGCTCTGTGATAGCCCATCTAGTCTTGGGAGAATGAGGCTGAAAGTCTTCGCCTTGGTTTAATAAATAATAATAACAAATTACTATTTTTTTTAAATTTTCAAAACAAATAATCTCATGTTGCATTCCCAGTTCATGTGCCTTGCAAAGGACAAGAACCAGAAGCTCAGCCTGGCACGCTTGCATGGTGATCCTGGCAATTGATCCTAGTGTTTAGAAGCCTGCATAGTGCTCTCAGAAGCCATTGGCTAGCACTGCATTAAGACAAACACAAGAACCAACAGTGTTCTCTTAAACCACAAAATGTGAATGTAAGTGGGGCTGCAGTTAAATCTGTTATGAAAAATAGTCTTTTTAGGATAAACAGAATTTTTAAATTAAATTTAAGATACATGCACAGACAGGGTTGTGTTCCTGAACCCGTTATTAAAATGTTTTGGTTTGGGTTTGGTTTGTTTTGGGGTTTTTTCTCCTTTCTGATTTTTGGTGGGCAAAGCTTTGTAATTACTTTACTTCTTCACAACTCTGCATGTGTCAGATCTGAATGTGGTTTAACTGAACAGAGATACTTCTCGTTTCACAGCCTATGCTGAAAGGAGCAATATTGTACAAAAGCAGAACAGAAATGGGTTAGGAAGAACAATGACATTTTCCAAACCAGTTTTGCTTATGTATGTACCAATGTTTGCCAGGTGTCAGATAGTTGTCACCAGTGAAAATGTGCAGTTACAAGCAGGCATGGAGAAGTTGCTGTGTTTTCTTTTTGTTAGACTGCGTGTTCACCTACATGCAAAATTATCTGCTTTCTGCTTGTACTGTATTTCTTGAGAACAGCAGTTCATTTTCATTGCATTTTAGCTGTGGTTTTGAACCAGCAGGGTTTGATATATGGAACTTCAAAAGTGTGCAAGTGAAAATATCAATTTATAAATATTTCAACTTTAAAAACGACTAACCTTATTTTCTTGTTTTGCTTTTTAAAGTATAGTGGAAGCTACAGAACAGGAATAATTGATAGGTTTTTCCTTCAATAATCTTTAACTTACATGACTGAAATGAAATGTGTATATATTACACGTAACTGAACATAGTTGAACTAGCTTTTAAGTATTTTGGGAATGGGAAAATTTCAACGAATGTCCTCTGTAAATTTCATTCAAGAAAATTCTGAACAGTTTAGCTATTCAAGTGTGTGTAAGTGTGAACCTCACTGTTTGACCATGTTTTTTCCAAACACTTTTCCCATACCCTTGCATTTTCCCTCCACCAGTGAGACTGTGGTTCTGAGGCACAGAGGGCTTCGTTCAGCTACTCTACTCAGGTGAGCAGGGAGTTGTTTCTCAAGGACAGGAGAATAAGGTTTCCTCTGGTCATGTTTTCTGTGCTGTCAGTCTGGAGCCTCCTCAGCACTATTCCATTCCTACCAGCTCCTGCTATGTATGTTGAAGATGTGTTCCACATCTCTTAATGTGTGAGGTGCTGCTATAGCTTATACATTATGTCTGCTACATGGGATTTGTTAATGCTGGATGCGTGCCCAGCATTGCCTTGCACTCTTGTAAGAGGGCACAAATGCCAGACTGTCCATGACTCTTTCATCCCCTTACTGCCTGCGGCACCAATACAGAACCTACCAAGAGCCTGAGCTGCCATTTCTAGTGGGCTTAACTTTTTGTTTAATAACTTGTGAAGATAACTGTCTTCACTCTTATTGTAGCTGTTTATTATATTTGAACAAATACTTCAGTAGGTGCCTGTTGAGTGTCAGCACATAAAAATATACAGAACACTTTTAAGATCAATGTCAACTATGACTTTAGTGCCTGGAACATCAGCACTGATCATGACAAAAATTATAGTGTAGGAAAATCGGCGTGTTTCCTTGCTGGAAAGAGATATATCCTATCCAGCTGTTTCAGTGATGTCTTCAGCGCAAGGTCAATACTAGACTTGGAGCAGGGTCCAGTGTTGCCATGTGGCATTGTCATCATGTTTGTTATGATCCCTAGATTGCTTAGTACTGATTTAAAAAAAAAAAAAAAACCAAAACTGTACAGTCATCTTCTTGAAAAAGTAGTACAGGAAAAGAGGATTGTTGCTTCCTTGTGGCATTAATAGATCAGTGACAATGAAATTCAGCGGCAGCAGAGAGTAATAAAAGAATAAGCCTGAAGTTCCTTAAAAATAGTTATCTCTGATGAGGCAGTTGTATCACTTCCTGCTCTAGTCATTGACAACAACTTTATCCAATATTCATAACCAGATTCTTTCTGGAAACTAATCTGACCTTGTTCGTATGTTTCCTTCTCTTCCTCAAAACATGCATTTGGCACTGGCAGAAAAGAAACTGCTGATATTGAATGTTTTCATTGTTCTGCTTACTGTATGGACAGGACTATAGTTTTTTGGGTTTTGCCTCTCTCCTTCTCTGGCTGGCATTAGGTAGAAGTGTCTTTCTTTAAAGAATATCAAATAGATAGTATCATGTAATATCTTATGAAGCAGGACATTTTTTCTCCCTCTGTATATCTATCCATGCATGCCATCAGAACTCAGCTTTCATCTTTTGCCTGTTTTTAGGTGTCAAATAATGTGGACTAACCCTCCAGCTTTTGCCAAGAAGTAAATAATAATTTTGATTGTCAGATCAGATGCCAGGTTTGCGAGGGCAGTACTGCAGTCATTGGTTGACCAGTGAAACAAGAATTCCTCGGTTTAGATTCTTGAGGGAGTATTGTTTGCAAGTCACAATTTTCTCAGTGAAATTAATGCTAAAACCCACTCAAAAAAAAGGAACAACCCCCTGCCCAAAAACCCCAAAACCTACTCAAAAAAGGAACATTGGTGTCTTTCCCATAGTACTGTGATTACGCAATATGTTATTTTCAGTGTAAATCCCACAATCTGTCCTGCTTGTATTTTTGGAGTCTTTGATGACCAAGTGTTTTGAATTGTAAAGGGTGGTTGTGGTTGGTTTAAGTTTTGCAGAAAAGCACATGTGGGGTCCATGTGCAGCCCTTTTAAACTTTGATATTAAAACCTATCAATTAATGGTGGAGCACATGTGGAGTTACCACAGTGTCATTGCTGACATTTTGAAGAACACACATTTAAATTAAGGTACTCTAACTTTCTAACTCAACAGATGAAATAATTTCTAGAATGTAGTACCATGTCAGTTATAATGCTGCTGCTGCTTATACAATATTGATTGTAGATGAGAAAACTTTTCTGTTCTTTAATAATTAGGCTAATGAGAATTCCCACATATGTCCTAGACTGAAGACCATTTAGGTTCTTAACAACTTGATGTTCTGTTAGTTATACCTTGCAAGATCTTGTGGGTTTGTGAGAATGCTCTCATACCACCTTTGTGTTTTGGAACTTCTGTTCTGTTAGAGCAGTTCTTTAAAGATACAATGCACTGCCCTCTTTTTCTAGGAATATGGTTAAATAATACAGCTTGGGAAGGAGGAAAGGGGAGAAATAATTGCTGTACCTATCAGAAGTAGGTGGACAGCCGTACACTGCCAACATGATGAGAATGGCCTGGGTTTTTGGCATTGTCTGCTGGTTACAAAGTTTTCTTACTATGTGGAGAAAGAGTGAGAAGTCAGGAAATCTCTCCCTAAATTGCTTAAAAAAAAAAAAAAATCTAACTTATTAGGAGAAAATACCATCTTGGAGGGGGGGAGGGAAGAGGTTTTGGTGGTTTGAGCCCTCCTTCATGGTTCAGGATGTCAGAAGAATTATAGCCTTGTGTTACAGGCCATTGCTTTGCTAACTCTGCACTTTTGTGGCCTCATAAACAGTAAGTAATTCTGCTTTTTGTAAAGATTCCATGTACATCCTTCCTGTGGAACATAGGTTGCCAGCTGTTTGGTCTGAGCAAGAATGAGAGTGCTCATTAGCTGAGTAGGCTAAAGAAAATACAGGAAACAAGGGAAGGCTTTTTGGAAGATTACTTGAAAAGAAATTAATAGCTCTGTTGGACGAAGACCTTTGTCACTTTCAGTGAAACACAAGGCTCTCTCTAGTGACTTAAAACTCTACAGTTAACAGTTTGTGTCATACGGAATTCCTAATCCTGCTAGAGCAAGAAATTTCATGAACTTTAGTGGCTGTAGGAAGATGCCTGCTTTAAACCTCTCGCCGTATCTTAGGTATAATCTTATCTGCTCTGACTGCAGGATACTGTCGTGTGCCTTTTTTTCCTAAGGACCGAAGAAATATTAGAACTAAGTGTAATATAATGTGCATACATAACAAAATGGTAGCAACAGTGGGTTTTGCAATACACTGGAAGTTGACAAGATTCCTGGAAATATGAATCACAACTTACTTCAAATGTGACACATCGTAGAAGAAGCCTTGATTATGAGTTGCTTTTTTTATTTTGGGAAAGATGCTGTGCTGTGTGTCACAAAAAAAAAAAAAAACCAAAAACAGAATTATCCAGAAGGCGGGGAAATGATAGTGCAATTCATAAAAGTTTTAAGGCTTGTGGAAGACAGAGGCCAAAGAAAAGTTATTTTCAACAGGGATTTCAAAAGAAATGGTCGGGGAATGAAGACAGGAAGCAGGAAGGCCTTTAAACCACTCTAAAATTGTTAGAGCCTGCGCTGGGACATGACCTGTAAAGGCTCTGTCAGTGAAGAACTGTACTTGGGCTAGTTAATGAAAGAATATGGGTGCATGCATGTCTGTTGAGAGAGTTAAAAATAAAAAAGACACCCTGAGTTGTTCATTGCCATGATACTTATTGAATTTTCCTTTCAGGACCTAAGAGTCGTCTCCAGAACCGTTTACTCTTTCACCTGGCACATAAGGTATGATGTCTTTTCTTCACTTATGCTTTGTTTGTTTTCTTTTCAATTTGGTAATGTGTAATTTATGCTGGCAACCTGGCAGAATAATTAAAATGGCTGTGGTGGCAGGAGAACAAATGTTTTCCATAACTATCCTACTGTATTACAATGTGGAGGAGAAAGTAAGTGTGAAAACACAATCTCAGAATAGATGCCCTCAGCATGTATCTAAGGAAAGTCTCACCAATGCACTTCACATAAGTCGTACAACAAGAACCCAATGGTATTTTTGATCACAAGGAACCTGGAACTTGAATAGAATCAGAAATGTATAAGCCACTATTTTTATTTTTCTTTGAAGTGTACCAAGTTTTCCTAACTTGCAGCTGTCTTATACTTAGCAATTTGACCAAAATGATCTATATGCCATTACTGATCCTCTTAAGTCATTCAGTATCCAAGAAGTAATATTGTTTATAGCATGAAATTTACTTTAATTTCAACAACAATTAAGTTCTTATTTCACTTGCTACACATAGCTATCTTCCCTTAAATTTCATTTTGTACCATCCTGTGTTATACTTAACAAGTATTGTACTACTGAAGAGACTCAGTTTTGAGTGAAAGTATAAGTCCTGAATGTTAGCTTTGATGTCACATTCTTTTTACTTAAATCTCTGTTAAGTTTAACAGAGAAATCTTAAAACATTTTTGTAGTGGCACTGGCACTTAAAGGTGTCTGGTGATAAAGAGAAGTTGAATAATTCCTAGTTCATCTAGTTAGTCTTTGGAACTAAAGGGGTTTATGAAACTATGAAGCCCATTGCCTTTAGTTCTTTTAAGCAACTTCTCTTGCCTTTGTACTGGAGTATCATTTTGTGACTGGCTCAAAGAGGTGGGGGGGAAGGATTTGAAGTAAACTGAGCAAATAGATGAAAAACAAATACGTAAGAGAGAATTTCTGTGTAAGAGAAATTCATAATTACTGTTGAATCAGCAGAACCAGCAAAGGGAAGCACCGGAATAAGTAAGAGATCTGAGTAGATTGATTAGGTGAATACCCTCAACTTCACTATTGTAATACGAATATGTTTAACTCTGTTCCCTGTTTTTATCCTTGCATGTTATGTGCTGTACAGCAATGCTTTTAAAAAGAAACCATTTAGTTAGAGAAACTAGGATTTCAAGGGGCTGATGAGAGAGAATTTGTTAGTGCTGTGAAGAAGTCTTGTGAAAATTAGTGCTTGCGTGTTGGCAAGTCTTGCATTTTTCTGCTAGCCATGAGAAATAAGATTTGGATCTACAAACAGCAAAATTTCTGCTGGCTCGAATAATAACAGTCAAATCTTGTGTTGTGAAATAATTAATTCAGCTCTCCCCCTCCTATCCATCAAGGCATGTGACATGTAATTATGTCTAAATCACACTTTAAAGGAAAATGTACTTCGTTTTAGCCTCACATTTATCTAGTTTCAACTGGTCTGCCTCTTTAATGTTTGGCTTTCTCCACTGGTCAAATTAACTTTAAAGTAACAGAGTTTTTCCAGATGTTTAATACAAATTACCTGCTGTTTGCCAGCAAGGACAAAACTCATCCAGCTAATTACAATGTTTTTCTTGCGGAACTCTTCTGAGAATGTGTCACACTCTTTTTAGTTCAGTGATGAGAAGAAACTGATGAGCTCTCACCAGAATCTGCAAGACATTACAGAAGATCAACTTAGCTTGGCATCTATCCACTACATGCGGTCCCACTACCAAGAAGCTATTGATATCTACAAACGCATTCTGCTTGATAATCGGTGGGCATCTCTACTCTAAACCTTATTGCAGTGTCTCTGATACTGTCGGTATTTGAATTCTATGTAGCTGCTTGAAAGTAGACATTTTCCCCAATAACTACGTCCCTTTCCCACTGCAAAATGTGCACAAGTTGCAGCCCCTTCAATTTTGTTCATTGCAAGGCACTATTGAAAAATGCATGTTTACAAAGAAGTCTGTTCTCTGTTGCTCTCTTTTAGTGATATTTTCATGTAATTCATTCTGAGATCTTTTTTTTTGTTACTTCTTCTGAAATGATCTATGGTTATGTATCTGCTATGTCTTTTTCTTTTTTTCCCCCCTCTGATGGCTGGACTGTTGACCCTTGCTTGTGATTATTGACTTCTCCTTCACCTTAGCCTTTCTAAGAAGGGTTCAGTTCTTAGTTTTTATGTAGAGTTCCTTTCAGTCTGAAATTCTTTCCATTTCTATTTATCCTGCTATGACACTTATTGCTGTTTTTTCCTATCATATTCTGCAAGTTCTTAGTTCAGAACTTAACAAGGAATGAGTTGAATTCTTAAGTGGCTGGAAGAATTGTTCAATAAAATAGAAACTGCTGTCCCAGAATACATAGCTATCTTTTGGCAGTATCTCCTCTTGAATGCTTCAGAGAAGTCCATCATGATGTATATGTCATGTAATGCTTGGGGAAGAGATTTTAACTTCCAAGTCCTGTGGAAGCAATCACTCAAAGCTAAATGAGTAACCGAGTAACCTTCATAACAATTACCCTTTTACTTACTGTTTCCACAAATGCCTGTCTTATTGCTGTCTCTAGTTCTTCTGGCTTGATAGCTTGTAATGGCAAGGATTTTTGGAAATAATTGTACTTGGTATAAGATAATAAGATCAATGAAAATATTTTGAAATTTTTATGTGCATATTAAATGTTTTTGCATGTATTGGATAGAAAATCCTATTCTGCCAGGCCAAATCCAGTGCTCATGTTCTGTGCATTTCCTTAGTGTGAATTTGCCAGATTTGCAAACCAAAAGTTTTGTAGGTAATTCTTTAAAACTGCAGTAGAAAAAACTAATGTGAACCTGGATCAGGATCTCTGCGATCTTAACTAACAAACTAGAATTCTAAAAGCTCTAAGCATTTCTCAGAAACGCCAGTTTTAATGTGCTTGTAAAAGATGTATAGACATGTGAGAGCTTTATCACTGATTTTAATGTTCTGTAGTATAACTATCTGGTGGGATTTAAATGTTCTCTTTAATCCTCTTTCCTGCAGGGAATACCTGGCTCTGAATGTATATGTGGCCTTATGCTATTACAAACTGGATTACTATGATGTATCACAGGAAGTGCTAGCTGTTTATCTTCAGCAAGTTCCTGACAGCACCATTGCTCTTAACCTTAAGGCTTGTAACCATTTCCGACTTTACAATGGGAAGGCTGCTGAGGTATCTGTTGGACAGCCCTTCAGTTCACCTTTATTTTAGTTCAAAATTCCATACAGGTTTCTTTTCCTTGATATCTGTCTTAATCAGTAATGTTGATAACGTCCTTTATCTTGTCATTGTGTCCTTCTCTTAGGAATGTCACCTATTTTAGTTTCCCTGGTATTAAACACCCACAGGTGTGCACAGTGGTCTTACAGTTTTCCCAGTCCACTTTTGACCTTGTGTCTATATGTATCATCCAGTTGCTAAAATCAACACAGAAGTGGGAGGGCAAAAATCTTCCAGTGACACAGCACTGCTGGAGATGTCTTTCTGTCAGCTTTGGGGCTCACATGAAGCTACATTTATACTTGTGTGCTCTTTTGTTTTCGTGTTAAAATTCTGCAATGTACGTAATTCCAGGCAGAGCTCAAGAACTTGACGGACAGTGCCTCATCGTCTTTTGAGTTTGGTAAGGAGCTCATTAGGCACAATCTGGTGAGTAATGTATTTCTCGGATTTAATATGAACTGCAGTCATTTGTAGAGCTTTGCTTGATGATTCATAAAATGGAATATTTTGAGAATTGTAGATCCAGTTGAATCTCTGCTGCCATATGAGTCCCATTCCAGAAATCCTACCTGTATAATCGATGTTCTATCAAGTACATTTTTTTCCTGGATTTTTTCCCTATCAATCTGAGACTGTGTCAAAAAAATAATAATCCTGTTGCTTTTACCCCCAAAGGTGTATTAAAATAATTCATGTCCTGTAAGAACACCTTTGCAAGATATTTTGTAGAGCCCAGTCAATAACGACACTGTAGAAACAAGTCAGAATGCATGACCCTGAACTCTTATTTAGTATGACAGCAACGTGAGTGGAATTAAGAAAACAGTCTTCATCCAAAAAGTACTAAACAAGGAGTTCAGAGGAAGAAAGATTCTGATAAAAGCCAAAATACTTGTGTGTTCTGCAGTAAATGAGTCTCTAATCACCTGCGGTGTGATATTACTTTGCTAAACAAACAGTAACAATAGATTTATTTAACAATGGGCAGTTGCTTGCTTTGTCTTTTACAAGAGCAGTCACAACAAGCTAACACTTTTTTCCCCAAGAGTTAAAACTGCTTTCAAATCAGACTTTTGTAAGTTAACATTCTTTATTTTGAATGTTGGTCTTTTTGTTAGTGGTGTATTGAATAAGTATGTTAGATTTTGTTGGGGGAACTGTCATGTGAAACTGAAGTATAAAGAATCGACTGTTCCTGATCATTTAGGATCTTGTGGCATTCTAAATAAATGTAGAGTTGTTAGCCTATTTTTTTCATATGAATAAGCAAATTGTAACTCTGTATGTGTTCCCCTCACTCTTGTGAGACCATATTATTCTTTAAAATATCTGATGTATGATATATTGCTGGTTTGAGCTGTTAAAAGCTGAAATAAGTTAATCTTTACTGATGGATTAAATATTTTATATTCTTCAGAATAAAGATTGTCACACGTAATTCTATAGTTATATTAAAGAAGGGATTATGCTAATATGAGTTACCACTGACCTTTTCCTACTAATATAGGAATTTAAGGATTAATTTCCTTGAATTAAGAGATCATAGACAAGATTTTAATACACAGTAATCAATATGCTGCTTTTCTGTGCAGGTGGTGTTCCGAGGAGGAGAAGGGGCTTTGCAGGTCCTGCCTCCTCTAGTTGATGTTATTCCCGAGGCAAGACTGAATCTTGTGATTTACTATCTCCGGCAAGGTAAATACACCTTCCTCTGTCTCTTTCATAGCTTCAGGGATGACTTTCATTCATCTGATCTCAACTGACTATTCCATGAAATGCTTTTTTTTCTTTGCAGTAAAATGTAATTTATTTCATTTTCTGTTCCTCTGGAAAATAGTGATGTAAGACCCATGGCTTGCAGAGAAGGGCTTGAATTGTGTGCAGTCAAATAAATCTACTTCAGCAGAGTATTGAACGTTCCTTGGGTTGCAGGCGATGGCTTTGGGGATGGTGGTATTTATATGTTTATAGTGAGAGGACTTCTCTGCCTGAATGTGTGAGAATGGTAGGCATATGTCCTATGAAGGGAAGGATAACTATTTCTGTAAATACAGCACAAACAGAGTATGAGCCAAAGTGGCTGTGAACAAGGCTACAGTTTGTGAACAAGACATTTAATTCCAAATGTACTTTACAACTCTTAAAGAATGCAGGTAGGTAGCCAGAATCAGTTGGAAAGGATTTTTCTACTTGTTTCTCTCCTTAGTTGGAGAGAAAGGAGTTCAACTCCTTTGAATTTTATGAGAGTTTAGTTTCAGAGCCGTTGGAATTCTCCCATTGTGTTCCTTTAGTCGACAGTGGGTTGACTGGCTGAGTGATGAGTAGGTGTTAACTGCAGTCATCTAATATAAGGTGACACGATGATCCATCCACTGCTTTCTTATAAGCCTTATATTTTGTCACAGTGGAAAAAATACGTTTAATTGACCAGAGCATCTGAAAGCAGAAAAATGTATTTTCTTAGTTTTTAAATAAATAAAGTCCATGCCTGCGATTTTATTTTCCAAAATGTTGAAAAATTATCAGGAAAAAAAGGAGGTATATTCTGCTGACAGAAATATGTCATACTAACTTTATATTCTTTGCATCCCAATAAGTTCATCAGAGAATCTGAGCTTACATAACCATAGTATGTTGAAAAAGCTCTTTGAGGTTTTTATAGTGTGATTGACTTGGAATTTCAGGTACTTATTCTGGGTAACATCTTTATGATTTGTAATCAACAAGGTTGGTGAGACTTAATCTTTGTAGTTGGTTCTCTTTGGTGCTCAGTTGTATCCAAGACTGCTTCTTTTGTCTGCATGTGCAATTGAAACGCTGCCTCATCCTCTCAGTTCAACTGAGACTCTGACAAATTTTAGAATATCTCACTACTGATGACTATTGGTAGTTACAGAAATTCTTATTGCAGCTAATACTGTGCAATAAAAATATAATTAACCTGACTTTGCTAATCTGCAATTACCAGTCTTCGCAAAATGGCAATTCTCTACCTATTTTGTTTTATGTGATACTAGAGAATGACAAAAGCTTATTTAAATTTCATATGAGGTTATTTAAATTTCATCATGGTTGTAAATTAGGTATACATTCTCAAGTAAATTCAAATGGTCACAATTATATATTATTAAAAGTACATTATCACCTGCCTTATATTATATGAATTTGTAGAGTTCTAGGTAAATAACAGAATCAGATTATTAGCGAGAAGGGACCTCTGGAGATCTCTAGCACATTTTATTCACGGCAGGTCCAGTTAGACCAGGTTGCTTAGAGCCTCGTCCAGACAAGCATCTAGTCAGAACTTCCTCTGCTCCACCTTGTGTCCACTGCCTTTCATCTCGCCCTATGGACTCTTGTCTCCATCTGCTCTGTACCCTCCCATTAGTTAGTTCGAGACAGCAATGAGATCTCCCTTGAGCCTTCTCTGAAAGCTGAGCAAATGCAGTTCTGTCAATCTTTCCTCAGCCCCCTACCTGCCTTGGGAGCCCTCAGGTGGGCTCACTCCAGTATTTCAATGTCTGTCTTGATGGAGGAATCCCCAAATTGGACACAGTACTCCCGGTGCAAACTCACAAGTCCCAAACAAAGAAACCCTTCCCTTGCCCTAATGGTTACATTCTTGCTAATATGATCCAGTGTGCAGTTGGCTTCCGTTGCTGCAAGGGTGCACTGTCTGTTAGGACCCCCAGGTTGCCTTTTAGCCAGTCAGCCCCCCACCTGTCTTGTTGCTTAGGATTGTTTCAAACCAAGCAGAATGCAGGACTTGCATTTTGCCTTCGCTGAGCTTCATGAGATTTCTTTCAGCCCATTTTTTCAGCCTGTTGAGCTTCTTCTCAATATTTGGGAGCTCTCTCCACAATCTTTTATCATCTGCGAACTTGCTGAGACTACTCTCTATCCTGTCATCTGGGTCATTAATATAAGATAGTCAACAGCATCAATCCCTCAGGGATTCAATTAATAATGAGCCACCAGTTGGACTTTGTACAACCGATCACCATCCTTTGGTAGTCCAGACAGTTTTCCATCCCCTTATCTTACTTAGCCAGTCCTATCTCTTAAGTTTGGCTATGACAAAGGTATAAGAGACCATGTCAAAGACCTTGCTAAGGCCAACGTATACAGCATCCACTACTATCCCTTTATCCATACAACTGGTCATACATTGGGTTAGTCAGTACACTTTGGAATTGGTAAATCTATGCCTGCTGTTCCCAGCCGCCTTTCTGTCCAGTATTATACTTGCTTATATAGGTAATACTGGTATTATTACCAATTATCTTGCCCAATAATACTATTAATAATAATATATGTTTTTCAGCTCTTTAAGGTGACTCTTAGTAGGGTTTGGGGCCAGGTATCCAGTCATAATTTGCTCCAGGGAGATTTGCTAGACGCTTCTGTTGGAGCCTGAAGAGCATAGTTCTGTGTTGGTGGCCTACACTGATGAAAATAAGGGCTGCTGTAATTTTTTTTTTTGTGTTGGTTGTTAGTGAGCTGAGTGTGCAAAAAATAACAAAAACCCTATTTCTATTTTAAAAAATAAATAAATGAATTATGATTTTTGGCTAGTCTAGTACCTTGTGCTGGCTTACTACATGACTGCTAAAGGGAATGGGAAGGAAAACAGAGGGCTTGGATGGGAACTTGGCAGCTCCAATGTATATTGCTTTAAGTCACCTTGGAGTACTGTCCCCACAGTGTATGGATGGTATGTACTAGCAAAATAAGTTTTGTTTGATAAGGCTTGTTCTTATGGGCAGCTGGTATAATGCTGTATTAACAAAATTTTGCCATTAAAAAGGGCATCTTCACTAGGTTGGGTTACTAAGCAGACCATAGTGCCAACACCTTTTTTGATTTAAGTAAAGTTTAGGATCTTTTCAGCTTACTTATTTCTTAGGGGGGAAGGAAATTATTTATTGAATTCAAACTTCACATTTAAACTTTAATACTAGTAATGCTTCTTGCTTGTTAGAATTAGGATCAGGTAAGAGCTGCTGGACAGATTTTGAAATATTGATAAGGAAAAGATAAAGTTTCCCTTCAGAATCATGTTACCCTATCCTCCTTGAGGGATAAATAAATATGAGGAAAGACAGGAAGATGATGGATTTATTATCTTGACCTTGTACTGTTGAGAAGGCAGCCACTGGATTATGAACAAGGGGGCCAAGTCATCTCTACTAGGAAAATTGTAGTAATAAAGAAGCTATTACTCACTCCATGTTTGTTATTTAAGTTCTAGAAAACCATCACCATTGTGATATAAACTCACAATGATTTATAGTTACCTTTCTCCTCCTGTCTAAATGCTTTATTTCTTAGTCTGTGACTATTGGGGAATGTTGTAGAGGATGAGTGATTTGTTGTAATACAGTGTGCTATGGATTGTCATGCATTCTAACGTCTGGTATTTCAGATGATGTGCAGGAGGCTTATAACCTGATTAAGGACCTGGAACCTACAGCTCCACAGGTAATTGGAAACTGATGTCATGGTACATAAAGGCAGAGGTTATAAGTTGGTATGAAATCTCCCACATACAAAACTAGTACCCTGAGGACAGCTTGCCCCATTCCCACTTTTAAAATTCTTGTTTTCCATCTTTTTATCAACGATAACCTTAATGTGCATGCATAACGTATTATATATGAGCACACTTAGCATGTTTATTGCTGTACCACCTAGGGTCAATAAGAATACAGCTCTGTTGTGTGCAGACTTGATTCTAGTGAGCTGACCATTAGTGCATAGATAAAAGGTCTCTTCCAACTACAGCTGCTTGTCACTTCTGCCCTGGTGATGGTTACCATCCTGCAGATCTACTAGCTCAGATGCTCATGTGGTTTGTCCTGAAGCCATTTAAATAAAAATGAGCTAGATTAGATTAAACAGTTTAAATAATAGATCTTTTCTAATTCCATCTCACTTTGGCTGCAATGAGTGAAAACCACAGTGTCCCTTGGCTGCTACTGTAATTTTCTTTTGTGGCTGTTCCAACATCTTTAGTCTCTGATTTATTCCTCTTTGCAGTTTATTTTCCAAAGGTCACATAGCTGAGCATGAAAGGGACCTTTCATGAGTCTGTGTGAGGATTAGATGGAGAGAGGGAAAAGGAAAACCTCAAGAACACAGATTGGGTGATTCTGTGCTGAGGAGTGTCTTCTGCTGTTGCTTTTCACTTCTTGCACTTTTCAGTATAGCAGGACTTATTTGAACAGTTTTCTATAGCTATTGGTCCTTTAGCCCATTTTCCCCATATATGTGCCTAATATAAATAACATAATATCATTCTTGATAACATTTTGAAATGAGTATCTTTGTGCTTTTTTTCCATTTTTTCACTCACATTTGGAAGGAACTCCCTGCTGAGACTTGCAAAATTACTTGTATATCCTCCTTCAGTTCTTCTCAAATTTCATCTTTGTCATGACGTCTGTAGGTTAATAATTTGGCATCTGTAAGAGCTGGTGTGCTAAAATGATTACTTGGCATACTGGCTAGTACTCTCAGATTGTTTGCTTGTACTCCATTGTTGGTCTGTGTACATGTGTCTCTCCCTTTCTGTGTCTACATGTGTGACAAGGCTGTCCGGGTTTATCAGGAGTACCTAGTTCAACAGGTTTAGAGTTATAACTCTTAATTGTAAGATTTGAATAAGACAAATGAATCTGTTACATGCTGAGAAAATCTTGCTCAGAGAAGAATTAAACTATAGTGGTATCTCATAGTAGAGATTACAGGGTACTTTACTCCTGTTCCTAATTTCAGTAGAGTAACATGACCACAGAGCACAAACATCTTGATGTTTTTGCCCTGATGAGAAACACTATGCATTTTGGAGCAAGGATGGTAGTGGTTATGGTTAACCAATACTTGAAGTGGCACCTGTACGCTAATATAACAATATTGCACTTGTTTATTGGTCATATAATGGTGAAGAGGACACGATAGTATGTTATGGTTTTCATTCTGGTGCATCGTCTTTTAGCATAAGACTTATCAGAAAACACACTACGCCTTTGCATTCCACATATTAAGCAGTAGTGACTAGCTAACAAGTAGAATGAATTTTTGGGGGGTAACTTTGTACTACTGTGCTGAAGCCCTATCATAGTAACCAGCTACCTATTAAACTGAGCTTGGATAGAGTTGAATTTAGGAAGAAAATAATGTGCCAGTAGGCTTTTATGTGTCTCCTGAAAGCTTCACCTTGTCCTCTCTGATCCTTTTTACTTTTTTTTCAGGAGTACATCCTCAAAGGAGTGGTAAATGCAGCACTTGGACAAGAAATGGGCTCGGTGAGTGAAGCCCATGAGGTTCTCCAGCTTCTCCCACAGTAGGATGTGAACAGATCTGTAGAGACTGGAATGGAGTGAAAGAGGCAGTCATTCCTCATTGAGATTGCAGGATCTCTGAGTCTTTTAATCTTCTTCTTACAGTACTCAGTCTAGAATGAGTGAAATGCAAATCTCTGTTGCTAGTCCTGACAGTAAGTCAAGCTGCATTTGGCTTCTCTGTCCTGCTTCCAGAAAACCTGTTTACCTTCTATAGTGTGCTTGTTTATCTAGGCCCATACAGTGGCATATTTGCCTTTTCTGGTTTTACTTCAGCCCTGTTTGGTTCGTCTATTATTTGCTCTCTGTCTGTTCCTCAGAATGTATTTTCAGTGTGTATTGTAGAATCGACTCTAGAACTTATGCTGGATTTTTATTTTCCTCTTCCAGAGAGATCATCTGAAAATTGCTCAGCAGTTTTTCCAGTTGGTGGGTGAATCAGCCAGCGAATGCGGTATGTTTGAAATGTTCTTTTTCCATTATGTAATCCTTCTTACAATATCCAAGTGTATACCATCATATCTTTGTCTAACTGCTGACTGTTAGCATGACTATTGCTAGGCATTTTGTTGCTATAGTATGAGTAACAGAAAGTCTAATTTATAGTCTAAAACAAATTTGCAAGTTTAAATTAGAAGGCTCAATTAATTCCAAACCTTACTATATGGATTTGGCTGGAAAAGAGGCTGTACTGCAAACTGCTAGTCTTCACTGGTAGACGCTGTGGCAGCTTGCCTCTGACTAATAATCCCCATTATAGAAACAGAAGACAACAGCTTAATTAGATGAAGTGTATGGCTGAAACCTCACAGGTACAGACATTCACATGTACAAATCTGGGACTGCTAATGAAAGCCTGTCAAGTAGAGTTTTAGCACGGAGTGTGTTCTGGAACTGAGGGTGATAAAAACATAAGGAGGAATTTGGCTACAGAGAGAAATGGAGGCTCTGGGACTAACTCCTTGGTTGAATGGAGGAAAAAAAAAAAAAGGATCAAACCCAACCAAAAAATCAATATATTTTCAACATTTACTTTTACTTATTCAATAATAGACCAAAACAAGACCTTGTCTTCCCTTCCCCTTGCCAAAGTAAAACCAAAAATCCCACATCAAAAAAGCCAGTAGTTTATGGTGCAGACAGTTCATGATCCTCAGAGACCGAATGCTGTCTCCTGTGTCCATGGTGACTAAAGAGAAGGAGCTCAAGACACAGAGCAACAGCACTGATGAAACTTTCAGAAATAGCGTTGAGCCATTCTGTTCCCCTTGCAGCCCTTGTACTGTTGAGATCGTTCAGCAGAGAGCTTCACATTGGAAGGCTGAAGTGGTTCCATCGATGAGCCTTCCCTAACACATTCCTCTTGCATTGAAGCTATCCCTTTGGAGTTGGGATCCCACCTAACGGAAAGAAGCAATATGAACTGTAGTAGTGGAGGACTCATTCATGGGCATAACTAACTGGGTTTATGATGCCAGTAAAGTCACAGGGTGATTGATGTAATGGTGGTGGACCTCCTAATGCTCGTAACAATCATGCAGGTGTGGTAAGTGACCATAGCACACACGGATAAAAATAACACAGAGATAGTCTAAGAAAAGATATCCTGAAAAGGTGTATAGTGAAGATAAAGCCCAAAACCAAAACTGAAGTTGTTAGGAAGCTAAAAGTCACGATTTTACTGTGAAATACTTTTAAACCCATACGCAAAACAGGATAGAGAGGCTGAGCCTTGAAGTATAGTTGAGGGGGAAAAAAAAAAAAAAGAGGGAACAGAAATGTAGTCCAACTAGGAAGGTGGGTTAATTGAAAAAAAAATGAGCCTATGGGAAGGATTAGTTCCAACTAAATAAATGGAAATATTCGTACTGCAAGCATCTTACTGTTGGCACTTCCATGTAAAAATTGCTTTGTCATCTTTTTAAAAACTTATGGGAGAAGGCTGACATACAGAAGAGCACACAGTTCAAGGTAACTTCTTTAAAGGCGAAATAGTGTGAGGGGTTTTTTGTATCCTCGAAGGACAGGTGGAGGTCAACAAACTGTAAATAGGAAATAGCAGAGGCAAAGAGAGTTCAATTTAGATAGGACATAACAAAAAGCAAACACATGAAGACCAAATATGTAAGTGTTTTCATACAAATATTAGATGTTTTACAAGAACATGAATAAAGTGGAACACCTGATTTTAGAAGAGGAAGCTATAAACCTAAAATAACTTTTTAAATGCAATAGGAAGAAGGTAACATGTAGGATATTGTTCCTATTTAATTTACAATGGGATATTACTAAATAGAAGATGCCAGTGGAGAAATGGTTCTAAACATTGTAGAAACCTTCTCTCAAAATAAGTATCTCTTCTTTATCAGTGAGTAACATAAAATTGTTTTAAATTACATGCTCAGATAGGATATTCAGCGTATTGAGGCTAAATTATTCACCAACCAGCCTGGATGGGAACAGTGACTGGCATATTAAAGAGGTTAGAGATTTTGTATAGACAGATAATTAAATAATAGTTGGAGACTTCTATTCTGCCCGTATTGACCTAGTAAATGCAATAACATAGCATGATATAGAGAATGAATTTTTAAATGCTAAGTTTTAATGTTTCTTAGAGAACATGCAAGTGAACAGGTGACTATAGACCAATATAGAGATTATAAAGAACCTGATTTCAAATTTTATTATGAAAATCCCATTCTGTTACAGTGATCTCAGTATAATCAAATTCAAAATCCATGTGTTAGCAAATACCTCAAAAAATTTCCACAGTACTAATTTGAAGAAGGGAAGCTACATAATAACCTTTCTCATTTCTAACAGAAAATTCTCGGTGAAGTAGCAGTGAAAAGGATAAAATGCACCTGATTTGAACACTTGAAAGAACCTTTTGTTTCTTTAAAGAAAGGGCTCGTATTCATAATTAATGAGCTATAGGAGACAAATAATGACATGACTGGGTTTGCCAATGGTACAAAATTACCCATAGTAGGAAAAATGAAAGCTTCCACAATGATGAAAGCTGTAGAAGAATATATGAAGCTGGGTAATAATATGCAAATTAAATTTAGCTTTGATAAATGTGAAGTAGTACATATGGGGAAAAAAAAACCTTAAACGATATTTGCAAAATTATCAGGAAAGTTGAAGAGAATCTTGGGAATTGGTGAGGAAAGAGAGAACAAAACAAAAATAATTACTGTGTCATTGTATACAGATGTGGTTCCCTTTCTTGAATACTGTCTGCAGTTCTCATTCTTACACTTCAAAAAAAAAAATACGGTAGAACAAGAAAGGGTACAGTAGAGACAGCAAGGGTGATCAGAGAAAGGGAATAGCTTCTTGAACAGGGAGAGATTAAATAAAGTAGGATACACGGCCTGGAAAATGATGACTTAGTTTTGTTTTGGTTGTGATACAGAATATCATAAATGACAAGAAAAGGAATAGAGAAGAATCAGTTACTGTACCATACAAAAAACAAGGAGCATTGAAAGAAATCATCAAGTAAAACAATTAAAACAAAAAGCACAAATTGCTTTTTCACATAACACAACTTATTTGATATAGAGTCTTGTGAGAACCAGAAGGTATAAAGACATTTGTAGAAGAAAAGTCCATTGGCTGTTTAACACAAATTTTTCAGTGATGATTAGGAAGTCCTCAGTGCAGATTGTTGGAAGCTGGGAGAAACTTCGAAGGAAGTGGCATTACATACCACAGCATCTATTATATGTGAAATCAGCATATATCCTTTCTATAGAAGTATATTCTTACTCACCAGGCTTCTGAACCAGACAGACTTTGGATCCAATGTGATCATTTTTATGTTCTGATGTAACTTGGAATATTAGCCACTATATTGTATATTTGTTTTTCGCTCTGCTGCCTCTGTTTTGCTGGATTTAGAATGGAGAACAGAATTCTTGCTGTTTGTATACTTGGGCTTTTGCTAAGTAGCCAGCCATGCTATTCAAGGATGTAAGTCATGCTTCAGCACTTCCCACTGTGCCAATCCTTGCAAGGAGCTAGTACCACTAGATTGTCTGTTTAAGATCTTTATCAAGTTACTTAGCTGCTTTGCAGATTTATAATACAAAAGTAGGTTGTGCTCACTAGAGTGAGGAAATCCTGTGCTGTGCCTTTGCTCTCAACTGGGCCGACAAGGCTCTTTATTTTAGTGTGGATTATCAAAAATTAATGGATTAAAATGAAGGTGTGGAATATTTTTTCAAAACAAGGTCCTATCTTTCTGACTTGCTTTTGTTAATTGTAGAAAGCCTGTGACTGCATTGAATAAAAAGCATCAACAGGCAGTTTAGGAAGAATACAGTGTCATGTATTTGTAAAGTTGTTTGGAGTTATCAGTTAGGCCTTTTGCTATTTTTAATTAGATCTCTGACTTGGAGGTTCAAGGAACATAGAGCAAACGGAGTTAAAGTGACAGTCCTTTCTAATACATGTACACATTTATTCTCATGTTGGAAGTTATGTACTTCAAGAGGAGTAGGGACAACCAAAACAAAAACCAAAAGAAACGGGAGCACTTGCAGTGTAGGAGTCAGTATTCACCCTCTAGCAGCAATAAATACTACCCATAACAGCAGCTTGTATTACTGTTTTTTTTAATCTTAATAAAAATTGTTAATCCCAATGACATGAGATGGAACTGGCATTACAAAGGCGGATATCACTAGATTTCTATAATTCATTCTCATGCTCTTCTCCAAGGGTCTCAACTGGGTGGAAAGCTAAACAGATCAAATTTCTGAGAGAAGTTAAAGAGGAAATGGGGCAAGAGGAACATTAGTGAAAGTAAATGAACGTTAACATTTCTATATAATGCAGTGTTTCTTGTGCTTAACATAAGTTTTACAAACTACCCTAAAAACAGTGGAAGCATAATGGAGAGAAGTACCCATTTTATTTGCAGTGATTGTCTTTTAGGACCAAGTCAAGCATATCTGGTGTTGGGTGGGAGGAATGAAACATTTCTTCTGGACTTTGTGCCATCTTTTATTCGAGGTATTCTTAGGTCACCCTAAGTAATTTTTCAAAATGAGAACTTTTTCTTCTTCCTGCATGAGTCGCATGGGATGAATTAGAACTACAAAACTCTAGTTTTCCTGTCACTAGTAGTATTTGTTGCTGAATTGTATGAGATTTACAGATGTTTTACTTGTTTGTTTTTTTAATGAAATCTGTCACTAAAAGTATGTGGAGGATGATATGCTGGAATAACAACATTTTCTGCCAAAGTGTGGACATAAGAATAAATATTGAAACTTAAAAACACTGCAGTCATATACAGGGAAAAAAAAAGTGTGGTTCTAATATTTTGTTACTGGGATTAATTTTTACTGAAAATGTATTCTCAGTTTTAAGTCTTCTTTGCATGTTTATTTGCTTTTTTTTTTTTAATTTTGTTTAAAATATATTGCTGTAAGTTTATGAACTTTATGGATGTGAGAGAAAAGGAGCACTTTTGAGGTACCTGCATTCTCATTACGACAAAAATATAGCAGAGGAACACTGAGGAAAATTGTTTCTGTTATTGTCATTTCAAGGCATATGTGTGTCGTGATAAGTATGCCTGCATGTAAAAAAGGACAGATACAGGCCTGTTTCTGCTCCTAAGTGAAGACGTCATAAATAACCAAATAATTTTCTTAAGATGGAGAACTGAACGATGGGTTCAGACATAGATAAGGATCAATTGTCTCTATATGGAAATGACAGGACATCCAAGCTTAGTATCTCCTAATGCTAAAAGATAAAAAAGGAGAATATTCTGCTTCCCTTTGAAATATATTTTGAGATCTTATGTAGTGCTTTTGAGGAATAATTACTACCCTACCTTATTTAAAGGAGAATGTACAATTTTCCAGCATAATACTATATTTTGTGCTGTTTATCCGTAACTGAATCAAAATATTTGTCTTCAGATATGTGAAATTTCTATATAAAGAAAAGATATTTTCATTTTCTAATGTGGATGGATTGATGGTAATGAACCTACAGGAGCAGATTACTTCAGGGCTGTTGGTAGCCTTAGGATCTTGTCTCCTGTCACCTTACCAAACTGCACAGAGCAGCATGCTCTCTAATGATCACTTAACGTAGTCAAATAGTAGTGATTTGACATCACTTGAATTTATGCCTTCCCAGCTGCTACTTGGCTTCGTCCATCTCTGACCAATCTCTGCTGGTTGGGTCTAACAAAAATTAGTCCTAGTAAGCTTACTTCAGAATCTCTAGAAAAGCTTTGAAATAGTTTTTCAGTAACACAACTTTAAATTTCAGTGTAGATGGCAGCATAGTATGAGGGCAGCAAAGTTTATGATGACCTAGATGGCAGCAAAGTTTACTAACACTCATCTGAACTGATATGCCTAACTTATTTGTGGCTTTACCACTTGTGAACAATGTGGTAATCCCAAATGCGTGAAAATTAATTTTCGTATTGTATTTTATCAGTGAGTATTTTTCCTGTGCATGTATTAATTTTTTTTAACAACAATATTTTTAGAGTATCAAGTTTACTCTCCTACTGGAACTAAAATTAAAATATCTAGAGCTTCTTTTCCCAGGATAACTGAAAAGCATAATTTTAAAGAAAAAAGTCTAATGAGGTTAGAATAACAAACACAGGTTTTTTATCAAGTGTTGTTTCCTAAGAGTAAGACTAATTCATGGTAAAATTATGCTACATAAATTATGTCATGGAAAAGGCCTGTTACTTAAAGAATTTGTCTCTGTAGAATTTGCTGTTGAATACAGTCTTGCAATAGTTATTGTATGCTGTAGAGAAAGTTGACAAGATGATCTAATAGTTTTTCTAACCTCTAGTATGGTCCTTTGCCTGAAAAGGCAAGTTACACTATTTTTAGAAGTTAGCTGCTTTCATAGTTGCCAGCAATCTTGGCAGTAACTTCCATTACCATGTGATTTTTAAATTGTATAAATCTGCATTTCTCTTTTGAATTTTAGATACCATTCCAGGGAGACAGTGTATGTCCTCCTGCTTCTTTCTTCTTAGACAGTTTGGTAATGTCCTGATTTATCTCAACTCAGTCAAGGTTAGTATTATTATTTTGTATTGGAAGTACTCTAATACATGGAATCACTACTAATTGTGGAATTAGACTGTATTCTGTGTGAGACACTGTAAACATAAAAAGGTACAGAAACACAACAGTAACAACAAAACACAGGAACAACAGTGGAACATAAGTGGTCAATATAGGAAATGCATCAAAATGTAAAGAAGCAGTTTATAAGAAGGCATTGTGCAGCATGGTGGGCAGGATGGTTTCATCACACTTGCAATTTAACCATTATCAGGCTTCCTGGTCGCATCACAGAAGATGAAGATGATAATTAAAGGAAGACAATGACAAAAATTATGGATATTTATGGGGCGAACAGCATGCAGGAAAAAACCCACATGTTTTCTTAAGACTTATCAAATGAGCTGTGGAGATTATTGTCACTGGTTAATAATTGGGGACAACATTTTAAAGAACAAGAGTGTGTAAGAAAGGAAATGAGGGACTCTGAAAGTAATAATGCTTGTATTTTACAGGGAAAGCAGTCAGTGAAGGGCTAAGATAGGGCAGTATTACCAAAGCAGTAAGCTAAGAGTATTATTTTTGCAGAAGTAACTGGAGTCATACCCTGCAGGCAATGTTGCATTTTTCAAAGCAAGAGGAGGAGTTTGCCGTTATCATAATGCAGCATTACCCAGATCACCAGTATTCAGTGGATAAAATGGATATAATTTGCAGATGTACAGTTATAAGTTAGATGTGAGGAAAAAGAGAGAGGCTCAAGTGTGATTATAGGGTTAAGTGATTGCAGACTTGTTCCAGTGATTTTAAACTAGAGTTGTAAGAACTCTATATTTGGTAGGAAGAGGAATGAGAATCTAAAAAGAAATTATTAGCAAGATATACAAGATGAGCACAACTACAAAGTTCTAGGGAAGGTGAGATCTAATGTGGTTGTAATGGTGCCAAAAGCAGCTGTTGGGTGAAAAATTGTGAAGGTGTAGTGTTTTTAAACTTTGTCTGGAAAGAGGTCATTGAAGAAATCCTAAGTGGCTGTAGCCACTGGAATGGCTCCACTGTAGTGGAATGAAGAGACAGACACACCACCACCACCCCCCCAAACTGGAGTGTGTGTGTAACTGAAGAAAAGGAGAGCTGGAAACTAACAGTGAGATTTGTTTTGCCTAACCTGAGCCATCTGAAAGTCAGATTTCTAGTTATTACTGATCATCTGGTCTCAGTCTATAGCCAACGGGGCCGAATGGTAATTTCCAAAGGAGGATTCATCCTGTGCATTTCTTACACTTATCCTAGAATGGAATGAGTCACCCCATAGAAATGCCCAGCTCTCTCCTTTTCCTCTAAAAAGTTCTTAAACGACTAGTTCTAACCTGAAAAAGTTAAAGTTTAATGCGATTACTCACCATCTCCAAGGTTTATGGCAAAGCTTAGAAATGAGAAAGAGAGAAGAGTAGCATCTGGGGAGGCAACTGGAGTTGTCATTAATATTGGAAAGTAAGGCTAGTGTTTGTAAAGGAAAGAGCCAGAAAGGAACACGGCACTAAACAGAAATTAAAGAGGGTGAAACTGGGCAATAGAGTGATCAGGGGATAGGTCAGAGTCATGAGAGAAGAGAATTGCTACAATGAGGGGATTAGGTGAGACAATTCTGCATCTGTGAGGGTATAAAGGAAAGCGTTGCAGGAAGAGTTGGAAAGAAAATCTGAAGGGAAAAGGCAGAGCACAGAATACTCGGTGTGATTTTGTAAGACATTAGTAAGAGCCCATGCAGAGGGAAATACAGGTAAGGAATAGATCTAATGTTTAAAAATGTCAGGAGGGAGGCAGGAACAGTGAACAGGTACAGGTGCGCAAGCCTTCAATCCTGCTGTATTTGTCAACTAGAAGGAGCGTTCTTACCTTGTCAGATTTGGGAGAAACGATTTTATTATGTGTGCACAGGAGAGCAGAAGAGTTAGCTGACTGCTTTTTGTTTTGTTTTAAAAACTTAGCTGTTTTGCTAAAAGTATGTAGAACTCTTTATAACACACATTATAACATATATATGTGGATCTCAGCTTGCAAGCTGGACTTGTCCACATATACATGTGTTTGGCATCAGTAACCATGTATCTGTTTTGATCTGAGCCACATTTAGGCAAAGATAATTTTTTTTTTTAAAAATATCCACTTGGTTTTCACAGTTGCAATGTGAATTGTATTTATAAGGGTGAAACAAAATATTAAGTTAAGTAAAGAAAATTCAGTATAAAAAAAGATTGATGCCTTTCATTGCACGGTGGTGTACTCTTATTTGAAATACTGGCCACTACCCCCCCCCAAAGCAGAAAGAAAAGTGATTCAGAGAATTAGAAATTGAAATATTGTCTTAAGAGATTTAGAAGATAGATATCATTTGCCATAGAAGGAAGTTAAGAAAATAAAATTATACAAAATGAGGATTAGAATAAACAAGGTAGATTTGAAACCTCCATTTGTATTAGGAGAGGCTGAAAACAAGATACAGCTTGCTGGAATTGCAGCAAATTCATAATGTCTTTCCTAAGAAAATGCATTTTGTCCACCTCAAAACACAGTTGGTTTATGGAACTGATTGTCATAATTCAAGGTAGGGTTGAGCTTGCGAGTTTGAAAAGTTTTATAGATTGTATCGAGCAAGTTGCAAAATTATTAAGCTTAAGTAAAATATGTATTTATTAAATTCTTGAAGGGAATCATAAATACTGGTAATCTGAGCCATAATGCATTTGATAAATAGCAATGACTAAGTACAAAAGTTTTCTTCCTACTGCCACTTTCCTTGCGTGGTCCTTTTGAAGTAGTTGATCATTATCATCATATTTTAGCTGAGACTAGCCACTCCTCAGATTTACTTAGGTTATTCCCCTTCTCTTCAGGTCACAAGGATGCAAATAATTCTTCCTGTACCATGTTATAGGCAAGGTTTAGGTGGCTTTACAGTCACCTCTGTGTTTCATTCACAGGAATTAACTTCAGTAGAATCTCTGCAGCTCTTTAAGTGGAGCTGTGCACTCTGTGAAGATTGTTTGCATGACATTCTCTCAGGAAACACCACCTTCATCCATGATTGATTAAAACTGCTTTAGGCATGAGAATGTCTCAAAGGACACCTTATCATAAACTTATTGCCAGCTGCCCTGCAGGTGACGTTGTAACACTGAGGATTAACAAGGAGAAGACAAGCTAATTCCAGCTCAGCTGAGTTCTGGCCACAACGAATGCTTCATTGTTCAACTTGGTATTTGAGCATCTCATTGAAATGGACATCACTCAGAGCGAAGTTAGTTTCATGAAAAGATGGAAGACAACAAAAGAGTGAAGTCCATTACATATAATGTGGTTTAAAAAAAAAAAAAAAAGAAACCATCTAGCTGCTGTGAATGTGGTGCACTATCAGCAGCACTAGTTCGTTTCTACTGGTTTTGTTTTTGCAGCAGGTCTTCCCTCTAGCACTAATACAGCTAGGATGACAGAGTTTTTGAGTTTGATTGCTGACAGTTTCTTTTGTGTTTTAATTCAAAAATACAATGGAGGCTATTTGAACAGAAGGAACTATTCATGCAGTAAAACTAGCATCTTGCTCACCAGCTTTGCTTAACCTGGGACTTGTGCTGATTCACACGAAACTATCACTGAGGAAGAATACAGTAAAGTGTTGTAATTCTCATATGGTGAAACCAGTTAGTTCACCCTAAGGGTACTGAAATGTTTTCACAAACTGAGCTTAAGATTCACCCGATTGGTTCATCCTCGTGCTTTCACATAGCTTGCTTTTGGACCCTAACATAGACTATTTGGGTGAAACCTAGACATCTGGCAAACCCCCACCTCTCCTCTTAAGACGCTAGCTTGATGTATGTGGGTGGACTGGATCAGTATGCTTTATTGACTGCCTGTGACAGGAAAGGGAAGAGTTTCCTCAAGTGTCCCTACATCATGAAAGAAGACAGAGCACTGGGGAAAGGGGTTTGCCCCTTGCTTCCCATATCTTTTGTACAGTCCCAACTATGCTTTTTACCTGTTCCTCACTCTTTAATAAGGAAACAAAATTAAAGTTTGATCTTCCTACACAAGTTCTGTTTCTTTTCTAGATGTTGTATAAGGAAAAACTTTTCTTCTTCCACACACGTTGCTGTTATGCACTCAGGAAGGCTTTTCTTACAGTAACTGTAGTGGATAAATGACCCCGCTTTTTCCCATGCTCTTTCATAAGCACTGCAGCTCTCCTTGGCAGGGATCCTCAATCCCATCCACGCTTGTAGCTGTGGTATTGTGTTGCACCTTGTCTCTACCAGGTCTACTGGTGCAGCAGTGTGGGACAGTGCTGAATGTAGAACAGACTCAGCTGACTTTTGGTCATCTGAGTTATACTTCAATCTGGACATCTGACCATGATCAAATCTGAGCTATTTGGGTCAAACCCAAACATCAGGCTAACCTGTACCTAGAGTTATATTTCCTGCTTTGGCATATGCAGCTTTTCAGAAAAGACAGAGCTAGATCAGCCTGATCTGTCATTAACCAGGTGTGTCCAATCTAATATTATGGGAGAGAAAAACTTGGTGTTGCACTTCAGGTAGAGAGAAGGGTGCCTGTAAGGAAGGCTTGTGCTTAAGGAAGTCCTATTACACGGTGCCTGGCTACAGCCTAGTGCTGCAGCTCCACCTCCATCATGTGATCCAGTGTGTCAGACTAGCATCTGTCACATAACCAGATCCACAAGATCTCTTGTTGAACCTTGAGAAGTCTTGGAAAAGTAAGCTGTTCATCTCCTTAAGCCATGTCAAGCCATTAGGGAGTCAATTGCCTGTTTACCACCCTAGTGGTGAAATAAGTGCTTGGGAGGTGAAAGAGACCATGGCAGCACAGCATGACTTCACATGCCCGAAGTGAAAATTATACCCACAAAAGCTGCCACTGCAATTTTGAGCTTGGAGCATTCTCCAGATCGCTCATGGTTAATACTGTGGAATGTTCCAGCTGTGTTTGTAGTCACGAATGTAGGATGGAAAGCCAGTCCCTAATTTTCTACCCACTGTTTATAAATGCCGTGTGTTCATAATGTGGGTTTTTCTTTTTCCTTCCCATTGTCTTGGTATAGTCTGACTCAGATTTATGGGGGGAATATTCTTAATGTTATTATACCATGGGAGGAGGTTTTTTGTTTTGTTTATTTGGGTTTTGTCCGTGTGGCTTGTTTTCCAGAGTTACTTCTACAACGATGACACTTTTAACTTCAACTACGCCCAAGCCAAAGCTGCCATGGGCAATTTTAGTGAGGCTGAAGAGGTATGTATTTACTTTCTTTGAAAAACAACAATGGAGACATTTCCCACATACTCCCCTCTTTCCTTCCTTTTCTCTCCCTCCAGATCTTCATGTTGGTTGAAAATAAGCAGGTTGGGCGGAACATCATCTTCCCCTTCTTAGAGGAACAGAAACTCTCAGTGAACACTATTCAGAAAAGATTATCTTGCTAATCTTGTAATGTGAGGTATATGGGGAGTCATGCTGCTTGCAGTGCATCACAAGAGTGCTTGCAGCTATCTCTAATTGATCAAAGAATGCCCTCTTAATCAGATTTCCTACGCTTTGTCTGGTATCCCAGGCAGTCTTATTGTTCAGACTGACTAGGGCATGCTGAGTAAAAGACACTGAATAGTTAAGGGCTTCTAGGTGTCCCTACAAATTTATGTTTAAAAAAAAATAAATTTCTTCCTCTGGGAGATGTGGGAGGAAAAGAGGAAGTGCTCACTATCTTATTCAGCAGTATCCAGATGCAGCTGGAAGAGATTAACTTCTACATACAGCGTTTTTTGTGTCTATGTGCAGTAGAAACTTAATTACAACTAAAATATGCAAAAGCAAATAGCTATTATGAAGATGGAAGCAACATTTTCCACAAGACCAGAAAGAAGACAAGCCAGAAAAAAAACCCTCAACCACATAGTCTAAAGTGAATCATATAGGTTTGGTTGGTTTGGGTTTGGTTTTTTGTTTTGGTTTGTTTTTCCTGTCTTTCTAACTTTTTAACTCTTCAGGTTTCTTGATAACAGAGCCCCCCTGGGGTTTTTTGTTGTGGTTGTTTCTTTTTTGTTTTTCTCCCCAGTACCCACCCCCTTAATTTGTGACCTGAAGTTGCATCTCTCTTTGAGAAAAATATCCAAGACTGTCAGGCAAAATTGATATATATTTCAATTAACCTACCTTAATTTAGTTAGCTTAATGAAAATGCAGGTGAGTATCTTAAAACTATGCTAGCAGGCTATGCTGATAAAAATTATAATGCTATAAGTAAACTTTAGCTGCAGTCAGGCAACAAAGAAACACAAAGGTGTAAACTGCTGTTAATACACATTTTTCCTCTTATGTTCTTACAAATGATTCTATATAAACTAGTGTTATGTAGCTGATGCGTTTGAATAACAGGATTATGTAATTAAATTGATTAGTCTGTCCTAATGTCTGATCATTGCCTGTGATGACACTTTCATATAAAGATCACCCTTCCCCAGTGTCTCAAACTCGTAAAATATCTCCACATGTAGCACTTATTAAAAAGCTTGCCTCCCTGGACATAATGAAATAAAACCTGTGATAAAATGCTACTTACACTGATAATGCTGCCTTTTTTTCCACCACGTCCAAAATTAGAGGGCCAGCGATATTTAACCAATAAAAATGTCAGCAATTTGTGGAACTCACTGTTCCAGTACATACATCTGCTCCTGTAAAGGTATTTTGAGTTTTGTCAGTAGCATCCTAGTATATTTGCAAATATACCTGCAGAGAGGCATAAATAGTTTGGGGTTTTTTTTCTGTAAGTAAAGCTAGAGTACATTTTGAAATGTGTAACTTCCCCCCACACATCCCTTTAGATGTAGAATGTAATAAACCTGTGTTTGTACAGTAAGTTACAAAAGACAAATGTTTTGCCTCGGAACCTTACTGAAACCAAAATGGATGGCAATGGCTTATTGCTGACCTGGAACGATCCCTGACATGTATGGGGAGGAAAGGCTCATGTATATATGTGAAACTTCTGGTATTTCAAGAAGATGCTAATGTAATTGCTTGCATTGCTTTCTAAACAAACACATTCCAAATAGCTTTTCCCACAGGCCCAGTGTTCCTTTGTGCTGGTTGTGTTGCATGGCCGCCCACTGGCACTTGTTCAGAGCAGGCCGCACCCTCCGCACAGCTTCGCGTTTTGAAGCTGCAGAAGTCCCTTGATAAGCGTGGCACTGTTTGAGTCCCCCACCTACCCGACACAGAGAGGTGCCCCTACGCTGCTCTTGCATACCCTAACTCTTCTCATGAAGCAGTTGTTCGTGTGGCTTAAGCCTTAGCTGCGTGTTGAAACGAGGCAGGTCTGCCTTCTGTTTGCTTAAAAGTACATGCATGTATAATCTTTTATTTTCCTTCTTCCTGCAGGTGTTCCTTTTGATCCAGAGTGAGAAGATAAAGAATGATTTTGTTTACCTTAGCTGGCTAGCTCGCTGCTGTGAGTCACTTCACTCTCAACATTGCAGAATACAGATCCTCCTCTATTGCATCAGTCTTGGCAATCCACTTTCCTAATTGAATTTAATGTTGTAGGTGGATTCAGGACTATGAAAGTGAAAAGCTGATTGCACTAGTTATAGCGTGGGTGGTTATTGCCCCTTTCATACATCTGGCTTTAGTAAGCAATTACTGCTGCAGTGCAGTGCTGTTACAGTTCTGTCAATGCAGTATTGTCCTAACCAGTGAACCTTTTTCTTAACTGTCTACTCAGTTGCTTGAGTGAAGATTTTCTGTCTTAAAAGACTGAGTTACAACTCCAAAATGTTCAGAGTAAAACAAAATAGAAGCATCCATACTGGGTCAGGTCCAAGGGTCTGTCTACCTGCATGAGCAGCCAATGTCAGATGTCTAGGGAAGAGAAGAATCAGGCAAGCATACATGGTGTTTTTCTTCCTACCACGTTACTCTTCGTGGTGTCCAAACTCCTCTTCCTGAGGGATGTCCTTTATAATCTCCAGCACATCTTTTCTTCCAAAAACTTTTCCATTCATTCCTTGAACCCAGAACACTTTTCTATGTTTAATATCCTATAGCAAATTTTATTTAATTTTTCTGAACCAGTTTTTACGACATTGCAGAGTACACCTCAGTACAGATATAGCTATAGCTACAATGCCACATGCAAAATAGCATAGAGGTGGGCTTTTCTCATGACTTAAGTCTGAGACTCCCGAGGCTAATTTGTTTTCTTTACAGTGCCTCAATACAAAATGTTCTCTTATCAAACAAATGTCAATAGTTGTACTTGGAATGTAAATATGTACGTTTTGGGACATTATGCCGTATCGCAGATGTGATCAACGTCTCTAACGTGATCTTTCCAGACAGGCACATCGCACCTATGGATGCCTCTCTATGACTCTATTTTGGGACGTGTCAGTTTATTTCCTTTTTCATTAAGCTGCAGTACCTGGTTGTGTTTTGAGGATTTTATATGTGAATGTTTTATGTAATTTTTTTGTGATGGGAGAACTCCCGTTGCAAAGGGAATCCATGGTTGTTCAGTAGACAGTGTTCATCCCTTTGATTCTGTGCTATAGTAGTTCTTTGACATGTTGCAGAACTCTTTGAAGGTGGTACTTATTATACATGAAGTAGAATTAACACCATCTTATCAATTTAAAATTTTCTAGCTCTTTCATAGGAGTTGCTATTTATTCTTTAATTGTGCCTTTTGCAATCTGAATTCCTGCTGAAGTTTCAGTAGAGTTGCTGTATTCTTCTATTTGTCTTAAAATTTTGAATTTTCATTCCCAAACAGCTGCTAGAATTCTTTGCAGACACAACTGTTCAGTGATGAATATAGTTATCTTTTTGTGTCAAATATGTAAATTACTATTAGATCCTTCTGGATAAAAGCTGCTGTAGAAATTACAAAACGTTATCATACATTAATGTCGGAGTATGATTAGGTATTGAGTTGTAAACAATTCAATGCTGAAATATTTTCAAAGGGCAAAAAGTACCAGAGATGCATCTTTTTTTGGATGCTGGACAGTATTTTTTGTTTAATATTATTGTACTATTTATACCAAATTCTTCTTGAAGAGAAGTTAAAAAAACACTGAATTAGCACAGTACTCCATTTTTCTAGATAAATGGGTTGGTATTTGGAAATTAAGACCTGGCTGTTTGCCACTATGTATGGTATCCGGAGCTGATGAAAGAAAAATCTGATTTGATGTCTTGCTGCCTCCTAAGTGAGAAGTATCTATAAATCCTGTGATTTGGTGTTACATGTTTATTGTTGATGATTGCCACCCGTTCCACAACGGTCCCTCTTTTGAAAGAGCACAAGTGGTCTGTGTGTGAACAGCCAGCTACTCCGTGAGTAGCTGGTAAGACTTGAAAAAGAAGGCAATGCTTAATTTCATTTTCTGTTCTCCCAGTACTTGAATGATTCTGGAATTACCAATATCAACCTCAGTTTCAACCGAATCGGTTCTTATCTACAGAAAATCAAATTTTAGAACTCTTTGTGTTCAAACAACCTAGTAGAATTTCCACTAGCTGAGATGGGAGATTCAGATTTTTTTATTTCTAATTGTATATAGCAGTGATGTTTAAAGTTAAAGGCCAATGAAAAAATCTAGTCATAGGCAAATTTAACACCAGCACAAAATCTCAGGAATTTGGAAACATTTTTTCTAGCAGATGCGTAATGGCAAGTTTTGTTGTGCTTGGAGGGGCTTTGCCCACCCCACCCTACCATCATGGGAATTGAATGCTTAGATTGAGGTGGGCACAAAGTATTAAAGATGTCAGTTCAGTGCCAAGTAAAATTTTTCTGAGTGTAAGAATACATAATCCTAAATCTCAACATCTAAATGGATTGCCACAGTTCATTGTCCTGCATAAAATAACTTCTCTAATGCTTTCCGTTGTGTTCTTTAATCACATCTGAAGTCATGACAGTTGTGCTTATTGCTGTATCTGTGAAATATAAGTTGAGCTGTAAATGTCATTTCTCTTGACATTGCAAATGTTCATTCCTCTTGACATTGGTGTTCTCTGAATTGGCTGTTACTGCTAGTAAGGCGGAAGATAAGGACAAGTTTCCCTTCCTAACCTCATGCTCCCAGGGTGAGGCATGCATTTACATTAAGCAAAGAAATTTAGGAACATTTATTCGACCTGCCATTGAGTATTGTACGTGGCATATTCTTTTCACAATCCCACCTTTTTTTTGTTATTGCAGATATTATGAATAAGAAACCACAGTTGGCTTGGAAGCTCTATCTGAAGATGGAGACCTCAGGGGAGTCCTTTAACCTATTGCAGCTCATTGCAAATGATTGTTACAAAGTGAGTCTTTCTTTAAAACTGTGTGTACAGCATGTTAATTCAGTGATTGTACCAACAGCCATTTTTTGGATACTTTTCATCCTTGTCACGAGTGAACTTTCTTTTATGACAATGGGATGCCTAATGACGTAGATGAGTTGGCAAGGATTAGTCAGCATTTTAACCTACAGGCCTTCTTGGTAGACAACCCACTGATAAACGTTGGTAAATTACTGCTTGCATGAGCTAGCAATAACAGTAACAGTTTCTTCTCCTACTAGGGATTCATTGTTGGTAGAAATGACAAGAAACTTTTAAGAAAAAAAAAAATCTAGCATAGATTCAGCAAGGAGCCTCATGCTGCATTTTTTCTGGGACAATGTTATTTTTTCCTTAAAGCTTGTAATGGCAATGGGAAATACTCCTTTGTTAATCATATGGAAATGGAAAGAGAATTCCCACAACTTCTATCTGCCCAAGTGGGGCAAAGAGACATGGTGTGTGCATAGTCATTAGGAATAAAATTACTCAGAAAAAACAGTCAGCATAACTGTCAACAGCGGGATCCCTGCTAACACATAACAGTTCTTCTTTTGAACCTTTTCTAGAGGAGGACTTTTAAAGACATGAGGGTAGACTAAGCTGTCTAATATTTTTAAAAGTCAAGCTAGCCAAGACAATGTCCACTTTAGCATTTTAGAACAGGTTAAAATATATGCTACCTTACTTATACTAAGCTTCTAGATTGTGTTTACTAGTTCTGGTGCTCCATGCTAATACACTGCTGGCACACCTCCAAGTTCTAGTTTATACAAAGCTATGTTAATAGTGAAGAGATCTTGGGAAGCTGATTACAATTCTGACTAAATTCCTAACATCTAATTCTTCAGATGGTGCCTGTACACAGTGAGACTTAACTCTGATTCAAGTTTTTTTTGCTGTTCTGCAAAGCATGGAAAGAAAACATGAGAGCTTCATCTGCCGGATGGATGTAGAGGCATATAAAGAAAACACGTTTGAGAGGATTGTAAATGGCACTATAGGAGAAAGGAAAATTGATTGTCCTACACAGAGTACTGCTGTGCAAGATTTCAGTAGACAATAACAGGATGCTGTATCTGGCATCCTCTCTGCCATCTACAAGGATGCTTGCACTGTGTTGGGACCTAGAGGAGTAGTAGCTCAGTGATAGGATAAAAGGATATTCTTTGGCCTGTGTCTCACCATGACACTTTTCCATCCACTTTTCAGAATGTATTGGCGAGAGCCAGAAGGTGGACTGCAGTTATTTGGGGAGCAACCGTTTTAGATTTGATTTAAGTTAAATATAGAATATAAAGACAAATTGTAATTTTGTGATTGTGCAAATATTCACTGTTTTAAGAAGGCAGATGTGAGAAGAACAGAACACAGATAACAGGTGTAAAGTTCATGGAGCTGATTCAGTGGAGCCTAATACAAGTGAATACACAAGAGCTAGCAGCTATTAGCAAAGGCTTATTAAAGATACAGAGACAAAATTTGCCATCATAGAGGAAAGATAGTAAACTGGGTCCTATTGGAAAACCTCCCAATGGTTCTCAGTTCAGCCAAGCTCTCCAAAGGGCAGCAATATCCGCATACTATCTGTAATGTTCTTTTCTGCTGTTTTCCTTCATCTGACAAAGTAACATGTTCCAAAAATCCTGACAAACACATAACTGAAAGTCAGAAAATCTACCTTGGGATCTCAAAAGCATTCTTCTAAAACTGAGCGAATCACCTCTTGCATGTCTTTCAAGTATTCAATCCACCATCTCACCCTAAAAGTCTTGTTGCTCAAGCAAGGGGCTGTGCCTCGGGTGTTTCCCATAGCTGTGATTTGTGAAAGCAAGTTGATGATCAGACCTTTTGTAAAATCTCTCTTTAGGCCATTTTAAGTCTCACTTAAATTAGTTGATTACTTTGCCTAAATTCTTCTCAAAAATGTTATTGTACTCTAGAGGAGAAGCAGGTCCCCGCTTTGGATTTATCTAGAGCTCTTATAAACAACTCTTACAGGACTAAATTTTTCAGCCTAATTATATGTCTACATATGGCCATAAATGACTGCTCCAAAGACCAAGGGATTTAATTTCAAACACTTTTTTAACACTATCAGCTGTTTGTACCTCTTCCACTGAATGGCAAGGCCCAAGTTGTTTAAGTTCATGTGGCATTTTCCAGTTGTTTTTGAAACTCTGTATTATATTGGAGGTCCACAGACAGCTCCATAGCTGTAACTTAAGACAGTCGCACTAGGCTTCACTCAACAGAATGCTGAATGAATGTGGATCACGGAATCATGGAATTTTCAGAGTTGGAAGGGACCTCTAGAGATCATCTAGTCCAACTCCCCTGCTAAAGCAGGATTGCTGAGAGCATATTACTCAGGACTGCATCCAGGCGGGTCTCGAAAATCTACAGAGAAGGGGACTCCACAGCCTCCCTGGGCAGCCTGTGCCAGTGCTCTGTCACCCGAACCGTAAAGAAGTTTTTTCTTGTGTTAGAATGGAACTTCCTATGTTCTAGTTTATGCCCATTGCCCCTCATCCTGTCACTGGGAACAACTGAAAAGAGTCTGGCTCCATCCTCCTTCAACCCACTCTTTAGATACTTATAGCAATAATAAGGTCTCCCCTCAGCCTTCTCTTCTCCAGGCTAAAGAGTCCCAGCTCTCTCAGCCTTTCCTCATAAGGGAGATGCTCCAATCCCTCAATCGTCTTAGTTGCCTTACGCTGGACTCTCTCCAGTAGTTCCCTGTCTCTCTTGAACTGGGGAGCCCAAAACTGGACACAGTATTGCAGTTGTGGCCTCACCAGTGCAGAGTAGAGGGGGAGAATGACCTCCCTTGACCTACTGGCCACACTCTTCCCTATGCAGCCCAGGATTCCATTGGCCTTCCTGGCGACAAGGGGACATTGCTGGCTCATGGATAATTTACTATCTACCAAGGAGCAAGGTCAAGTGTGTCCTGAGACTAGGTGTAGCTGGATGCCCCGTTGCTATGCTGATAGAAGTTGTTCAGTGAAGAAGCTGGGATACAGGGCTTCTTGCTAATTTCTTGCTGCTTTTCATGCAGTAGGCCATCTTATCAATACAGGGAACAGCACATGACTTGGAGTGAAGCATTTCCTGCTTTTATGTCAGATAGAAGGAGGACATTAAACTGGTATCTGCTTAGTGGAAGTAGATCAGATGCCAGTTTGGAGAGATCAGTATTCATTTTTTTTTTCTTTTTAGCTGACACATCTGATACTGTTTATACTCACTATCTTTATTCCTATCCGTTTAAGTCCTTGCCAGTCAGCTGTGGTTAAAATCACCATTTATGTGAAGAAAAGGGAATTATTACTCATTCAAAAGACATCCAAATATGTCTCTGTGACCATCTCTACATAAGGAAAAGTAGTTCCGTTTTCAAATGTTTGGACTAGTTTGAAGTTGATATTCTATCAAGGACTTTGTTATTGTCTGTACAACACTAGATAGGACACCTCATAAAAAAAGAAGTTCTGTAAGCCAGTGTTATCTGTATATGATCAAAACAACAGTGCTGATCGTTGCCAACTAATGAAGTTCACGGTACAGTTTGTCTATAATATGTTCAAAGACATAGACCAGTAATGTTATAATGCCACCTGTTTCCCTGTGTAGAACTGAAATGTGCCTGTTCTGTGTCACTTGCTGCCTGCAGAAAAACAGGAAAATGCACATTGCTTCTATGACTTACTGCTGACTTCAGAAAACTGAGCTCAAAACTTTTAATCTCCTTTTGACAGATGGTCGTATAGTCAGGAATAATGTTTCACTTTCTGTGCAGATGCGTCAGTTTTACTATTCAGCTAAAGCGTTTGATGTTCTGGAGAGATTGGACAGTAATCCTGAATACTGGGAAGGCAAGAGAGGTGCTTGTGTGGGTGTCTTTCAAATGATCATAGCTGGCCGAGAAGCTAAGTGAGTATTCTGTGTTGTATCTGAATTTATTTTGCTCCTTTCCTATTTCCAGTTAGCCGTAAGCCAGAATCATAATCTTAGCTTTAGGAATACGTATCCTCTTCCAATTCTTGATTGACCTTTCAGAGAATAGACACTCTGGCCAGTAGTTCCATATGCAATGTTCAATTTGAAGTGTATCTTCCACACCAACAGTTATAGTATATATGGTGGAGAATAACTTACCAGTGAATGCTATGAACTGTAGGAAACCAAAAGACATTAGTCATTATACTAGGAAGAGCTAAGTTATAAATGTAGCATGTTCATGAACTGAGGGAACAGAACCTCATTTCATGTTGATGGCATAAGAATGGAAAACTCCCATGACATTTTAAGGTTCATAGAACAGAATTAAGGAAACATTTACTCAATGCTTTAGGAAGGACGTGATTTATTTAAAAAATTAGTAGATGAGACTGTGTTTTCACTAAAATTTGCTTTCTGAAGGCACTGTCCATGTCAGACAAATACACTTACTTGATGAAAGCTTAAAGGAATTTATCTGTTACTGATAATTTTGCTTTCGGCCCATTTCACTGGATGGGAGAATAAGAGAGAGTAGTGAGGCTGTATTTAAGAACTGTTCCCTCATGAATATTCTGCTGCGATGCCAGATGGCCATTCTCCCCTGGCCAGAGTTGCTGTTTTGTACATGACTGATAGGTGTGTATCTTGGCTTCTACACCTTCCCTGTATTCCCTTCTCTGCTGGAATAATCTCATTAACTACTGCACCCTTCAAGTGTCCTTTTAGCAATTACTGCAGTAGATGCAGTAAAATACACATAGCTTGCCTGTTTTTCAACATGCATACAAGTTCTTGCTGCAAAGTAGCTGGCAAACTGCAGCTTCATACTGATTTATCCTATTGGTAATGTTCATTTCCATGTTATTTGTATTTATGTGTAAGGTGCTTTGGCAGCATTAAGCTAGATGTTGCTGTACTGAAGACTAGCAAGTAGCATTAAAGAAAAAAAAAATGTTTGCTTTGTTCTGGGGAACTATTTTGCAAGAGTAAATATTTATATATAAACACGCACATGCATGCACACTACACTCCAAACTAATTACATTTTGCTGATTTTCTTTACTTTTAATTTCTTTCACTGTTGCAATTGTATACAAGACTTTTTTTTTTTTGTCTTTTGTCCCCATGGATCTCATCTACTATGCGTTTTTACCTACTACTGCTCTGCAGATGTATGGACCTCTCTGCCTAAGAACCATGGTTTGCAAAATAGTTTGGATGTGGGTAATTGTTAATTGTATCAGTTGGGTCATACCCTCAGTTAAATCTTTGCTTTTCACCTTTGTAGAGAGACTATACGGGAAGTACTGCATCTTCTGAAGAGCACTAGTAATTCTCAAGTAGAATACATTGTCCGCATCATGAAAAAGTGGGCCAAGGAGAACAGAGTCCCTGTTTAAGTCAGTGTCACAAAATGAACCAGGTCAGTTGCTATTGTGTGTGTGGCTGTAAGATGTGGGTCTTCATTTTGCCTGTGCATTCTGGGTATCTCCTTCCTTGCACCACTTCAGATGATCAAGTAGGTTGACCCCGCTGAGCAACAGCATAGTACAGTGAGATTGCAAAACATTTTTTGTTTTTTATTAAAGCTTTATTGGTACTTCTCCTGTTACACCACTGTCTATTCCTCATTCAGAGTTTCAGTTTTCAGTAGTAATTCCAACTGTCCAGAAGTCAAAGTGATCCTCAGAAGTTCCCCAGATTTCTCCACATGAGCTACTGGACTGCTTTGTGGGTTTTTTTTCAGCAAGCCTTCTGGCCTCTGGAGAAGAATTGTTTTTTTAAATGACTGAGACAAATCTACTTCAGTAAGTGATGGAATGTGGCAAGTAGAGAGGATGACAGAGACAACCAAAAGACAGTATCTGATACCAGTGTATCACATAATACATAAAGACTTCTATATATTATCTGTCTGGGGTAAAATACGAAGTGTATTCTGAGCATTGTCCTTTTCTGGATAAATTTCAGTAACTAATACCTTCATTTCTTATTTTTCACTACAAGGATTGTTTTCTCTCTTACCATTATATCTGAAGAAGAGCATTAATCAACCCAAAATGCCAAGCTGCAAAGTCGCTTATTTGCTTTCTAGGTTGTTAGCAAAGCATGAGGGTACTGTCTTTTTCAGAGAATGGAGATTTGACTGACTGTATTGTTCAGTCTTGCTTTTTGACACTCAAAACATTTATTCATGTTAATATAATTCACGTGAGTAATACACTTAGTTTAGCAATCTGATGGAAAAAAGAACTGGATGTTTTGAATAATTTTCTTCAGCATTTACCACCCTCATTAGCAATACATTTATTATACTTTTGGATTTATTATACTCTCCTGTTTTTTAAGGAGAACAGTTCAGGGAATACATAATTTTAACAGAAGGCCACAGTTGTAATATAGAAATGTATTATGCATTTTGTAGTGAAAAAATGTGTATATTATTTGTAAAAGAAAAATTCACATTTTATAAATTTGTAAAATACTTACAATGTATTTTTTTATCTTTTGGGGGGAAACTCAGAATACTGTATTCTCTACTGTCAGTGTTTTGATTAAAGCTCTTAAATGAATCTACAGTTGAATGTCTTGTTGATCTGTGTTGCTTCATACTGCAGAAGTTGAAATAGTATATTCATTTTGCTGTGGACAAGGGCAGATTCGTGACTGGTTGTTAAATGCATGTACAGTAATCAGTTGAAGGCAAGCCAATGGCCTTGGTCCTGATTTTATGCTAGTTTGCTGAAAATAAGGAGGCTGGGCATATATGGAACATTTCTGCCATATAACACAGCAGTGTTTTTACTGCTTTAAGCAAAAACTGTGGGTATGATCATTCACGTATCTGGAAGTACATTGATAGTTGTGGCTACTTGCATTTACATCCAGAAAACTGATCCATCATACTAGCAACAATAATAGAGCCTTTCAGCCGGGGCAGGGGCAATGTTACGCTCATTCAAAAGAGGTGTGAAAAGAGCAGTATTTTCACTAAAAGCAGTTATAAAACACATTACACTTGTAAAAGGCATTTTTCTTTTTCCTCCCAGTTTAAATAATTTGGAAACAGATTTGAGAATACAATTATGAGTCATGGTACAAAGATTCAAAAAATCATGTTGGTGGCTTTGTAGCAGATGTTAAATGCGTCTCATTACTCCCTTTATTGAAGCTTAACCTGCCGGAGAGCTGAAGAGCATCCAGATCCATTGCGGACCATTTTACATGTTGGTTGAATCATAGAGTTGAAGGGACCTTAAAGATCATCTAGTTCCAACCCCCCTGCCATGGGCAGGGACACCTTCCACTACACCCAGTTGCTCAAAGCCCCATCCAGCCTGGCCTTGAACACTTCCAGGGATGGGGCCTCCACAGCTTCTCTGGGCAACCTGCTCCAGTGCCTCACCACCCCCATAGTGAAAAATTCCTTCCTGATATCTAATCTAAATCTACCCTCTTCTAGTTAAAAGCCGTTACCCCTTTTGCTGTCACTACACATATATCCCCATCTTCTGGCCAGGGACATTAAGACAAACAAAAAATCCTTCTATAGGTATATCAGCGAGAAAAGAAAGACTAGGGAAAATGTAGGCCCTCTCCGGAAGGATACGCAAGAACTGGTCACCCGGGACAGCGACAGAGCTGAGGTACTCAATGACTTTTTTGCCTCAGTCTTCACAGACAAGGACAGCAGCCGCACTGCCCAAGACGCAGATTGCAAAGGAGAGGATTGGGAAAACGGAGCACCGCCCACTGTAGATGAAGATAAAGTGAGAGACCACCTGAGGAACCTGAAGGTGCACAAGTCCATGGGACCTGATGAGATACATCCGCGGGTCCTGAGGGAACTGGCAGATCAAGTCGCGAAGCCACTAGCCATCATATTTGAGAAGTCGTGGCAGTCTGGCGAGGTTCCTGCCGACTGGAAAAGGGGAAACATAACCCCTATTTTCAAAAAGGGAAACAAGGAAGACCCGGGGAACTACAGGCCAGTCAGTCTCACCTCTGTGCCTGGCAAGATCATGGAGCAGATCCTCCTGGAAACTCTGCTGAGCCACACAGAAAACAAGGAGGTGATTGGCGAGAGCCAACATGGCTTCACCAAGGGCAAGTCATGCCTGACAAATTTGGTGGCCTTCTATGAAGGGCAGTGGCAGTGGACAAGGGAAGATCTGCTGATGTCATCTACCTGGACTTGTGCAAAGCGTTTGACACTGTCCCACACGATATCCTGGTCTCTAAATTGAAGAAACATGGATTCGATAAATGGACCACTCAGTGGATAAAGAACTGGCTGGATGGTCGCACTCAAAGGGTTGCGGTCAACGGCTCGGTGTCCAAGTGGAAAGCAGTGACGAGTGGCGTTCCTCAGGGGTCGGTACTGGGACCCGTACTGTTCAACATCTTTGTTAGCGACATGGACAGTGGGGTAGAGTGCACCCTCAGCAAGTTTGCTGATGATACCAAGCTGTTTGGCGAGGCAGACACGCTGGAGGGGAGGGATGCCATCCAGAGGGACCTGGACAGGCTGGAGAGGTGGGCCCAAGCCAACCTCATGCAGTTCAACAAGGCCAAGTGCAAGGTCCTACATCTGGGTCGGGGCAATCCCAAGCACAAATACAGGCTCGGCGGAGAATGGCTGGAGAGCAGCCCTGTGGAGAAGGACCTGGGGGTGATGATTGATGAGAAGCTCGACATGAGCAAGCAGTGTGCGATCGCAGCCCAGAAGGCCAACCGTATCCTGGGCTGCATCAAAAGAAGTGTGGCCAGCAGGTCAAGGGAGGTGATTCTGCCCCTCTACTCTGCTCTCGTGAGACCCCACCTGGAGTACTGCATCCAGCTGTGGAGTCCCCAACATAAGAAGGACATGGACCTGCTGGAGCGCGTCCAGAGGAGAGCCACGAGGATGATCAGAGGGCTGGAGCACCTCTCCTATGAGGAGAGGCTGAGAGAGTTGGGGCTGTTCAGCCTGGAGAAGAGAAGGCTCCGGGGAGATCTTATTGCGGCCTTCCAGTACCTAAAGGGGGCCTACAGGAGAGCTGGGGAAGGACTTTTTACACGGGCATGTAGTGATAGGACGAGGGGGAACGGCTTTAAGCTGGAACAGGGCAGGTTTAGATTAAACATTAGGAAGAAGTTTTTCACTTTAAGGGTGGTGAGGCACTGGAACAGGTTGCCCAGAGAGGTTGTTGAAGCCCCATCCCTGGAGGTGTTCAAGGCCAGGCTGGACGTGGCCTTGGGCAACCTGGTCTAGTGAGAGGTATCCCTGCCTGTGGCAGGGGGGTTGGAACTCGATGATCTTCAAGGTCCCTTCCAACCTAAACCATTCTATGATTCTATGATTCTATGATCTTTCCTGTCCTATCCCCACCTTTACACTACTCCCCATCTTTCCCGTAGGCCCCCTTTAGGTACTGGCAGGCTGCTATAAGGTCTACCTGGAGCCTTCTCTTCTCCAGGCTGAATAACCCCAACTCTCTCAACCTGTCTTCACAGGAGAGGTGCTCCAGCCCTCTGATCATCTTTGTGGCCCTCCTCTGGACCATCTCCAACAGGTCTGTGTCCTTCTGATGTTGGGGGCTCCAGAGCTGGATGAAGTATTCCAGATGGAGACTCACGAAAGCAGAGCAGAGTGGAGGGGCAGAATCGCCTCCCTTGACCTGCTGGCCACAGAATGTTCTGAAATAAGTGTGATGACATTGCAGCGTAAGGGCCTAGGGACTAGGTCACTGTCTGTGACCAGTGAAGAAGTTTTTGAAAACCTCACTTTTATTCACTATAGTCACAAAGTCATATTTGGTATGTTAAGTAATGTGGGGGTTAGCACAGTGCATTTTATTGACTGGTAATACAGCCTTTGTCATTAAAGACATAAAGAACAGGAGACTGCAGGGGTTTTCCTTGAGCAGTGGTGAAATAAAAGATATATTGCATATTGTCCTAGCATTTAGGGTCTTGGTAACGGAACAGATATGTAGGTACTATTAAAATGCAGAACAAGAAAAGTGCTGAAATGTTGGTGTTTATTTTACCTTAGAAATACATTCTAAGAACATCTTTCGTTGTTCAATTTGAGATCATATTCAAAGAATGGTGGTGTGAATAGGAGTTGCCTTAGCTGATACAGAAAGGGAAGTTAAAGAATTTCTAAAGCTGTTTCTCAGGTAGAGTTAAAATTTTATCCCTGCCCATTTCCGTATTTCCCTGAACTGTGGAAATTAAGGAGTCAAGGTACTCTAAATAGAACAGCTAGGAGTGAAGGTAGATGTGGAGAAAAACAACAACAAAAATGACATATACAGAACAAGCAGGCAATGAAGAATGGATGTGCGGAGTCAGGGAAACAGGTAAGTTTATTGGGTGGGGAGTAAGTGAATATAAAATTGAAACAGTGGCATTTCAGATATAGTGGAAGAGAGACTAAGACCGAAAGAAATTATTAGAATTTCAGGGAAGAGTATGGAAAATACAGTTATTTCTTATACTCTGAATAAGCATCTGATTCTGGGAAATAAGCTACAGAGAATGCACAGAAGGCACTGTGCTAGCAATTGTATCAGTGATAGTGACTGGTAGAGAAAGCCAAACCTGAAACAGCATGGAACTGCTTTTAGTTGGGCACTGACCCATTCCTGACAGATGAGGAAGACGACCTTTGATTAAATTTAGTAATACCTGAACAACATTTATGCCAATAACATCGAAGTGAATTACACTGCAGGGGAGGATGTTTATCCTGTCTGTTGCTGCAGGTGAGTTCCAGGATAACATCCACTCTGGCCAGCATTTGAACTGATCCAATATAGCAGCAACCCTCTTGGAGTAATTCTGGAATCCAGCATATGACTTCTCAGCGCAGTAACAGCTGGAGCCAAGTAACGTACTAAGCTGGAGGTGGCAAGTTCATTGTGAAGGAAGAGTCACGTCATGTTCCCACTCGGTGGACTGTAGCAGGCTTATTTAGGTTTATGTGGTTCCCACAGCTTGAAGATTGCTCATTGGTCTGCATAAGAAAGTTGTCTAAGGTTGAATAAGAAACTTGGCCGTTAGCTAGTAAGACACAAACCAAGCAATTACATGTATATCTGTTGCTACGTGTAGCTTCACTAGGTGGGAGCTATACATACATTGAGGAACACATCTGGGTTTTGCCCATTGGTTTACTCTTTAACCAAATTTTCCCTGTATTATCTCCAGAAGTAAATTCCAGTACTCTTGTTTAATTTCCAGACTTCCCTCTCCCCATTTCATCTATTCATATGATCACTGATTAAGCAGATAATTGCATGAAAGTGTCACCAGTAACCATTAAAATCAAGTCTTTAATCAACTCCTAGATAATCTGGCCTGACCCTAAATATTGCAAGATAGTAAATTTCATCTGCTAGTCTTAGTGTTGAATCCAGTAACTTGAATTTCCATTAAAATATTTGCCAGAAAATCTTAAGAGTCTTAATTTGATGGTGGATAATGAAAAATCTATAGTTTTGGTTTGCAATTTATTCAAATGGTTCAATCGCCTTTGCTCTTTTAGAAACTGTACCTTAATTCTAAATTCAGCTTGTTTGGCCTTGTTTTCTAATATTTGATTCTTCCAATGTTCATCTTTGCTGTTAGTCATTGAAGCCTAGCATTCTTTATTTTGGTTTTGGGTTTTGGTGGGTTTTTTTCATCTTTAGGTATGCATAAACTGCAAGCAAGTCACCTCTGTCTGTATTAAAGACAGCATCCCTTGTAAGGATATTTTCCAGGCTGGAAAACTGGCAATCAGTTTGTCAACAGATTTTTAAAAAAAAAAAAAAACATGGCCGTGTAGCAGCGGGCATAATTTATCACTGTATGTGACATTGGAATATGCTCCTCCATACTGCTGTTTACTATTCTCCTAGATGTGTACTCAGAACACTGCATTCACCCTTTTTGCCATATTATCACAGGGGGAGCTTGCATTAAATTGCTTCTCGACTGTAACACGACATCTAGGTTTTTTCCAGAGCTGGTATTTTCCAGGATACAGTCCACCCTTCAAAAGAGACAGCCTACCTTTAGCTCTACAAAAAATATATTTTTTTCGAATGGGCTCAGTTTTTCACCTTATGCGGGTCACACTGTGTGACTATCTTGTCCTCACTACTAGTCCATTTCTCTGCAGCATTTTAATAGCATTGTTTTACATCTGTGTCTCGATCATAAAGGGATATGTTGGAGCCTCCATTCTTCCAGGACCCTGCTAAAGGAAACCCCCAAAACATTCTATTAATGATGACTGATGGCTACCTTTCATCATCTGTCATTCTCAACTTATTTAATGTGTACCTTATGGATACTGGATTATGCTATCCTTTTAAATTAGGTACATGACGTTGGAAATGTATGTATTGCGCTTGTGTAACTGCAATATTGTTGTATTCAGCTAAACTTGCAAAATATCCATGTCATGGGAGCTAATACTTCCCATTCATTCTTTCTTAGATGAACCTTACAGCATCCCAGAAAGACTGATGGAGTCCAGTTGTTCAAGGCTCCTTGCAGAATTTGTAATCACTTTTTTTTCCCCCCGGCTGTGATCACATTTAGCAGCCATACACCAAAAGCTTACCTTTGACTTTGTAGAGTTTACACTTTCGTTTGGAACAAATAAAGCAGGCATTTCACATCTCTGGGCAAGGGACGGTTTCTAAATTCCTTATAGGTCTTGCTTAATTGATGAGTTACACTAGCATCTATTTATAGATTTAAAAATACAAATCTATATTTAGTAAGAACTGTGACTTTTGAGAAGACACAGTGTATTCTTCAAATAAAAAGAGAGAACTTCTGTTTCAGCTCCTACGTACACATTGTATTGTGGTTAATTGCTCCACAGTATATTATTCTTAGTAATAATGTAAGAGAATTTAAAATAATAAATGCAGTAAATTAAGTAATGGTCTTTAAAATATTTTTACAAGTAGATCTTCAAGAATTTGAGACTTAAGTTATTTTGACAGGAAATATGCTGTGGGATAGTTTTTAGCTGTTCTGATACAGCTAAATCTAACTGAAAAGTGGGATAGTACCTATGCTGTTGTCTCTGAATTGCACTTTCATGGACCAAGGAATTGCATTGCTTTTTTGGAGTCCTCAAACCACACTTTAAGCTGGCCCTTAACCAGGGAAGAGTGATGAGCCTCAGAGTCCACCATCTGCTCCTTGGTCATTGTAAGCAACTTCCACGTGGCCAGTTCTGTGAAAAACCACACGCAACAATGCGGAATTATGTAATATACAATAGCATATTTCAAAAATACATATAATAATGTTGAGATGGTTTATGTCATGTAGAAAAGAGCCATGCTTCAATTCTATCAGTTCCACTGCACGTTGTAACAGCTATAATTTTCTTTGACGATTTTGTCCTTCTTAAGCGTGATGGGATCATTGTGCCCGTCTGCTCTAAAGCTACCGGTAATCTTTTCCTTGCCTCGCATCGGTGGGTGAGGCCATTATATGGGTAGCCATTATGTGACAAAACACAATGTCTTACTTTGCGGAGCTGGTGAATTAACTCGTATCACATGAAGTAAATGTATCTCTTGAGTATCAATCCAGGTGTGACAGCTGTGTCTAAGAAAATTTTGGAAAAATTAAATTACAAAAACCGCTAAACTGGGTCTTAAACTGCCTGGTTGGTTCCCAGGACTAATGATTGTCATCATATTGGTATTCTACAAGTTCAATCTTACTTTTATCTCACTTATTCATGATGCCATATGTGCTGAACTTAGTCATCACTGAGCAGTGATGGGAAGTTACTTATTTATATAAAACAATGACGGTTTCCCCTACCATTTAAAGGCAGAAGAGCTGTTTTCAGGTCCCAGGAAAGTAGTTTCTCAGGCAAGCTTTACAAGACTTCCCACTCAGTTCAGCTAATTATTCCCAAACAGGTTCTATTGCTGTGTCCGCTTTTCGTTTCTGCACGTTCTCCTTCCCTGCCGACTGTTTTCCCTTCCCCAATCCACTTCCACTTACGTGATTGGCCTTACAGGACTAACACGAAGTACTGCCAAAGTACTGCCAGGTTTCCACGTGTCTCTACCTCCTCTCGCCCCACCTCTGAGCATGACTCGCCTCGCTCTGCTTCACAGGCGTTCTAGGCAAAGATTTGGTCAGGGTTGTAAAATACCCTAAGTGCTACGGAGGACTAGAAATCAGCACGACTCTAAGAAATAACCCAGTCTCTTAAAACGGTGAGGAAGTATTCAGATAAGTACTCAAGATAAGTTAAATCTGACTGTACAATTACTTATCAATGTAAGTGGGAATTCTTTTAAGGCAAGGAAAATGACATTTGAAATAGAGCTGTCGTACAGAAAATGTAGCTTGTTTTCACCGGCATTTCTGAAATGTAGCCCCCACTCTGCTCTTAAAATCATCTATCATGCTATTGCTGCTATTCCACACTTGTTTTAATATGCCGAAAAATCTTTAAATTTCATCAAGATACAAGTTGAGGTGGTAAGAAAACAGATTTTAATAAAATTCCATTTGTCTATTTAAATTATTCATGTATGGGAAATCGTTTTTTTTGTAAGTAATTTCTCAGATGCTATTTTTAATGCTGTGGCAACTCAAAAGCAGCTTTGTGTTGAATCCGCAAGCTTGGTATGTTGTTAATTCTCAGAGTGCTTTGCTTTTTGAAGGCAATTTGGCTTGGAAATAAAATCATGGAAGTATGAAAATGCTGAACTGCACATGCAAAGTACGCTTCTGACTATTCTGATCGTAAGCTTGTATGAATGTTAAAAATGCGGTAATTTGTTTATGCAATCACCCTCAGCTGTCTGTGATAATGTGCACTTATTTAGATGTAGAACTTTATGGAAGTAAAAGCAGCTTCCAAAGTGCTGAGAGGCATTGAAAAAAATGGTTAGGAAATTGGAGTTTTTGTAAAATCAGCCTGAAACTCAAAGGAGGAAATAGAGAAAATATAAAGACAATTCCTTCAAGGTAAAATTCCTCCAAGGTCGCAGCTAAATATTATGTTGTATGTCTTTATGATGTCTAGAAGGTTGCTTTGCAATCTACATATGTATCATACGTAATTCTCCTTTTTGGGAGGGTTAACATTGCTTGACAGTTGTTTCCTGAACAGTAACTATACTAATTTTTAATCATAGAACAGTTTAGGATGGAAGGGACCTTAAAGATCATCTAGTTCCAACCCCCCTGCCATAGGCAGGGACAACTCCCACCAGACCAGGTTGCTCAAAGCCCCATCCAGCCTGGCCTTGTACAACTATAGGGATGGGGCAGCCACAACTTCCCCGGGCAACCTGTTCCAGTGCCTCACCACCATCACAGTGAAAAATTTCTTCCTGACATCTAATCTAAATCTACCCTCTTCCAGTTTGAAGCCGTTACCCCTCGTCCTATCACTACATGCCCCTGCAAAAAGTCCTTCCCCAGCTTTCTTGTAGGCCCCCTTCAGATACTGGAGTACTGCTATAAGGTCTCCCCGGAGCCTTCTCTTCTCCAGGCTAAACAACCCCAACTCTCTCAGCCTGTCCTCACAGGAGAGGTGCTCCAGCCCTCTGATCATCTTCGTGGCCCTCCTCTGGACCCACTCCAACAGGTCCATGTCCTTCTTGTGCTGAGTACTCCAAAGCTGGACACAGTACTCCAGGTGGGGTCTCATGAGAGCAGAGCAGAGGGGCAGAATCACCTCCCTCGACGTGCTGGCCACACTTCTTTTGATGCAGCCCAGGATACGGATGCCTTTCTGGGCTGTGAACGCACATTGCCAGCTCATATTGAGCTTCTCATCCATCAACAACCCCAAGTCCTTCTCAGGGCTGCTCTCAATCCATTCTCTGCACAGACTGTATTTGTACTTGGGATTGCTGTGACCCAGGTGCAGGACCTTGCACTTGGCCTGATTTGAACTTCATGAGGTTTGCATGAGCCCACCTCTCAATCCTGTCCAGGTCCCTCTGGATGGCAACCCTTCCCTCTAACTTGTCAACCACGCTACACAGCTTGGTGTCATCGGCAAAGTTGCTGAGGGTGTACTCAATCCCACTGTCCATTTTGCTGACAAAGATGTTAAACAGCACCAGTCCCAGTACCAACCCCTGAGGAACACCACTCGTCACTGGTTTCCACTTGGACATCGAGCTGTTGACCACAACTCTTTGAGTGCAGCCATCCAAACAGTTCCTTATCCACCGAGTAGTCCATCCATCAAATCCTCATCTCCCCAGTTTAGGGACAAAGATGTTGTGTGGGACAGTGTCAAATGCTTTGCATAAGTCCAGGTAGATGATGTCTGTTGCTCTCCCCTTATCCACCAACACTGTAAGCCCATCGTAGAAGGCCAGCAAGTTTGTCAGGCATGACTTGCCCTTGGTGAAGCCATGCTGGCAAGGCATGTAATATATTACAGTATTTAATAAATGAAATAGTTTTCTGATAATTATTAAAATACTTGTATTTCACTAAAACCCAGAGAATACCAGTGTTGAGCGACCAAGGCCAGGCTGGCCTGCGGTCTGACTGGCTCCGTTTTCACAGGCACTGAGAGTTTGTCTTGTCCTAGGTCAGCACTCACACGAGAAAGCCTCGGCAAGAGCAAGCCGATGGCACATTAGCTTTTGTATTGCCGACTTACTTCCAGACCCTTTTACCTAATTAAACCGCATTACTACTGCGTTTAGTGTAGAAATTGCCATTCAAGCTGAGAATTCCCTGCACGGCCCATCTTTCTTACTCTTACTTTCTTACTTACTTTTGTTGCAGGTGGGTGGGGTAGCTACTTGAAATTGTGACTCATATATTCTTGTGTGTTTTTAATTACTACTGGAAGAATAAAACCTGCAGTGATAAGACAATAGCCTGACTCTAAATTTTCAGACGGGCTGGTAATCTTCAGCTGCCTCCAGGGGTGCTGGCCTGATGGAACAGGCTTTTAAGCATCCGTGCTGCAGGTATCTTTAAAGAAATGGTGCAAATGAGGAAAAAAGTGAGGGACAGCTCTCCTGAGCACATAATCCCTCTCAATCTCTGTAAATATCTAGGTGTTTCTACACTGTTAAATGAGCAGGTGTGAATCATAAAAGAGCTACCATTAAGGAAATCCATTCTTTCCAAAGGCAGCATTTCTTCAGTTTTAAACTCAGTTTAAGCACGGTTTAAGTGACATTGTTAGACACAATCAACATGTGACAGACAGTTGCTCCTCAGTTTAAGTTTCTTCACCAATTCATTGAATTCCACTCCTTTTCTAGATATTTCTATTTTTAATGAAAAAAGCTTTTTGTGTGTGTGTGTGCTACTGGGTACTCCTCTACAAAATGTCTTCTGTGTTTATTTCTGACATATACCTTCTTGCTATTCTTTATATCGATGAGAAAATTCCAGGATTTTAGCTAAAAGGTTATTTTACCTTTCGTAAGTTGGTGGTTTTAATTTTCTTGTGACCACTTAGAAGGTATCTATTGTTTTCCCTCTGTTTCTCCCTCCTTCTTAGAAAAGCAACGGGTACATCTGCAAGGAAGAATTTCCTAGTGATTTTAGACCTCAAACTAATTTTCACTGCTTGGCAGAGAAAACCTTTTAGAGGCTGACATTCCCAAATTAATTTCAGTTAAGACACAGAGTCCACACACCACTTCACCTACACTCATTACTACTGGAGAAGTTTACAGCTTATTTGTCAGCCTCAACTGAGTTCACTCTTAACATGAGGAAAGCTTAAAGACAAAAGTTGCATGCTTGTTCTGGCAAGAGGTGTTCTTGACACCAGAAGCAGAAACCATTATTAACAATTAAGTAAAAAATAAGATGTAACTGGGAAAGTTTTCTTGTTAGTTAGAATTGACTTTGCTACCGTTACCTGAGTGAACAAATCGCCTGTGTTCTGCTCGGTAAATGCACCCACTTAAAAGCTGATGTTTAATGTCTTAATATCTCACCTCCTCTCCAGGACTGAAAGCTGTTCCAAACAGCAGCTTCTTCAAGCAGCTTGCTCTTCCTTGACCAAGATACACGTCTTCTTTCCCTTTCTCTCAGCCCTTTTTCTTCCTAACCTGGTTCATCCTGCTATTCCATATAAATGCAGCATTTGACACTTTGAATTTTCACTGAGGTTCCTCTAAGTTAAAGATCTTATTCTATTTATTAGCTTAAAGAATGTTACAATATTCTGTAGATCATAAGACTCACTAGTCATACAGATGTTGTGTCAGTTTTGAAGGTCTCATTGAGAAATTGCACAGAAACAGCACTTTTGGTTGAGGAACTCGCACTGCCATCACACACGCCGTCCTGTAAAACCCTTTACTTTTCTGACATGAAGACTTGCCCTGGTTTCTAACTTATTTTTAATATGAGATAAAAGCCAACATTTTGTTTTTGTCAGCTACCTCTTAGACACCTGTCCTGGTGTCCTGTCCTGGCACACAACATGGAAGACCATTCCTCATTTCAGGAAGCGAACAAAAGATGCACCTAAATCCACTTCTAAAGGTAAAAGATGTTTCCAGTAACAGGAGCAGTAACTATCTTTTGCATTAAAATTGTTGCTACTCTTAAAACTTCCTATTGTCATTGAAACCTTGAACTTTTGATCAGGTTTGTTCAAAGTTTTTCTTGAAGTTCTTGAAAGGAGTCCGGTGTCTCATAGGCTCAAACTTTCATTCTCCAAGAAGTAACGTTTGACCACTTCATGGGGACCAATACACCAATGCATGGGATAAAGCTCACAGTCACTATTCCTCTGCCTTAAAATTGTGATAAATGAGTATTACTTCCCTGGTAATATCCTAATAACCTGAAGTGAAAGTGTTCTTTCTAGTCCCAACATCTGGCATTTCTCTACCTGCTTGCAGTCCTCCTAAACCACTGTTTACTTCACTGAATAGAGTACTTTGGACTTTTTAAGGATGTGGCAAAGCAGCTGGTAACAACTCTAAGCACACATGCCTGAGCAGAGAAAACTAGAGGTATGTTCTGCAGGAAACAGTATTTTTAATTAAAAGAATTTAAAAAAAAAAAAAAAAAAAAAAAGATGAGAGGGTAGGATCCTGTAGATAAAAGAAATTAGTTTGCCAAATGGTTTGCAGGGCATTGGTGCTTGGTTTTGCAAAGAGAGGGTTTTTTGATTCCTTGATTCTGGATCTGGCAGGAAGCAACTTAGTAGAACTGTAAGAAGGAAGACAAGTTCAAAGAACCCCCACATTTTAATTCAGAGAGCTTCATTAAACAGAAAACCAGCAATGCCAGCCACATTGTTGGTGCAGTGGATTCTTGTGATGCAGCAGCAGTTCTAGTAAAAGCTACACAAACACCATCCTACCTGCAGCTGTATCATCTCCTGACACAGCAATGAAAGTTGCAGCTGCTGCAGCAGCAGTTTCAGTGAAAGGACCATGAGGATCAACAAGATGCCTGGCTGGACCATAAGAATCCAAGATACCAGAAGGATATAGTGAGGAAGCAACCCTTGGAAAATGAGGATATTCTCACCAAAAAAGCCAACAACAAACAAAAAAACCCCACCAAAACAAAGCCCAAACCTAGTAGAAGTATCTCTTGGAGACTTTTGAGTGGCTGAGATCTGACTGGCACAGGCATGAGCTGGCTACCAATACCGCTCCTACCTCAGTGTGGGTCGCAGTGCTCATCTTAAGCAAAGCAGAAGACAAACTACCATCCTGTGCCACCTAAGCTTGAGTGGAGAAACTTATTATTGATATGAGCAAAACATGTTTTCCTCCACATTCCCATCCTAGGGCAACAGCCTCACAGCTGGTGGAAGTAAAGTATTCAGCCTTTGAACCTGAAAGCAAGCTCCCTGGAGATGACACAAGTGATCATAAGGGCAGTTCTACCTTCTGATGGGACCCTGGGCCTGCTGCTGTGGGGCATCCAGCCCAGAGGAAGCTGTACAGGCAGGACAGCAGCTTCCATTAGGTCCAGGAAAGCAGCTAGCACCGGTCGGTACGGGAACAGGGTACAGCTCGGACCGACACAACAAGCACTAACAGCCCAAAAGGAAGACAGTGCTGAGGTTTGTCTCCTAGACAGAGAAGCCATCCCAAGGCAGAGCAGGAGGATCCCACCTGCACCAGGGTAGAGGCCTCTGGTGGCTTACTGGGCTGTCTCCATCATTTTCTGTATTTGAAACAAAGTCGGGTCAAGAAACTTCCACTCGCTGATGTGGCTGTAGCATCCACTTTGTATGATCTGCTCATATCGGCTTTCACCGATGAAATAAAAATCAGCTTCAAATTCACCTCAAAATTACTCTCTTTCTGCAGTTGTTAAATGTTTTTAAACTCTTGATGTGCGTCTTTCAAGAGATACTTTCATTATTAAGTGTCCTTCAGATAACATGCAAAAGGAGGGAGTCTGTATTCTATGTTGGACAATTTTAGCCTGGTCATATCCTGAAAGAAAGCAAAATAACTGGCAAAACATATCTAATTACTTTTTTTTTTTTTTAATTTTGTGCTTCACTGCCAAGCACAGCACATTATACTATGTACAAACAATACCTGAGACAGAGCTTAATGCCAAAGAACGTAACAGGTAGCAGAACAGAAAAACAATGATGAAAAAAATACAAATCTAACTCCTCTTGAAACTGTTTGAAAATGTCACAAGCCTGGAATCTTCTGGTGTATTCAAAACTAAATTCCTGGAGAACTTAAGATCTAGTGGATTTGGTTTGTTTCTTGGGAGTCTTCCCTGAGTGCTTCCAGGATCTTAGACCAAATGCAATGATAACGTATTCCAGTAACTGCTACGCTTGGATCTGCTGCCAAGTTTCTTTCTGATTTAGTTCAGACGCTCAGGTCCAGAGCAAGCTGTCTTTGGTAATTTCACTTTAAATTCAAAGATCCAGAACTACTGTTTGTCTAGTTGCATAAACAAATGTTGAGCCTCCTAAAAAAAACATAATGTGTGCTCCAAGATGCTCAGGGGTTAGCTAACATATAAATATGAAGGTTTGTCTAATTAAACTCCCAGAACAGAGAAAGGAAGAGGGGGTATATAAACAAACCAGTAAACATCTACAAAAACCTGAGATGTGAAAGGCTGCTTCTACTATAAAAGTCTGCAATCTCAGAACAAATGGCTACCTGGAACTATTTCCAAGAACTACTTCTGTTTTTCTCTGTAGCGCTATCCTGGGTCAGATGAGTTATTCCTATCCAGCTTATTTTTTTCCTACTTAAGAAGCATGTTAAAAAATCTGACCAGGATGTGATTCCAGGTGTATCTACACTACAACAATACTACAATAATTTAAAGTACTGCATTCAGATACCTGCAAAATTCATTTTCTTGTGGAATACCTGTCCTACATTCATCACTTCTAAATACATATCTTAGGGGTGTGACAGACAGAACTGAGTTTTAGGTTGCATACTTAAAATGCACAGCTTATCTTCGCCCCTTCCCATGGATATGTCCAAGTATTACCTGTGAACAGAAATTGTTGTATTTCTGTTGTACTTTTTTCAATGTCTAATCTCCCATTTGGTAATTGAAAACAAGCATTCAGCAAAGCTGCAGAAGGGCCCATGATTTCCACGTAAGACTTTTGCTTGCTGAGCAATGAGTTGCTCTTTTGCTGAGGAAAGGCCCCTTTCTACCATCACAAGGTTTAATGACATAGACTGTGTAGAAACTTTGATGAGAACTAGAATCTTCCTGGCAGCAGCTGCAGGTCTGGAGCCTAGCGGTACTCACTCAGCTTGAATCCAGAAACACATTGCCTACTATGCGCATCGTCAGATAGCTCTATGAAATCCTCAACAGGAGAACAAGTGGGATTTCCAAGTAATTTTATTATGACGCTGAAAGTAAAAACATATTTAAGGACTACCTCTACCGAGCTTGCTAGTCATACTAGAACATGCAAAGTGTTAAGATAAATCAAGTCCCTTTGACTACAAAACTCAACAAAGCCGTTCAAGCTTCCAAAGGAGACAGCCCTTTCTCAGATCAGGTCAGTATCTGGAATCATATTCTGGAATGTCCTCCATTCGCTGTTAGTGAAATCAGAACTTTCAAAGACACCGTTCTAGTGTCACGGACCTTCTCTGGAGTCTAGATGAAAGTAAGCAGTAAAGTCAAAAGATTTCGTATGCAATGAGAGGAAAACACCAAGCACTGTGATGAATGCAGCTTGGAAAGTGGAGTAATGTGCTGCGCAGAGCAGTCTGCTCTAATTATCCAAAGTAATACACATATGTAAATTACGTTTGCTTTGCATAACGAGTACATTTTCAAAAAGAGAACAAAACCCGCTTCTACCTAGTATTTCTGAGGCTAAAAAAAGAGAGAGAGAAGAAAAAAAATGATAACGTTATTCTCTCTGCTCCAGTGAAGCTGGAGAATACAACGCACGCGAAGATGTTCATTCATTAAGCTCCCTGCAACTTCGCAGCGCCTCGGTGGCACACCTCCATCTGGAGACACCCGCCACCCGTCTGGCAAAGGAGGCGGTGACAGACGGAACCACTCGCACCGTTTGCAGGCAGCCCTGGCTCACGAAGGAAGCCTCGCTGGCGCCTCGTACCCCGTCCCCTAGTCGAGGGGACAACTCCTCCTCGCCAGTCCACCACCGCTGCTCCCCGCCACCCAGGGCCGGTACCCCGCAGAGCCGGCACGACCGCACACGGAGCTGCCTTTGCCCAGAGGGCGGCCGCGGCGGGAGCAGGCGGGGCTCAGCCCTTCGCGGAGCGGTTTTTTCGCCAACCCCCCCCCCCCCCACCCCAATCTTCTCAGCTCATCCCGCGGCGTCTGTCGGTGCCGCTCGGCACCACACGCGTTCACACCGGCGCCCTTCCAGCCTGGAAACGGTCGGTCCGTCCGTGTCCCGTCCCGTCCCCCCCCCCCCCGCCCCCGCAACTGAACTCTCGATCACGTTTAGGATTTAGGGGTGTTTTGTTTTGCCCTCTGGTGACTGACCCACAAACTGCTGAATTCCACAGGCCTCAGAGCACCGTCCCCTTAAGCAGCCCCGCGGCCCCGGCACCCATCCCACGCTGCCCCCGAGAGGAGGAACGTTGCACAGCCCCATCAACACCCGCTGCCGGCGGCGGGGCCAGTCCCGGTCCCGGCCGAGGGCTCCCCGCCGCCCCCTCACCACCAAGCAGTCCGGCCCGGGGCCGCCCCTTCCTCCCGCCGCCCCGCCTGACAGGAATAGGGGGGGGTGGGGATCCCCGCCGAGGCCGCTCCGCTGGCGCTCAACGGCCGCGAAGTGGAGAACGCGAGGGAAGAGAGATGAGGAGGCGGCGGCGGCGCGGCCGCCATTGCCCCGCGACGGTGTGCCGGCGGGCGGGGTGGCCCGGCGCGGCCGGCAGGGCGGCGAGGGAGGCGGCGGGCCGCGGGCCCTTTAAGGCGGCGACGGCGGGCAGCGTGCACATCGCCAAGGCAACTGGGGGCGGGCGCCGGCGGCCGCGCGCTGACGTCGCGGGGGAAGCTGAGCAATAACAACAGCGACGCGGGGCGGGGCGCCGGCGTCGGCCGGGGCGGTGCGCCTGCGCGGCCTGCGGGCCTGCTTCTATTTATGTGGGGGGGCGCCAAGATGGCGGGGGTGGAGGCGGCGAGGAGAACGTAGGGGGCAGCTCCGACCGGGGCGGCGGAGGAGGGGGGAGGGGAAAAGGAGGAGGAGGAGCCGCCGCCGCCGGTGGGAGGGAGCGCGGAGAGCGGTGTCACTGAACGCGTGAGGCGGGGGCCGGCGAACGGCAGGCGGGCGGGGGGGGGGGGGGGCGGTGGAGGAGGGGGGAGGATGGCGGCGGAGCCGCGCCGGGTGCCGTTCATTAGCCTGTCACCCGTGAGGCGCCGCGAGGGCGAGAGCCCGGCGCTGGAGCGGGAGCCGGTGGGCCGCGAGCCGGAGCCGCCGCCGGCGGGCCGCGAGGCGCCGCTGTTGGCGCCGCCGCCGGAGCCGCCGCACGAGCTCTGCCGGCCGGAGCCGCCGCCGCCGCCCCGCGAGAGCGCCGCCCGCCAGGAGCCGCCGCGCGAGACCGGCCGGCCCGAGCAGCAGCCGCAGCGGGAGCCCCCCCGGCCCGAGCCGCCGCCGCTGCCGCCGCCGCAGCAGCTACCGCCGCCACCGCCGCGCCAAGGCAGCCGGCAGGAGCCGCCGCCGCCGCAGGAGGCGCTCCCGCTCCGCCAGACGGTCCGCCTGGAGGTGGTGCTGAAGGACCCCACCGAGGAGGGCTGCGTGGAGTTCAGCTACCCGGAGCTGCTGCTGTGCGGGGACTCGCGGGTACGGGACTTCCCCTTCCCCCTCCCCTCCTGCCGGGCCCGGTCACGCCGCGCGTCCTCCTCCTCCCTCCTCTTACTCCTCCTCCTCTTCCTCCCCGGCCTTGCCGATAACGTTATCGGTCGCCCCGTGGTGCTCGGGGGTGGTCCCTGCCCGGCGGGGCGGCGCCCTGGAGGGGGGGAGTCCGGCGGCCTTGCCGTCGCTCCGGGCTCCTCCTGGCGCTGAGGCTGCGCCTGTGCCCGTTGGGGGGGAGGGAAGGAGAGGCTTCGCTCTTGTCGCTGAGCTGGCCGAGGGCTCCCCGGTGGTTTTTCCGGGAGCTGCTGGGGATTGCTGCGGGCAGGGGCGGGGGAACGCCAGTGTCTTGTGCCCCGGTTACCCCAGCTCTCCTCCCCGCACCTTGCCCGCCCCGGGAGCGGTAGTGTTGTGTCCTCCCTTCCTGGCAGCTTTTTCCGGCAGCTGAATGAAGCTGTTGCCATGCCGGTCTGTTTTCCGGATTGTCTGTAGGCTGTGTGCAGGTAAATGAAGAGTTATTAACCCGGCTCTGGTACGAGCCTGGAGAAGCAGTGAAGTGAGCATTAGCAGACTTGGAGATGAGTTTCTGCAGTTTTGGGGGGGGGGGC